>CM067167.1:150397809-150445309 GCA_034093135.1 Erigeron breviscapus | reverse complement strand
AAAAAAAAAAAAAAAAAAAAAAAAAAAAAAAAAAAAAAAAAAAAAAAAAAAAAAAAAAAAAAAAAAAAAAAAAAAAAAAAAAAAAAAAAAAAAAAAAAAAAAAAAAAAAAAAAAAAAAAAAAAAAAAAAAAAAAAAAAAAAAAAAAAAAAAAAAAAAAAAAAAAAAAAAAAAAAAAAAAAAAAAAAAAAAAAAAAAAAAAAAAAAAAAAAAAAAAAAAAAAAAAAAAAAAAAAAAAAAAAAAAAAAAAAAAAAAAAAAAAAAAAAAAAAAAAAAAAAAAAAAAAAAAAAAAAAAAAAAAAAAAAAAAAAAAAAAAAAAAAAATTTTGTAACAATTATTAGTTAATACTAAAAATAATATGTCATGTTTTTATAATTCATGTTTTTATAATTCATGTTTTTATAATATGTCATGTTTTTATAATTCATGTTTTTATAATTCATGTTTTTATAATATCATGTTTTTATAATTCATGTTTTTATAATTCATGTTTTTATAATTATGTTTTTATAATTCATGTTTTTATAATTCATGTTTTTATAATTCATGTTTTTATAATTCATGTTTTTATAATTCATGTTTTTATAATTCATGTTTTTATAATTCATGTTTTTATAATTCATGTTTTTATAATTCATGTTTTTATAATTCATGTTTTTATAATTCATGTTTTTATAATTCATGTTTTTATAATTCATGTTTTTATAATTCATGTTTTTATAATTCATGTTTTTATAATTCATGTTTTTATAATTCATGTTTTTATAATTCATGTTTTTATAATTCATGTTTTTAAAAATAATATGTCATGTTTTTATAATTCATGTTTTTATAATTCATGTTTTTATAAATTTTTTTTAAAAATAATATGTCATGTTTTTATAATTCATGTTTTTATAATTCATGTTTTTATAATTACATAGTTAGTTGATATGTTTTTATAATATCATATATATTATTTGTATAAATTTTTAGTTAGGAAACTAAAAATAATATGTCATGTTTTTATAATTCATGTTTTTATAAGTTGTATCAATTATTATTATTGCATAAGTGCGCTATTTAATTATTTAGTAAATATATAACGGCATATATTTCATATGGCACTTTTACTAACGAAAGGGATCTTAACTAGGTACATATTATCACATAAAAATCATTATCATCCAAATTTAATTACTTAGATTAAATCATGCATTAAGTAATTTCTTAGTTTTCCCATAAAGATTTCTATTTCCAAATAATATAGTGCATGCATGTTGGCTATTAAGGTAGTAACTTTGTGGAAATTCAAAAGTCTCATTTTTGGTTTCGATTTCGGTTCACCATTCGGCCGAACCTTCAAGGCTAAAGGGAAAGACTTTTTGAGTTTTTGGCAGCCCAAGGGTCGACATTAAGGGTCCCTAAACAGTGGGAAAATGGAGATGGTTCATGGTGGGCTGAAAGGTGGTGGAGGGTGGCGGTTCGCGGTGGTGTTCAACCGAAAAGGAAGGAAAAGTGTTAGAAACTTAGCATGGTCGAAAGTCAACATTACAGAAGCCTTAGGGACAAGTAAACAACCTGTTGGAAGGTTAGCAAGTCTGAATATGGTGGCTGCTGGCGGTTGTTGATGGTGGTTCGCGGCTGTGAGAAACAAAAACGGGTAAGAAAACGTTTTTAAAGTTTAAGGCATGATACATGAAGCATGGGTAGTTATGTAACGACCTGTTTTGATGTCTAGATGTTTCTTCTTCCTCCTGGATGTCGCGGGGTGGTGGTGGCGCGGTGGTTGCGTGGCTGCGACGGGAGAGAAAAAGAAAGAAAAAAAGAAATATTAGGGTTTTTAAAGAAAAGATTTATTAAAGAAAGATGTCGACTAAACAAGGAATTGAAGGACAATGATAATCGTAAATAAAGAATTTAAACGTATCAAGATAATGTAAAGAACAGAATGTAATGCTAATTATAATGAAGATCTAATAATTAACAAAATAAAAGTAAAGATAAGGGAACAAGAACACCGAGATTTGTTGACGAGGAAAAGCCCTTAATCCTTTAAGGATCGCCGGCATAAAAACCCCGGGAGGAAGCAATCGTCCCTGCCTTTGTTCTTTTTTTAATGATTGTTAAAATGATTACAATGATGGAATTCGGTTGATCGATTATTGCTAAGTGTGAGAATAAAGATGAGAGTATAGAGAGCAGTGTGTGAATACAAGTGTGTAGAGTTGTTACGAGTAAGTAAAGGTATATCCTAAATCGATCAGCCTCATTCGATATATATAGACCTAGATGTTAACTAACTATGCGAAATAGTAGGGATCTTCCAAGTCTTCAGTATTGGACGTTTTTTTTTTTTTTTTTTTTTTTTTTTTTTTTTTTTTTTTTTTTTTTTTTTTTTTTTTTTTTTTTTTTTTTTTTTTTTTTTTTTTTTTTTTTTTTTTTTTTTTTTTTTTTTTTTTTTTTTTTTTTTTTTTTTTTTTTTTTTTTTTTTTTTTTTTTTTTTTTTTTTTTTTTTTTTTTTTTTTTTTTTTTTTTTTTTTTTTTTTTTTTTTTTTTTTTTTTTTTTTTTTTTTTTTTTTTTTTTTTTTTTTTTTTTTTTTTTTTTTTTTTTTTTTTTTTTTTTTTTTTTTTTTTTTTTTTTTTTTTTTTTTTTTTTTTTTTTTTTTTTTTTTTTTTTTTTTTTTTTTTTTTTTTTTTTTTTTTTTTTTTTTTTTTTTTTTTTTTTTTTTTTTTTTTTTTTTTTTTTTTTTTTTTTTTTTTTTTTTTTTTTTTTTTTTTTTTTTTTTTTTTTTTTTTTTTTTTTTTTTTTTTTTTTTTTTTTTTTTTTTTTTTTTTTTTTTTTTTTTTTTTTTTTTTTTTTTTTTTTTTTTTTTTTTTTTTTTTTTTTTTTTTTTTTTTTTTTTTTTTTTTTTTTTTTTTTTTTTTTTTTTTTTTTTTTTTTTTTTTTTTTTTTTTTTTTTTTTTTTTTTTTTTTTTTTTTTTTTTTTTTTTTTTTTTTTTTTTTTTTTTTTTTTTTTTTTTTTTTTTTTTTTTTTTTTTTTTTTTTTTTTTTTTTTTTTTTTTTTTTTTTTTTTTTTTTTTTTTTTTTTTTTTTTTTTTTTTTTTTTTTTTTTTTTTTTTTTTTTTTTTTTTTTTTTTTTTTTTTTTTTTTTTTTTTTTTTTTTTTTTTTTTTTTTTTTTTTTTTTTTTTTTTTTTTTTTTTTTTTTTTTTTTTTTTTTTTTTTTTTTTTTTTTTTTTTTTTTTTTTTTTTTTTTTTTTTTTTTTTTTTTTTTTTTTTTTTTTTTTTTTTTTTTTTTTTTTTTTTTTTTTTTTTTTTTTTTTTTTTTTTTTTTTTTTTTTTTTTTTTTTTTTTTTTTTTTTTTTTTTTTTTTTTTTTTTTTTTTTTTTTTTTTTTTTTTTTTTTTTTTTTTTTTTTTTTTTTTTTTTTTTTTTTTTTTTTTTTTTTTTTTTTTTTTTTTTTTTTTTTTTTTTTTTTTTTTTTTTTTTTTTTTTTTTTTTTTTTTTTTTTTTTTTTTTTTTTTTTTTTTTTTTTTTTTTTTTTTTTTTTTTTTTTTTTTTTTTTTTTTTTTTTTTTTTTTTTTTTTTTTTTTTTTTTTTTTTTTTTTTTTTTTTTTTTTTTTTTTTTTTTTTTTTTTTTTTTTTTTTTTTTTTTTTTTTTTTTTTTTTTTTTTTTTTTTTTTTTTTTTTTTTTTTTTTTTTTTTTTTTTTTTTTTTTTTTTTTTTTTTTTTTTTTTTTTTTTTTTTTTTTTTTTTTTTTTTTTTTTTTTTTTTTTTTTTTTTTTTTTTTTTTTTTTCACTTTTTTTTTTTCCTTTGATCTTTTCAACTTATATATTGAAACTTTCATTTAACTTTTTTTTTCTTTCATTTTTTATTTTGGTTTATTTCACATATCTACCAATAAATTAAATATATGTATTTGTTATTATAAACTTTTAGAATTGTTTGTGGTAGGGATGAGATCGGTACAGGAATCGTACCGAACTGGTACCGTCCCGATTTATCCCGATACCGAAAATGACTCAAAGCGAGAACCGAATACCGTACCGATTATATGGATACGGTACCGGTACGGTACCGGTATCGGTATTTCGGTTTTGTACCGATTAAATACCGAAATTTCACTAGGAGAAATGGATCCTTTAATCTTCAACACTTAAGAATGCATAAATAGTATAACAGCAAAACCGATGATGTATGTGTCAAAGTCAAACATGGATACTCTTTATTTTTAATCGTAAATATTCATTTTAATCCTAATAATCACCAAAGGTAATCTGTACTACAAAGCTTGTACATCTACCAATAAACTAAAACATGATTGACATGTTTTTGAAACGACACGTGGCGTAATCCTTGATCGACACGTGTCCTTTTAATTTATTTATTTTTTAAATTAGCTTTTTTAGTTGTGTATATAAATTCAATTTTCTTATTAGACTTAGAATTAAACTCTAATTTTTGGCTTATTAATACAAAAGACATTATAACCTTATTTGATTGATCATTTTCTCATTAATAAATTGTCTCTTTTTCTTTCTCAATTCTTCAACTCCTATTACTTATATTAATTATAATAAGTTATTAACATGAAGACTTCAAAATTTTGAGTTTACGATCCGAAATCACAAGACTATTTGCCATCATCAACTATGCTTACAAGTTCCGATTTTGATGTGGTTCTAAAAATTTAAGGTAAATCCAAAATTCTAACTAAACATATATTATATTTATCAAAACTGTTTATTATAATTTAGCTTCGATCGATTTACTTTGACCACAATTTATTTCGTACTCACGAATCATGTATGAGGCATATTCGAATTTCTTTACGATACAATCTATATAGCTACCGTACATCGTACGGGTATTAGGACTAGTATATAATATATTAAGAGGAAGATAAGAAGGTTTATACAAAATAAAAGGTGGTTTTATGCAGCAAATGAAACATGAGATAGTGAACAAAAGATACTGCAGAAAACGGTTGCAGCAAACTACTTAGCAAAAAAATTGACATATTCCCCCTTTATTATAAAACTCTTATTCGGTCCTTTAATTCGGTTTCTCGGTTCCGTACCGACTAATCCCGAAACCGATTAAGCTAAATACCCAATACTGAATACCGTACCGAATACCTATCGGTACGGTTATTCGGTACCGGTACCGGTACGGTATCGGTTCAGTTTCGATATATCGGTATACATGCTCATCCCTAGTTTGTGGTATTGACTTTAGATAAATATCTATTTCATATGCCAGAGTTTTTAGCTAACATATATAGTGACATATTATCAATAACAAAGCGTAATCAAAATAGTTGAGACCTAACAACTCGCAGAAAGAAGCTCATATGGTTTTGCACTTAAATAATAAATATATATTTAACAAACCTATTATGACATAATAATTTTTAATTGAGCGATTAAATGTTCAACGCAAGTACACCAAATTAACGCAATAATTTCAACACGACAATCGAAGCCCCGCATTGTTTACTAGTTATAATAAAGTAGATTTGGCGGATTTATTTATTTAAATATTTAAAAACGTGTATCCCGATTACACCCTTTATTAGTAACAGTAATACTTGTAATATGATACTCGTAATATACGGTTTTAGATAAAATAAAACAAGTATTAAAGTAAAACAAATAAAACAATAGGTTTGTCTTCACTAAAAATCACCGTGCATCATGATAACCATCGTACATCAATTGCTTCGTGAATCTCCGTGCATCAATTTAATCATGATCTAAGGGTCAAGATCTTGTCTTATTTGTTTTACTTTAATACTTGTTTTACAATACCCAACCCCCGTAATATACAGTAATATCTATGGTTGTATATGCCTTTTCTTATTGGCTGGGCTGGCTTTATATAAGAGAACTTTTCAGAGAAGGTGACAAATAGATTGTATACACACAAACAATTGTACAAGAAAAGAAAGAAAAAAGAAGAGAGCAATAAAGAGAGAAAGGACTCCAATAGTCCAATATATCCACATGGCAAACGAAGACAGAAACTTAAAGATTGAAGAGAAAATATCCAACATAAGGTTCACAAAGCTTTTCATCAATGGAGATTTTATTGATTCCGTTTCAGGTTAATTTCTAGCTTCTTCTTATCAACCAATTAAATCCTTTTTATTTTTCAATAAGCTAGCTAGCTTAATGGAATTTGTTAAACAAACGAATGGCTTTTTCATTTTAAAAGACAGTCTCAAGTTATTACTACTATAAGTTCAATTCGTATATACAAGAGATCTTAACATGTCTAGGATAATCAAAATTATACTATATAGTATATGCTAATTGGTTGAACTACACTTATATGAGTAACATGTACGTATATATTGATATTGATATTGATACTAAAGAGAGAGGGCAAATGATTTTTGTTACAAATTAATCTATATATATTTGTATTTTGTTAAGTTAAACAACTTAATATATGCATGTACGTTTTCATAATTCTATGGCTTCAATCAATTTTATAGTATGTTACAATCATCTTTTATAACTTACACCTATTAGCTAGGGAATACATCACAGTAAAAGTTGAAGGTTGAAATTTATGTATTACAAATCGATCTAATTAAGCATTGAATTCTTACATGTGTGTCTAAATGTAAAATATGTAATAATGTGTAAAATATATCGCCTACAGATCACCAATTTGTCGGCTTAAAATTTAATCAGGCAGGGGTCGGAGATTATAACGTGTGCGTGGTGAGCAACGAAGGTACTGCAAAGATCATGAGTCAATCTAGACCCCAAAACCGTCTTAAATCTTATTTAAATAAGTTGTAAATATATATGTATAAGAAATAAGGATATAAAACCTGCATATATATATAGCTCATTTTTTTTTTTTGGTATTTAGAAAGAAATTTTTCAGTATCAATAAACCTTAAACCATCCTTCCTTCATGTATATGTATTTCACTCCGTTATACTGTATATATTTATCCTCTGGGCTGGGCCTATTACGTGCCGGACGTACAAGACTAGCTACAAGGGCGGCCACTGAAAGTGACGGGACGTAATCAGGCCGGCCACATATATAAATATATTATTGTTAATGGAAGCTAGTACATATATCATGTATTTTCCAGACTATGTTTTTATGTGTCAATTAATTTTACGCAAATTTGCATCTTTATCATTATGCGTGTTTGTATTTAGTTTGGTTTGTTTCTCGATTTGGCCAGAGATGTCCTTCAATCCGAGCTCCTTTATCTATAGCATTTATTTGTGTACGTCTTTAAAGATATATAGTGAAACTTTCATTCGGTGTGTAGTTATCTATATATCCAACACGTTTTGCGGTGAGAGTTTTATTCGGTGCTCAACTACTCGATCATTGATATAGTATATTACAGTGCTTGAAAAGTAATTTTGTCTTCGGTGTCCATCTAGTTACAAGTATTATTTATCTAATTAAGCTTCTTATTTACACTACTTTATTATATTATATCCAATATCAAATAGTTGAGTGGTAAGAAAGCTTATTTTCTAACAAGAGGTAAATTTGAATCATGTTTTAAATAAACGAGAGTAAGTACCCGCGCGTTGCGGCGGTGAGATGGTGGGGGTGATAGGTCATAAAGTGTATAGCCAAATGCCTTAACCGTACGGGTTCCGCCCTCGGATTTAAAAATTCGTCAAAAGTATATCGAATGACATCTCTAATGAAAGAGCATGAAATTTTAAGAACACCCATATAATTTTTATAATTTATCGATGTTTGAGATAAAAGATTTATAAATAATTAAAGAAAAATAAAATGATTAAAATCAACAAGTAAATAATTTAAAAGTAAATAATTTAAAAGTAAATAATTTAAAAGTAAATAATTTAAAAGTAAATAATTTAAAAGTAAATAATTTAAAAGTAAATAATTTAAAAGTAAATAATTTAAAAGTAAATAATTTAAAAGTAAATAATTTAAAAGTAAATAATTTAAAAGTAAATAATTTAAAAGTAAATAATTTAAAAGTAAATAATTTAAAAGTAAATAATTTAAAAGTAAATAATTTAAAAGTAAATAATTTAAAAGTAAATAATTTAAAAGTAAATAATTTAAAAGTAAATAATTTAAAAGTAAATAATTTAAAAGTAAATAATTTAAAAGTAAATAATTTAAAAGTAAATAATTTAAAAGTAAATAATTTAAAAGTAAATAATTTAAAAGTAAATAATTTAAAAGTAAATAATTTAAAAGTAAATAATTTAAAAGTAAATAATTTAAAAGTAAATAATTTAAAAGTAAATAATTTAAAAGTAAATAATTTAAAAGTAAATAATTTAAAAGTAAATAATTTAAAAGTAAATAATTTAAAAGTAAATAATTTAAAAGTAAATAATTTAAAAGTAAATAATTTAAAGTTAATAATTCATTAAAAGTAAATAATTTAAAAATGTAAATAACTTTTCAACATAGGAGTATAATTTTTATATAGTAGTATAGATAATTTAAAAGTAAATAATTTAAAAGTGAGAAAAAAAATGATTAAAATCAACAAAAATTTTTTTATAATTTTGTCTATTTAAGCCAGTATATATATCTGAATAAAAAATTAAGCTAATATATATATATAATCAAAAATAGTTCATCATTTTCACATAAACTGAATAATAAGCATCTTACAATATTAGATATGATCATTTGATCCATGAAAATTATATTTTGTTTTGTCTTTAATATGTAGTGGAAGTCATACTCCCTTATTAGCTTCGTTTTTGATTATGAACTAGACGTCTGCCCGTACGATGCGACAGTATTGGTGGTAGGGGCAATGGGTAGTGGTGGCGGCGATGGTTGATAATGGAGTCGATGGTGACGGTAGTGGGGTGATTACTATGTAAAAGTTTTTGATTTAAAAACGGGTAATGTAGTTATTTTACGAGTTGAAGGATTTTTGTTGTAAATTATTTCATTAAAGTTATTATAGGTATATTAAGTGGATAATTGTTGGTAGATTAGAGGGTGAATGGTTAGAGAGATAATTGTTGAGGGGGTATTGGTATTTCAAAAACCTAATTAAGAAAAAAGGAGGAAGACAATTTGTTTTATAAAGGAATATAGATATAGATGTTCCAATTCAAATGTAAATACATGTAGACATCATTATGAAATGAAAAGAATAAGTTATATACATGTTAATAAAACATTATCGAGTACTACTTGTTGGGGTATGACATGATATATCCATGGTTTATACGGAGTATATTGCAATCTTGACTTTACATATTTTAACTCTTCAGGGAAAACATTTGAGACTATAGACCCAAGAACTGAAGAAACTATAGCGAAAGTCGCGGAAGGAGATAAGGAAGACATCGATTTGGCAGTGAAAGCTGCCCGGAAAGCGTTTGATCATGGCTCTTGGCCACGTTTGCCCGGTTGTGTAAGCATCTTTCACTTTGATTATTCTTCATTCAAAGTTGGCTAGCGTATTTTTGCTAAAAAAAATAGTTAAAACAATTAAATATGATATAGTACATCTACAAGCCAACGTTGAATATATTTACGTGATATTTAAGTTTGACGCGAAACCATATATATATTGATAAGAGAAAATTACATTTTTCGTCCTTCAACTTGGCACGTTTTGCACTTTTCGTCCCTAAAGCGAAAAATAGCAAAAGAAACCCTAAACTTGACACTTTTTTCACTTTTCGTCCCCGCGATAACGGTGTTAGTTTTTCTCCGTTAAGGTTGCCAACATTCGTTAGTTTTTTTTGTTCATTTTCCGTCCTTTTTTCCCACTTTTTTTTCTATTTTTGAAAATGTCAAAACTGCATAGCGATGTAGAATTCGTAAAGGAATAGGCAACGAATCTTATAAGAAACTATTGAAAGAGTGGAGTCAGTATCAAATAATATAAATAATACACAAATATCTATGAACACGTGACGATTTATTGAAAGAGACGAATACATGGAGGTACAATTAACACGATGAATAAATAAAATTAAACACATAATATGTCATCTCTACCAATGTACTAAAATACGATTAAGGTTTTCTTTAAGTGACACGTGACACTATATTTAAACGACGCATGTCTCTTTTAGGCTATATTTGATATTAATAAACAATAGATATTCATACTGTAAAGGAATAGGCAACGGATCTTATAAGAAACTATTGAAAGAGTAGAGTCAGTATCAAATAATATAAATAATACACAAATATCTATGAACACGTGACGATTTATTGAAAGAGACGAATACATGGAGGTACAATTAACACGATGAATAAATAAAATTAAACACATAATATGTCATCTCTACCAATGTACTAAAATACGATTAAGGTTTTCTTTAAGTGACACGTGACACTATATTTAAACGACGCATGTCTCTTTTAGGCTATATTTAATTTTAAAAAAAAATTCGTTTAAGATAGCATTAATAAACAATAAATATTCATACTTTTAGTATTATTAAAATTAGTATTATATTTATTATGATCATATCTAATTAAACATATATACGTAAATTATTTTTTTAACATTTTCGATTATTGAACTTTACAAATCATCAAACCAACCCACAGTTATACTATAATGCTTTTGTTAAGTATATTGTGTTATCTAAATTTCAATAAATATATTTTGATAAATATAAATATAAAAAAATTGTAATATGTCTCTTACACTACTTTTAAATACGGTATATATCATTGGACAGTTTTGAAATTATCAAAATGAAAAAAAGTAAAAAAAATGGGAAGGACGAAAAGTGAACAAAAAACTAATGAATGTTGGCAACCTTAACGAAGAAAAACTAACACCCTTATCGCGGGGATGAAAAAAAAGTGTCAAGTTTAGGGTTTTTTCTGCTATTTTTCCACTTTAAAGACAAAAAGTGCAAAATGTGTCAAGTTTAGGGATGAAAAATGTAATTTACTCTATTGATAATGTCAACATATATAAACAGCGAAAGATGTTAATGGATGTCACTTTCATGATGTTTTTGTTTGGACAGCATCACTTTCCTGATGTTTAAGTTTGGCCAATGTCACTTTATCATGTTTTGTCGAATTGAACTTTTATGAAGGATTTCTCACTGACTCTTAATTTGTAGTGGATAGAAAATTACTCACCGTTTTGAACGACTGCTACAACAATTTCTTTGACTGAATATATTATAGTCGAAGATATTAATTAAAATTAATCAAAAGACAAACAAATAGCATGCAGATATAGATACTAGTGTATACATACTAATATAAAGACTAGTGTAAACCATAAATTACATCACTTTTGCATACCCATATATACTACAAGATGTAATCAAAATGCATGGGAGCAAATAGTCTACCAAGAACACTAAACAAGTACAAACCAAATTATGCCTTATATGTTAAACTAGCAGGACCTCCAAAAAATAACCCCCCCATAAAACAAATTGACAAACACAGACCAAAAGTGACCTACCCATCCATGATTTTATAATTATGGACCACCCCAATTCCAATTACGGAGTATATGTTGGAATAAACATATGATTCGATTCAAGTGAAATTACTATCTTGTGGAACCTGTAAGGGCATTAAACATGTTTGTCATTGATTTCGGGTTCCCAAATTTAACAAGATGATTGAGTGATGATGGGATGATAAATTCGGCGGGAAGTGATGCACACATTTATTAGAGGAGAGACACACGAATTTGAGAGATTAATATGTGATTAACCTTAAATTTGGGTTAATGACTCTCTATTTATAATGAGAGTATTTTACACATTCAACTCCTTTGGTGTTTAATGTGTGCATTGTAAGTCCTTATAGTTCCAATCACCTAATGGGAAACCCTATAGTATGTCTTTATGAGTAAATACGCACGCGTCATAGGGATTTCAGTTATCGTCATTAATTATCATATCAGGAATGATAAACGATCAGTGACGGTCACATTAGCGTGGTTCCAACAGTATAGTTATGGAAAATGATTGATAGCAGCAGGAAATTCATAAGGCATGTATGATTGACTCCGATCTTGTTTTTGGGGATGAGTATTGATAGCAGCACCAAACTCAATAAATAAGACTTAAGACGATTGAAATCATTCCCCTTTCTCAACTCCTTTACCCAATATATATAATGGATCCCTTGACTTTTTTTTTTTTTTTTTGAACGTTCGTTTTTTTGTCAGAGCCTGTTTACCCCATATGTGGTCTCTACACCCACCGGGCAGGATGCCATCACGGTAGTTCACAGGGAAAACCCCCGGATAGATCGCCAAATGGCACGACATCTACGGCATTGAATGTCATTTGGGGTAAAACCTACGCCCCTTGGATTCGAACCCTGGTTGCCAAAGGAACAAGCCTTCAATGGATCCCCTGACTTAATTTCATGAGATTTAACATTGGACATGCCCTTAAATCTTCTAATCTGTATATTTTAATTAGTTAGGTTGAATCTTAAAATAAACCAAATACATATTTTATATCTACCAATAAACTAAAATAGGATTGAGATGTTCTTGAAACAACACGTGACGTAATCCTTGATCGACACATGTCCTTTTAATTATTTATTTTATTAAATTAGCTTTTTTAATTGTATATAGATTCAATTTCCTTATTAGACTTAGAACTAAACTCTAACTCTTGGCTTATAGATACAAAATACATTATAGCCTTCTTTGATTAATGTTTTCATTAATAAAATTGTCTCTTTTCTTTCTCAATTTTCAACTTCTATTACTTATAATAATAAGTTATTAACATGAAGACTTCAAAAATTTGAGTGTACGACCGAAATCACAAGGCTATTTGCCGTCATCCACTATGCTTACAAGTTTCGATTTTGATGTGATTGTAAAAATTTAAGGTAAATCCAAAACTTTAACTAAACATATATTATATTTATCATTACTGTTTATTATAATTTAGCTTCGATCATCAGTTTACTTTAACCACAATTTATTTCATAATCACAAACCATGTAAGAGGCATATTTAAATTTCTTTATGATACAATTTATATAGCTACCGTACATCGTACGGGTATTAAGACTAGTAATAATATGTACGTAGATAACTTTTTTCAAATGTTTTCAGGAGAGGGGTAAAATAATGAACAAATTCGCGGATTTAATTGAAGAAAACCTTGAAGAACTAGCAACATTGGAAGCGCTTGATGCGGGCAAAGTTTATAGTTTTGAGATCGCCGTGGACATTCCTGGTATAGCCAAAGAAGTCCGTTATTTTGCTGGTGCGGCGGATAAAATTCATGGAAAATCTTTGAAATTGTCGAGTGCATTTCAAGGTTACACGCTGCTTGAACCCATAGGTGTAGTCGGTCTTATAATTCCTTGGAACTTTCCTAGTGCCATGTTTACTCTCAAATGTGCACCGGCTTTAGCTGCTGGCTGCACCATGGTTGTTAAGCCTGCTGAACAAGCACCCCTCTCAGCTCTTTACCTGGCCCATTTGGCTAAGCTGGTGAGTACACCAATTAGGCTTGTGTTAATGACTTGATCATGTCTTGTTTTGTTGATATAATGTTATGTACATATATTTTTTTTAACAGGCAGGGATACCAAATGGTGTTATCAACGTCGTGACAGGATTTGGACATACTGCAGGTGCCGCTGTAGCATCACACATGGATATAGATTGTGTTAGTTACTTTTCATTTTGGACATACCAAATTACTATGTTTTAAAGCATAATTACTGCAGGTCTCATTGTAGGCCTTACTATGTTCTGTTTATGTTTGAGAAAACAGAACCAAATTTCACAATATGAATTTTTGCACTTGTGTAATAATCATTTGTTTTGCAAACTAAATTTCTCGAATAGTACTTCTGCTTTTGCCAAACGATTGATATTTGTTATCTTGTTTTTTTTTTCCAGGTTAGTTTCACTGGATCAACCGAAGTTGGACGATTAGTAATGCAAGCTGCAGCGACAAGCAATTTAAAATCAGTCTCCCTAGAACTCGGGGGCAAATCCCCGCTCATAATCTTTGATGATGCAAATGTCGAACAAGCTGCAGATCTTGCTCTCTTTGGAAGTCTTGCTAACAAAGTATTTTGAAAGTTTCCTTTTTTAAACTTTCATATGGTTTTCAAACATATAAAGTTTCTTAAAAAGTTATACTTTATTGTGTGAATAGGGAGAAATCTGTGTGTGTACTTCACGCGTCCTTATTCAAGAAGGGATCTACGATGAAGTTGTGAAATCAATAGTTGAAAAGGCGAAAACATGGGTCGTTGGTGATCCTTTTGATCCCGCGACTTGTCAAGGACCCCAAGTAATTCCACATTACGACTAGGCGACTAGCCTACTAAAAAGAAATTATATTGCAATTATTCGTAAACTTTTCTTCTTTCTGACAGGTCGATAAGAAGCAGTTCGAGAGAGTACTTTCGTATATCGATCATGGAAAACGAGAAGGTGCATCGTTGTTATTTGGAGGTAAACGTTGTGGAGAGAAAGGATATTATATAACCCCAACAATCTTTGAAAACGTTACGGTATGTTTCTTAAAAAAAAGACATGTTATGCACGAAACTTGCATTCTTGGTAGGTAATTTTCTATAACTCGTACGTTGTTTCAATCAGGATGATATGATAATAGCGAAGGAGGAAATTTTTGGTCCAGTTATAGGTCTTATGAAATTCAAGTAAGTCTCATTATTTCTGAGTAATATATATATTTGGATATGGGTCAAGATTAGGGGTGTTGATCGGTCGGGTTATTTGGTTCGGGTTATTCGGGTTTTGAAGAATAATAAGTTCACCCGTAACCCAAACCGAATAAGATTCGGGTTATTTGGGTTTGGGTTATTCGGGTTTGGTTGTTTGGGTCGGGTTTTGGGTAACCCAAATAAAAAATTATGTGGACTTTGATGCGTACTAAACTTTAAAAAGAAAGTTGGTTAATTATATCTCAATATAATTTTAATTTCAAAAACATAGAAAATCATACTTCGTAAAAGTGTAAACTAACAAATTGTTTATATTCAAAGGTATTTCAACAACTTTGATTATTTAGTTCTTGATTTAGTGCATTACAACATGGTTGTATTAATCGATAAATAGTCATACATATGTAAAATAGATAAATTATAAACTATTCAAAATAATATAAAACACTTAATTAATTAAACAATCTTGACAATATATAACGCAAATATTATTTAACTAAACTATTGAAGTAAAACTTAATTAAGCTATTGTTATATGAAATTTTAATACAAGACGTATATAGTATAACTATTATACTCGTAATATAGTAATACTTTTGTATAATACTAACAAAAGACAAAACGGTATGTTTGATTTTTGTCTACCATAATACATACAACAAAAATAACCGAGCATGAATCATATTTGGTAATTTATAATAAAAGTATAAAGATTGAGTCAACTATATAATACTCCTATAAATATTACATTGATAAAAAAAAGAAAAATTTTATATGGGTTATTCGGGTTAACCCAAATAAAAAAATATCACCCATAACCCAAACCAATTAAATTTATATGGGTTTGGTTAACCAAATAACGAACCCGAAACCCGAATAACCCAACCCATATAACCCAAATCCATTCGGGTTGGGTCGGGTTAATTGGGTATGGTTTTTTTCAACACCCCTAGTCAAGATGATTACATTAAGTACAATAATATATATGTGAGAAAAGTGAATATAAGACTGTCCGGCATCTAAGCTTAGGTGTGGAACCCCTCATATACAATTTTTAAAATTTTTTGTTTAATGAATAAATTTTGCCCCATGAATTTTATGGATTAAAATTAATATGTGAGTGTTCACACCTAAGCTTAAATACCTAACAACCTTATATAACCATCCCCTATATATATTAACTTCTTTAGGAATATAATGTGAATAGCAGTCTTATTTGAAAATTCTCATACTTTACTATAAATTCTAAATCAAGCAAATTAAAAACAAATCTAATGTTGGATGAAGTGATGGAGAACATGTTCTTTAAAGGCTTTTACCTGAATAAATGCAATGGGCTGAGCTGATTTAGACCAATTTGAATCATGGGTTGGGTTAATTTTGATTTGATCTATGGCTTTGCTTTTTTGTGTTTTGTTATTTAATATATATATATATTTTTTAAGTTTTTGATTTTTTTTACTTTTCACAAAATTTGTATCTAATAGGGAAATTTTTTACATTTATGATGTTTGTTTGCATGATGTCTTTCAAGAAGAAAACATGCAAACACGATAATTTTTTACATTTATGATGTTGTGTTTGCAGTATTGTCTTTCAAGAAAAAAACAATATGCAAATGCGAGGCTTGCAAACTTCCTAGATTGTGACACATTGATTGATAAAATACATATATTGCAGGACAATTGAAGAGGCAATCATCAAAGCTAACAAGACTTCATATGGTTTAGCAGCCGGTATCGTAACTAACGACTTGAACATAGCCAACAGGGTATCAAGATCAGTTCGGGCAGGCATGATTTGGATAAACTGCTACCATAATTTTGATGCAGGGTGTCCAATCGGAGGATACAAATCGAGTGGGTTCGGAGGAATGGATCATGGCATGGAAGCGCTAGAAAAATATCTTCAAACCAAAGCCGTTGTTACACCGATATATAATTCCCCGTGGTTGTAAATCTTCACCATTTTAGTAGCATGTTTGCTTGTAGATTTTGGAAATGTAAAGGATAAATAAACATCACATTATGTATCACTTTTAATTAATGAGATTAATCAGTGGATGACTAATGTACTTTTGTTTTTGTACATGGTTGCCCATTAAACTGAAATATTAATGTGTATTACCAACAAACTTGTAAAATTTGTACATGGTTACCCTTGTTTGACCTGATAACCTGTGATAATAAGTTAAACTCTTATTATTATTATTATTATTATTATTATTATTATTATTATTATTATTATTATTATATTATTATTTTATTTATTATTATTTTATATTATTATTATTATTATTATTATTATTATTATTATTATTAAAATTCATAAATTCAACTTTTTCTGCTTCTCTCTCTTCATAAATTCATAAATTTATACATCTTTTTTTTACCCTTTATTTGAAAAAAAATCATAAATCTTACCTTGTTTTCACTTTCTCATATCTGATTTGCTATCATCCATATATGATTATCATCAATACATAAATTCTATACAACAAAATACATATTTTAACATTTTTGTAAAGGAGATTAACTCTCTCTTAACAGCCAACAAAAAGAGAAAACAAGAGCAAACTTCCGGCCAAAATTCATGCCAATCCGGCCGGCGGTCTCATCCCATTTTATGATATTCTGATCCTCTCTTCATCCTCTACAAATCCATATGTTCAACTCCACTTGAAGGTTTAGAGTAAGAGAAAAGATAAGAAAAAGAACACGACCGTTGACCGTCGCGTAGAGGGCTTCAACGACTAGATCTGAAGTGAGACAAGGAGAACATATTTTCGAGACCCATAACAATGAATTCTTCACGGATCTATCATAGATCTAACTGATTTCCGTTCATTTTACATCCATGATTCGGTTTTTGAGTTGTTCGTGTATATACATATGTATATAACCCCGATTACATGTAATATATGGATGAATTTTATAGAAAACGATCCAGGGTTAAAAACCCATTAATTTCTTACCACAAGTCTTTGAAGATGAAGATGAAAATATGGGTATTTGAGATAAAATATATAATGTTTGAGATAAGAATGGGGGATAGAAAAGAACGATTCATTCATTCATTCGTTTAGAGAATAGGATTTTTTTATAGTGATGTTAAAAGTTGAAGCAAAATGATACACTAACTTCTTTGTTTAAACATTGATCGATGACATAAAGAGACAAATATAAGAGAGAAACAAAGATGAGAGAGAAGCAGAATTTTGGGGGGAAAATTTAACTTGTAATTATAGGTTACTAGCTAATTAGCCCGGGTTAAACCGGAATTTTTTAAACTTTTTTGTTAATAACATATACTAAATCAAAAATAATTATGTTGTTTTGTTTTTCCACTAAATGGGAATTTAATATAGAGGTCAGAGATAAGGAATTATTCGGTTTAGACAATTGACTATGCGATGTCGAGTTAGGACCTTACCATTTGACGGTAGGGGGGTTCGTTTTTATTCGAAAGTCGCCTGTTAAAAAAACCAATATATTAAGAAGGAAATAAAGAATATACTCAGTGCCGCCTTTGGCGGGTGGAGCCCCAATACCTCGACGATATATGGAGAGATTAAGATGTAGACAGACCTTAGTTCTATCTAAGTAGAGAGACTGCGTCCATTTTCTACTTAAATGGTAGAAAATGCCCTCCAACCTTTGCATGGGATGGTGATCGAACCCATGACCTCTGTCTCCAAAGACCAGGGTGTTTACCACTCTTCGAACCCATTCACTTGTTACCACAAATGTAAAGAGCATGTTACATCTCTTGAATGCATTTTATTTTAACTGGGAGCAGATGATTTAATTGAGATCAATTTGTTTTAAAGGGTTAGATCATTTGATCGTAGGTGTGAAACTGCCTCCTGTCTCCTGTCCTCCTGGTGCACCAATTTCCTTTGCTTGTTTTATTATAAATACGTCAAAGACATCAAATACTACAATACAGTAATGATAGAAATTACTATACAAAAACCACGATACATGCTTCTTTAGTTTCTTATAAACTTATAAAGTATTTATGCATACAGAATCAAGTAAGACGTTGGATGTCTTGAAATCGATATATGACGATCTTGTCAGCACTATGCAAGAATGCAAGTCTTTTGGCTGCACCGATAGCGATCTTCAATCGATCTGTTTCCCATGGTAGGCATATCAATATCCTTGTATAACAACTATCAGTCCATCACCTTAGATTACAACATCATTATAATTGGAAAAACTTAAATGATCCTAACTGAACATGGACTAATAATAAAACTACCAAGTCTATAACTATTATACTAACATCAGAATGGGTATGATCTTTAAAAATACCAACCTTGCTAGAACTCTTTGAAGCCTGTACCTTTTGTCTTTTAACGACTATCCGATGATCTTTAACAGCACCTATAGCATTTGAAAGTTTATCTTTTTCTAGACGCTTTCTAATCTCTAACATCCACTAAAGTAGCAAATATAGATTACAAACAACGCTCGAGTATGCAACACCATTCTCCATTTTTTGCTAAATGCATACTTTGCCTATTGAACTACATCGATCTACACTCTACTATATAATCATCAACAGAGGATAAAAATATGAATCAAAATAGTGTGCTTCTCATATCCTTCAATACAACGAAAGCTAATACTTTATGGACTCCAATGATAGTGAATTGTTGAGCTAGGTGGCCACACACCCAAAATATAAAAGGTTATCTTTAAATAATTATCAGTCTTAATGTTCCACATTTATACAAATATAGATATGCACACTTGTGTTCCACTCTACTCGTCCTCTCAAACCCTTCCATCACTCTTTTTATCAGACACTTACTCATATAAAAATACATACAGCTCAATGTCAGATGAATAAAAGATTTTTAGGATACGAATTTCTCAGTTAGAAGTCAACTCAAGAATAGAGAAACTTTTGACAATAAACCAACCTTACAACACAATACCAAAAATTACCCGCTTTGAACTATTCACCTCCATCTACTAATTAGGTGAATTTATATTTGCACTATATTAAACAACATATGAAAAAAGTTAATTCAGTACTAACATATTATAAGTTTTCGAACTGTTAAGCTACTGTAATAGCTGACCCTATACCTAAAGCATATATTTGAATAACTCTCTTATGTGCAAGACCCTGCAAAATTACGGCTTTTCAATCAACATGTTTAGAGTACAAAATAAATAAAAAAGTTACCAACAAAGAAATCTTTACCGAACTTTACTCATACACACATATCTTTAGCAGCAACAAAAACCTTTTTCAACCTAATTTCAGAAGTATTTGATCTCATTTAACAAAAATGTCGTTGGTTTTCTTGGTAAAGTACTCTATTGTCATTTTATTTAGTATATATTAAGCATCTAAAGGAATAATAGTATAAAGAGATTTTACTATTATACTATTAAACATCCAAATAGGTAATGCTACTTGTATACTCGAGGAGTTTTAGCCATAAAAATTTGTTACTATCCACATACAGTCATCTATCTTTTTACAAAACATGACATGTTACTGAAAGGTGGGAGGTCCCATATAAGCAATCTAATTCTTCTTAATATGTAAACGCAATTACGAAAGCACGCATGTTTTATGTTGCTAATATGATTATTTTTTGATTAAAACGTACTTGGGTCGTGATAAAGAAATCTCCTTGAGGAGCTTTGTATTAGATCCTAGAAGCTCTGTTTGCATTCACGAATCCATATATAGACCACGATTTAAGCTTCACAATTCACCTAACAGTATCAGACAATATCAAACAATTCTGTTGTTCAAAAAACATTTATCAAACAATTCTATAATGTTTGATATTAAATTATTAATATCAATAGTTGTTCAAAAAAATAATAATAATAAACGAAAACAAAAGTAGCAATCACATTGCTCATAAATAATATCAATTGCAGCTTCATTTCCCTCAAATTTCTAGTTTCCTTAACAAAATCCAAAAAAATCATTGAAGCATTATATCAAACACTTAATAGAACACCCTTTATACTTACGGTGGTGCTGCGGCTTATTCCATATACTATCATCAGGTAGTCCTTTTAATCTGAATATCTGAACGAATAAGGGAAAGAAATTAGGTTGTTGAAACTTATTTGATGCATCACTTCTTTGGTTCATTTGGGATGATGATGTTTCGGAGAAAGAATACAAAGAACATAGATTTGATCATGGTTTCTTTTCGAATGCATCCTATTTGATTTATTTTATTATTATTTTTTTTTTTGTGTATTTTCGGTCGTGACGGAAATTTTTGTGAAGTAAAGGGGAGGACTGCCACCTGGCAAGTTTTTAAAAGTAATTAGTCTTAAGGAACCTTGCTTTATTAGGAAGAGAGATTGACCATATAAATATGTTTAACCATATACAAAATTAAAAAGTATGTTGGTGATATATATCAATTATTCAGTTTGGTAGGCAACTATGTACATGAGAAAAAGTACATTAGTCGATTAATCCCTTAATTAATACATAGATATAAGTCATAGCATAATTTCATAAACTAAGTTTTCCTTCTAAAATCTACATTTATGTTCATCCATTAATTTCCTAATCTTACTAATTACAATTAGCCGTGTTCATAGAAAAGAAATTAACCTTTTGTATGTAGCAAATATTTTTCTTAATCATACATCAATTAGTTAATAAAAAGGCCGGGGAGATACAATTTTTTGTTATGAGAGGATCATACATACCCAGTTTTCCCCCCCAAATACTACAAAACTTACATATGTTACCCAGTTGTACCAACTCATCGCATAATATGACTTAAACTTATATGTATCAATGTATGGAAGAAAATTTTTATATACATGTCACATTTTGGTTGATAAGAAAATTAAAGTTTATTGGTAACATTGTTTAGGTATTTTTATGTAAGATCACACAAGTAATTCTTTTTATTTTTCCACTCATGTTAAATTGATATTAACTATATCTTGTGATCTATATGTGAGAATAGTAAGTTATCAATTTATCGGGCATTAGTTATATGCAGTGTGCGCTATGTGTATCAAGTCGATATAGTTTTGTCCATGATAACCAGGTAACTATCTTTGCCCTTTCGGTTATGGAACCAGAAAATTACCACTCATGCAAAATTAGATTTATAAAAAGGAAAATGATAAATCCTCCTAAAAATCCTCCTAATATATCCACTTGTTAACACATGTAATCCACTAATTCTCTTTCCTAATCTCACCCCTGATTTTCCACATGTCACGATCCTATTAATTAGGAGGATTTTTAGGCTAAACAATTAGGAGGATTGATCATTACCCATATAAAAAACGGACCAAAGTGGCAAAAATTTTTTATCAGAAATAAGATACCAATTGATTAAGGTTCACTCAATATAATATGAGTTGCATTCACCATGTATACAACATAAAAGAACTAAAATTTTGGGCGCCATATAACCTCATTAAATGCTCAAATCTTATCAGTATTGATTAATACTTTTTTATGGCGCGTGGTATACCGACCAGTAAACTAGTATCTCGACCCGACTATTTGCAGCGATAATCGCTGCAAATAGTCGTGTACTTATCCGTACACTGTTGACTGGACAGTCAACAGTGTGTTTTGTCAATATTCGACTATTTGCAGCGATAATCGCTGCAAATAGTTGAATATAGACAAAACACACTGTTGACTGCAGTCAACAGTGTGTTTTGTCTATATTCAACTATTTGCAGCGATTATCGCTGCAAATAGTCGAATATAGACAAAACTTTTTGCTTTTATGCTATATATATATGGTACCACCAATTCCTACGTTACCACTTCAGTATATTGAACATGCTTTTATCTTTCAACCAAAGAAAACCCAGGCTTTTATCTTTGAACATGCAGCTTTCATTATAGAATTCTCGCTGGAGTTTTCATTATTGAATTCTCGCTGCAGTTTTCATTCTTGCTTTCATTTTGCAGCGGCTTTCAATCTTTTATTTTCGAAGTGTACGTGTACGTCCTTTTTACTTTTATTATTTAAGTTTCGGTATATGTATATATGTTTAAATATAGTACGTATATATATATATATATATATGTTTATTAAAATTTTAATACCGTTTATGTATATGTATATATATTTCAGATGGATTTTGAGTGTTTATGGGGAGAAATGGGTGCGGAAGATTTTGAGTTTCACTTAGAAGAACCTGATGAAGAATTTGAGACGCCGGAGGCGGCCCCTCATTTTGACTACGACGCTAGTGCTTTCCACACCGATGAGGTATAATTAAAGGGATTTTATATGTGTTTCGTTGTTAAACAGTTTAATATGTGTTAGTACTATTTAATATGTGTTTGGTTGTTAAATTGATTGCATATATAAAATGTTAGATATTTATAAGTATATAATTTAATGATAACTTAAAAAATAACTATTTTAGGTGTTCGATTCACACGAAGAATTGTTCAAATGGGCCAAAAGTACAGCAAAAGAGCTTGGTTATGTGTTAATCAAACGACGAACAAATTCCAACTTAGCTGGTGTAACAATTAAAGTGACCATAGTCTGTAATCTTTCTGGAAAAATGGATAATAGGATAATCGGGCTCGTTAAAAAGACACTTAAATGTGAGTGCCCCTTTAGACTGGAAGGTCGTTTGACAAGTGATGGTGATTGGAGGGTAACCGTTATAGACGACACACATAATCACTATCCAGCTAAGAATCTGGGGGGTTACGCGTACGCTAGAAGGTTGACTGAAGAGGAGAAATCATTTGTAGAAGCTGAATATCATCGCGGTACTCCGCCCAAGAGGATGTTAAAGCTGTTGAAAGAAGAATTTCCTGGAAACTTGACCCGCAGCGAAGACATTTACAATTTTCAAAAAACATTGCGGAAGAAGGCAGCCGAAAAACATGGGAACACTCCAATGCAGGTTACGCATTGTTTTATTTATTTACCATGAATGAGTATCTGAAACGACATACGTACGCCATATTGCTCGGTGTAGGTTATGTTCAGTTTGCTAAGGGAGCATAATTACTTGTATTATCATACAACAAACAGTGTATCTGGTCGGTTGGAGAATCTGTTTTTTATACATCCGACATCATTTAAGTTGTGGCGTGCATTTCCTTATGTTATCCAAATAGACGCCACGTACAAAACCAACTTGTACAACATGCCGTTGGTCGAGATCGTCGGTGTCACTCCAACAAACAGGACCTTCAGCATATCATATGCGTTTATCGTAAGCGAACAGGAGCATAATTATAGATGGGTGTTGGAGTGTTTGAAGTCGACCCTAGGTGAAGGGTTTGCTGTGCGCGTGGTACTCACGGACAGGGATCTGGCGCTAATGAAAGCATGCAAAACCGTTATGCCGGAAGCATACCATTTACTGTGTAGAGTCCACATACGGAGGAACATAGAAAAATTTAGCATGCCATCGTTAAAAGGGGCAGGTAAATGGGGGCCTTTTTACGTATGGTGGAAAAAACTTTATGAGTCGCGCACACTAGAAGAGTACACCAAAAATGAAAAAGATTTAAAAGAGAAGATGGGAAAAGATTTAGACAGTATGTAAAGTGCACATGATTTTTTTTTTTTTTGGTAAATCACATATATCCACACATCCTAACCCAATGTTAAATTTACAGAGGTTTACAAGTACCTGCAGAAGGAGTGGCTTTCCCCGTACAAGGAAAAGTTTGTGTCCTTTTGGGTCGATCAGCATCTCAACTACCGTAACTACACTACCAACAGAGTTGAGGCTGAGCATTCACTCCTGAAGTCCGAGTTGAAGGGGAAATGTACATTTCACAGAATAATTGAATGTGTTAATGATATCCTCCTCGGACAAGATACAGAAATCAAGGGCCAACTGGAGGAGAGCAGGATTTTTAGAGCTGGTAAACACAACTACCCATGTTTGAAAGACCTGCTTTGTGTTGTATCTGTGACAGCTCTGGATATAATGGTCGACGAAATTAAACGATTCAAAAGTGAGATCGGTAAAGACTTGAGAAAGTGCGGGTGTAAGGTTTGGATTAGTTGTGGGCTGCCATGTGCATGCCGTCTAGCTGCGTACATGCATTACAGTAAGTTTATCTGAATATAATCAATTGATGTTTTTTGGGTAAATGAAAAAATATTATACATATTTTTCAAAAATGTAGGCAAACGTGTTGAGGTGCATAACATAAATGACTTTTGGAGAAAGCTAGACTTGACACCGTCGACGTGCCTTCCGGACAATGATCATCGAAAAGACTCCGACGATGACGAAGCTTTCGACGATTTAGTAGAGGATGTTAAGGTCCAGTTTAAGCAACAATCGAAGGCCCAGAGGAAAAACTGGATATCAAAAATTAAAGACATCGTCTATCCGGGGAGGACCAAAATTAAGGACCCTTCCGTTATTATTAACAAACGTGGAAGACCAATCGGGTCAAAGAAAAAAATACCTCAAGTACGTCCAATCATAATTCGAAGTATAGTTAATTGATTTTGTTATGTAAGTGCACTCTATTTGTTAGTTTACTTCGAAATCTAATTAACTGATTTATTATTTGTTGCAGGTGCCCGACATTAACAAACCAGCGGCAAATACTGCACCTTCTGGTCTTCAAAAATCCAAGTCCGTTCAATTTGCCCGACCGACTTTTCAGGATACCCATTCCATGGGTGGGTTTTCTGATCGTTTTTCGCATGCGTCATTATTTGGAGAGGGCCAGTACGGGAGACACAGTGAATACATGAGCACACAATCACGTTTATTCGACGAACCTGAAAGCCAACCACAATGGCCTGACAGTGGGAGACAGAGTGAATATGTGGGCACCAGTTCAATTTTCGCAGACACTGCTAGTTTATTCGAAGAACCTCAAAGCCAACCACAATGGCACAGTGGTAGACAGAGTGAATATGTGGACACTGAAGCACAGTGGGGTCAGTATGGGAGACATAGTGATTATGTGGTAAGCGAATCACGATTCCCAGACACACAAAGTTTTTTCGGAGAACCGAATAACCCAACGCAAGGAGAAACGTCCAGCTTTGTTGATCAACTATTTGGGGGATCACATACACAGAACTTCTCTGAACCGTTTACACACAACTTCTTCGACACGGAGTCAACATGGACTGACATGAGAACATACCTAAAGCAAATACCTTTACTTTCAGCGTTACGTTGTGGATATCAAAAATGTTAATTCTGATGGTAACTGTGGATTTCGGGCACTAGCTGTTGCTTTGGGTGAATCTGAGGAAAAGTTCGAGTGGATTCGCAAACTAATGCTAGAGGAGTATGAGTCCAAAGTAGGATACTATAAGGTTGCATTCGGTGGTGAAGCAACACATATACATACTTTGCTTCAATTGTCTTATCCCGGTGGTCGCCCATTTAAATACTGGATGATGAATCCATATTGCGCTATGCTACTGTCCAATGCTCTGGGTCTTATAATTATATGTTTAAGTGTCAAAGAAAACATCACATGTTTCCCTTTTTGGAAGGGGCCAGGCCAGCTATACCGTGACGAGCCGATATGCATTGCCCTGGTATCCGGAGATTCACATTTTGTAACGGTTTATTTAGACAATAACTGCCCATTGCCTTACCCCTCAGCTTGGGGATATGATAAACCTGCATCGCGGGCCTGGGCAAAAGATGCGAAGTACAAAGACCGTTTGGCTGAGTACGACAGACACATTCAAGCGACTAAACTACCTCCGGGATTTCAGCAGATTGATTAGTTGACTTTATTATACTTGGTTTGTATTTTTTGAACGTTTGTTAGTTGACGTATTCTTTACATTTGTATCTATAATTTACATTTTTTATTACATTACTAAATATAGTTGATTTATTAGATTTTTTTTTACTTACATTTTTTATTACTAAATATAGTTGATTTATTTTTTACGTTTTTTTGTTAATATGAATATAATCATCAACACATCCACAAAGATAAACACATACACACCACTAAAATAACTAAACAAAACATGATATATTGTTCTTAACCACAAAATACTAATACATATCAACATCGTCCTCATCATCATCATCATCATCATCATCATCCAAGTTGACATGGTACGATCCACCAGAGAAATGAGAGCCTGTGGCCGACTGCGCGCCCGGCTGAGGAGGAAGATGAGCCTGTGCATAACTATCATAGTTAAATAAATCTTCGACCCAGGAGGATTGGCCACCAGCTGCATCGATGTTCAGGTCGAGATCTGGACGTGGCTGGCCTGTCCCATGGGGCTGATCAGGCTGGGCACCCTGTCCCTGTGTTAGATGCGTATAGTCATACGCCTGGGTACCTATCTGCCTGATGACCCGCCCTATGCCGCGGCGATGCCCCGGCCGGGATCCAAGTTCTTCCATGAAAATTTGATCCTGGGGAGTTGGATTAGGTTCCCGTTCAGCCTCCTCCTTCTTCTTCTTCAGCTTGGCCTGAATCACGTTACATTATATATAAGGTTGATTATATGGACATTTAATAATAACAAATATATTCGCTTAAAATTAAGAGACACTTACATGTATTTGTTCAGCCACGGGGTGTTCCCAGGGTCGCCCATCAGCTTTTTTCTTGTGCCTTTCTTCGTACAAATCCACCAAGTCTACGTCTCTGTTTTTATGAACCTGTAAAAACATCAATTTATCATAAGAATATACATTATTTAACCAATATTTATAAACACCAGTATTTATATATCACACAAGTATATATTTGATAACAATAACAGACCTTTTCTTGGTGGACGTACTGAGAGTAGGATTGTCGTCCATGGGTCCCCGCCAGAACTTGCTTGCCCCTGTTCGTCTTGTTTGTATCCGACAACTTCACCCGGTCTTCCCGCTGGTAGTACCTCAACAACGCCCTCCAGTCCTCCGCCGACAAATCCTCTGGAGGAACAGCTTGCTCCAACTGTGGAACAGCTTTCAGGCCCCCCTTGGATTGAAAGTGTTTTCTCTTGAACTGGCTCTTTCTGACCCGATACTCAGCTTTGCAGTCGGCCTCGACAGCCAGTCTGAACCCCTGTCTGACAGGGTCTAGGGGGTCAGGGGTGTAGATGAAGTGGTCCAAGTTGAACCTAGTCTGCAATTTTAAAGTAATAGTTAGCGAATTTAAAAATTTATACAAACATCATACAAAAAATCAAAAATTATGATGAGACGTACGTTTAGAGTCGGGATAACAAATGCCTTTCTCTCCTGAGGCACATGGTCCCATGAGTTGTAAGTCTGCGGGACGGTTCGGATCAGGGTGCCAATCAGGCTCTTGTACATGGGGGCATTGTCACCGATCGCCTGCCACGTCTTAAAATGGGTCGTGTCAAAGTCTATGCTTAGACGACCTCTCTTCGCGAATTCCTCCTCTAAGTTCAGGTTCTGACCGGGCCCCCGCCCCTTTCCCTTTCGTGGGCCTAAAACAAAATAAAAACAAAATTAGTAAATAAACTTAATTAATTAAAAGGGGAACTATAAACAACCATTTTTCTTACCGCCACTCCCTTTGCAGCCCCAGCCTTTCCTCCACCATGGTCTATGAGGGTCTTCATTACCACCATCACCGCCGTGATATGTAGCCATTTATACTGCAAAATACAAAACAAATTATACACATTTTTAAATTACATACAACAAAATGATCAAGGTTAAGAAAGATCCAAAATTATCACATATGTATTTTTTCTAACTTATTTTTTTTAACTTACTTTTTATATTTAGTTTTATCTATATTTTTCTTACACTTATTATTTATACATTTTAAGTAGCTTATTTTAATCAATTTTTTTACATAATCTTTGATTATTACTTCTATACATATATTTTTATGGTTATAATTTTATATACTTTTTAAAACTTGTATTATGCTTATGAAGTTTTTAAACCTTTTAAATGTCGTTTTTCTATGTACTTTTTATACAAACTTGTTTATTTACTTTTATATATATATTTTTTAATTTTTTACTTATTTCTATAATACTTTTTGAAAGTGTTTTTTATTTTTACTTTTATACTATATTTAAAGTTTTATAGAAACTTGTTTTTTATACTAATATAGTTTACTTATATGTTTTTTCTACATAATATTTAATATTCTTTTTAACTTAGTTTTTACACTTATTTTGTACTAATATTTCATCTAACAATATTAATATTCTAACAAGTCCAAGTCACACCTAACACTAATCTTTGCCTAACAAAACAAATTACATAGATATCTAAAAATTAACTATCAATTCTAACAAAAATAATGAAACCAAAAACAATACTAACAAACCTATAATACAAATCACTAACTAAAACTAACAATACAAACAAACTTAATAAAATCTAAAAATTAACTATCAATTCTAACAAAAATAATGAAACCAAAAACAATATTAACAAACCTATAATACAAATCACTAACTAAAACTAATAATACAAACAAACTTATTAAAATCCAAAAATTAACTATCAATCCTAACAAAACTAATAATAACAATTAACAATAAACAACACAAATAATAACAATCAAAAAGGGATAATATGGCCGGAAAATACATACCAAAAGAGATTGAAAAAACTAACGGGGGAGGAGAGCCGCCGCACTTGCCGGAAAACTGGCCGGTAAATCCACTAACACGGGGGTTGGCCGGAATCGCTGCTAATACTTTGAAAAACAAGAAAAAGGGTGAAAATCGCTGCAAATACTTTGAAAAAAAAAATAAGAGGAGAAAATCGTAAGGAGAGGGGGAGTAAGGAGAGGGGGAGTGTTTGTTGAAACTGGGAAAGAAACGGACGGAAGGGGGAGCTTTTATTCAATTTTTGGCCCCACTCAAGTATTTGCAGCGATAATCGCTGCAAATACTTTAGTCAAACAGTCAGCGCATTTATGGCGGTGGTTAGTGGATTGCTGACGTGGCACACTATTTGCAGCGATTATCGCTGCAAATAGTTTAACTATTTGCAGCGATTATCGCTGCAAATAGTGTAGGTCGAGACCCCACTTTTAAATGGTCGGGATCCTCCGGGCGTTTTTTAATAACTTAGGTTTCCCCAGAAAAAATATAATAATAGATATTGGTAATGCATATTTCATTATTATATAGATATTCTCCGACGTATACGATTTTGCTTATTGGCTGTAAATTTTAAGTTCAAACTATGGGTTACTCTATACTAAGGGAAAAATGTCCTTGCCAATGAGGTGGGTCATAGAGGTTTTCTTTAGCATTTAGCTAGTTTCCTCCAGAACGGTAGTGGGACTTCCACCGCCAGTCATGCCCTCGGATTGACTGTGCTGGTGACGTGGTCCGATCTCTACCGGACGATGAAGAGACATGCCGCTGAGTCCAAACACCACTGCTGTTCAAAAAAAAAAAAATATGTCGGATATTTTTTTGTATAAAAAATAAATAACTTTCTTATAATTAAAAAACCAAATTATTACCCATACAAAGCCGTGAGAGCCATCTAATCTAAAAAAGGACTAAATTACTAACATTTACTAGTTTGGTTCATTTAACATGGCCTTAGGCCTCTCCCTAAGGACCTCATCGACGCCTCATCCATGGCTTGTCGATGAGGAAGCCTTTGTTAGCAACTCGTCGACATGGGGTGTCGTCCGGTGGTTTCGTTCCATCGAAGAGCATAGACGAAGAAGAAGAGAGAGAGGAGGTGGGTCTTTCACTTATTTTATTGTTTTTTTTTTGTGTGGAAGAGGTGTGGAAGAGGGGTTATAGGGAGTGATTGTGGAAGAGGTGGATGAAGAGAGAAAAAAGCTGACGTGGCAGTGTGGAAGAGGGGTGGGGTGTTCTAGCTTAGGGAGAGACCTTAACTCTAAATAGTAACTCGATTACAACTATAATACTTAATTCTAAAACACAAAAAGTTAAAGTTTATAACATGTTAGGTCCATGTGGATAGATGCTAGGACTTAAAGGCACAACTTCAATATGTCAAAATAATTATTAATCAGACACAAACCAACCACCATACCTAAATAGCAAATGTAACATTAACATAACTTTCATCAAATAGAAGAAAAATTACAACAAAGAATCACCTGCAGTAAAACCAGATTCTTTTTTAACATAAAATCAAGGGTTAACTTGCAACATTATCAAATTACAGGGTAAATAAGTAAACATCAGTCCAAAATGAAATTTTGTTACAAAAGAAGTCCAGTCAAAAGAAAGAAGATGCTTTTAGGAGACACAAGTCACAAAGCATGGCAGCTCTATGTCTCTCACACTACACTCTCTCTGTGTGTCTTATTGTATCAATGAGAGAGAGTAAGAGACTGTGAGTGAGCTCATCATATACAATTATTTATATACATATACATTGCACAAAAATATATAGATACACATATACATATAGTTATATAAAAAAAAAGGCCCATCAACACTAGCATTGCCAACCCTCTTTTTTACAAAGGCATGCTCTCTCTCTTTCTCTCTCTCAGTTTCACAGACTAAACACATAGTTTATTTTGTACTTTTTGTTATATATTTCATTTACTGTTTCTTGTTATGAACAATGTATGTAAATGGGTATCTAAAGATTGAAGCTTTAATACATTTTTCTTATATAAATGTGTGTTTAGTGTGTGTTTGGCATATATACTTTAGTGTTCACTCTTTAAGATCTAGTGGGGTACTTGCCAGATCTTCAAACAATCATTAGTGTTTGGTTTGCCTTCAAATGCAAGTGACATAAGTATGTAGTTATATTGCTTTTATTAATTATTTTGTTTCTTTATATATCATTATGTCTTCCACTTGTTTGATACTTTGCCTCAAAGAAAGATCTTGTGTGGTTTATGTTTTGTTGGCATTGAAAAATAGGGCTTAAATGTTATTTTGGTTTTTTTTTTTTTACTTCAAGAATGTGAGCTTCATGCATTGTTAGAAATAGAAGTCTCCGACTGAAATAAGTAGCTATTTTTACTGGATATTATTTTGGTTTTAGTATAATGAGATCAAAGAGTAACATGGGTAAAAAAAATTTTTTTTTATATGAATGTTGTTTTGTTGTTTGTTGGTTTTGGTTTTTGTAGCAGAAATTTGACTTTGTTGTGTTTTATTTGTCAAAGATTGCAGATTTTTAAATGGGTCAAGATTTAAAACTGGATTTTGAGAAGTATTGTGTAGTAGATGGAAGTCCTAACACTGTTCTTGTATCGCCTCGACATTCAAATACCGAAAAGAAAAAGGTTAGAAAGAAACCCAAGTCACGAAATGACGTATGTTTGATTCAAAATAAGGAATTTACAGAAATTAGCTTCAATCGTTATCGTAGTGCATCGTGTAAAGCTGTTCCATCGATTAGGTTAGAAGCCGATGAAGCACCAAGAAGGGGTTCTGTGTATCAGAGCTCCAGAGAATTAGGTAAAATGAGTAGAATCAAAGAGCATGAAACTGAAGGTAGGAAAAAGATTGCAGTTTCAAGAAGAAATGCTGCTCCTTTTTCGTTTGAAATAGTTGATTCATTGTGTAGTTCAGATGAGGATAATAGTTCGTTAGGCTCGTTTACAAGTTCATCTTTAGGTATGTCTACTAGTTCGGTCAACAAAGAGAATCTCTCAAAGAGAATCCCTCTAAACAAATCTCTATCTGCTAAGTTAGCAATGCCACAGTCTCCAACCAAATCTGATGAATCCTCCAAAACTCGTTTTAGTCCTTTTAGAAAGATGCTTGACCCCTTCACGAAGTCGAAGTCTCACAAAAGTCCTTTGGGTTCTGCAGTTGAAGAACCTAGTGAAGCAACATCATCATTAAGGAATAATACATTAAGAAAGTCCTTGCTTAAAGATTTTTCCAACACGGAGGGTGATTCTCAGTCTATCAAGAAAGATTCATGTAGCTCAATCACGTCGTCATCTGCTACGCCAGCTCACTTAAGCGGCTCCCTTAAAATGAGGAACAAAAATGGGGTTCCTTATTTTGAATTCTCCGTAAAGAATCCACATGATGTTTGGGTGGCAAAGAAATGGAACAGGGAAGATGGTTTCAGCTGGGTATATACATTTCACATGGCTCAGAATAAAAGAAAAAGCAATGCTAGTGGACGTGGATCCAAAGATCATAGAAGTAAAGAGTTCTTGATGATGGCCCAAATGCAAGTTTCTTGTTATTTATGTACCGAAGTGTTAAATGCAGGTGCTTTCAACAACTCTATGCTTACAGAATTCGTGTTGTATGATCTGGCACGTCCAAGACAAACTGTTACACAAACGCCTGAGGGCTTGAATACAAAAGAAGAGTCAAATGAGGTAACTGATCAAGCAAAACTCAACATTCATAGTAATTTGCTGAGCTCAAATCCATGGCCTATAGCAGATTTACATCCAGACCTTGAGTCTGCAGCCATTGTCTTACAGTTTCCATCCGGGAAAAGAGAGAGCGTAAGATACAAGAGAGATGATACGAGAAATGATAATTTGCTTAATCTTTCTCGTATGGAGTTAGAGGACAGAATAACCGACTCTTCTTGCTTAACTCCGGCAAAAGTTAGTGTCGTGATCCCATCAGGTACCCATGGTTTGCCAAGTGATGAAACTCACAGGGTCTCGCCATTACTTGAACGGTGGAGATTGGGTGGAGGTTGTGATTGTGGAGGTTGGGATATGGGCTGCCCCCTTCTTGTTTATGGCAATCCAGATACAAGAAAAGATGAAGCATACGGAAACCGACCTGTGGAAATTTTCTTAAAGGTAAAGCTTGTACTTGATTAAAACCGTTATAAGTCCATAGTTACTCGGAGCTTTTTATGACTAACTTCAGTGTATGATTTACGAGAATATGATTAATCATGTTGATGTGTTAAAAGTCCATAGTTTAACTTTGAACAATCTAGTCGTTGTAACTAGTTTCATAATTACCAGCTACATCCTTGACTACTGTCCATCCAAAACTTGGGGGGTGTTTAGATTCGTGTTTTGGAACTGCCCATAATCTATTCACAGTGCTTGGATGAATGTGTTTAGTATTCACAGGTCCAGCAATTAGTTTGTATAATCAGTTTTCATACCAGCCGAACAAGACTGATTATCTAATGCTAAACTAAAATTTTGTATTTACTCCGTCTTCTAGCATAAGTGAGAGACTTGCGGTCCCGCTTCACACAACATGTATTTTTTCCTCACAAACTGGCATTCTTGGGTATTTAGTGATTGTTTGAATAATCGTTATATGCTAGACCATTGCATATTTTTGTCTATTATTACAGCTTTAAACAGCATAAACACTCATCTTTGATAGCCCATAATATGGGTTTTCTTAAGATATTAATGTAGAATAATTTCCTGTTTTGTATTCTTGGGGCCAGTAACCCTTTCTAGTACAGTTCCTTTTAGGTATTAAATCTCATTTGCTTTTTTAACTGAAGCAGAGTAATTTTAATGATACAGGGAACTAGAGAAAACACACCAGATTTGACCATGAAGTTGACCGAGGAGGGACAGTATGTGGTTGATTTCCATGCGAAACTAAGCTCACTACAAGCTTTCTCCATATGTGTTGCTATATTGCACGGCAAAGAAGCCTCTATCATCAATAGTGAGGATATGAACAGACAGATAATGCAATGTGATTCATTAAGAGTTTTCATTGAAGATGAAGTCAAACACTTGATTGAGGCTGTGGCAGAAGGCGAGAAAAGAAAACCAAGTAAGAATCTTAATGAAATCCCACCTACCTTTGTAGTTAACCCACCGTTTTCTCCAATGTCACGAGCATGAACCTAAAATTGGTGCTTGAAAAGGGTGATCAAAAGTCCCAATTCCAGTTCGTGGAAGAACTGGTAGCCCGAATGGAGCTATTGACTTGTAGCAAATAGCCATAGTTTTTGTGAAAATGCAGAAGAGAAAAGTACACTTTGTGATATAAGTAGCAATGTTTATAAAAAAGGCCGGAATTAAATATTTATTGTTTAGTAACAATTCTTGTAAGTTCAACATTGCTCATTTATTCAACCCATAGTGTTCTTTTAGCATTTTCACAAAAAGTATGGTTACTTTATCACGAAAAGTCAAATGAAGTGGTTCGATAAGTCAAATGATCCTTCATTGAGCATCAAACCGAAGCTATGGTTGTGCAAGATTTGAGTTCTGTGTCAGCTCATGACACAAACTTTACAAGGTCAGTAACAGAGAAATCTGATACATGGGAGGAAACAACACTGTATATTGTTGGCTTTTTTGGAGAGGGGGAAATATAGTCATAACTTTCAATAGTAGATTGTAGTGCAATTTTTTCACACTTAGTTTTTGTAACTTGTATATTTAGGGACTATTAGTGGTATAGATGAACTGGGAATTATTTCCAGAAATATGTCCCATTTTGGATCCAGGTTTTAAACCACTCATGGAGGAATATTGTCTCTCTGGAATGATAAATAAAATCTTGGTCTGTTATACAAACTGTGCATATTTTCTCTCGAGCAAATTTTTGAAGAAAAGTATTTGGAAAATTGCAACTGTGATTTTTTGTTAATTGTTACTAACCATGAGTAGTAGAAAAAAGAAAAGTGTTTTCTTTATTCGTGGTGGTTTCAAGGAAAGGGATGTGTTAAAAGTCCATAGTTTAACTTTGAACAATCTAGTCGTTGTAACTAGTTTCATAATTACCAGCTACATCCTTGACTACTGTCCATCCAAAACTTGGGGGGTGTTTAGATTCGTGTTTTGGAACTGCCCATAATCTATTCACAGTGCTTGGATGAATGTGTTTAGTATTCACAGGTCCAGCAATTAGTTTGTATAATCAGTTTTCATACCAGCCGAACAAGACTGATTATCTAATGCTAAACTAAAATTTTGTATTTACTCCGTCTTCTAGCATAAGTGAGAGACTTGCGGTCCCGCTTCACACAACATGTATTTTTTCCTCACAAACTGGCATTCTTGGGTATTTAGTGATTGTTTGAATAATCGTTATATGCTAGACCATTGCATATTTTTGTCTATTATTACAGCTTTAAACAGCATAAACACTCATCTTTGATAGCCCATAATATGGGTTTTCTTAAGATATTAATGTAGAATAATTTCCTGTTTTGTATTCTTGGGGCCAGTAACCCTTTCTAGTACAGTTCCTTTTAGGTATTAAATCTCATTTGCTTTTTTAACTGAAGCAGAGTAATTTTAATGATACAGGGAACTAGAGAAAACACACCAGATTTGACCATGAAGTTGACCGAGGAGGGACAGTATGTGGTTGATTTCCATGCGAAACTAAGCTCACTACAAGCTTTCTCCATATGTGTTGCTATATTGCACGGCAAAGAAGCCTCTATCATCAATAGTGAGGATATGAACAGACAGATAATGCAATGTGATTCATTAAGAGTTTTCATTGAAGATGAAGTCAAACACTTGATTGAGGCTGTGGCAGAAGGCGAGAAAAGAAAACCAAGTAAGAATCTTAATGAAATCCCACCTACCTTTGTAGTTAACCCACCGTTTTCTCCAATGTCACGAGCATGAACCTAAAATTGGTGCTTGAAAAGGGTGATCAAAAGTCCCAATTCCAGTTCGTGGAAGAACTGGTAGCCCGAATGGAGCTATTGACTTGTAGCAAATAGCCATAGTTTTTGTGAAAATGCAGAAGAGAAAAGTACACTTTGTGATATAAGTAGCAATGTTTATAAAAAAGGCCGGAATTAAATATTTATTGTTTAGTAACAATTCTTGTAAGTTCAACATTGCTCATTTATTCAACCCATAGTGTTCTTTTAGCATTTTCACAAAAAGTATGGTTACTTTATCACGAAAAGTCAAATGAAGTGGTTCGATAAGTCAAATGATCCTTCATTGAGCATCAAACCGAAGCTATGGTTGTGCAAGATTTGAGTTCTGTGTCAGCTCATGACACAAACTTTACAAGGTCAGTAACAGAGAAATCTGATACATGGGAGGAAACAACACTGTATATTGTTGGCTTTTTTGGAGAGGGGGAAATATAGTCATAACTTTCAATAGTAGATTGTAGTGCAATTTTTTCACACTTAGTTTTTGTAACTTGTATATTTAGGGACTATTAGTGGTATAGATGAACTGGGAATTATTTCCAGAAATATGTCCCATTTTGGATCCAGGTTTTAAACCACTCATGGAGGAATATTGTCTCTCTGGAATGATAAATAAAATCTTGGTCTGTTATACAAACTGTGCATATTTTCTCTCGAGCAAATTTTTGAAGAAAAGTATTTGGAAAATTGCAACTGTGATTTTTTGTTAATTGTTACTAACCATGAGTAGTAGAAAAAAGAAAAGTGTTTTCTTTATTCGTGGTGGTTTCAAGGAAAGGGATGTGTTAAAGACCTGCTCTTTCTGCCTTTTTGGATGACTTGAATAAGAAAAATTTTCCATATATCTTTGTTACTAGGTTACCAACTATACATATGCAAAATAAAGTTTATGTGGTTGCGGGACAAGTAATTACTTGTACTACCCTATTATTTTGTTTTCCTATAAGGAATCATAATAATGACATTCATTTCACTTGTCATGATATAAGTCTATCACAACTATAATACCCAATAAAGAGCATTTTAAATCTGTATCTAAAAAGGATTTTAGGAGCTTAAAAACCCCAAACTTTTAAAAATAAGTCCCTTGTAAAATGATAACCCTGTTTGGATATCCATTTCATATCAAAAGTCTCAGCCCCAAAAAACTACTAAAATTACTGAAAGGAATCATAATAATGACATTCATTTCACTTGTCATGATATAAGTCTATCACAACTATAATACCCAATAAAGAGCATTTTAAATCTGTATCTAAAAAGGATTTTAGGAGCTTAAAAACCCCAAACTTTTAAAAATAAGTCCCTTGTAAAATGATAACCCTGTTTGGATATCCATTTCATATCAAAAGTCTCAGCCCCAAAAAACTACTAAAATTACTGAAAGGTTTTTAAAATAAAAGTTTGTATAAGAAAGGTTGAAATAGAAACCCCAGGTCCCCAGTTTCTAGCTTTATTTCCAAGCTTCAACTTCAAAACCCTAGACACAGGCACAGCCCAGCTTGAAACTTTTGTGCCAAACATACAAGGTTGTCACACAGCTCAACTATCGTCTGCGATTTAAAATAATGCCTTCTCAATATTAGATTTAAATATGGTCATGAGTGTTTCTAATTGGTTCAAGTTATCGTATAGCTTTCGCTCTTTTTTTTTTTATAACTTTCGTTGATTATGGGTTTTTGGGTTTATTATTATATTATATATTGTTTTTCGCCAAAAATAATTAAAGGTTGTGTTTAGAGTGTTGGTTTATAACTTTATATAGTGTTTGTTTAATGATTTAGTTAAAAAAAATGGGAATCAAATTTATGAATGAGCATATATTAAACGCAAATGGTATGGAGGATTTGGAAAACACATTACTATTCCAATAGCATGCCAAGATTCAAACCAAACTCCCCTAAATGTGGAAATTATTTTATCTGATTAAAAGCGCCAAGGTGAAGTTGGAGTAAATGTAGAGAATCCTCATCCTTAAAATTATCACCAAATTTTATGGTTGTGGGATATATTATATTAACTAAAGGACGCCCATAATAGTAATAGTAATATAATAGTAATAGTAATAGTAATAGTAATAGTAATAGTAATAGTAATAGTAATATAATAGTAATAGTAATAGTAATAGTAATAGTAATAGTAATAGTAATAGTAATAGTAATAGTAATAGTAATAGTAATAGTAATAGTAATAGTAATAGTAATAGTAATAGTAATAGTAATAGTAATAGTAATAGTAATAGTAATAGTAATAGTAATAGTAATAGTAATAGTAATAGTAATATAATAGTAATAGTAATAGTAATAGTAATAGTAATAGTAATAGTAATAGTAATAGTAATAGTAATAGTAATAGTAATAGTAATAGTAATAGTAATAGTAATAGTAATAGTAATAGTAATAGTAATAGTAATAGTAATAGTAATAGTAATAGTAATAGTAATAGTAATAGTAATAGTAATAGTAATAGTAATAGTAATAGTAATAGTAATAGTAATAGTAATAGTAATAGTAATAGTAATAGTAATAGTAATAGTAATAGTAATAGTAATAGTAATAGTAATAGTAATAGTAATAGTAATATAATAGTAATAGTAATATAATAGTAATAGTAATAGTAATAGTAATAGTAATAGTAATAGTAATAGTAATATAATAGTAATAGTAATATAATATAATAGTAATAGTAATAGTAATATAATAGTAATAGTAATAGTAATAGTAATAGTAATAGTAATAGTAATAGTAATAGTAATAGTAATAGTAATAGTAATAGTAATATAATATAATAGTAATAGTAATAGTAATAGTAATAGTAATAGTAATAGTAATAGTAATAGTAATAGTAATAGTAATAGTAATAGTAATAGTAATAGTAATAGTAATAGTAATAGTAATAGTAATAGTAATAGTAATAGTAATAGTAATAGTAATAGTAATAGTAATAGTAATAGTAATAGTAATAGTAATAGTAATAGTAATAGTAATAGTAATAGTAATAGTAATAGTAATAGTAATAGTAATAGTAATAGTAATAGTAATAGTAATAGTAATAGTAATAGTAATAGTAATAGTAATAGTAATAGTAATAGTAATATAATAGTAATAGTAATAGTAATAGTAATAGTAATAGTAATAGTAATAGTAATAGTAATAGTAATAGTAATAGTAATAGTAATAGTAATAGTAATAGTAATAGTAATAGTAATAGTAATAGTAATAGTAATAGTAATAGTAATAGTAATAGTAATAGTAATAGTAATAGTAATAGTAATATAATAGTAATAGTAATAGTAATAGTAATAGTAATAGTAATAGTAATAGTAATAGTAATAGTAATAGTAATAGTAATAGTAATAGTAATAGTAATAGTAATAGTAATAGTAATAGTAATAGTAATAGTAATAGTAATAGTAATATAATAGTAATAGTAATAGTAATAGTAATAGTAATATAATAGTAATAGTAATAGTAATAGTAATAGTAATAGTAATAGTAATAGTAATAGTAATAGTAATAGTAATAGTAATAGTAATAGTAATAGTAATAGTAATAGTAATAGTAATAGTAATAGTAATAGTAATAGTAATAGTAATAGTAATAGTAATAGTAATAGTAATAGTAATAGTAATAGTAATAGTAATAGTAATAGTAATAGTAATAGTAATAGTAATAGTAATAGTAATAGTAATAGTAATAGTAATAGTAATAGTAATAGTAATAGTAATAGTAATAGTAATAGTAATAGTAATAGTAATAGTAATAGTAATAGTAATAGTAATAGTAATAGTAATAGTAATAGTAATAGTAATAGTAATAGTAATAGTAATAGTAATAGTAATAGTAATAGTAATAGTAATAGTAATAGTAATAGTAATAGTAATAGTAATAGTAATAGTAATAGTAATAGTAATAGTAATAGTAATAGTAATAGTAATAGTAATAGTAATAGTAATAGTAATAGTAATAGTAATAGTAATAGTAATAGTAATAGTAATAGTAATAGTAATAGTAATAGTAATAGTAATAGTAATAGTAATAGTAATAGTAATAGTAATAGTAATAGTAATAGTAATAGTAATAGTAATAGTAATAGTAATAGTAATAGTAATAGTAATAGTAATAGTAATAGTAATAGTAATAGTAATAGTAATAGTAATAGTAATAGTAATAGTAATAGTAATAGTAATAGTAATAGTAATAGTAATAGTAATAGTAATAGTAATAGTAATAGTAATAGTAATAGTAATAGTAATAGTAATAGTAATAGTAATAGTAATAGTAATAGTAATAGTAATAGTAATAGTAATAGTAATAGTAATAGTTATAGTAATAGTAATAGTAATAGTATTACGTGATATAGCTTCCTAAACATAGCCCCTAATGGTTAACAAGTAAAAAAAAAACTGTATATAAAAATAACTGTTTTGATAAAATAAATATACAGCTTTAAAGTACAACATTTACAATGCTTAAACATAGATATATTTACCAAACTTCTTTCGTAATGTCTTATTTCATGTTCAAAACGTGTATTTTGGAAGGAACACGCTAGTCTTTACTATTCTATTTTAGATACACTTTATAAAATGGTTTTTCAGAAATTTATTTTTGAAAAAAAAAAGATAGTATTGTAACCTTGTTATAACATTATGCAATTATTAATTATCTCTTAAAATTTTTATTTTTATTTTTTTCAGAAATCAATTATTTTAAGACTAATGAGGGAGTATCAAATAGCAAATTAATCACATCTAGAATGTGTCAAATATGTATGTAAATGTGTAGTATAATTATAGATTTTTATTTTATTTTTTTCAGAAATCAATTATTTTAAGACTAATGAGGGAGTATCAAATAGCAAATTAATCACATCTAGAATGTGTCAAATATGTATGTAAATGTGTAGTATAATTATAGATTTTTATTTTATTTTTGTTATTTTGGTGACTTTAAATTGTATTTTATTTGGTTTGTATGAGGGTTTTTTTAGTTTCCCGATAGCTTTCTATGAATTTTCCTTTTCAAACCAAACTCCCCTAAATGTGGAAATTATTTTATCTGATTAAAAGCGCCAAGAGTTATTTGAAATGCATCTCCTCATTAAAATTAGGATTGAGATTCTCTACATTTCACCTATGGTTGTGGGATATATTATATTAACTAAAGGAGCCGATTACCAATAAGCCCTCTAATTTAATAATCTCAACTATACGATTTGTTTTTTTATATCGACACATTATTTTATTATAGTCCCTTTGTCTCAATGTAAATAAGGGTTCATAGTTTAATTTTGGGTTCTTCAAAAACAAAAGTCTATTTTTGAAAACAAAATGTTAACTTTACTATTCTATTTTAGATACACTTTATAAAATGGTTTTTCAGAAATTTATTTTTGAAAAAAAAAAGATAGTATTGTAACCTTGTTATAACATTATGCAATTATTAATTATCTCTTAAAATTTTTATTTTTATTTTTTTCAGAAATTTATTTTTGAAAAAAAAAAGATAGTATTGTAACCTTGTTATAACATTATGCAATTATTAATTATCTCTTAAAATTTTTATTTTTATTGCATAATACTGTTGATAATCTAAGGGGGCGCTTGGTTCAAATTAGGGAATGGGAAAGACAAAGGGAAAGGGAATGCAAAGGAATACCAAGGAATACTATCATTGCATTAATGCTGGTTGGTTGATAGACATTAATCATTGTCATTATATAAAACACGTGGTGGTGATTGTGATAGTTGGTGGTGGTGGTGGAAGCGGGTCGTGGTGGTGGTGATAGGTGGTGGTGGTGGTGGTGGTGGTGGTGGCGCAGGTGGTGGTGGTGGTGGTGGTGGTGGCGGCAGGTGGTGGTGGTGGTGGTGGTGGTGGTGGTGGCGGCAGGTGGTGGTGGTGGCGGCAGGTGGTGGTGGTGGCGGCAGGTGGTGGTGGTGGTGGTGGTGGCGGCAGGTGGTGGTGGTGGTGGTGGTGGTGGTGGTGGTGGTGGTGGTGGTGGTGGCGGTGGTGGTGGTGGATTGGTGGTGGTGGTGGCGGCAAGTATAGTGTAGGTTATATTGATATGGTGTACATTGTTGAATGTTGAAAAGTTGAAAATTGAAAAGTAGATTTGCTTTTTAATATAGTATAGAAGTTTAGATATAGATTTATAAGTAATTCTCAACTTATTTATATTTATTTTATGCTGCATAATACTGGTTGATAAAGCTAGGGGGCGCTTGGTTCAAATTAGGGAATGGGAAAGACAAAGGGAAAGGGAATGCAAAGGAATACCAAGGAATACTATCATTGCATTAATGCTGGTTGGTTGATAGACATTAATCATTGTCATTATATAAAACACGTGGTGGTGATTGTGATAGTTGGTGGTGGTGGTGGAAGCGGGTCGTGGTGGTGGTGATAGGTGGTGGTGGCGTCAGGTGGCGATAGGTGGTGGCGGTAGGTGGTGGTGGCGATAACGGGTGGTGATAGGTGGTGGCGGTAGGTGGTGGTGATAGGTGGTGGCGGTAGGTGGTGGTGATAGGTGGTGGCGGTGGTGGTGGTGGCGATAACGGGTGGTGATAGTGGTGGCGGTAGGTGGTGGTGGCTACGGTGGTGGGTGGTGGTGGTGGCGATAACGGGTGGTGATAGATGGTGGCGGTAGGTGGTGGTGGCGGTAGGTGGTGGTGATGGTGGTGGTGGCGGTAGGTGGTGGTGGTGATAGGTGGTGGTGGCGGTAGGTGGTGGTGGCGGTGGTGGTGGTGGCGGGGTGGTGATTGGTGGTGGTGGTGGCGGCAAGTATAGTGTAGGTTATATTGATATGGTGTACATTGTTGAATGTTGAAAAGTTGAAAGTTGAAAAGTAGATTTGCTTTATTAATATAGTATAGAAGTTTAGATATAGATTTATAAGTAATTCTCAACTTATTTATATTTATTTTATGCTGCATAATACTGGTTGATAAAGACTAGGGGGCGCTTGGTTCAAATTAGGGAATGGGAAAGGCAAAGGGAAAGGGAATGCAAAGGAATACCAAGGAATACTATCATTGCATTAATGCTGGTTGGTTGATAGACATTAATCATTGTCATTATATAAAACACGTGGTGGTGATTGTGATAGTTGGTGGTGGTGGTGGAAGCGGGTCGTGGTGGTGGTGATAGGTGGTGGTGGTGGCGGCAGGCGGTGGTTGTGGCGACGACGGGTGGTGACAGGTGGTGGTGGTGGCGGCGACAAGTGGTGACTGGCGGTGGTGGTGGTGAGGTGGTGGTGGTGGTGGTGGTGGTGGTGGTGACAGGTGGTGGTGGTGATAGGTGGTGGCGGTAGGTGGTGGTGATAGTGGTGGTGGTGGCGGCAGGTGGTGGTGGTGGTGGTGGTGGTGGTGACAGGTGGTGGTGGTGGTGGTGGCGGCAAGTGGTGACTGGCGGTGGTGGTGGTGGTGGTGGTGGTGGTGGTGGCGATAACGGGTGGTGATAGATGGTGGCGGTAGGTGGTGGTGGTGGTGATAGGTGGTGGCGATATGTATTGGCGGTGCACCGGTGGCGGCAGGTGGTGGTGGTGGCGATAACGGGTGGTGACAGATGGTGGCGGCAGGTGGTGAATGGTGGTGGTGGCGGCAGTGGTGACTGGCGGTGGTGGGGTCGGTAGGTGGTGGTGATAGGTATTGGCGGTGCACCGGTGGCGGCGGGTGGTGGTGGTGGCGATAACGGGTGGTGATAGATGGTGGCGGTAGGTGGTGACTGGTGGTGGTGGCGGCAGGTGGTGGTGGTGATAGGTGTGGTGGTGGGTGGTGGTGGCGGTAGGTGGTGGTGATAGGTGGTGGCGGTAGGTGGTGGTGATAGGTGGTGGCGGCAGGTGGTGGTGGCGGCAGGTGGTGGTGGTGATAGGTGGTGGTGGCGGCAGGTGGTGGTGGTGGTGGTGGTGGCGGCAGGTGGTGGTGGTGGGTGGTGGTGGTGGTGGCGACAAGTGGTGGTGGTGACGGAAGGTGGCGGGGTGGTGGCGGCAAATGGTGGTGGTAGTAGTGACCTATGGTAAGTGGGTTATCATTACCATTCCCCCCAATTTACCAAGTAATGCTCCATTACCCATTATTGATTAATGATTGCATTACTTACACATAACCAAGCATGATTAATCATTCCCTTACCCATTCCTTACCTCAGAATACCCCCAACCAAGCACCCCTTAAAGATGAATGGGCTTGGGTATGGTCCTTTGTACCGTTTCTCAGTTACTTTAACCAGTACTATAACATTAACTTTAACTTTCATCGTAACTTTAAGCTGCATGCAAAAGATAATATCCAACAATAATGATATGATATACACATAACACATGACAAAAATCGGCAGCTAATTCTCATTTCCACAAAAAATTCTACAAATCGAATTGTTTCCCCTTCAAAAATGTCTTCCTTTTTGTCATCCCTCTCTTTACATATATTATGCACTCAAAATGAATTTTCAGTTTCTAAACTTACTTGAGTTACATCTATAACACCTAAAAGAATCAACATAATCATCACCTTCATAAAATACCCAAAATTAGGTTTCTCGAGTCGAGGTCAACCAAAAAAGTTTCAAAGGCGAACAACCTGTCTGTTAGCTAGGCAATGTATCAACCCTCAGATTAAGATTCGAGTTGAGTAGCTTCCAAAGAAAATAACTTTTTAAATGACTCGTAAGATGCAAAGAAAAGTGCTCCCTGAGTCATGTACATGGCCAATCTTGGAGTCAAACCCCTGATGATTACAAATAAGATCCATCAAACCATTAGTAAAATGCAAGAATATCAACAAACGGGATTGTGTATGTATTTTTTTGTTGAATCAATACAGTTTAGAGGTAAATACCTATATAGACCTTTAAAGCCTTCACGTTGGGCTATGTCTCTGAGAGTGTTGTACACACCATTATAGCGGTTTACGGATCCGGGTATCTACGCGAAAGCCACCCCAGTTAGTAACGAGCTAAAATGATAACGGCAGCTCACTTATAGAAAACAAATTTACAATCTCCATTATGTTTTATGTGGGTCACATCTTTTACTCGTTCAAGTGAAGTATACGAAATTCAATATCACATCTTCATTCTTGTGACATTTACATTGGACATAATAGTAGTAAATAAAGCAACTACATCAAAAGAAGTTGTAACCAGATACATACCTGTGTCTGCAATCTCGTCTTCACCACATCAAAAGGAGTTGTAAATAAAGCAGCAGTAGATCCAGCTAATCCTCCGCAAAATAGCTATAAAAAAAACAATCTAAAACTTTTAAAATGGAGTAAACAAATTGTATTACCAACACACCACCACATCTTTTTCAACACCAAATGTAGGCGGCCTCATTTGGTTACACTTGTTTTTCATTTTTTGTAATGTAAATGGTCTTGCTGTCTTCGTTTGGCAACAAAATCAAAATATGTTTGGCAATTCCATCAAAACGTATTTGGCATTTGGCAAGACTTTCACGGTTTTCAAATCATAAGACGAAAAGAAGAAAAAAAAACTATGTGTCATTTGGTCTGAATCCTAACCATGCTTAAGTCGAATAGTCAACGTGTACTGTAGTTCATAAAGTTTTTTTGTAGCAGTTAACCAACAACTATGATACATACATAACATAAACTGCAGCCTGGAAAAATGAACAATTGAACATATCTTAATTCAGAAGAAATACGATGCTTGGTATCACTCAATAGTAAAAAACAAACCGTTGATATTGTGGTTGGCTGAGCATGTCGCTGCTGTGAAACAACCATCACATTCTTTAAATTTTCATATGTATAGAACTGCCATCATAAATTTCAAAGTAAGTATGAGAAACATTGGGCGTAAGATACAAGTACAAAATGAGAACACAACTTAAGTCAAACTATATAACCTTGATGATAGAATGGGGAACATTCCTACAGAGTACAGCTCCCCACCCATTGTATAATGATAAAAAGCCTCCTTTCCTTACGATTCCTAACAAGGCATTCCTGTATAAAACATGATGAATACACAAATAAGCTCATAAAAAAAACCAGATCAGAGGAAAACAGAAATTAGTTCAAAGTCACTTATACTTTCTGATTTCATTGACAGAGATTGCACTAAGCATATAAAGATTATAAACAAACAACACACAAAAATACATATATGATTGTAACAGTCAATGTTGAAACTGTGAAGTCAAACATTAAGAACAGGACTATAAAAGATTACCAACAGCTGTGATAATGTGAGCTAACTTGCATCTGCTGCTTTATTCTTTCAGTTGGAGTAAAAATAAATGAAGTAGCAACACTTGCACAGCCTCCAGCCACACAGTGGGCCAATGAATGATATTCCTGCAATATTTTTGTGAAGTCTGTAAAAAAAAATAGAAACGCTTTACAAAGGCAAATTTTTATTGTAGACACTGCCTTTAACATTAGACTATATAATAAAGACATTTGTATGATGCACATGTAAAAACTACTAAAGTAAGTATACAGAAGAAAGTCCTTTACCTTGGCCAAAAGAGGAAGCAAAGCCCCCTTTACCGATTCATAACTGAAAGTATAAATTGCTGAAATTGGTGCTGAAGAAGCAATATTGCTTGAAATTCCACGGTAAAGTCCAGATAAACCTGAAAATAAGGTTATAAACTCATAATCAGGTTACTGCATGCTCTTTAATAAAAGTATTGTATGAGTAAAGCCATCCTTGGTTTCTCCACTTTACCTCTATCAGAGATTATTGATCTGCCGATATATTGAATAGATCTTTGTTCAGTATGGCCAGACTGAATGACAGTCTTAACTGTATCAATCGGATGCAAACACAGACTGACAAATACACCAGCAAATGCTCCAGCATAAGCATGCTCTTGCTTTGCGAGTCCATACTGTGGTTTATACAATGATGATGGAAAGATCTGCACAGCAGAATTTTCCTGATTGACAAAATGACTTTCCTGACTCTCTATGGACTCACATAAGTCATCCTCCTTCTCCTGTCGAGATTTTAAATAAGAACTCATACCTGAACCACTATAATCTGCTTCTGCATCCTGTATAGAACTAAGAAGATAATCCGAGCACAAAGACGTACATTCCGCCTTTATTTTTAACATATTGCTAGTATTTTCCTGCGACTCAGATTCCTGAGTTTTGGCTACTTCATTGTAACCAACATCATTTATCGTAGTCATACCATTATCAGGTCTAGTAATGTTATCTGGAGTATTTACTTTAACACTAGTTGTTTCTCCAGTATTATAGCAGTAATCTGTTCTACTTTTACAATGCTCAGTTGGTCTCAGAAGCTGTATCGTGCTCATCCATGCATACATATTTTGCAATCCATATGAGATCCTCA
>CM067167.1:150280309-150395309 GCA_034093135.1 Erigeron breviscapus | reverse complement strand
GCGGCAGCATAGAATTTGATGTTATTATTATTAGATTCATTTTATTAATTGAAGAAAGATTTATTTAAGTTAAAATTTTTAAGTGTGTGTGGGTTTAGTGGAGGTTTTGAACTTTTGATTAGTGAAGTACTCGTAAATGTAAGGAAATCTAGAGGATGGTAAAGGTATCCGTGTATTACGTTTACGCTTTACTCGATAAGGCGATATAGTAAAAGGGTTTTTCTAATTTTCTAAGGTTGAGAAATTCGTGAGTAGGACTTGACTTGGCGAGGGAGGAGGTAGGAGTTTTTGGAGAATCGGACTCGACTCGGGAAGAACTCGGATTGGAATTTATATACAAACATAAGTATTTTTGAAATTATATGTAATAGAACTTTAAAAATATATTCCAAACTTCAAATTTAAACATAATTGTTTAAAAATAATAACATAATAATTCAAACTTGAAAATTAAACGTTAGATTAGTTGATAGATTCACGCTTCATCATCATTTTGTCTGTATCAAGGTTGGAGAACTCGTGACTCAGACTCGACTCGGCGAGGTGGGGAGTTAGGGGTTTATTTTGGGTACTCAGCCGACTCGGAGAGAGGTGGGGAGTCAGGAGTTTACTTTGGGTACTCGGCCGACTTGGGAGAGTTTTACAACCATGTAATTTTACAAGGATTATCATTATGGATCTTAAAAAATATTATTTTTTATTTTCTTGGAAACTTTTAGATAAAAACTGTAATTTGATTATGTTTTTTATTTTCTAGGTTTTCTTGAAACATATTTTTGAAAAACAAAGGGTTTTATACACAACTAAATGCACTCTTTATATTAAAGTTGAAAAAATAAAACTATTGAATAGATGTTAAAACAGGGCTACAAACCGTTAAAACAAGCTGAAAAGCTATTAAAACAAGTTGTTAAAACAAGCTGAAAATTCCTGAAAATGGTCAGTCAACGGTGTGGAAACAAAGTTGTAAAAACTATGAAAAGTGGGTGGAAAAAAACATTTTGGAAATTGGTTGTGGTTCGGTACCAAACCGGTACCAACGGGTGCCAGTTTTAAGATTCGGTTTGGTTTTTGATTTTGGACGAATTCGGTTTCAATACCATTATGTTTCACTAAGGTACGGTAACTATACCTACTTTAGTAATTTGTATGTATAGATGACAGATCACATGTGAGATGACACAAGTAGCTGAATTATAATCTGAATTATAGAGCAACACTAATAGTATATTGGTGATAGTTTTCAGATTTGATATTAGCAAAATTTAAAATGTTATATAGCCAAAAACACATTCTAGATATAAAAAATGAGTTTTTTCTTAGTAACAAAACAAATTGCAAAAGTTGCATTTTGATTAGTTGGTGTAACACCCCGACTATAGCGGAAACACGAGATGCCACAGAACGACATGGTACAAAAGATTTAAGTAATAAACATCAACATAAAGTTTCAAATGCCATTCAAATTAAAAAGGTAACAATTCAAGTTGACGTTTAATAATCATTACATAATCAAATCCATAACCAAAAGATCAAATGTTTGCGTTACTAGTCCAACATGCAACAAATAAACACATCATCCATGAAGCGGTCCAAAAGCTAACTTACTGCCCTAGACCTGAAAAGCATGAAGGAAAAGTGTCAACTACGAGAGTTGAGTGAGTTCATAGGATTATGCTAACAACACACATATATTAATCCAATTCAAGAAGAATAGGTCATAAAAATTTCCAAGAATTTCATCATGCTGACCATACCCAAACCGTATGTTCAATCAATAATTTCCATCCATAATATAGTAACAATACCTCTGGGTCAATGGTAAGACTACCATGACATAAATCGATGAGTATATACTTGAGCCACTACTAAGACCAGTTATGTCCCAATAATCAATATAATGTCCCAAATGATAAGATAATGATAAGCACATTCTGTCAATCACGTGCATAAAGATAACCAAGGGTCGTGCCATGGAGACGCCCATAAATATATAGTAGTTAGAGCACCGCAAGGCCAGACTGGCGATGAAGGTGACCACAAAGGCAGACCAAACATCCCACCGTTACCTATAATAGTGGATGAGGGGACAAATCCTAGTTGCGCAACCCTCTAACTACAGGCCTCAAATGAGTTAATAGTAGTGTACAGGACCACCGTTTGACAGTACTCAAGCTCATCATATAACATATAACACGTTGAACATACAATATAATTCCCATATCATTATCCTTATTTCAAATAATCATTTCATAAGAGAAAGTCATTTTAATTAATCATGCTTTTCACCCCGCAAGTAAAACATATAAAAGAGTTTGAAAGGGGGCTATGACTCACTTGATTAGAGAGTGAATAGGGGCTGATCAAACGTGATTCCTCCGTTTAGATTTGTTGCGCCTCAAGCAAGCCTAAACCATAACGCATATAATCGCGGCGTAAGTTCGCGTGACATGAACTAGTGAGCTAGATCATGAGATGTATACTAGTAGACTTGCCCATCTTTGGTTGTTATTAGATTATGGAATTTAAGTGCATTATGATGTTCTCATTGTTTGGGTATAAGAGATTTGGTGGTAAGAGTCGTTTTCTCATTATACGTTTTTTGTACGTTTATTGGAATTTCGGTAGTTTGGCTTGGATTTATATGATTTCCATTGCACACTTTGCTTAGTAATGATATTGGACATTAGTGGTCTCATAATATAATTATTTTAAGTATATTTTCTGGTTTGTAAATATATATTTAATTTAATAATATTTAATTATTTATTTATTCACTTTATTGATTTATTTGCTAAATAAATTCTTAAAAATACTTTTAAGTGTCATAATTGTCTTTATAAATTATGAATAATTTCATTTGAATTATCTACTGATATAGATGCTCTTTAATTTATAATTTTATGTTTTATACTTTTATTTGTGCATTTTTCCTTTATTTTAATGATAATACTTAATTAATTGTTTTTACTAAATTATTTATTTCAAAATTATGTAACACATGTCTCTTGTCTTTTGACCATTTTTCCCCAGTAGGTTTTAATTATTTTTATCAATGGTTAAGTTGATTTAACTTCATTCTTGATTTACATAATTTATTTATGGATTTTTATGTCTTTTAATTACTATTTAAATTCAATAATTCATGAAAATTCATAGAAATTACCACTAACATTTTGGACAAAAATCCCAGGCCTTTTAGGCAACTTTTATCCATACAAAATCATATCAATTCAACCTCTCTTGTGTCTTGCTCATTTTGAGGGTTTTGTAATTAAAAATCGTTTACCGAATTAGTGATTTTAGCCTCATTTCTTGAGCATTAAAGTGCTTCAAAATGGATTTTCATTCTTGTTTCATTATTTCCAGAAAGTTCATCATATTTTGGTGTCCAAAATCGTGAGAGTGGTGGTGGTGTGATATGTGCAATTTAGTGCTTTCGGTTAGTGATTTTTGAGCTTATTGTTGTCATGGACCAATAGATCTGAGTTTTGTGCTTTTATTCCAACATTTTTCCAGTAGGTTTATCATATTTTCTTGGTCATAAGATTATGGTGCATGTGTGTGCTCAAAATGCATTTTTGCGTGTTTTCGGTTTGTGATTTCTAGCTTATTTTAACATGCTTTGATTCAATCTTTATACCTTTGATATTTTACCAATTTTTCCAGAATATTAACATTCATATTAACATATTTTTCACTTATAACAAGTCCATATCCATCTCATAATCCAACAAAAGATCCAACTTTCTTAAATCTAGCATATATGCATTCGAATCAACACTTTTTACTATCAACTTTTATAGATCTAACTTTCAACAATACAAAAACATCTTTTATATGAAAAATCTCAGAATATACTCTTCAAAAATATACAAAAACATATAGATCTATCAACAAGAAAGTTACTTTAAAAGCTACGAATCTATAACCACACTTTTGGGTCTTAAACTTGTTGAATCCTTGGATCTTTCTTATTAGATTCGACATGCATGAGCATGGAAAGAAAGATCCTATCAACTTTGCCCTCATTAAGTGTATATTACAAAGAAAACAAGAAGAAAGTATGAGTTTTTGATAAAACCTTTGAATATAAACAAAAACGAGATTAGATCTAGTAAAAAGGATGAAGATTATACCCTCTTGAACTTGATTTTAGATGATGAAATAGGGCAGAATTTCGTGGCCTTCAAACCCCTATAACACCTTGAATCTAAGCCTAGAACAACCCTTGAATATGCCTTGGATTAACCCTTTATCAAACTAACTTAAACCCTTATTATTAGTAAGTGTTAATTTGATTTAAGCTTGCCTTTTTTTTCCTTCCTTTTGGCCGTAGGTATCAAGAAGAGAGGAGGGAGAAGAGAAGTTTGTTTTGAGAGAAAAGAGAGTATGTGAGAAGTGTGTGAAGAGTGAGAGTTCCAAGAGTGGAGTGAGGGAGTGTATGAAGTTTGAAATGAGTGTGTGTGAGGTATGAAGGGGGGGGAGGCCGGCCTTAGGGTATGGGAAGGGTTTCTTGTTTCTTTTTTTTTTTATTTTTTTTTGTATATATGTATATATATTTGTTAGATGTTTTTTTTTTTTTTTTTTTTTTTTTTTTTTTTTTTTTTTTTTTTTTTTTTTTTTTTTTTTTTTTTTTTTTTTTTTTTTTTTCTTTTTTTTTTTTTTTTTTTTTTTTTTTTTTTTTTTTTTTTTTTTTTTTTTTTTTTTTTTTTTTTTTTTTTTTTTTTTTTTTTTTTTTTTTTTTTTTTTTTTTTTTTTTTTTTTTTTTTTTTTTTTTTTTTTTTTTTTTTTTTTTTTTTTTTTTTTTTTTTTTTTTTTTTTTTTTTTTTTTTTTTTTTTTTTTTTTTTTTTTTTTTTTTTTTTTTTTTTTTTTTTTTTTTTTTTTTTTTTTTTTTTTTTTTTTTTTTTTTTTTTTTTTTTTTTTTTTTTTTTTTTTTTTTTTTTTTTTTTTTTTTTTTTTTTTTTTTTTTTTTTTTTTTTTTTTTTTTTTTTTTTTTTTTTTTTTTTTTTTTTTTTTTTTTTTTTTTTTTTTTTTTTTTTTTTTTTTTTTTTTTTTTTTTTTTTTTTTTTTTTTTTTTTTTTTTTTTTTTTTTTTTTTTTTTTTTTTTTTTTTTTTTTTTTTTTTTTTTTTTTTTTTTTTTTTTTTTTTTTTTTTTTTTTTTTTTTTTTTTTTTTTTTTTTTTTTTTTTTTTTTTTTTTTTTTTTTTTTTTTTTTTTTTTTTTTTTTTTTTTTTTTTTTTTTTTTTTTTTTTTTTTTTTTTTTTTTTTTTTTTTTTTTTTTTTTTTTTTTTTTTTTTTTTTTTTTTTTTTTTTTTTTTTTTTTTTTTTTTTTTTTTTTTTTTTTTTTTTTTTTATATTTAAATTGTATATATAATGTATATATATTTGTTAGATGTAAGTGTATGTATGTTTTGTAAGGTTAAATGGGTTATTTTGTAGTTATAAGTTGATGTTTATTCTAGTATATGCATATGTATATATGTCATGTATATGTATATGTATGGATATATTTTTGTATTTTTGATTTGTTACACAAGCCTTTAGTTGTAAACTTGTATTTATTTTAAGCATATATATACATTCTTATTGTTACTTAAGCACTTTTACGTACATTTTAGTTTATAGGCATACTTTGAGATGGAAATCTTAATTCTCACATTATATTTACTTACATTGGTTTGATGATTGATTTGTTGGACAATTATAAGGATTTTTGATGGTTATCTCAACTTGTGAGACTTACATTATTATTTAGATAATCCGATTGATCATAAACAAATTTTTGTTCAATGGTACTTTATAATTCATATTTAGAATTGAACAATAGCTTTAGATTGCTAATTTAAGGGCATTATCTACTAGCTTTAAGTATAACTATGGCTTGCGAGATCATAGACAACATAACTAGCTCATATATAATATTTAAAAGTAGGGTTGTTACAGTTGGTTACTTAATGAACTTGAAAAAATTTTTTGGCTAGATTACGGTATCTAGTCATAGTTGTTAGACTCTTACGAGTCGAGTCGATTTATACCAAAAACGAGGCGACTCGTTGGGTGACTCTTTTTTCTCCTGACTCTTACGAGTCGCGATGTGAATTTGGAACGAGCCAATACGAGTCGCAAACTTATGATTGTTGTAATTTGATAATATGGTTATATATTATATATCATATTTATGGTTACATTATTTTCTATGTTATATATGTATTTTTCATCCCTTTATTACGAATTTGGAGATAAATTATAAGTTTATGACTCAAAAGTATTGAATATGTAACATTTTGTTAATGTATTACGATAATCAACTTATATTTTATTTATAAATACGTCACATATATATAATTATGCAATATTATGTAGTATATAAAAATGTCCTAACTCTTACGAGTCGAGTCACGAGTCAAAATTCAAGTTTTCAAGTCGAGTAAAAAATTACGAGTCGACAACTATGTATCAAGCGTGTTCAGGGTTGACATTGGCTAATGTTTGACGTTTGTGGTCTGATCAGACTTTCCAAGCCAGAGCATCAAGTGTGGTTCAAAACCAGACAATAACACATGAGAGTGATGTGGCATCCAAAATGCCTTGTGCATTTCTCACTCTTGATAAGTTTGTTTCTCCGGCATTCACTACAATTTCACATTATGGTTCTCTCCCTTGTGGTTTTCGGCTCTGTTTATATAAAATCGCACAAATCATTTTATATTCCCCGATGCGATTGAATATTGCACGGGGTTGAAACTTATATTGCCATTACACTTGCTAAAAGAAAAATATAGCCATTTCTCAAACAGGGAGCAATAAAAAGGAAAACCATGTAAAGAAAGGTCATGATTTGTATAACAAAACATACATATAGAATGTTCAAACATATTCCCATTCTACAAAATTCTTTTACATGCAACAAAATATTGTCATTCTGCATAAAATTTGCTTGTTTCACTTAATTTGCCATGAGGTTGACTTCTTTAGGGTCAGCCACGGGAAACACTAGGTATCATTCCCATTCGATAGTAGATGGAGGTTTGGATGTAATGTCTAGACAAACTCGGTTCACCCCACGAACACTATTGCAGATTTTTCTTGATACGTCGTCCAGAAACTTATGCTCAAAATAGTACCTGAAATTTCAAAATGTTCAGGAAACTCATGACAACGGCAATGTGATCCACTTAAAATTCCAAAAAGAAAAACACAAGTCAGCAATACAACATCCACAGGCAGAAACCACAAGAAAAAAAGTATCAACTCAGAAATCTAAGTAATTCAGTTAGAACATTAAGTTGACTTATGAGGTCAAAGACTTCTCACCAGTCAGCAGTCATGCCGTCTTTACTTGTGACAGCTCTAAGTGCAACGGCATTAGAATGAGTCCTCTGATCTCCTTGAACACCAGTTGTTTTTATGGATAAAAACACAGCAAAGGCCTGCCATATTTCATCATAAATCCCGGCATCCTTGATTGCTTGAATATATATTTCATCCACCTGCAACACATTTCCATTACAAACAACTACAAATTGGGAAATAGTAACATAAAGCTAAGCCTATTATAACTTCCATTCATTACCTGGCGAAGGATATCCAATGCATTTCCTTGGGTGACATCACCTGGAACTCTCACGGCAAGTCCTGGCACAGGGAACGGATGTCGCTTCAAAAACCCTACCGGAACATCCAAAATCCTCCCAAGTTCACGAACCTTCAAAAATAAAGAATGAATTAATTGTTAATAATTAATCACACATTCAATTATTCCTGATTCTATTGTATATTGCCTCATGTTAGTAGTAGCATTTTATAGAGTTATTTGCATAAACCAGCTTTGGTCAAATCTCACTTTCAGATAACCAAAGGCTCAAGCTTTCAAAAGTTTTCATTAGGGTAATCTAGTAGGATAACCAGTTGCCGGACACCAGCAAAAAAACCATGGTCAAAGTAATAGGAGTATAAGCTGTGACACAGCTATATCATTTGACCAGGCAACTGGGTAAATTACGCAAAACGATTTTTGTGAAAGTTTGAGCCTTTTATCGGAACAATTTGAAATTGCAAAAAATTGTTCAATGCAAACCTCATCTTTGAATAGAAGCTTGAGCGGTTCAATGAGCTTCAACTTCATACCTTTAGGAAGTCCGCCAGTATTATGACCAGTCTTGATCCCGTGAGAAGTATGAATTAAACCAGAATACAGAGTTCCTTGAACCAAATAAGTAGGTTTCGTTCCCAATTTTTTCTCTAAATCATGAGCAAATGCATCGAAAATTGATATAAACTCTCTCCCAATTTTTTTCCTCTTCTTCTCGGGATCTATGACACCTTTCAGTTCCCCAAGAAATTGCACCGAAGCATCAACACAAGTAACAGGCAGATGAAGATCTCTTTTGAAAGTTCCCATTACCCGTTCCTGCTCCTTGTATCTATTAACAAACACACTCACCAAATCTATATAATATGGTCCAACCAGTAAAAATATGGTCAAAAGTCAAAACCAAATCTTACCGCAACAAACCATTGTCAACAAAAATACAGTGCAGCCTATCCCCAATGGCCTTGTGAACTATAGTGGCTGCAACAGTAGAGTCTACACCTCCAGATAATGCACATATAACATGATCATCAGGGCCAACCATACTTTTGATCACTTCTATTTCATCCTCCATTAGAGTTTCCATCTTCCAATTAGTGGGGACACCGCAAATATCAACAAGAAAATGGCGCAACAATTCCATTCCCTCCGCTGAATGTGTCACCTTAATATAATACAAATCGTTACAATTCCACCTTATGAATCCATTTTGTTTAAAAAACGTGTTATTCAAAAATATTAGAATCAGTTGCAGATGGTCTGAAGCACTCTATTACAAGTTAGTAATGAACGAGATGCCTATTTCGTAAGCTAATTTTTTTATTAGAAAAAACAAAACTGCTAAAAAAGAAACTGAAAAAAAGAAAAGCTAAACAATTATAGTTTATAGTTTTAACTTTCTAATCAAGAACCAAAACAGATAATATGTTAAAAGAACAAATAATATGAACATAACCAACAAAATAGAATATTCTTAGAATTCGCCTCTGCAGTATATAGGAGTCACACCCCGTTGTAGCGGAAATACAGGGTTAACAAAGAATTGCGTACTAATCAGAAGGTTAATAGAGATTACATCCATTTATGCCAATACAAGTCAATACAAGTACAATCGTTCAAAGTGTGGGCCCCAAAATACGGATACAAGTCATCCTCATTTGGAACTGGGCCCACAGAATACAAGTTCAATAAATTGGACAGTCAAATACAATTAAAGCCAAAAGCATGAGAGTCCTCAATGTCTGATGCTAATTGTACGTCCAAAGTCAAAAGATTGGCCCTATAATGCCAAAGACGATTCCCAGACTTACTGATGGTCACCTGAAAAGCATGAAATTTGAGAGGATCAACTATCGAAATAGTTGGTGAGTACAGACCGAAGTCTGACAAAGATAATATATGACTGTACAGACCGAAGTCTGACAAAGATAATATATGACTGTACAGACCGAAGTCTGACAAAGATAATATATGACTGTACAGACCGAAGTCTGACAAAGATAATATATGACTGTACAGACCGAAGTCTGACAAAGATAATATATGACTGTACAGACCGAAGTCTGACAAAGATAATATATGACTGTACAGACCGAAGTCTGACAAAGATAATATATGACTGTACAGACCGAAGTCTGACAAAGATAATATATGACTGTACAGACCGAAGTCTGACAAAGATAATATATGACTGTACAGACCGAAGTCTGACAAAGATAATATATGACTGTACAGACCGAAGTCTGACAAAGATAATATATGACTGTACAGACCGAAGTCTGACAAAGATAATATATGACTGTACAGACCGAAGTCTGACAAAGATAATATATGACTGTACAGACCGAAGTCTGACAAAGATAATATATGACTGTACAGACCGAAGTCTGACAAAGATAATATATGACTGTACAGACCGAAGTCTGACAAAGATAATATATGACTGTACAGACCGAAGTCTGACAAAGATAATATATGACTGTACAGACCGAAGTCTGACAAAGATAATATATGACTGTACAGACCGAAGTCTGACAAAGATAATATATGACTGTACAGACCGAAGTCTGACAAAGATAATATATGACTGTACAGACCGAAGTCTGACAAAGATAATATATGACTGTACAGACCGAAGTCTGACAAAGATAATATATGACTGTACAGACCGAAGTCTGACAAAGATAATATATGACTGTACAGACCGAAGTCTGACAAAGATAATATATGACTGTACAGACCGAAGTCTGACAAAGATAATATATGACTGTACAGACCGAAGTCTGACAAAGATAATATATGACTGTACAGACCGAAGTCTGACAAAGATAATATATGACTGTACAGACCGAAGTCTGACAAAGATAATATATGACTGTACAGACCGAAGTCTGACAAAGATAATATATGACTGTACAGACCGAAGTCTGACAAAGATAATATGCCTCGTACAGGATTTCCCGTCTACAGTGGGGTACGGACCAGAACCAAGACAGTCAGATACGAAAGCTGACAAGACTACCATTAAAATATCATAATGGTAAAACTACATAAGGGGATCATTTTAGTTCGTCAAACACAGAACAGTTTAGTCTGCCGATCACATGGCAAGTCAAGACATATAGACCAATTTTCATAAGACATGTATACACATTTTCAGACAGCCGTCAACATGGCAAGACATAAGAAAAATGATTTCATTTACCAAATCTCATGGCATAGACAAAGACAAATCATTTATAAAGTAGTCGTGTATACAGTACATGCTTTTCAGGCCCAAAGTAAAAGAAAAAGGGCGCCATAAACTCACCTTAGCGATAACTGAGCTAAAAGTATGAGCAGTCAGAGAATAAGAGCAGTCTAGCCTCCACGTCTATCCAAAACCTAGGATATGAGCACGAATGGTGAGGATCAAATCTCACGACGACAAGTATCCTACGTACCACTACTTAGCTATAGACCCTAGAATGCCATAACCGAGAATGTGTTTCAAACTTTCATTATACCAACCACAAGTAGATATACTTATTTGGACTTTCGGATTAAAAGTTATAAATGTTTAAAATTGACTCGCAAAAATCTTTACAGTATCCACTGCGCCGCAGTGAGCCAGAACCATGCTCACTGCGCCGCAGTGGGCTAAATCGAACCAGGGACCAGTACAATGGCACTGCGCCGCAGTGAGCCATTGCCAAGCTCACTGCGCCGCAGTGAGCTAACCATGCACAAACAGCCTAGCCACTGCGCCGCAGTGGGGCTAAGCCCATGCCACTGCGCCGCAGTGGCCTCATTCTGCAGCCAGCACCAGCAGGTGCAAAAATATGCAGGAAAGCCAAACCGTTTTTCAACTCAATTCCTTACATTATAACAAGTTTAAACATGTTCAATAGACCTGAAAACATACCATTTCGCTAACCATTTGCACTTTCAATCATTTTGACCTCAAAAACCTAATTCTAAGTCAAAACCTAATTAAGTTAACCAAACCAAAACTCATTTCATTTCATGGCTATCTAATTCGAATTATATAACTGAAATAAAACCCTTTAAATGAATTTAAATCAATTCAAAAGTTTGAGAAATGGTTTACTTACCAAAATTGATGTTCTTGAAGTAAAGATGAAGATGGTGATGATAATGATGCCAAAACCCTCAATTATTATTGAAATATGATTAATTTCTTTTAAATCCTTCCTTTACAAAACCAGATTTTTTTGATGATGATGATAGGGAGATTTAGAGATTTTTGAGTGTTTTGGTGGATTGTGTGTGTGTGTGGTGTAAATGTCGACCAAGAGAAGGAGGGAAGGGGGTGTTTAATTCCCTGCCACTCAAACATAATTAAGCCCATGTGGCTTCTTTTTGTGATATTTTTGTACCCTTAATTCGGTAAAATGCTTACGATTAAATACCGTTTGACTAAAAGGTTAAAATGTAAAGTAAAGGTATTTTCCTTCGTGTCATTTTAATTAAGACAAGTCAATAAAGTTTCGTCAAAGTGAACTTTACAAAAATTAAGTCTAGATAGTCTTTTTATTTCGTACAGGACATAACCTTTAAATATAAATTTAAAGTTATTTTAAAGACTCGGCATTCGTCTAGATAGCTAATAGTCTACGTCAACAAGATACGTCTACTTTGACCAAGTCAAAAGTCCAAAAGTCTAATAAGTTCCACGTCAAATGACTGTCTAATTGAGATTAGGACTAACCCGATGTTAATTAATTACGAGTTGTCACAGTATATACGGAGTAACATTTTTCACAATGCATAATAAGTTCCTATTACTTTTAGCTATTATAACGTTTTTGTAGCATTTATAAAAATAACATGACCGAGCAGAGTTAGATACAGCAATGTCAAGTAGCAACTATCTTGCCGGTGTTGGATAATCTTGACATTAATGGGTCTTTTATGGTTCTGTTTTAATTAGAGTATGTCTAATTCTAGTCTTTAAGTTAGAAAAGTGTCTAAGTATTTTAAGTTGGTCTTGTTAGTCAAGTCGTGACATTAGCAAGTCAATTAAAATGAGTCTAGTAATTTTATGTCAATGTGATATAAAATGTTAAGTGCTCAGTGTGTCTAGTAGTAACTGTTTTACATGTTTCTGCAGGAAGTCTAGTAGCACTTTGTTTGAATTAGTCATGGGATGGCAGTTGGTGAAAGATGTGGTCCTCCCATGTACCGGTTCTTTAGGAATGAAGTTAATAGTTTAGTGGTCCACGTTCTGTCTTGTATGGCTATATAGCCACGCTTTATGTTTTATGAATGCAAGTTTCCTTTTCACATTACATAGTAAAATTCTCTGCACTTTACTTTGTCATATATATCATAAAATACAGAAAGTTTACACCTCAAATAAGAGTTTAGACCCTACAGCCTGTTCTGGCAAAATGGCGTATATATGAATTTACAATTACAATTAGTTAAAAACACTTTATGCTAATAATTATAATGATTAACTTATTCAGCATCTTGAACAAATTATATGGTTCTGTATCATTTTTAGCGTAATATCATTCAATGTTCTCCTTGTTATGTTTAGCAACCAATTGATCATAGATCAACTGGTATCGCCATCATGGGACACAAGATGAAGACTGCAAGGTCACAGGTTCAAATCTTGTCAAAGGCAATTAGGCAAGTGGAGAAATATATCTTGTGCTCCATGTGTGAGGATGGTGCTTCACCGGGCATGAGTTTTATGCGGTGTGCGCTCTAGGTACGAAGATGGTACATGGGACCAGGGGGTTCCCACCCATATACCCTTTTTTTGTTATGTTTAGCAAATAATGATGTTTATGTTTAAGCAATGTCACACACAAAATGCAGTATTGTAATAATCCGAATCCAAGGCCGAGCACTCGTTGCAAGGTCAGTGACCTGGGCAAGTTGATTAATAATCGCTACATGGTCCACAATTTGGTCAAAATTTGCAATATCATTATAATCTCAAGTAGGCTGCTTTCTAATGCATTTATTAAATCACAATAATTACAATATCGCTAAATCCATCAAACCAAAACAACTAATTAAAAACATTGATTCATATACCTCGGGATGATACTGCAGCCCATAAAACCATCTCTCCGGATTCGCCACAGCCGCAAGCCCACCCTGTTCGCTTTTCGCCACAACTTGGAACCCGACCGGCAACTTAACCACTTCATTGCCATAGCTCATCGAAACAACCTGCTTATCCCCAACATTCTTCCCAAAAAACAACCCACCAAAATCTTGAACAACTTCAATAACCATCTTTCCATACTCTTGTTTCTCACCAACACCAACTAGCCCACCCAACTTGTGCACAACCAACTGCAGCCCATAACATATCCCCAGCAAAAAGATGCCATTTTTATCAACATATTCAAGAAACCCATCAGGAAAAGAAGGCGCGTGGACTGAATGATGGCCACCAGAAAGGATGATCACTGATGGGTTTAAGTCAGTAATTGATTTAAGTGAAGAAGTGCCTGAAATGCAGAGTGTAAAGATTGATAAATGATCGATGTCGTTGGACCGATCAAAAATATAAACTAAAGACTATCAAATTTATATATATTCAGTTTAAGTCTTAAAATATTCATAGGGACTTATTGTGTGTTTAGAATATTATGCAGGGATTATTTCTGGAAGATTGGAGTCTAAAGGATGAATGCTGCTCAAGTTACAAGTTCAAGGTCTAAAGGCTAAGGCGGTGGATAGTTGAGGGTCTACTTTGCAATTTCTGAAGACAATATATATACCCAATTTAGGGTTACTGAAGATTTTATCAATCATATTTCTCATTCTATTTTTCAATCGTATATCAATTTCTCTCTAAATATTAGGGTTTCTTATTCATTATCAATATCATCTTGATATTGTTTTGATTCTGTAATATCTATAATCAATAATAATAATATTCTCGTCTTGTTCGTATTCGTTTGATTGAGGTTTAAATCTATTCATTTGAATCTCTTGTTGAATCTATGATAATAATTTCAGATGGTATCAGAGCCAGGTTCTCTGATATCTGGTTAATCTCAAGTGTGTTTCGATCTAAAATCGATTATACTTTCGATTAATCTGGTTTAGAGTTCTTTAAAAAAATTAGGGTTTCGATTTTTGGGGTTTTGATTATTTTTGGGGATTCTACTTCAGATCTACGATTTGTTGATTGAGTTTCCTTGATTAGGGTTTCTGAGCCCTAATTCGTCTACTACAAATTCCGCTGCACATTAGGTTACATCTTATCCTACCTGATTTTGGTAAAATCAGGACATCTCTTTAATAAATTGTTTATTTGGTTGATCTCTGCCATCAGTTTATTGCCAGAACTTGATTACTGGTAGCATATTTTTACCTTAAATTCATTGGTCCTTGACCTGACACTTGAGTGTTCAGGAATCCTGGATAGACTTTGTTTTTAAGTGTGTTGCTGCTTAATTGAGTTCTTTGGTGATTAATAATGACTGGAGGTGGTGATTTAGGGAGTGGTAGCACTCCTGCTGGTATTGTGTTTGGTGATGAATTGTATTTGCATCCTACTGATTCTAGTATTACTTCTTTTGTTTTTCATAAATTGAAAGAAACTGAAAATTATAATGTGTGGTCTTGTGCTATGACTATTGCTCTGCAAGCTAAAAATAAAATAGGCTTTATAGATGGCTCATGTATAAGGTCTACTTCTGATGCTAATTTAGCTAGGCAATGGGATATGTGCAATTCTGTGGTATTGTCTTGGATTTTAGGTTCTATTTCTGAGGATCTTTATCTAGGTCAAATTTTTTCTACTAATGCTACTGCTGTTTGGAATGAACTAAAAGAGACTTATGATAAAATCAATGGTTCTGAAACATTTAATCTATATCAACAAATTAATTCACTGAAACAGAATGGTTCTTCTTTGTCTGATTACTATCATAGGTTAAATGCTTATTGGAAACAGTTTGATGCCATTACTAAGCTTCCTGCATGTACTTGTGATGCTCAAAAGGCTTTTAAAACTCATAATGACTTAATGAAGTTAATGCAATTTCTGATGGGATTAGATGATATGTATCAAACTGTTAGGAGTAATTTGTTGACTAGAGATCCTATTCCTAATGTTAAAACTGCTTTTTCTGTGATTTCAAGAGATGAGTCTAGTAAAAATTCTAGTTATATTGCTCCTGTAACTAAGTCTCAGAATACTGCTTTTGTTGCTAGGTATCAAACTGGTCAAAATTCTGGATTTAAAAAACCTATACCTAAAAACAATTCTCTTGTTTGTTCTAATCCTAAATGTGGTTTGACTGGTCATACTGTTGATAATTGTTATAAGATTGTTGGTTATCCAGATTACATTAAAAAGAAATGGGCTGCAAATAATAATTTCAACAAATCTTCTAACAATAATAGTGTTTCTGCTAATAATTCTCTTGCTAAATCTTCTGAGGTTAATTCTCAACCTTTCACTCAAGATCAAATTCAGCAGTTACTTGGATTACTGAATTCAAAACCTCCTGAAAATGTTAAAGCCAATATGGCAGGTACAATTTTTTGTTCAAATACAAAAACTTTTTATAGAGTTTATAAAACTGATAAGGGGTGGATTGTTGACTCTGGGGCAAACCAACACATGGTCACCAGTCTAGAAAATCTTGAAAATGTTGTTGACATTTCTGATCTTGGTCTTCAAATAGATCATCCTAATGGTACTACTGCTTATATTAAAAAGGTTGGCAATCTTAAAATAAGTGACACATTAACTTTGTATGATGTGTTATATGTTCCTGAGTATTCTGTTAACCTCTTGTCAGTTCATAAGCTGGCCAGAGATAGTAAAGTATTTGTTGGTTTTGATGAATCTAAATGCTATATTCAGGACTTACAGTTGAAGAGAACACTGGGGACTGGTAGTCAGTCTGGAGGTTTGTATTATCTTGACTTCACTAAAAGTGGTAAATTGGTTAATTGTAATACTGTTATGTGTTTTTCTAATTCTTTATGGCACTGCAGACTTGGTCATCCTTCTGACCAAGTTCTGAAAGTGTTAAAAGGTCAAATTGATATCAAAGGTGATGGTTCTTCTTCACCTTGTGATATCTGTCATTTCTCTAAACAAACAAGGGAACCTTTTCCCTTGAGTGATCATGTTTCTGTTTCTATTGGTGACTTAATTCATCTTGATGTCTGGGGGCCTTATAAGGTCACTAGTAAGGATGGGTTTAAGTATTTTCTGACTGTTGTTGATGATTATTCAAGGGCAGTCTGGGTTTATCTTCTTAAAACCAAAGATGAAGTTTATCAAAATATTGTTGTGTTTCATGAGTATTTAAAAACTCAATTTTCAAAAAGGGTTAAGGTTTTTAGAAGTGACAATGGTGGTGAGTTTGTTAACTCAAACATGGAAAATTTTTGTAATAAAAATGGGATCATTCATCAAACCACTATTGCTTACACTCCTCAGCAAAATGGTATTGCTGAGAGAAAGCACAGACATCTTCTGAATGTTTCTAGATCTTTATTGTTTCAGGGAGGCTTGCCTTTGAATCTATGGACTGATTGTGTTATGACTGCTACTTATCTAATAAATAGGCTGCCTTCCTCTGTTCTTAAAGGGAAGTCACCTTATGAGTTAGTGTTTGGAAAACCTCCAAACATTGACCATTTAAAGGTATTTGGTTGTCTCTGCTTTGCTACTTCTTTAAACAATTTAGATAAGTTTTCAAAAAGGTCTGATAAATGTGTATTTATTGGCTATTCAAATACAAAGAAAGGTTATAAAGTTTTTAGTTTAGAGTCTAAACAAGTTTATTTTACTAGAGATGTCAAATTTTATGAGCAAATTTTTCCTTTTAAAATGAATAAAATTGATTTGGATAAAACAACTCAAGATTCTGAACTTGTTAAATTTTTTGATACACCTTATAATTTTAAGCCAATAAATGCACCACCCAGTGATGAAGCAGAGACTAGTAATAATGATGATAATCATGGTCTACACTTAGGAGGCAACCAAGGAAATGCCAGTGATGATGATTCATCACTTGGTGAATCCTTAACTGCCACCAGTGAAGATAATGATGAATCATCTGGAAGTGATGACAATAATGATCATAATGCTAGTGATGAGGGTGAAAATGTTTCTTTTCACAATCTTAGAAGGTCTGAAAGGTCTACAATTGTACCTATTAAATATGCAGATTATGTTCTTGATGGTAAAGTTAAATATGGTATTGATAAACATGTGAATTATTCAAATTTGTCAAAAGATAATTACTGCTTTGCTACTAATCTTAACAAGATTAGTGAGCCATCCTCATTTCATGAGGCTAGCAACAATGAAAAATGGGTTGCTGCCATGAATGATGAGATGGAGGCTCTGAATAGAAATAACACATGGGAAATCACCTCTTTGCCACCTGGTAGAAAGCCCATTGGTTGTAAATGGGTGTACAAAGTTAAATATAAGTCTAATGGTGATGTTGAAAGGTTTAAGGCTAGGTTAGTAGCTAAAGGGTATAATCAACAAGCAGGTATTGATTATGAGGAGACATTTTCTCCTGTAGTCAAGATTGTGACTGTTAGATGTTTGATCAATGTGGCTATTAATAATGGCTGGACTTTATTTCAGTTAGACATTAATAATGCTTTTCTTTATGGTGATTTGTTTGAAGATGTTTATATGGATTTACCTCTTGGATATTTTCCAAAGGATGATAAAAGAGTTTGTAAGCTAAAAAAGTCTTTATATGGTTTAAAACAAGCACCAAGGCAATGGAATGAAAAACTTTGCAATACTTTGTTGCAAACTGGTTTTAAACAAAGTAAATGTGATTATTCTCTTTTTACCAAGACTGATAAGAATGTTTTTATTGTTCTTTTAGTATATGTTGATGATATCATTATTACAGGGAACAATTTAAAGGAAGTTGAAAAGGTAAAGCAGTTTCTAAGAACTAAATTTTTGATAAAGGACTTGGGTGAGTTAAAGTATTTTCTGGGCATTGAAGTTTTGAAAGAAGGAGATAATATTTGTTTGTCTCAAAGAAAGTATACTCTTGATTTATTAGCAGAGTATGGTATGCTTGCATGCAAACCTGCTAAGACTCCTATTGAGTCTAAATTGATCATTTCTAATCAGCCTTTAAACAAAGATGACAAACCTCTTGATAATGTTACAAATTATCAAAGGTTACTTGGTAAGCTTATATACTTGACTCATACAAGACCAGATATTTCTTATGTTGTTCATTGTCTTAGTCAGTTTATGCATTCTCCTTTGGAGTCTCATTCGAAACTTGCATTCAGAATTCTGAGGTATTTGAAGCAGAGCCCTGGTACTGGTATCTTAATCTCTAAACATTCTAATCTCAATTTGTTTGGTTATACTGATTCTGATTGGGCTAAATGTAAAAGCACAATGAGAAGTGTGACTGGTTATGCAGTTTATTTAGGTAATTCACTTGTTTCTTGGAAAAGTAAGAAACAAAGTGTGGTGTCTAGATCCTCTGCTGAGGCTGAATATAGATCCCTTGCTTCTTTAACATGTGAAGTTATGTGGATCACAAATATTTTAAGAGATCTGCAACTAGAAATTGAGAAACCCATATCTTTGTTTTGTGATAATAAGGCTGCTATACAGATTTCTGGTAATCCAGTGTTTCATGAAAGGACAAAACACTTTGAAATTGACTTGCATTTTATTAGAGAAAAGATTTTGGATGGTTTGATTAAACCATTAAAAATTGAATCTTGTAATCAAGTTGCAGATATCTTTACAAAAGGTCTTGCAAAAGACCAACATGAAAAGCTTTGCCAAAAGCTAAAATTGATAGATTTGTTTAAGACTTAAACTGAGGGGGAGTATTAAATTTATATATATTCAGTTTAAGTCTTAAAATATTCATAGGGACTTATTGTGTGTTTAGAATATTATGCAGGGATCATTTCTGGAAGATTGAAGTCTAAAGGATGAATGCTGCTCAAGTTACAAGTTCAAGGTCTAAAGGCTAAGGCGGTGGATAGTTGAGGGTCTACTTTGCAATTTCTGAAGACAATATATATACCCAATTTAGGGTTACTGAAGATTTTATCAATCATATTTCTCATTCTATTTTTCAATCGTATATCAATTTCTCTCTAAATATTAGGGTTTCTTATTCATTATCAATATCATCTTGATATTGTTTTGATTCTGTAATATCTATAATCAATAATAATAATATTCTCGTCTTGTTCGTATTCGTTTGATTGAGGTTTAAATCTATTCATTTGAATCTCTTGTTGAATCTATGATAATAATTTCAGAAATACCACTAATTAGCAAGGGTAAGTCGAGTATCGTTTCCACAGGGAATCATGGGAAAGTGTTAAACAATTTACAAAGTTAAGTAAACTAGACATAAACTTAAAATTGATTGATTGATTGATTGATTTGATTAACAACTAAAATTGATTATGAACTTAACAAAATAATTCAATTAAATAAAAGGGACCATTCTCATGTTTCAAATTATGTTTTCAAAAGTATAACCTAACTTATGTTCATTGGAAACCACATAGACATGATTCGTTATACGCTTGGATTGAATGAATGTTAAGAATTAATCAATTAGGTTGTGATGATTCACGATAACGAAAACCGGGGAATTGACACAACTAAATTATCTATTCATTAACTAGATTACAAATTCATAAGAGATTCTTCCAATAATAATTGATTAACAAGAATTTGAAATCAAAAGATAGATGGAATTCATTCAAAGTTATAAACAAGTAATCATTCATTCAAACCAAACAACATTAAATGCAAAACACAATTAAGAATTAAACATCTAATCCAACTTGAACATAAGAAAGGTTGAATACAATTGTCTTACATAATTGTTCACATGAGAATGATCAAAAGAAAATTAGCCTAGTATCTTCATCATTGATTCTTCAATTAAGGCTTGAATCTCCATGGAATTGTGAATTGATGGTGATATTGGGGTGTTGAGAGGATGAAAAACTGCTCCAGGTGTGTGAAATATGTAAAAGATAACTTCCAAGTTCGTGTTTGAAAGTAATATAAACTGAAAAATAATTAAATCCATAAAATTCGGATTTTTACACAGGTGCCACCGTCCCGCACTGTGGTTCTGGGCGTCCTGCACTATGCCCCAGAAATGGCAATTTGCCAGATTTCCTTCTTGACTTTGCTTGACTCGTTTATGATCCACTTAACTCCATTCCATCAATGACCTGAAACACTTAAAGCCGCCCTAATCGTCTAATAACATTCACAAAACATGTTATTTTTACATAGTAAGATCATGTAGACTAGGCGTTTATCAATAAAGATCGGATTTTACGTATGATTAACTGTGTGCATTGGATTCCATAATCAAGGATTAATACTGGGGTTGATTTGGGATCCATTTCTTTACGATTAACTGTGTTTTACTTTCTTTCTTAATTTTCTTTATTTCAGTTATCGCACATTACTTCAGTATAATATACATTTTTTCTTCATTTCATTTCAATCTTATTAAATTAAAAGACAGAGAAATTTATCATAAATAAAACTTGATAAATATACGTGTGTAACAGACCTGTATATCATTTCTCTTATTTAAAACCATCACAGCTGAACACATTGTCAGTTTGTCACACTCACACACTAGTATCATATAATACTCAAGTTATTATATTCAGGCCTGCTAATCAATACGAAATACTTAATTAATTAAAAAATACAATCAAAACAGAATCTTGAAGTGTAGATCGAGTAAGATAAAATCAATAAACTCTTACGTAGATCTAGGATAAGAGATATATAACCTGAAATAAAATAATTGGGAAAAAGAAGACAGGGGAGATTAGAACCTGGAATATGTGTGAGATTAAGAGGAAGAATAAGTGTTTTTTCTTTCTTTCTATACTGCTTCTATATCAAGCTTGAGTAAACTTTTCAATTTTTTATTTATTTAAACGTAAATATTTGTTCTATTAAATTAAACTAAATAATACTAGCACGGTTACCCGCAAAGTGCGGCGTTGGTCGTGGTGGGGGCGACTGTTGATGGTAGAGTTGGCGTCGAATGGTGTAGATAATTGATATAAAAATAATTAATGTAAATGGTTAATGAAGATTTTTAAAAAAATATATGATTGATAGTATAATTTAATCATTAATGTTAAAAGAGTAGTGTATGTGAAAATATTTTAAGGGGTGCTAAGTGAAAATATTACATATTTTTCAACAATTCCAAAAATAAAGTGTTATTTTTCTTATAATACGAGAGTAAGTACCTGCGCGTTGCGGCGGTGAGATGGTGGGGTGATAGGTCATAAAGTGTGATAGCCAAATGCCTTAGCCGTACGGGCTCCGCCCTCGGATTTAAAAATTCGTCGAAAGTATATCGAATGACATCTCTAACGAAAGAGCATGAAATTTTAAGAACACCCATATAATTTTTATAATTTATCGATGTACGGTTTTTAAGATAAAAGATTTTGAATGAATTAGAGGAATAAAATGATTTATGGAGGAGAGAGAAAAAATGAGTGGTTGAGATTTGAGGAGAGAGATGAAAATGAAAGTTGTGGGGCATTGATGTATGGTACATCATGCATTATCATGTGTACATTGTTAAAATTGAAAGTTGAAACCTTATTTGCTTTATAATATAAGTATAGATATAGATATAGATAGTATAGATCAACCTATCACATTGTCAAAAATTAAATATTGATCTCTACTTTAGACAAGAGTCTGTACCAAATAGTTTAATCCCATTTTGGTAATAGTGTTTTTAATTTTGTACCTAATAACCACATTACTTCTCCTCTTAATATATATAAGAGTTAATACAAACGAGTTGTTTTATAAAAGTGTCGTTAATTGTTATCGATTTATCATGTCAAATAAAAATGACCCATACTCGCTATTCTTCATCATTAGCTTATCATACATATAAGAGCTGTAAATACAATATCAAACAATAGGGGGGAAAAAGCCCTTTAATACTACAAATATAAAGAAACAAGTTGACATAAATTCTACACCAGTAAAGATATAATTCTAGATAACTTCTTCTCAAACAAGATGTATTTCATGAATTGAGGAGGTTCATGAATGAACAGAAGAATACTGATCTATATTAGACTACAGTCATGGCAACTAAGATTGATGTTCACCGTCGTGCACCAGATTTAAGTGAAGAACTTCCAGAAGTTGACTTTTTGAGACTCGATGCTGGAGAGCATTCAACAAAACAAAGAACAAAGTGAGAAGTTAGCAACAGTTTGCACAAAAACTGACCATAATGCATCTTGATGTCCTGAATAAAATGATTATGCACATTAATATATCTTCACCAAAATAAGATAATAGTTCGACACTTGTATGTCAGCTTCATCTTTGAAATAGGAATTTTAATTGTGAAATGACTATGCAAGTTAAATGTATATGTGGTAACTATGAGAATGATGGGTCGAGGAAGATATGTGTAAAGATCATATTTCACATGTGAATTTGAGGAGTTGAAGTGCATACTCTAAATGATCATTACCCCTCAAAATGGGAAAAGAAAGATCAATAAAAAGCATGTTTTCAAAATGGTTTCTTTAAAGGGTCGAAAGTTGTGAAAAGTGTATTCATATTACAAAAAACCTTATAAATCAGTATATGGAATTTAAAATTGACATTGTAATAATATAGTAGGTTTTTAGCTATATGGTAACTACTTGAAATTCTTGTCTAAAAAGAACTATTTAGAAAATTCATTCGAAGGGCCTTTAGACCAAAATTTATTCATTGGTTGGCCAGAACTGGCGCATGTCGCCCACACAAACAATTACTTGAGTTGACCCGTTACCCATCCTATCCATTTTGACACCTCTAGATACCATAAGATAATAGTAAAATGACATACTTGATGCAGTGCGCGTGACACCCTTGGTTTTTGAAGGTCGAGAAGATGTGGCCAGACCATGCCGTTGTGAAATTGTGGCTAGTCCCTGCCAACACGAACCTGTCTGCACCAGTTTTTGTGAAGAAAACGCGGCTTTTTGTGGGGGCCTGGGAACTTTAGAAGGTACACTAGGCCTGATACCATAAGACCACATATCAAGTTTTGTTTATTGTTATAACAATTAACGTTTATAATATACTAACATCCCACGTCAATTTCAATAATATTTTTCAGTTAAATATTAAGATGCCGTTATCTTCATAACCCAAGGGATATTAGAGCATGTTCTTAATTAAACGTTGAAAAACTTACAGGATGGAGGTAACATATACTTGTATATTAAAATGAACAACAAAATATCAATATAAGATAAGAGACTCACTTCTGCTTATGCTCAACGGGTGCTTTTCTTGTATCCGGGAAAAGAGTCAACTCAACAATGCTACTTAGTGAACCATCGGTCTCTGTTCCCATAGAGAGGACACCATCAGATATATCACTTAACCTCTCTTCAGAATCCTCATCCCCTAATCCCAAGATCTCAAAATCATCATTAAGATTTTGAATGCCATTTTCAGGCAAACCTAGACTGCCATCTGCTGCAACAAGGCTTGATTGGGTGAAGAAATCTTTATGATGTCTAAACTCATCTGTTGACCGTTGAGAACTAGCTTCAGATTGCTTATCACTCAACTCTGAACAATTATCCATATCAGAAGCTGCTTTTGCTTTTGGACCAAGTACTGCGTTTTTATCCCGTGGTTGAATTCTGTTATGTGATTCCCCAATCGAAAGCCTTCTTGGAGAGCAAGAGCTATTCCTGGGCGACCCCTTCTCACCACTTGAACTTGATTTTAAGACCCTTAACCGCGATAATTCCTCATCCTTTTTGGTCAATGCATCTTTTAGATGAGTCACCTACATAATCACCCAAACAAAAGGTGGAGAATCAGAAGATGAAAAGGTCAAGTAATGTGACAAAAGATTAAAAACTAGAAGTGGCAAAATGAGTTGTTTGGAAAGACAGAGTATCACATACACTGGTGGTTCAAGTAAGAACACGTGAATTTGGTCAATATCAAGAGATTGGATCAGATTCGGTTATTTGTCTAGAACCTCTATGTAATTTTGGATTTATCCCTTTTAGATCATTGAACTCTGTCCCTTCTAGGACATCGCACTTATTCAGATGTCCTGTCCTTCCAGGTCAATAAAACAATAATTTGTGTCCCTCTTAGGTCATTACCAAAAGAACGTCATTATGAGCCTTAATAGTACATTATGCTTCCCGCCAAAACAACATTGTTTTGGTAACAAAATGGCATAGTGAGGAAATTTTAAAAGTACAATGGTCTGGAAGGGGCAAATAAATGTTTGATGGTCTAGAAGGGCCAAATTAAAAAGTGCATAGGAGTTATAGCAATAAACTCAATATTATTCTCAAATCACAATCTCTCAATAATATTATAAGTTTGTTTTGAAATGACTTATGAGGATTTATGTATTAGTAATAGATTTTAAATTTGGCCAGTTCAACTCATTTGAGCCATTTCCTATATGCTAATCTGTTTTTTTTTTACATGTTTGATCTGTCATATATAAAACATCCAAAACGACCCGGTGACAAGTATATAGGTCAAACTTGCAACCAAAAACAGCAAAATAAAAAAATCCAAAAGTTGCACCTGTTCCATTAGCTCTCGAACACCTCTCTCCTCTTTATTGCTACGGGCTGCACCTAACTCAACACCAGACACCCGTTCAGCAAATTTCAGGGTACTTATAGTTTCAGAGAAAGATTCCACGTCTGGATTGAGTTGTACAAACATAAGAGTCTTCGCTTGACCCCCTATAATATGCAACATAGAAGGTAAGGACTACAAATGGACTAATTTAACTCATTTAGCCACTGATATTATATATAACAGAATTATTAGGGCAACTACCTAAAGAACTTTGCAAAACTTGAGTAAGTTTACTATTTCGGTATGGCACATGTTGACTCTTCTGTGCAAGTGCAAAGATAACATCTCCAAGAGCAGATAAAGACTTGTTAATATGTTGAGCTTCTCGTAATCTATCCCCGGTTGCCTCAGATCGATCTACTCGCTCACTCCCCGCTAGATCGACCAAATGTAAGTTACCACGCAAAACACCATTTGTTTCAAGATCCAATCCACGAACATGAACAGTCAAGACACTGAATCATACAAGATTTGATTTTATTTCACACCCTTGAAAAATTATGGATAGACAATAGCAAATTGGAAAATAATATATTAACCTGTGGGACCGGCTGCTCCTTTCGTTCAATGCAGTGGCACCTACGGCACGGTTCATCAACCCAACATTCATTAACTCGAGGACATCTGCAGTTGATGTAACAGGGTGCATGCTAGCATCAGGGACAGCTAACCCATTCGGCTGGGTAGAATTCCATATCCCAAGTGTGTGAAAGTCAAGAAATACATCTTCAAGGTGTGCATATTCATGTTAGATAGAGGCTGCAAAATGAGTGGATCAGGTTCGGGCTGAAATGGGTAATAACTTTTGTCAAAACTAGCCAAGTTCGGTTGGGTTGACCCAAAAAAACTGTTTCATTCATTATTTTGAATTTTGTATTAATAAATAATGTGTTGAACATGATTAAGATAGCATTATTAGTATGAAATAATCTAAATCTTTAGATCTTAGGTTGTGGTATGTATTAATGAAGAAATTGGATAACTTTCGCCGCATTTGACTTGTACCCTTTTTAGCAAACTTTTGTTAACCCATTCAGCCTTAGTACACAGTCTTAATTACTCGTTCATAATTAATTGAATGAAGATTGCCACTCTAATTCGTGTAGTTATCTAAGAAATAATACACAATATGTATAAGAAACAAATAGGACTAAAGAAGAAAGCTAGAGTAGAAGGATATCTTTTTTGAACACTAGTGCTTGATAATAAATCACGAACTTGCTCATTATAGATCTCAACCATTTGCACGCCAATTTCATATTCAAACGAGCTTCTTCTTATTTGGGAGAGATGAAACAAATCATTTAAGGCTCGATAGTTGACCCCCCAGTCCTCTGGAGATGATACATTAGGACCCGTCTAATAAAATCACATTAAGTGAGTATACAATGAAATCAACATTCTAATATATTAATATACTTGTGCGAGCAGCAATGCTTACCATAGTATATGTCTTCCCGGAGCCTGTTTGACCATATGCAAATATGCACACATTATATCCATCTAACACTGACCGAATGAGTGGTTGAGTGTCAACAAACACTTCCTCTGCAACCACAAAATGTTAAAATTAATGAATATTAAATCTTATCACATGTTTATACATAGCAACACAAAAATGACGATAGAGGAAAAACCTTGTGTTGCTGCAGGGCTAAACACTTTATTGAATTTGAAAAGTCGGTGGCTTTCTTTGACTATTTTCGAGGGGTTTGTAACAACCAATTCACCATTATCACCAATATACTCTATGGTTGTCTGCTTTTGACTCTGACCTTTTAGAAATGGCCTTATCCTACAATAGACTCTGATATTCCCTATTCAAACAAAAGAAAATTGTGGTAAACTATATCTTTGAGCTATAGAAAACATTATCTCTCTGCATTATAATACCTTTCAAATCCTGGACTTCATTGTACAATTTCCGGTTCTCTGTTAGAACTGTGTGATAATTTTTCGCGGCATCTACAAGCCCCTGAATCTTTATTCCTGTTCGAAATAATATAGTTATGTCAAGGCCATGGATATTAAACACAGATAACTTACCAACAAGATAAATAGGAGGATATCTACCAAATTGGTTAATTTCCTCAGAATAGATCTGTTGAGTCTTCATAACTTCTTGCTTAATAGACTCAGACCCCATTCTTAATTCCTGAAAGTTCCATAAATTCATGTTACGCACAATGTTATTAAAAATATATAAAAACAAAAATAAAAATACACTATTTCTATACAAACCTTTAGAGATCCGGACTGAAAATCCATAAAGTTCCTGTAGCCACGTTCTTTCTTCTTCCATCTTTGGAACTTAGATTCTGTAAACTTTTCAAGTTCTTTTACCTTCTTCCTCGAATCAGCGAGTAGATTCTCAAGATCCTCCGTCTTCTTCTGTAGCTCAGATTTAATGTCCATAGCATGTGTTTCAAGCCCTTGACAACGCTTCTGATATGTATCCTTTGTGACTTCCAATTCCTGTCTTAATTCTGAAATTTCTATATTACATTTCTCATTCACTTTCCTCAATGCAACTAATTCCTTATCTTCAAGCCGTTTTTTCTCCTCCACCATAGTCTTCTCAGCCTGCAAAATACAATTAACTTGATGATTGAAAGCAAAGCCGTTATTAAGTACAAAAGATGTCATATGACCCCATTCACCATGGTTACACAAGAAAATAGGGCTAACGGGTTGAACACCCCCAAATTATAATTTTAATGAATACATCCTAAATCACTTTATTCAAAAGATTCAAATGTATACCGTCAATAGAGTTATTGTAATCATATTTAGCCCACTACTTATTTTAAAACTAGTAAAAAAGTGTACCGGGTCACACCAGACTGTAGACAAGCATTAAAAATTACCCAGTTTGCCACCTCTAGTGTTAACGTCCCCAAACTCCGGGCAGTTTTGCCCATGGCAAGGTCTTGATATTTCACATAACTCAAAGACAGTAACTAGTAAGCAACCCCGAAAAATTGTAACCAGAGGAGTAGAGGTGTTAAGACCATGACTCAATGATGAGAAAAATCACCTTTATGTGCTGGAGCTGATTCAAAACAACCTAGCAGCGATAACAGGAACAAAATGAGTTAAGAATAGCAATTAGATCACAACAGCATGCCATATCTGTGATAGCTAAGAGACTCAGGTTACCTCATTTTCTTCCTTCGCCCCAGTGACAAGAGTTTTGAACACTCTCAGTTTTAATTGATACTTTTCCTCACGAGCCTTGTACAGATTGTTTTGCTAAATCCACAACGAAAGAAAACTGTCATTTCTAAGTATTGAGTGAAAATTCTAGACATGATAGAAGCTTTAAGCATTACCTTCTTGAACTCTTCTGCTCGTACTGAAATCCGTTGCTCGATCATTTGAATGAGCTTTTTCAACAGACAGGCAACTCTCTACACAATACAAGACAAATATATTGAAAATTTTAATGAACGGGGTAATTAACTTTAAGTTCCCAAGAATATCAGAAATCGATATGAACTTACATCTGGTACATCCTCTTTCCTGTTCTCAATGCTGTCATCGAGAATCTTATGTACAATATGAAAGAGCGACTGAGAAGATGCATTCTGTAAACAAAAAGTTGTGTTGGAATCGTTTTAACGAAATGCATATACTTCTTATCTTTACGAAATATAACAGAAAACAACATTGCAGTAACCTGTAAATTGTTTAGTATAGTCATTTCTGGCACTTTAGCAGCAGGAAGACCTCCTAACAAAATTACCGAATAAAATTCAACAAGCAATAAATGTATAAGATTAAATCTATTAATCAGGGGCACAAAACCCTTTAATCGGCATTTCATATATGACTTGCCGAAAAGACTGAAATCTAAAATATTCACCTTTATTTTATATAGTTCATGTGCTTTTTTAAACTTGAATTCCAAATTGTTGTTTCAATAATCATTTGAAAATTTTATTAGCCTGACTACCGATGCAGATGCCAAAACAGTAACAGTACAAAAGACTTGCTACCTTCAGCCATAGCTCTGGTGTTTTCTGTATGTTCATAACCGCCACCATTAACATTGTTTAAACCATCTGACCAGTTTGCACTCCCATATCCGTTTGGGTGCGTACTCATACCTGATCTTGAATATATCAGGATACTGCTGAAAGTAGAATCATCTTGAATGTTACTCTTCAAGAAACCATAGATATAAAAATCGAAAAGATAACAACTAAATATATAAATTCCCTCAATTCATAACTTGATAACTATAATTTGTAAGATAACTATAATTTCCAATAATCTCCACCCACGGTTCCAAATCACATGGGATTTCTTAAAAGAATAGCTCAATTTCCAGCTACTAATCAAAGTACAAGAAAACCAATTTGCAAAAATATATCAGGTCCCCACCAAAAAGCTAGCACATTGCTCGATTCCGCCAAATTTGGGATAGAATCTTGGATAACATCATTTATATTATATTCCATAAACCCTAACCTCCATTTCCTGATTCCAGCTAACTTCAACTGACTTTTTCGGGTTTTCGGTTAGTGATCAAATTATAGATAACAAGTCCCATTAAAACCCTAACCCATTTATTGAATTTAGCTAACTTAACTAATAAAATTAAAACCCTAACACATTATTATGAAATCACACCTGGGTTTTCATAAACTCAACATAATAATTAAATTTCCCTTAAATTCCATTGTACCAATTTCTATATTCAACAAAAAAGATATTATAATTTAATACAAATTACAACATTTTTAAACAGATCTACTTATACCCAGATGGAAAAATTAAAACTTTAAATTATTAATACAAAGATGGAAAAAGACTACATACCTTAATAAGATCTCTGACTAAAATCTTGGCCAATACCTTTTATAGTAAATTAAAATTTTAAAAACAAATGTTTATGTGATAACTTTAAATATAATAAAATTATATATTTTTAAGGTGGATAAAGAAAATGTATACACTAATTTATAATGGGCTCCTGTGATCTTGAGAAAAATGGAGGAAAAAAAGAGATGAAATGACTGTGGTTGGAGTGTTGGACTGCTACTTCTTTTTTGGATTTGTTTTTGTTTCTTTTTGTAATACTTTTTTCAAAATTAAAATATTATTTTATTATTTTATTGAAGGGGTCTCATTTAGGTTTTTAATTTTATTCCCGCCTTGTGTGTTTGTACTCTTTTTGTTGGAGCTTTTAATGCTTACAAATTATTGTAGCTTCAACAAGGATGTTACTCTTTTTCTAGACATTAATTTGGTATTAAATGTAATAAATGATACAAATAAAAATTAACATTTCTAATATATATATTTGATATCAAATTTTATTACTCCTATGGACAAAGTGAATGTATAAAACAGTACTACTCAAGTTGTGTTTGATTTCTCCTCGCATTAAATATTTTTAAAATTTGGCAAAAACATAAAAAAAAATTATCAAAATAGATTAGAAAGTTTTGATGTAATAAAAATCACACCTAAGTTAAGTGATGTTGTTTAACACATTCACTTCCCCATATATTTATATCATGACATAAGTTGTGATTTCAACTTTTATTTATTTTAGTCAACTGATGATATTGTGATGATATGTTTTTTCATGTCTTTATTCCTTTTATTGAATTGGTGTATGTGTTGCAGAATTTATGATAACCAATAATTTGTTGATCACCCAATAATAATCATTGATTTTGTTGATAGTTAAAAAATCAATTAATAAAAAAATGATATCTAACTATTTTGTTGGGAAAAAAAAATTAGTGTTAAAACATGAGATGACCGGTCGTTAAGTTTTAAAGAGAAAATAATAATTTTATGCAATTTTTCATTCTCAATTCTATTCACCGATTGTGTATGTCTCATAAAGTAAACAGTATGCAAATTCTCTTTCTCAATTTTAATCATTAATCATGTATGTGTCAGCATCCAATTTTAGATATATATATGTATGTCGACCAATGTTAGCATTAACCATGAAAATAAAACGAGAAAAAATATAATACATAAATGAAACATGTCAAAAAAACAATAACAACAATATACATAGTTGGAGTTGTAAACTTTAGCTTTCAAGCAAAACTGTTACACTGTAACACCCCGCCTTACCACAACACAATATTGTCCGCTTTGCCCGCAGGCTCACGGCTTTGTTTCTGGTTGCTCGGACAAACTTCCCAGAAGGGTCACCCATATGGCATTGCTGCCGCCCGAGCACGCTTAACTATGGAGTTCTCCTCTCATCCACAGCCAATACGCCCAAAACGCGTTGTGTTATGTAAGACCATTGATGTCACTTATAGCCAGGATCCCCCTTGTATGTTAACGATGTATGTTTTCACACCCTTCAACACAACTCAACGTCCTCGTTGAGTCATGCAAGTGCGTCATACACTCCTGACAATCCCAAGGGTTGTTCTGATACCACTTGTAACACCCCGCCTTACCACAACATAATATTGTCCGCTTTGCCCGCAGGCTCACGGCTTTGTTTCTGGTTGCTCGGACAAACTTCCCAGAAGGGTCACCCATATGGCATTGCTGCCGCCCGAGCACGCTTAACTATGGAGTTCTCCTCTCATCCACAGCCAATACGCCCAAAACGCGTTGTGTTATGTAAGACCATTGATGTCACTTATAGTCAGGATCCCCCTTGTATGTTAGCGATGTATGCTATTGTAATATCCCAAATCTTATTTTCGTCTTCTTTGACTTGTGTGTCGGTCAACATGCTTCGTGTAACTTCGTATGTGTTTATTAATGTGTTAGGCTATTTATTGTGTGCTTAATGTGACTACTTATGATAATCAATGTGCTATGTGTTTATAAATTTCTTAGAAAAAAATGTATTATATATATATATATATATATATATATATATATATATATATTCTTATATATATATATATATGTAATTAAATGATTACTAATGGTTAGAGTTTTATATTTGAGCATATGGCTTACAAATTTAAGATGTTGAATAAATGACGTATGATTTAAGCTCGACCAATAGCGTGATGGGCCATTACAGAAATTATGTAAGTAGATAAAAATCTATAGAGTGGGCCGACTTTGTTATTTGAGATTGGGATTAATATAGAGGACAATTCGATACGTACAAATCATTCATACGACAATAAAATATTAGGGTTCTTCTTCACCATCCTTATCAACGGCTGCTCATCTCCCAAAACCGTAAACGAGCCTTCCATAATTGTTAGTTGAGATCGACTCCCTGTTGTGGTGCTGGTCAGTCCATACGAGTTGGCATATTTGAATATTAGTGTCATTGGATCAATAATTCTGTCCAGGTAACAACTCTTGTTCTTTATAACTGTGATTTACTTGATCGCTACGTATCAATATGGAGTCGATATTTTAAGGTTTTGTCATAGAAATTATGTAATGATGAATATATGAATCTGCATGTGTGCATTAAGTACATGGTTAAAAAGAATGACATACGACAATACGAGAAGCTTTATAAATATCGAGTTTAGATCTGGAGTCGGCATGTGCATCGAAATAAAAGACTTGAAAAACAGAGATAGGAGTAAGCCTACTAGATGTAAGGTTGCTGGTATTGCATCTATATATATACAACTGGTAGTAGGGTGTTAATGTTTGTCCAAAATATACAGTAAGTTTATAAAGTCATGGGATATTGAGGGTTGTCATGTAATATAATACTCGTAACTGTATTATTTAAACTGTGAGTCGATTAACTACGGCAATTTCACATAAGGAGTAATCTGTATATAAATGGGTGATTTAGAGTTCCATATTCTTATATAGTTATAGCCGTGATTATTGGAGGTATAATGTCAATGCTCGTAACAAGGCATTAGTGCTAGTCCAGAACATGCAGTTAGCCTCTATGGATAATTACTTGTTTTTCATGGATTCCTCAAGTGTCATGTATTATAATAAATAATGAAAGGTAATTGTTTAAATGGGTCGGTTAACTAAAATGTCACAAAAGAGTAATCCATGTACATATGAACTCTAGCATTTTACATGTTATATATCTATCTGTATAATATATAACTAGCCATAACAGATCATGGATAATTACATTTATATGGTATTGACATAGTTAATAAGAAAATGTTAATATTTTAATTGAATAGGTATCCATTGCTACGTGGATACTTATGGGTTAACATGGAATGCATGGAATTAGTTTAATAATCATGTAGACATTTCCTATCTCTAGTCAGTAGTTAAATACATTATGTGTTAAATGTATTATATGAGTCCAAATTAGTGAACAATAAGGCTGTTAGTAAGACATGACAGTAAAGTAAATTTTAAATGTGCTGAGTTATCTAGTATTTGATATTAGTGTTTTGTTACACCATTGTTTAGGTAACATTCAAGAAGTAGCCGTGCTAAATTATTATTACCCTATTTGAGGTAAGATATTGGATTTACACTGCGAGACATGATCAAAATGTATTTCCTAAATATAAACATGCTTAAATGAACTCTTGGGTCCTTGTGTGGTTTTGGCTTTGATGGGAGGGCATTTAAGTTACATTTGTGACTTTGGGAACATGGGATTGAGACTTGGGTTCTGGGATTTGGTGTGTTGTCCCATAACTTAGATATTATGTGTTATATTGACATTGATTGTGTTGTTCTATATCATTGAGCTTTTCTATATGTTTGCTTGCTTGTAGTGACACTAGTAATCATAGGATTACCATGATCACTTGTGCACTCGATAAGGGCCTTGTAGTTATAGGTAGCTAGTGTTGTTGCTATCCTATAGATTGTGAGAACTCGAGTATAATTAAGTGTTTCGCGATAAGCTTATCCCATAGTGCATCGTGTAATTGGTACTATGCTATTTACGTGTCCACAGGTATTCTAGACATAACCCAAGGTGGAAATATGTGATTAAGTAAGTGTGTAGGCTAGTTACCTATCGTGTATAGCACTTGCTCCAGGAATTGGTTATGCCTTTCCTGAACGACACCGATGTACCGCCTTAGTGCTTACACATCAAGTCGGATAGTAGGCACCCATAGGGTCTATTGGCCAGCCTACTTATATGTGTGATTATATTGTGGCATAACCTTTATGTCGAAGGCTCGTGTTAAGCTATGTGCAGGTATAGTGGTCTTCGCAATAGACATAGAATTCCTTTCGGTAGGAACCCTCATGAGCTGAATGATAGGCACATTGATAGGATTTGTGTGTTAATCCTATTTGTGGTATATGTGTTATGATTTATATGCAGGTTACTTGCGGGTTGGTAACTAATGGTGGTAATGTATATACATATAACTGTTTTATAAACTGTTTTGAGATATATGTATAAAACCTTTATCTTACTCAGCCTTATAAGCTGACACTTGTTCTACTTGTGATTGTGTCTCGCAGAGTAGCAGGGATAAAGGCGTGTGAGACGAGCAGCGGGTAGACTAGTGTCCTTAGTCTTTCAGAGGTCATAGCTGCTAGTTTTATTCTAGACTTTTAATAATGCATTTTATTTCGGGTTTGTGTTGGCCCGTGGATTATATTTCGGGTTTCTTTTATTGATGTCTTTGAGATTGACTAGTAACACCATTTAAAACATGTAATGGTCAACTCAGGTCATAGTTGACTGTATTTTCATTTAATAAAACCTTTTTCGCCATGTATGGCCTTTATTTGCTTATATATTTATTTAAAAAAAAAAGAGAAATCCGGTATTTTTAAAGATGGGTGTTACATACACGAAACTTTTATTTTTTTAGAGGTATTTGGTATGGTAGATGTAGCTGTAATTTCAAGAGTTATTTGTATGATTATAAAACTAAAAGTTTCATCTAAAGTAAAAACTTCTGAAACACTATTTCAAATTCGTTTCACTTAAGTTTTATCTTTCAAATAATAGGAGCTTATTTCAGGGAGCCACAAAATTTCATCTCATTTGTTTTGTTTTTAACTTTTTATCCATCGCTTAGGAAGATCATAGTTAAAATTGTTACAGCAAGTGTTGTGGGTCACGATTAAAGGTGTAGGTTGGTGGTTTTGATTAGTTATGGTAGTTTATGGTTGCAGAAGTTAAGATGGCTATTTGAAAATTGTTTTTAGTTGTCTTGCGGATAAGTGATGTTTCCAACAAGGGTCAGCCATCAATGGTTGACGAGCATCATGGTTGTTTCACCACCTATGATTGACTGTGAAATTCTATGTATGCTATCTATGCAATACCATTTCTCTTCAAAGTGACAGATTTTCTTAAAACGGTTATTTTTATATTAGTGATGGGTTTTTTTAAGACGCTTTTTATACCTCGAGGAAAGATAAGACGGTTTATATCATAACTCTTTCATATTTCGTTTTTGATAAAATTAAATGATGTTATATTAAATTTAAAAAAAAAAAGTTGATTTCCTATGACATTTAAATAGAATATAGCAACTTCTTTTTAGAAAAAAGAAAGGATTTAGCAAAAGCTAAATGAGGATAACATGCGTAGTGCAATAGTAGCTAGCGGAGTCAGAATTTCCACTACGGGGTCGTCGAATAATTTCAGAATACTAGCAAGCATAATATTTAAATTACATCAGTTTGGAGTTATAATTTACCTTTAAAATTAAATAAATAATAAAAATTGTATTAGAGATATAGAATTTTATAGATATGATGGGGTTGCCATGACCATTCTTAACCAGCATATAGCTACGCCACTTATAAAAGTATCCAGCTTGGGTAATGTCCCTTCTCACGAACTGAGAACTCACTGTATATATTTACATACTTAATAAGCTTTACTGGCAAATGAAATCCTTTTCTATACTTCTTTATCTTTATCTTTACTCCTACATAATACTATAATAGAGGAGCCTCTTTTTCTAAATCTCAAATACCCAAATTACCCTTATTCTTTATTCACTAATTTAAACATCTCTACCTAATATACCTATAATACCCTTAAATCCCAACCCTCATTTTCCTCTCTCTCCTCAAATCTCAACCACTCATTATTTTCTCCCTCCTCCATAAACCATTTTATTCCTCTAATTTATTCAAAATCTTTTATCTCAAAAACCGTATATCGATAAATTATAAAAATTATATGGGTGTTCTTAAAATTTCATGCTCTTTCATTAGAGATGTCATTCGATATACTTTCGACGAATTTTTAAATCCGAGGGCGGAGCCCGTACGGCTAAGGCATTTGGCTATCACACTCTATAACTTATCACCTCTTATGACCTATCACTCCCACCATCTCACTGCCACAACGCACAGGTACTTTCTCTCGTCTTATTAAAACAAACTAACTCCCCATTTTAAGTAAGTTAAGCACTTTATTTATATTCTCAAACTACGCCTAATCACGTTAACAATTTAACACATCAAAGACACAGTTATGTCTCTCTTTCTGACACATACATACACATCAACACCACCACCGTCCATCATCACCGTCGGTCGCCGACCCACCGTCGCCACTACCACCACCTATCGTCGCTGCCGCCACCGCCGTCATTACATCGTCATTTCCGCCACCTCCACCATGTCGCTACCACCGCACACCACCACGACCTGTCATCGCCATCGCCGCCGCTGCCGGCGTCATTACATCGTCGCATCGTACGGGTATTCTTATAGTTCTTGTAAACAAAGAGTGTGCATAATTACCCCATAAATAAACTGACAAATGCTTGATAATTGTGAGAAAACTTTCATGGATTTTCCTCATGGGTTAAGTTCAAGTGAGAATTGTTAAGTTATTTCTAAATTCTTTACTTAAGACTAGGGATGACATCGGGCCGGGTTTAGGTAATCCTGGACCCGGACCCGGTTAAAAATCATCGTCCCAAACCCGGACCCGATGGGTCCCCATTTATTTATAAACCGTCAGGTAACGGGTTTCCCCGTGGATAATCCGGTATCCATTATTAATATTATTATTTTTTGAAATTTTAATCGTAACATTTTAAGTAATGAGATGATTTGTAGCTAAAATAAATTGCGAATACTAACTGATTAGTATAACTGATTTTTACTTTAATTAATTTTTGTTCCACATTACTAAGCTTTTACTTTAATTAATTTCTGTTCACATTACTAGATTTTGAGATAATATATATATACATAGCACAAAAGAAAATGCTAAGTGATGAATTAACTAGTTGCATATAATTTCGATATAAGTTAGTTATTATGTAAACATATTATTATTATTATGTGATGTAATATACAGTATACGGGTTGAATATACGGGTTCAGGGTAGGTTCTAGGTATACGGGTCGGGTTTGCGGGTTTTCATCTAAAACTGTACCTTGACCTGCTAAATTAATTAAAACCATCCCCATATATGGCCCTAGACCTGCCTACCTGATCCTGAACCCGGCCCAAAAGTATCGGTTTTGATTTTTTCCGGTACGGGTTTGTTGTCATCTTTACTTGAGACTTGAGAGTTAAACATATGAAAGTTTAGAGTTAATTACACTTTTTGTCCCTGTGGTTTGTATCAGATTTCACAGACCATCCTTGGGAACATGAAATTACGTGTTTCATCCCTATGTATGAAACTCCGTCAACGATTTTGGTCCACACCATTAACGGACGTTAAAAATGTGATCATGTGACTTGCACGCCGAGGGTATAATAGTCATTTCCTTTATCATAGGACCAAAAGTGTAATAAACTTTCTATCATCATCTTCTCAATAAAACACCATCAGATCTCCTGATAACACTAATTCTAATTTCATCATCTACATCTCTGTCTACATCTATAGAATTTAAATAATCAAAATTAAATATATACATAAATCCATCATCCATTTATATCAAAATGATCCTAATTACCAGATCACATCTTGGGAACAACATAAAACTATATCAAATCTGATTCAGAAATCCACAAGCCCGTATATAGCAAAAATTTGGTTGGTGTTTAGATCTCTTTTCTCCTGTTCTTTTGTTCTTCACACTATCCATGGGCGGAAGTGTGGCCGGTGTTTAGATCTGGGTCTTCAATGTAATTTCAATTCTGGAATATTCGTGTTTAGATCTGGAGTTCTTTCATTCGAAATATTTGAAAGACAAATAATCGTGGCCGGAATGGAAACGGTGGCAGTGGTGGTGGCTGGTTGGTTGAAAGAGCACAAACTCATTTTAGGAAAATAAGAGAATTTTTTTTTTTTTTTTATTTTTTTTTTTTACAGATTATCCCCACTGCGGCGCAGTGGGGCTAAACCTGCCCACTGCGGCGCAGTGGGTACCTGCTGCCCAGATTTTCCAAAACTCCATCTTGACACTTAAAATCAACTTCAACATTGTGGTCTTTCCACACATGGATAAACAACTTCAACATGGTGGTCTTTCCACACATGGATAAACAACTTCAACATGGTGGTCTTTCCACACATGGATAAACAACTTCAACATGATGTGGTCTTTCCACACATGGATAAACAACTTCAACATGGTGGTCTTTCCACACATGGATAAACAACTTCAACATGGTGGTCTTTCCACACATGGATAAACAACTTCAACATGGTGGTCTTTCCACACATGGATAAACAACTTCAACATGATGTGGTCTTTCCACACATGGATAAACAACTTCAACATGGTGGTCTTTCCACACATGGATAAACAACTTCAACATGATGTGGTCTTTCCACACATGGATAAACAACTTCAACATGGTGGTCTTTCCACACATGGATAAACAACTTCAACATGGTGGTCTTTCCACACATGGATAAACAACTTCAACATGGTGGTCTTTCCACACATGGATAAACAACTTCAACATGGTGGTCTTTCCACACATGGATAAACAACTTCAACATGATGTGGTCTTTCCACACATGGATAAACAACTTCAACATGGTGGTCTTTCCACACATGGATAAACAACTTCAACATGGTGGTCTTTCCACACATGGATAAACAACTTCAACATGTGTGGTCTTTCCACACATGGATAAACAACTTCAACATGATGTGGTCTTTCCACACATGGATAAACAACTTCAACATGGTGGTCTTTCATTCGAAATATTTGAAAGACAAATAATCGTGGCCGGAATGGAAACGGTGGCAGTGGTGGTGGCTGGTTGGTTGAAAGAGCACAAACTCATTTTAGGAAAATAAGAGAATTTTTTTTTTATTTTTTTTATTTTTTTTTTTTTTACAGATTATCCCCACTGCGGCGCAGTGGGGCTAAACCTGCCCACTGCGGCGCAGTGGGTACCTGCTGCCCAGATTTTCCAAAACTCCATCTTGACACTTAAAATCAACTTGTAACTTCCTAGCTCAAAACCAAACTTCATAATACCACATGTCTAAGTTCAAATAAGTTTTAGACTCGGAAATAAGCATGACAAAAGTATCCTTTGACCAAACATTCATTTTACAACCAAACGGGTCATTTTACCCAAGTTGACACATTACAAAAGACAACATTCAAAATTGGAAATTTCGGCATGACCCATTCGTAAAATCATCATCCAAACCTGTTACGGATTATGAGTTTCTCCAAAACACATTTGAACAAAATCAATACATTACAACTACAAAACGACCCATTTAAAATACCCAAAACTTGAGTCTAACACTAGACATCATAATAATTTTCCAAAAAGACATAACAAGAGTACAAAGAGCCGATAGTTCAAAGGTGTCGCTATGGGTCCTATTACCAATTCCATTATCCGCATTTAGCTAAAGCAATCAATATCCAAAAAGCATCTTTAACTTCAATCTTTACATTGCTTAACTGTCTTCTGCATCCGGGACAACCTATAAAAAGGTAAACAACTAAAAGAATAAGCCAAAGCTTAGTGAATACCATTGCATACGCTTATACACACGAAGGAGGGCAAAGTACAAGGACTTTTACATGTAACCTATGACACCGTCATGCCACATTTACATGCTCACCTTGCACACTAAACAACATATATGGATTAACAACTTCGACATGGTGGTCTTTCCACACATGGATAATCAACTTCAACATGGTGGTCTTTCCACACATGGATAAACAACTTCAACATGGTGGTCTTTCCACACATGGATAAACAACTTCAACATGGTGGTCTTTCACACATGGATAAACAACTTCAACATGGTGGTCTTTCCACACATGGATAAACAACTTCAACATGGTGGTCTTTCCACACATGGATAAACAACTTCAACATGGTGGTCTTTCCACACATGGATAATCAACTTCAACATGGTGGTCTTTCCACACATGGATAAACAACTTCAACATGGTGGTCTTTTCACACATGGATAAACAACTTCAACATGATGTGGTCTTTCCACACATGGATAAACAACTTCAACATGGTGGTCTTTCCACACATGGATAAACAACTTCAACATGGTGGTCTTTCCACACATGGATAAACAACTTCAACATGGTGGTCTTTCCACACATGGATAAACAACTTCAACATGGTGGTCTTTCACACATGGATAAACAACTTCAACATGGTGGTCTTTCCACACATGGATAATCAACTTCAACATGGTGGTCTTTCCACACATGGATAATCAACTTCAACATGGTGGTCTTTCCACACATGGATAATCAACTTCAACATGGTGGTCTTTCCACACATGGATAAACAACTTCAACATGGTGGTCTTTCCACACATGGATAAACAACTTCAACATGATGTGGTCTTTCCACACATGGATAAACAACTTCAACATGGTGGTCTTTCCACACATGGATAAACAACTTCAACATGGTGGTCTTTCCACACATGGATAATCAACTTCAACATGGTGGTCTTTCCACACATGGATAAACAACTTCAACATGGTGGTCTTTCCACACATGGATAAACAACTTCAACATGGTGGTCTTTCACACATGGATAAACAACTTCAACATGGTGGTCTTTCCACACATGGATAAACAACTTCAACATGGTGGTCTTTCCACACATGGATAAACAACTTCAACATGGTGGTCTTTCCACACATGGATAACAACTTCAACATGGTGGTCTTTCCACACATGGATAATAACTTCAACATGGTGGTCTTTCCACACATGGATAATCAACTTCAACATGGTGGTCTTTCCACACATGGATAAACAACTTCAACATGGTGGTCTTTCCACACAAGGATAAACAACTTCAACATGGTGGTCTTTCCACACATGGATAAACAACTTCAACATGGTGGTCTTTCCACACATGGATAAACAACTTCAACATGATGGTCTTTCCACACATGGATAAACAACTTCAACATGGTGGTCTTTCCACACATGGATAACAACTTCAACATGGTGGTCTTTCCACACATGGATAAACAACTTCAACATGGTGGTCTTTCCACACATGGATAAACAACTTCAACATGATGTGGTCAATTGACCCAACGTATATATAATCGTATGCAAGAGTACTCACCTCCTTCGCGACAACCAAATCCATGATGACCATCTAACAATCATATTGCTTTTCACCTAACAATAATTCACAATTCACACATATAAGGTCAATTACTTCAAACACAAGGCTAACAAGCCATACTTTACTACCTTTACTAGCATTTCAATGCCCAACCCAACTTTTACAATCTTATAATAATCTTGGGTTGGTTCACATAACATGTACTTCTTATATCATTTTCAATTGGCCAAGAGTTACTTTCGTATCAAAATCGTCATTTTCATATTTGACCTAGCAGACTTCAAACAATCATAACTCAAGTTCTACTTACTCTTTTAACATGATTCCAGTGGCCAAGTTTACATGACACATATACCTACCTTTTATCTTTAGTGACCAATATGTGAATTGTCCTTCAAAGGTGACTTCTGGTCGTTTTAAAAACCAAAACTGCTGCTGTTAAACAGCTTTGACCTTACTGACTTCAAATGACCATAACTTGAGTTCTACACAATATTTTGACCTCATTCCAGTGGCCACTTCTTCTTAACACATTTTAGCACATTTTATCTTCAGTGACCAACACAAGATTTGACTCATATACGTGAGTTTTACTCGTTTTAAAAACTGACACAGAATCATTTTTGCTGAAAGATCAGCATGACGCTACTGAATTCAAAAATTCATAACTGGAGTTCTACTTCGTATTTTCAACCCATTCCAGTGGCAAAATTTGCTTAACACAATAACCTACATTTTCTTTTTAGGACTCAACAAGTGAAAACTCTGACATGGGGGTGTTTTACACGTTGCAAATACAGAGACAGAATCTGTCCAGTTTTGTTCTTACTACCATTCATCAAAATCTATCATGCAACCCAATTAAACCCTAAATTTGATTAAATTACAAGAACCCTAACTTGTATAGAAGCAATTTAACTTAATTCAATAAAACCCCCAATTTCCCAAATACAATTGATTGCATGAACCCTAATTTAAATAATTTAACAAAAATCAAAATTAGGTTAAAGTAATCTTACCTTCAAGGAAATAACTAAAATTGAGATTGAAATTACACTTTTCTTCTCCTCTTTTCTTCTTACAAATCAGCCCACAAACACTCCACACACTCAATTCTTCTAAATTTGATTCTTCAATATATTATGATTTATTATTATTTCACTTGTATGATTCTTGATGTTAGGTGGAAGAGAATCACATAGTGTCTAGAAAGAATTTAGAAGGAAAGATTAGAAGATTAAAGAAGGTGGGAGAAGATTAAGATACTAGAGATGTTAGAAGTGGAGTATGATTCAACAAAGAAGGAAGTGTCTGGCACTCCTATGAGATGCCACGCCCCTTACAAATTTTAATGGGTATAATACCCGCTATCCGCTAAAGTTCCAACTAAATTAACCCCGAATCTAAAAATGAAATACTAGGAAACTATTTTAATGTTAAAACTATAATAAAGGTTTATTTTATTTGCCTTAAAATTTCGGGATGTTACATTGGTGGTGGTAGTGGTGATAGCCGGTTGGTGGTGAGGAGGTAATTAATGGAGTGGTTGAGTTTAAAGGTAGAGTGAAGAGAGAAAGAGAATGTGTTTTCCTTTCCCCTATCTGCAGTACAATATGCATATGCATATAGATATAGATTGGGGATTGGAGGAAGAAGAAAAAAAATGCTCGGTTGATGTAGTATACAAATGCTTCTCAAGAAATGATCTGGTTGAGAGCAATCAAAGCTTATAGGGAATAAAAGAAATGGGCTTTCAAACCTGGGCTTCACCTCCCTGCACCACAAATAACACCACCAAAACTATATCTATATAAATTTTATCATTTATATTAATTAGTATATTTTTTTTTCCAGTTATAGTATAGATATAATCCACTGTAATCATCTTGTAGGTTTGATTTATAAATCTAGATGTAAAAAGTTCTAGTTGTTAAATCGTTACTTAGATTTTTGTTGTTATAGTTGTTGTAGATGATGAATGAATGGATTCATATAAAAGAAATGTGTATTTTGATTATGGATTATACATGGATCTGATGGTGTTTTGTCGAGAAGATGATGATAGAAAGTTTATTACACTTTTGGTCCTATGATAAAGGAAATGACTATTATACCCTCGGCGTGCAAGTCACATGATCACATTTTTAACGTCCGTTAATGGTGTGGACCAAAATCGTTGACGGAGTTTCATACTTAGGGATGAAACACGTAATTTCGTGTTCCTAAGGATGGTTTGTGAAATCTGATACAAACCACAGGGACGAAAAGTGTAATAAACTCGAAAGTTTATATAAAAAAAAATGCTAATATAAGCCAACAAGAAATAACACACACGTATATACTATAGGGGAGAGATAGAAAATGGAATCTTCAAAAGAAGAAGAAGAATCAACAAGCGGCAGTAATTCGGAAACCCTAGATCATGACGATCCATCATCCATGAGTCAATCGGAGATCTTGAAAGCAGTTGCGGTGGTCGAAAGGGATTCCGTCGCCATCGCCGATAGCTTCTCATCTTTATTCTCTTCTCTCCGCCTAGCTCTCTCTGAGGTTACATTTTTACCTTATTCCGCTTTCTATTTTTTTCTTCAATTTATATATTTATTTATATTTATATTACAGTCATAGCTATTATATATTTTCCCATAAATAAATATATCTGAACCCCCAAAAATGAAAAATGAAGCTTTAGTGTGGGAGAGTACCATTGTTTAAGTTAGACCTAGATTGAAATGATACCCTGTTAGAACAACACCCTATACAGTATGCTTGTCATCAGAAACACGAACACGAGCCGCTGATTGGTCTCATTATATGTTAGCCATTAATCATACATATCGTCATCTTTAGTCAAAAAACGAGTCGATTCCGACTGTTCACATTAGATGCAAGCCATATCAGTAACTTGCTAGTTATAATAGTTATGAGCCACAAAGCATACATATCGTTTAGTCAAATATGAGTCGAGTCCTTACATCAATTTATTTATTTTTACATGGGAAATGTCTGTTCACACGTAAATATAAGTGGAGAATTAAGTGGGATGAAATGAAAACAAGTTGAAATGTGTTAGAGCACATTTTATTTTTCTGTGTACATCTGGAACAGTTCGGACAATTCAAATGTGAGTAGATAAAGAAACATGTGTTTAACAGGTTTCTATATTTTTTTTTACCCTAGTTGATTTTCCACAAATTTTTACATGTAGATGTATTGAGATTCTTTGTTTATGTGTGCATGTAGGTAACCAGCCGTTCTGTTGATCACGTACAATGCTTTAGTGATGCTGCTGGTCGTCTTCAGGAATCTGGTAATTTATGAAATCTTCTCTTGTCAAATATTTCATCAGATAGAGAAACGTTACTAGTAGAGTACATGATCTTCTACAGAACCCTTAAATGAACCCTTATATAACCCCACCCGAAAGTATCTTTTCTCATGTGTGGCTAATGTAATCTAAAATTTGCGAGAAAGAGAACATTTTTGTGGTTTTTGCATAGCCCTCAACAGTCTTTTGGTGAATGACATTTGAAAAGGGTGCTTTTGCATCTCTTCAAGTGAAGACAGTAATACCTTAAGCAAATGCAAATGTTCAAAATAAAATGGTTAATGCAAAATTTGTAACTTTTGATATTCATTTCGCATCTATGGATGCCTTTACTTCATTCATGAATTTATGCAAATTTTGTGTATGCCTGCTGCTGATAACTAAATTGCAATACTTTGCAGCACTAGATTCTGCAACAAAGGGGAATCTGTACATAAACTCGTGCCTCAGGTGATTTTTCCATTTTCATAGTCTTATTTGATATTGACTAACTTTTTGAGCAGTTACACTTGGATTTTAATTGCAAAGAAACCATGATTATTGCAAAAATGGCACTATGGCCATTATTATTCTTCTGTTACAAGTAAAGTAGATTCATATGATTACCATGAGCACTATCTTTTGGCCCACTCTTATTTGGAAACCGATCTATTGCTTGCAGATTGAATGAGGAAATGAGAGGCATCGACACTCTTGCTATGCAATTGTATCCTTCATTCTTTTTATCATCTCTCAAAGTTCTTGTGTGTTGAGTGTTTTTGAAGCTAGTTAATTCAAAATACAGTTTACATAAATCTCATGGATTAGTGACCCACTACAGGTGGAGCCGCCGATACCATGGTCCACCAAAAGAAAAATGAATCATATACTGTTAACACACAACAATAATAACTATTTATATAATTGGTCATGCATCACACAAGGCTATATGAAATTGTTTGAATGATAATTTTCTTGACTCATGCAAAGAAAAGCATTGCGCAAAACCGTTGATGCTTTGGATACTGCCGTGAATAGCCTTGTTCGTCTTCCTTGATGTTTATTTAATTGATGTAATAGTATCAAGTAAGAGAGGTGAGGAGTGCATTGATTTAGTTAGTTTAAAACAGATGCAATAGGCTGGAAAGAGTGCTTTCTTTTAATGATTAAATTCTTGTATTTGCACAATCTTTACATTTATTAACCTAAATGATGATGGTGTGTTTGTTATGTGCTATTTGGCTGCAATGTTTTTGTTTATATATGTAAAAATGTCTAAGTAATGGATTTAGTACTAATGGGTATCAAAGATTGGATTCTCACCATGTTCAAAACTACAAATAACCAAATTGTTTTTAGTTTGCTTGCCTCTCAATGAAACAGAATAAAAGGTTTGGACTTTGGAACTGATCACTGCGAGTGAAAATCAAGATTTCTTCTAAAGCTTGATACACTTGTGATAGATCAGACAGGCTTGTACAGTGTAATCGAAATAGATTGCACAAATACAAATTAAAGCCTTTGATATGTTTATTGAAAATTGAAGTAAGCTTCCGCATTTGAAGAGTTTGAGAGGACATTGAAGATTTCAATTTACTTGAGTTTTGTGCTTCAGACAATATATATTTGCCAAAGGTGTGGTAACGTGTTAGGAATATTTGTGTCTAGACCAGACTTTCCAAGTGTTTTCAGGGTTAGCATCTGATGATGTTTGACATTTGTGGTCTGATGAGACTTTCCAAGCCAGGGCATCTTTGATTATTTATTATAATTACTCGTATATTGAACTTACAATTAGCATCAAGTTTAGTAGACAAGACAACACCACATGAAAGTGCATCCAAAATCATCCATGGTGTATGATGCTCTTGTCATAATGACTTGTGTATTTTACAGTTCAAGTTTGTTTCTCCACCATTTACTACAATTTCACATTGTGATTCTCTCTACTATGGTTTTTAGCTCTGTTTTTCAAGTTGAACGTTCATCAAGGAGTCTTAGACAAGATGGTGTTATCAGGCTTTTGTACACAATTCTACACTGGTATTTTCGGAATTTATTTTTCTTATATTTATTTTCCAATTATTGTTAGAAAATTCTGTTCAAATACATTATTTCCACCAATGGGAGAAGCTATGCCTTTGATGGCTTTGGCTTATAATCTCACAAATCTATTTATATTCCCTGATGCGGATTGGATTTTGCACGGGGTTGAAAGTTATATAGCCATTTCTCAAACAAGGGGCAATAAAAAGGATAAGCAAGGAAAGAAAGGTCATAATTTGTAAAACAAAACATCCATATAGAATGTTCAACATATTCCCAATCTACAAAATTCCTTACCTGCACCAACATGTTGTCATTATGCATAAACCTTGCTAAATTCACTTAATTTGCCATGAGGTTGACTATTTTTAAGATCAACCATAGCATCAAGTATCATTCCCATTCGATAGTAGATGGAGGTTTAGATGTAATGTCTAGACAAACTCGGTTCACCCCACGAACACTATTGCAGATTTTTCTTGATACGTCGTCCAGAAACTTATGCTCAAAATAGTACCTGAAATTTCAAAATATTCAGGAAACTCATGACAACGGCAATGTGATTCACTTAAAATTCCAAAAAGAAAAACACAAGTCAGCAATACAACATCCACAGGCAGAAACCACAAGAAAAAAAGTATCAACTCAGAAATCTAAGTAATTCAGTTAGAACATTAAGTTGACTTATGAGGTCAAAGACTTCTCACCAGTCAGCAGTCATGCCGTCTTTACTTGTGACAGCTCTAAGTGCAACGGCATTAGAATGAGTCCTTTGATCTCCTTGAACACCAGTAGTTTTTATGGGTAAAAACACAGCAAAAGCCTGCCATATTTCATCATAAATCCCAGCATCCTTAATTGCTTGAATATATATCTCATCCACCTGCAACACATTTCAATTACAATTTACAAACTACTACAAATTTGAAAAAAAGCAACATAAAGCTTATCATGTTTCCATTCATTACCTGGCGGAGGATATCCAATGCATTTCCTTGGGTGACATCACCTGGAATTCTCACGGCGAGTCCTGGCCCAGGAAACGGATGTCGCTTCAAGAATCCTACTGGAACATCCAAAATCCTCCCAAGTTCACGAACCTTCAAAAATAAATAATATATTAACTATTAATTAATCACATTCAACTATTTCTGATTCTATTGTATATCGGCTAATGTTGGTGAGAAAACTGCATAAAATGGTACCAACTTTGGTCAAATGTGAATTTCAGATGACGAAAGGCTCAAGCTTTCAAAAGTTTTCATTACGGTAATCTAGTAGGATAACCAGTTGCCGGACACCAGCAAAAAAACCATGGTCAAAGTAATAGGAGTATAAGCTGCCACGCAACTATCAATCTGACCAGTTAACCGGGTCAAATTACGCAAAACGATTTTTATGAAAGTTTGAGCCTTTTATCGGAACCATTTGAAATTACAAAAATTGCTCAATGCAAACCTCATCTTTGAATAGAAGCTTGAGTGGTTCAATGAGCTTCAACTTCATATCTTTAGGAAGTCCGCCAACATTATGATGGCTCTTGATTGTGTGAGAGTGGGTCCTTCCACTTCCGGGTGGTGGGCAAGATTCAATTACATCTGGATACAGAGTTCCTTGAACCAAATAAGTAGGTTTCGTTCCCAACTTTTTCTCTAAATCATGAGCAAATGCATCAAAAATTGATATAAACTCCTTCCCAATTATTTTCCTCTTCTTCTCGGGATCTGTAACACCTTTCAATTCCCCAAGAAATTGCACCGAGGCATCAACACAAGTAACAGGCAGATGAAGATCTCTTTCGAAGGTTCCCATTACCCGTTCTTGCTCCTTGTATCTGTAAACAAACACCCATCAAATCATTATAATATGGTCCAACCAGTAAAAATATGGTCAAAAGTCAAACTAGATCTTACCGTAACAACCCATTGTCGACAAAAATACAATGCAGCCTATCGCCAATGGCCTTGTGAACTAGAGTGGCTGCAACAGTTGAGTCTACACCTCCAGATAATGCACATATAACATGATCATCAGGGCCAACCATACTTTTGATCACTTCTATTTCATCCTCCATTAGAGTTTCCATCTTCCAATTAGTGGGGACACCGCAAATATCAACAAGAAAATGGCGCAACAATTCCATTCCCTCCAGTGAATGTGTCACCTTTATATAATACAAATTGTTACATTTCCACCTTATAAATTCATTTTGTTTAAACTTCAAAGAACGTGTTTTTCATAAGCATTAGAACCAGTTGCATATGGTATTAAGCGCTCTGTACAAGTTAATAAATCAACTAGATGCCCATTTCTTAAGCTAATGAATAAAGGAATTCTAAAAAAAATATTGAAAAAAGCTAAACAATTATATTACATAGTTTCAATTTCGTATCAAGAAACGAACAGAAAAAGTTCATAATCTAAAAGACGATGCACACATTCAATCATATGGGATATAATATGCTTGCAATGGATAATAAGTTAGAAGAACAATCGATATGTACATAACAAACAAAACAGAATCATCTTAGAATTCACCTCTGCAAAATATTACATTTTCACTATGCATAGTAATTTTCTATATCTTTTAGCTAGTTATAATGTTTTTGTAGCATTTCTAAAAATTTACATGACCGAGCAGAGTTAGATACAACAATGTCAAGTAGCAACTATATCTTGGCTGCTTTGGCAAATATATAATTTTACAATTACTTCAAAACACTTTATTCTACTAATTATAATGATTATAACTTTATTAGCATCTTCAACAAATTACATGGATTTTTATCATTTTTAGCATTATACTATTCAATATTCTCCCCGTCTTTTTTAGCAAATAACGATGTTTATGTTTAAGAAATGTTACACACAAAATGCAGTATTGTGGTTATCTAATTCCAAGGCCGAGTAATCGCTGCATGTTCCACAATTTGGTCAAAATTTGCAATATAACTTAAAAGTCAAGTAGGCTGCTTTCTAATGCATTTATCTAATCACAAAAATTCTAATATTCACTAAATCCTACAGATTACAAGTAATTAAATACACTGATTCATATACCTCAGGATGATACTGCAACCCATAAAACCGTCTCTCCGGATTCGCCACAGCCGCAATCCCACCCTGTTCGCTTTTCGCCACAATTTCGAACCCAGCGGGCAACTTAACCGCTTCATCGCCATGGCTCATCCAAACAACCTGCTTATCCCCAACATTCTTCCCATAAAACAACCCACCAAAATCTTTGACAACTTCAATAACCATCTTTCCATACTCTTGTTTCTCACCAACACCAACTAGCCCACCCAACTTGTGCACAATCAACTGCAGCCCATAACATATCCCCAACACAAAGATACCATTTTTATCAACATATTCAAGAAACCCATCAGGAAAAGAAGGCGCGTGAGGCGCGTGGACTGAATGAGGGCCACCAGAAAGGATGATTACAGATGGGGCTAAGTCAGTGATTGATTTAAGTGAAGATGTGCCTGAAATGCAGAGTGTAAAGATCGATAAAGATCGGATTCTGCGCGTGATTAGGTGTGTGTATTGGGATCCATAATCAAGGATTAGTACTGGGGTTGATTTGGGATCCATTTGTTTTAATTATTATGAAGTTCTGAAAGTGGTGGGAATTTGGGGGTTTTTAATTAGGGTTTATAAAGAATTTGGGGGGTGGGGTGGCTAGGGTTTTTGACAGTTGGCGGGAAGTAAATGCCCTAGTAATACGTTATTTTATTTTGTATTAATTAATGGAAAAAGTAGTGATCCTAGTTGTCTTCAACTATAATAACGAAAAATAATGTGGCTCATTTTGCGTTCTTCAATCATACTTGGTTGTCCAAACTAGGGATATGTACAATTCAAAACCGGTCTGATTTGGCTGGGTTGGTTCGGGTCGGGTTTCAAATGAATTTCGGTTTGGTTCTTGGGTTTAAGGAATTTTTGTTCATTCACGTATCAAAAATCAACGGATCCGGCCTGACACAAAACTCGGAAGTGCACCAAAACATGAAACGTGACCCGGCCTGTTACCCTCTCGGGCGGGTCAAAAACAGGTCACGGGTTCGAGTCAATTGCACATCCCTACTCTAAATATTTAAACTTATAATATTTAGTGACAGATAATGAACCAACGTGTTGAAACCAACATGAAGGAACAACAATTAGGACGAACCAGCAGGATGTACATTCCTCTTTATTCTCACATCGAGCCTGGTTAAAAGAAGAACTTTCCTTCTCTTTTGACGAGGCTAATGGATGTGCTGTTGTTGTCATATGTAGCACGTTGGACCAAGTTCAGACAGACCAACTACATCATCTAGGGATAGAGCACAAACTTCCTTCTTAATTTAGTTTTTCTATATTTAATTTTAACTAGTTATAAAATGATTTCGTAAGTCAAACACATACGCAACCAATATATTACATCAGTGTCGTCTCTGACAATTTATAGACCTAGGACGAGCCAGAAAAAGGACCCCTAAGTTAGACGCAACGATTCATATTACTAATTTTATTGAGGTTATTAAGTTATCGAGTATAAATTTATAGAGGTTCTATTGTACATAAACTATTTTTATAAAATGACGAAAAAAAGTTATAGTATATTAATAAACATAACAAAAGTTATTTTTCAATGACATGTGAAAAAATCAAGAAATAAAATTAAAAAAGAGATTTAGTAGAATCCATATGTCATCATTTTGTAGTTTTATGAGGATTATTAAGATAATCTTCAAAAATATATATCATTTTACAAATTATATTTAATATTACAAGCTGAATACATTCATACATATAAGTTGGATACACTTATACACTGTACACATCAAATTAAAAGATGTAATAGTATTTTATATTGTTACTTTATTGAAGAGTAGTCTAGTCTACAAGGACATTAGAGTAGCTTGCGGCTACATTCCAAGATTGAAAAATATAACTTTTTTTATCCGTAAAAGATATGTAAGTGGGTTTTTTATGTAAGTTAAATTATATGGTTTAATTTTTGGTTAATTGTTAGGATTTGTAATGAGCTAAGTTGATTACATAAATATTTTCTAAATATACATATACAAAAATAATATAAACCCATAAAAATAAAATTGGGCCCTCTAAAAAATCGGACCTCGACCCGTCGTTCATTTTGTCCTACCCCTAAACCGGCCTTGTATTAAATGTGTTAGTTGTATGGAATTGTTTGTGACTCACAAACTCATCTAGTTTCAATCCAAACAAGTTTTGTTTAGTAGTATAATGTTACATGTTTGTTGAAAGTTGTTACCCCTAATTCACGTCGTGATATATCATGTCAACTACTATACTGAAAATGCTTTTATTCACTTTTTGATTATTTTTTGAAAGAATGATACGTACATGATATATTCTATAACAATTTTAAAATTTGAAATTTAATGCGTACAGATTTGTGTAATATTTTAATTTAGAATATGGAAAAGGTATTTGAGCACTCAAAAAAACTTCACCACTTTATTCATTTCTTTCATTCACGACGTTTACTTCAATCAAGAAACACCCACGATATAAACAACATCCACAACAAATTTTTTTGAAGGACTTTCTTTTGGTTATAAGGCCGGTGCCAACCCCTTCTTGGGGTGCTCGGCGTGGGTCGTCCCCACTGTTCCTGCGTTGGCATGTACTCGGCGTGAGTACTCTTCCTCACCCCCTCTTCCTAGTAGCGCCGAGCAAGATGAGCACAGGTGGGGTCCATGTGGGGCAAACTAACGTAAACATAAAAAAAAACGTTTTTTTTTTATTTGAAACAAAATGGCCGTTAGTTTGTTTAATTTTATTTTTATTTTTTTTCTTTTCCACCTTTTATTTAAACAACACTCACTCTTTCAAACACACAAACACACACATATACTCTTTCAAATCCTATCTTAATCTTCACCTAATCATGTCTCGAAATAACGAAAACGCAAACCAAAATCAACCCTTTCAAGATATGTGGCAACAAATTCTCGATTTCCCGCAACCGGCAATGTCATCAACAAATCAAAACCAAACAAGCCACCTTTCAGGCGCCTCCAATCCGCCCCCTATGGGTCCTCCGACAAGTTATGTCGTTAACCCATATTCACAACCATTTTATAACACCGTGAACTACAACCCAATTATGGGTCATAATTGGAACGATTCTCAAAGGGTGGCGTTAGCTAAAGCTCAAATGGCTTTTGAATTTCAACAACAACAACAACAACAACAACAACAGAACCCTCAAAATGCACCCGAGTCGGGTAGCGTCGCATCGGCTGATGATGAAGTAGAAGAAGTTCAAACAGCGGGGCGGAGAAGGCGGGGAAAACAACCGGCCGAGAAAAGAAATTGGGAGGATGATGATGCGGAGTTGTTGGCTAAATGTTGGGTGCATTATTCGGAGGACCCGATCGTGGGTAAAAGTCAAACGGATGCCATTTTTTGGAATAAAGTGTTAGCAATGTTCAACAAGGAGACGAGATACGGCTCTCGTACCAAAAGCCAAATTCATGGCAAATGGAGTAAGATTAAAAAGGCGGTTAAGGAATATGGCGCGGCCTACAAGGAGGTTACCGAGCACGGTCGACAAAGCGGGGCGGATGACAAACAGGTGTCCCAAGCGGTCTTAGACTTGTACAAGAAACAAACAGGGGAGAAAAATTGGCATTACCAGAAGTGTTGGGAGCATCTTAAAAAGGTGGCCAACTTTTGGAACGACAACGCCTCGACGAGTAGGCCACCGGCTCCGGCAGTAGATTTGACTGCCGATGATTCACCACGTAGTGCGACCCCAAATCAAACGGGACCCTCATTTGAAGGGTTATTTGGCGAGGACCCGATTAGGCGACCAGTGGGTCGCAACGTAAGCCGTAGGTTGTCTAGTTCGTCCGATGCAACATCTAACCGGTCGTCGGGTTCGGAAGCGGCCCAAAGTATTACTGCATATGTTCGAATGCAACAGGAAGCTTTGGAAGAGACACAGGTTAGGGATGCCATGAAGTTTTTGGCCAAACCGATTCCAACGGGTCTGTCGAGGAAAGATTTGAAGGCGCACATGTCATATCGAAAACACTTGCAAGAAAAGTGGGGGAGCAAGTTTTATGCCGATGCCGATGCGATGACGACGAGGAGGCCGACGAGGACGAGGAAGACGACGAGTAGTTTTACGTATTTTTAATAATGTAGTTTTAATTTTAGTTGTGATGTTTTAATTTTATCTAGTTTTAATTTTAATTGTAATGTTTGAATTATGTAATTTGTTTCAAATTTAGTTGTAATGTGTTTTATTTTTATTAATGTAATGTTTTTTTAATAAAATTAAGTTTATGTTATTTTAAGATAAATATAAAATATAAATAAATAAAAGTTGAGGAAGAGATGAGGAAGAGGTGAGGAAGAGGCAGAGTTGGTAGTGAGTAGGAAGAGGTGATTTAAGGAGAGAGAAAAGCTGATGTGGCAGTGAGGAAGAGCCAGGTAGAGCTGCAGGGTTGACAGAGACCTAAGTTACTTGATGTAACGCTAACTCATTACCACTCAAAGAGTATGAGATGGTTAAAAGACACTTTCTCTCCTCTCACCTCTTCCATTTGCGGACACAATATCCCCCCACAAATTTCTGTGCCACAATGAAGGTCGGAAATGGTGTACAACATCACAATATTGCCTACAATACTATCCACAGCCCATTCTCGACCTTCCAATTTAGTAATCTACATATAATCCAATTTTTGACCATATTGATACAAAGTTAACAATTTGACAATTTAAACAATGTCACTACAATATATATGGCAGCTAGACCATTTGTAAAGGTAAGTGAAAGAGGTAGGTGAAGGGTAAGGTGAAAAGGATGGTTAAGGGGTGTAGGTGATGAGTGAAGGTGAAGGGAGGAAGGTGATTGTGATCACTTAGGTAAAAAAGACAAAATGTGGGGTTCATTTTTACATATTGATTAAATGTATTGTGTTTTTGATTAAATAAAAGTGGTGAACAAATGATAGGTGAATGGTTAAGAGAAAAAGTAGAAGGGGAAAGAAATGAGAAGATGATGATGATGTGGCAGGAAAAAGTGTACATAAAATGGTGAACGGTTAGGAATGGTCCCAGCATGCATGGTGGAGGCCACTGTAGTCTTTCATGTAGTATATGTGTTTTGTTATTTCCTATCTATCTATTAATTACGAGACAAAAAAGTTTTACGATGTGCGATTCGCAAGACCACATCATACAACAACAACAACAAAGACCCAATCCCTAGACGGGGTACGGGGGAGGTGAGCTGTAGACAGTCTTACCCCTACCCAAAGGTAGAGAGACTGTTTCCATAAGGACCTCCGGCCACAAAGAGGTGAAAGTCAAAAGTGTAAAGAGTTTAGTTATCATACATGTCGGTCGCCGATAGCAAAGAAGGAAAATACCTATCTGTTAGCGTGGGGGGAGTAGCAAGCATGCAACCTAACATACTTTAGCACAGGTTCGACAATACATATACACCAGCCAACATGGGATAAGGAAACAACAATGCATACCTGCATATAAAAATGGAACCAACCATGCAAGAAAGATAATTGGTGCTAAACATCCTATGAAACAAAGTACTAAGGTCGCCTAGCTAGACTAAATCGTATTCCTCACATATACTCTCAAACCCCTAAACTAATCCTAGTCCTCTAAATCCTCTCTCATTGGTCATGTCCTCCGACCACATCATATTCCTAGCAATAAGATAAAAATACATTTTACTGTTCTACATGTCCCATTTCTAAATTATTAAGTAAATATTTTTTTTATATCTTTAAGCTTTGACTAGTGAAATTATTTAGTTGTCTTTTTAAAAAAAACTAGACGGATGCCCGCTCGATGCGGCGGTGATGGTGGTAGCGATGAAGGTCTGGCGACGGCAGCAGTGGTGGCGGCGATGTACGACGGTGACAGTGGTGGTGGCGTGGCGGTGAATGTAAATTAATTGATGTAAGAGGGGTTAATATGGTTCTTTAAGGGTTGGAGGATCTATGTTGTAATTTATTTTATTAAGGGTATTATAGGTAAATAGGTGAAGATATTTAGATTAGTGAATAAAGAAGAGGAGTAATATGATCATTTCAAAATCTTAATGGGTAGTTTGTTTTATAGAGTAGTATAGATATGTAAATATTTATAGACTAGATTAGCTTAATAGTTAACCTTTGATCTAAATTCTCAAAAATGTAATCTTGTCGGATGTAACTACAAGTCTACAAGTATTAGAAAGTGTGAAGCACAAAGCCTATTTCTTACGATATGCAACCCTTTTCTCATAAGGTATAACCATCTAATGCTCTTATTCAATAAATATTTCGACCCTATTATATATATGCTTTATACATACAAGTCTTGTATCCCACAAAAAATGACCAACAAACTACAATAACTATAACTTTTCTCTATAATACTAACACATTAATCGCTAGCCGACGGTGTGGTTCTGCTCAAGCTAGACCTGCACGAGTTTGTGAGACGTGAACCATGGCACCATGCCTTGAAGCAAGACCAGCCAGTCAAACGGTAAGTCAAGCTTCAAACAAGAATGTCGGAAATAGCCTCTATAATCAACCCTTGAAGAGCGTCATCTACAAGTTCAAACACAATATCATTTCTATCCGATATAACGTCTACCCAGTCTCCACATTTTGCAATATCTCTCCTGACAAGAACATCTAGCGTCCGTGTAATCATGGGTTGACCGTTATGCCAGTCAACTTGGTCAAGAACCTCATCAAACACATCTTTTTCCAATGAAAAAGGCCGAATCTTTGAGCTAACAAATGTTATTCTTGAGTGTAAACTGACCAACACTTCCTTGACACAATCATGCAGGAGTTTATGGTCACATGATGAATCCAATGGAAAATCCGCGTTTAAAAAGTGCTCCCAGTTTGACTGAGAACTTTCATAGATATCGTTAACATATGAGGAAATGAATCCTCTATCATTCATGAATGAACTTAAACCGGTTTTCCCATGTGGCGGAGATGAAGTTTGTGACGAGTTTTCTTCAAATTCTAGACGATGTGGTTGAGTTTGAAGTTCAACTGGCGACGATTAGATGGTAAATGTCAAACATTTGTTCGCATAGGTGATATGTGACTGACTAAATAATAGAAATGAACTTCTTAATATTACACATACCTGATTCAATGGTGCTCGTGGGACTGCAGATGTTCTCTGCGAAATAGGAATCAAGAACAGACACTGGGCTCGGATTCTCTCTTAGTTGATCGTGATCCAAGTTATTCAATTTGCAACCAGCTCTCGGTGAAGAAACATCCAATGAGAAATCCTGTAGCAAAAATTGTCAAATACGTCACAATAGTTAGCGGCTTGTTAAGTTGATACTTAAGGTGGCAATACTTATCAACCGGGTCAATCCAGATTATGTATTATTTGTAACAGATCAAACAAGTAAAATGATGTTTAGCTAAAGAGTAAACGGGTCAAAAGTCCCAACTGTACTTAAAATGGACAAACCCTTTTAAATCATTTTATCCACAAAACTGGAATATTTAGATTATTGACTTGTTGTAATCATATATAATAGGGTCGAACACATCAGTTATAAAATAGTATGCAAAATTTGGGCAAAAACTGTTTCGAGCCAACTTGACCTATACAAAAAATTACCAATTTTGACACATTGCCAAAACCAGTCCATACATTACTACTGCAGCGATATACTTTTTGTAATCATATTGACACACTAATTATGCTTAAAAAAACTAAACAACTTGGACAAAGTATTTACAAAAACCTACCATTTTTTGACCGATTACAGAAACTAGTCACTAGATTATTAATGAAACTAATATAATTTTTGCAATCATACTTAACACACTAGTTACTTGATGCATATCTAAACAATATGGACAAACAGTATTTCAGGTCAGCACAACCCGTATCGAAATGAGAGTTTTCATTGTTTACCCAAACCCACCAGCAGATTATTGATTATTATTCAAATAAAATCTTTTCAATTATATTTGACATATATAACTTTAGAAACTAGACACCATTCTGTTCAAAAAAATTAAAAAAGAAACCAGACACAATTTGACTTTACACATCAGGTACTCATATAACTGAAAAAAAGACGTTGAGTTTACCGGTCGCGATCCTTCGAAGCACCCATCCACTACCATCAGATCCATGCTGGTTGGGTTTGATCTCATGTCCAAAATATGGTTTGGGTCGAGTCTTTGCAGTGCACGGTCAAAAGAAGCCATTGACTCATGTATAGGAGACGAGAGTAGTACCCTTTCCAATGTTCGTGACACTCGTTTATTTGAAGAACCAGAAGGTTCAACCGCACTAATCGCAACTTGCCTTAATCTTTCAGCTAGGTGTTTTCTTGCTTCTATAAATACTTCAGGTTCCTGCTTCTTTGAGAATGATACAATAGACAGTTTCTCCATATTTGAAGTAATTTTAATACTGTCACTACCTTCAGAAGCCTCGATAGATTTCATCTTTTGATTGTTTTTCAACTTCTTTGCAATTTTCAATTTTTTCCTAACATCATTAAACGACACATGCGTGTGTTTAATAATTTGTTGCTTAGTAGTTGAGCTCATATGAGGATGTAAATATGAGCAATTACATCCTGCATCAACCGGACAATCTATCAAACGCCGACTAGGTTTCAAAACCACGATTGTATCTACATTTGGACTTTCCTTTTTCTTATTCGGGCTTTCATATCTAGATTTTATCTTTTTCCAGAAAGATTTATCCATGGAATTTTTTTGTATCTCGTCATTCTTTCCCGTGAGATCTGAAGAACATGCGTCTCCTTCTAAAGAATGGTTCACCTTTGTGTTTTTCTTCTTCGATTCAATCTGCAAAAGATTGAAGTTTATTTTCAGAATCATACTTGAGGATAAATTGCTTTATCTCAAACTTAAGAATGAAAACTTACATTGAGGCATCTAAGTTGTTCATCGAATGTCAGCATTCGTACTTGGCTTCTTGCATGTCCTGTTCCTGAAGCAAAGGATATCAAAACATTCAGTATCCTATTGCAGTCAACATACGTTTTTCAAATTCAAAAATAAATAACTTATTTTCAAAATCACAACCAAATTTGTTTATAAACTGTACTATTTGATATCAAGTTACATACTTACATGGGATATCAAGCATTCCTCAAAAAAATGTACATATATATAAAAACATGAAATTCTATAGGGCGTTTAGCTTCAATAGTCAGAAAGTGAATATGAATCTCTCACGATGCAACATCACTAAGTGAAGAAGTAACTCAAGTGACAATTTAAAAATGAATACAAGAACATAATGTGAACTCACCTGGAAGACTTTTTCTCCCATGGCTCTCATCAGACAACAGTTTTCGGTGATGGCGATCATGGTGATGGTCAAACATACCACTAAAATTCCACACACATCCGAACTGGTTCGGTTCAACTGTCGGAGGACCTTTTTGAGATTTTCTTGCCATTGATGGTTAGTAAAATAATGCTAATAACCAAGAAGCTCAAACTACATATGAAGCTTATTTATCATAAGTCTTTGAATCCACTTGCTTGACAGATACACTCAATGCATTCACCCTGCAATGTTCAATTAATTATCTTAGCAAACGATAAATTTGAGTGAGAGATCTTGAATATTTTTAACCACAATTTAATGATACTTAGAGGCAAGTGGAGTGAGAAATCTTGAATTTTGTTGTTTGGTTGGTTTCAAAAAGGCCCATAACTTGATTAACTGTAAGTGAGGTTGACATTTGACAAAATAAATAGGAAAGAACATTCTTGTTCACTACAAAAATAAATTAGATTCAACCCCACTTCATGTTGCAAATTAAAATGTAAAATATCATCCAAAAAGCAGATAAAGTTGTTTTTAACAACGCTTTTAAATAATTAGAGTGAAAATTCTTAACTTTTGTTGACTGTAAACATACCCATAACTTGATTTGCTGAGTGAGGATTAAAAATGGATGAAATTTGAGTTTTTTTTTTCTTTTCAAAACTTTTCAGGTTGTCTGAGGTCGCGGGTTCAAATCTCACTAGATACAACCTCGGGGGTTGTTGCGAACATCTTAGTAAAGAAATGACCCGCCTTGGGGTAACTTGAACAGAAAATCTCGTCAGTATACCCGCATAATTGATAACAGTATTATTTGGGAAATCTAACCAGAAAACTTTGCAAATTAATAAACGTAAAATCTTGATAAAATAGAAGTGGTTGTTGGGACTGAAAGAAGATTAAAGACAATGTTTTACTATTTTTTTATATAACAAAAACCAGTTAATTGAGTAATGTTAAATGCAAAATCTGACAAAATGAATGAACCCTACAACTTATCATAACAAAAGGTTTTAGTATGAAACAGTACTTGTTGTTGACTTGCAGGAAATGATTGACAAAACATTGTTCTTACACTAAAAACTGTCAGAACCAAATAAATGATCAATCTTGATAAATGAATTAAATCCTAACATAAATACAGCTGAAATTGTTGACTTTAAACAGACCCAGAATGTAGAAACTATAATTGAGTTAAATGACTACAAAAAGCTTTAAACTTTATGCAAATTGAGATATAGAGATCTTGAATACCCTGAAAAATCTTTAAGTAATAAAATTTTAACTAATTATAAGTAATAAAATTTTAACTAATTACAACTAAAGGTTAAAGACCATAATTGAGTTGAATATAGCTATACAAAGTTTTAAAACTTTATGCAAATAAGATAGAAATGTTGATTACCAACTACATGGAAAATCTTGAAAAAGTAATCAAATCCTAGCTTAATCACAATAAATATATTGTTTCTAAACAGAGTAATAAATTAAGAACGATACATAGTTGAATGGCTGTAAAAAGTTTAAAACTTTATGCAAAATGACAGTCAAAAACTTACAACTAATTACTGAAACTGTTGATTCTAAACACACCCATAATATAAAAATCATAATCAAGTTGAATGATTATTAAAAGTTCAAAACTTTATACAGAATGAGACAGAAATCTTGGATACCCATGTTCAAGTGAAGTAGGAATACATATATTTGGAAAAGTTTATAGAGATAGAGATATAATGAATACCTTTTTTTAAGAGCAAATGGAAGGGTGGGGGTGTGCTAAAGCTGATGCTAATGATGAAGATGATTGTGTGATAAAAGGAGGACCCAATGACCCTGTGCTGAGGCTAAGGCACAAAATATGCAAAGAAATTTATGACTCAAAAAAAAACAGAGAGAGAAAGAGTGAGAAGAAAAGGAAAAGGAAAGAAACAAAGAGGAAAAGTCCAAAATTTAAAGCTGAATATTCTATGGGTTTGATTTTCCACTCGGTTATCAAAAATGTTTCCTGAATTGTCCTTTTGTATTTTTCTTAGTTTCTCATTTTTATAATGAAAAAATGAAAATAATAATTCCGCTTATAAAATCCTCCAAAGTGCTAACTATGATCGTAATATACTTGATAAAAATGAAAGAAAATTAATGAACTACGGTTGATATATGAATATTATTAAAAATCTCTTATAAAAAGATATATCATTACTAAAAATACATGTGTGAGACTGAAAAAATATAATGCTTGTCAAAGGAAAAAAATGGTGTAATTAGCACATCGACATGACCTTTTGATAAATATAGATGGATTATGGAGACCAAAAAAAAGTTATTCAGAATGAACCGAGTGTATCGTTCAAGATTTTATAGTTCAATACTTCCATCTTATTGGTTCAAGCACATTTTTCCGATTTTGTCACAACTTGTTTGTATTGTCAACGTTAAACCATATGTTTCTTCAATCTAACTTATCAACTCATGTTTGAGATCATAGGCATGTATAATCCGTGAAAAACCACATTCATCATTCGAGTAGCCTTTGGATCAATTCATGAAGCTATATTCTTTCAACAATATATACCAAGTTCTCATATCACTACCAAACGACAAGGGTGGTGACTTAGAGATAAAGATTTACTCTTTGTGGCTGTAAAGGTTTATTTGTGATGACTCTTGGCTACTCACAAAGTCACAATTCACAAACTGGATGGTTTCTATGAGATTAGTCAAGTGACTCAGGTCGCATAGTGAGTCTATTAAACAGAAAAATAAATTAGAAACTAAACGCCATAGTAATATGATAAAAATAGAAAAAAAGAAAGAAAAAAAAAGGGGGGGTATTTTTGGTAACGTATGGAGGGGATGGTGCAATGGGAAATGGTCAATCACTTAGGCTATCTCCAGTGGGGTGTCATTAGGCGCCTTTGGATATCCTTTGCCGTTAAGTTTGTCCAAAACTAAGGATTTTTTGAAGGATGCCCTTACTTATCATTACCTAATATATTTTTGTTTTTAGTTGGAGGAAAAAGGATATGTAAGGATATGTAAGGATGTTTGTATGGTTGGAGATATGTAAGGATTTAAGGATTTAAGGATTTATAAGGATGTATAAGGATTTGTAAGGATATAATGTGGCAGCTCAAGGACGCCTAAAGACGTATTTAGCATTGGAGATAGCCTTAAAAGCCCAAATACAAACATGGAATTTAACTTTCGCCACAAATAACTATACGCTCTTTCTTTCTCCTTTCCTATCATTTTCTTCCAAATTTGTCTGATGCATCTATAAATTGAAAAAAATGACAAATTGACGTCCTTTTTTTGTAATCTAATAGCAATCTATTTTCTGTATTTTACTCCGAAACGAGTAATGTGTCGATTACTTAATAATGTCATAAAAGTTATTTTTTTTATGTCGATTATTAAAACCCTATTTGGACCCGTGACTATGATACAATACATTATTTTAATCATTTATTAATGCCCACAGTTTAATAGGTGGCTTAATTTGGTAGAATATGCTACAACAAATCATGAGAGATGAACCTAAGGAACTGATTCTATTTGTTTTCTTGTTCTTTTTTCTTTTTGGACATACCATGCCGGTTCTTGAACAATTTTATGGGTGTTATCATCTTTTTGTATTTATACAATTACAAAAGAGATGTTGTAGTTACATAATCATATATTCATATATTATTCCATATTTATATTTATATTGAGCATGACAATTTATAAAAAAAAAATGGTTATAGAAATGGGTATCTATTTTCATTTCTTTTTTCTTATATACATTCCTTCATTATGCAATAACTAATTATACATTGTGCATCAACTATGATACCTTGAGGGTATATCTAGAAAAAGAGAGTTGGAGATAAGAGTCTCTATTTATTTATGTAGACAATCTACACCATATATATTTAAATGTAAAATTAGTGATGTAAAATTCTCAGTTGGTTAAATTAATATGAATATAAAAATTTGTTCGTTTAGTTGAAAAAATAACCATGAACATAGCTATAGTTCATTCAATTATGTTAATAAACGTTCGCTAACATGTATGTGCCATTTGTTTATTTATGTTTGTGAACCTATAAAATTTTATATATAAATACATAGTTGTAGTTATAATATATTAATATTAAGAAATAATAAACACTATAATACCTCTTTTAGCAACAACCATAAGACATTTTATTTTTATTTTATTTATAAATAATCGATGCAAATTTTTCTATGATCGGATGGTAATAAAAGGTGATCGTGTGATGTTTGACTCAAGCTTTTAAACATGACTTCTGAAAACGTCTTTTTTGGATATTAAAATATTTTTTTATTATAAAAAGTTTAATATTAAATTGAATTAAACTCATAAACATTGATTATTAAACTGGATTGATTAAAGCATCGTGTCATCTTATATGCGTGTAGTTCATAAACTCACATCGATAATAAACCACTACAAAACTCACATCGATATTAAACCACTACAGACGACTTTTTCAACGATGACTCGCCGGCGTACGGTCGTACACACATGCAAAAAGGGGTAGTATATAAGCCAAATATAAAATATAGGGAAATGATAAACATAGCCTCAGAGGTTATGGTTAGTTAGGACATGTTTAAAAGTGTTATACATTTAATCTAACTACCTCCGGAAAATATGTATAAATATCAGAGTACAACAATATTATGCATGTCTAAATAAATTAACCGGGGCTATGTTTAACATTTCCCTAAAATATATCATCGCCTTGTAAAAAACAGTGCACATCTTGCTTCAAACAAAGAAATTGTGATCCTTAAAAAGATTCAATTCTTGAAACTTTTATAGTATTGATAGTAGGTAAACAAAAGTGTAAGAAGTAGTAGTAATTAACTAATTTAAATTAATTAATTGTAAGTCGATCTTCTTGTACATATATGAAGTAGTGGCACGTACTATTTTAGTTTATTCAAAAATTTAAGTTTACTAACTATTCCTTTATTTCAAAAAGAATTGTATACATCTTTTTAGTAAAGTAAATGTATACTTTTAATAGTAACACATTCGAAATAAAGTTCTCTTTTTTCTTATGTTTCACGAATCCGTTCGCATTTGCAGAACTAAACTTTAAGCAGCTTTTCAACTGCACTAATATACAACAGGCGTTCGTTTTGGTTTGTTTGTTTGGTTACGGTTATGCTTATACAAACACAAACAAGCTTATTCGTGTTCACTCGTTTTGTTCAAACCTTTAAATCTTTAATACTGATTAAATCAAGAAAACCTTCCGAAATCCAACAACAAAAACCAAGTGTTTATTCGTTTCAGATAATACATACCTTGACACCTTGTCACAAAATCTTGGATCCGTTAATGGAATATGACTATTCATTATTTTTATTTTTTAACATCCGAACAAATAATAACAAATATATATATATATATATATATATACATACATATAAGAACGATAAGATAGTACGCATACCCAAAAAACAATTAAGAACCCATTTCTTAAAAATTTAGTTCAGAAAGTTATTAGGTGTGACATTATTCTAATAGGTTAAGTAAAAAACGCAACAAAATAATAAAGATCACATGATTGGGACGACAAGATACAACAAACTATATTAAAATAAGAAAGCTATATTTTATCGATATTCTTGGTTAGATATGAAACGAATTGATATTAAAATAAGAAAATAATTAATCCTCTTAGATATTAGCCTAAAAATCCTTTTAAAACCATATAAATGTGACAAACAGATTTTTGTACTTTTATTTTTTAATTTCATTCATTGATTTTTCACATGTCACTATTAAAATTTCTTAATTTCATCCATTGATTTTTCACATGTCACTATTTTATAAATTAGAAGAAGGCTTTTTAGATTTATGTATAACTTAAAAGGATTAATCATTTACCATTACAATATGTAAGCCATTCTTAAGATGGGTCCCAACAGCATTTTGAAACCGATAAGCTCGTTGGTTCACCAAACTATTGAGTCTATATTTGTCTCTTCGATTGAGCCTCATCGGATTTATTTTAACTCGAATTCTATATATAGTATTATATAAATAATATATATATATATATGTACTTGATAAATTTAATGTAATGTTTTGTACCCTTATATAAATGTAAATCGTTGATGTAATCTTTTTTCGTTAATTATTTTTTTTATAATTAATGTAATTTTTATTTTATTAGTTAAACTATTATTATTATTATTATTATTATTATATATGTGTTGTTTGATTATGGTGTTTAATTATAAAAAATTTAAAAATATAGTAATAGAGAAAACGAAAATACATATCATTGACAAAAAATATGTCCTTATTGTTAGAATATGAGCACATAAACATATAACAATTCACGAGTACGCGCAACGGAAGAATCGAATATGTAATCACATTAATTAACAAAGAGAATTGAGATGTGTACCTTATGCAAAGCTTCCAATATATATATATAATAATAATGATATTATTATGAATTAGGGTTTAAAGTAAAACCCCTCTACGATCGCACACACGACACGTCGAACAATACCCGGAGATTGCTAGATCTTAAATCACCAAAAGCCTAAAGCTCAAAGCTTGCTTTAATACTTGTTTCGTCTAAACACAAGAAGAAACAAATATGTTTGTTTCCGTCGAACAACAAAACCCCACAATTAATAGCAATGCTAATTGTTATTATTATATGTTTCACGATGGAACAATAATGAGGCTTCTTTTGGTTTTGTTTCTAATTCGACCGAGAGGAAAAGTGAGTTCGAGATATTAGGGTTATTTTGTTGGGGTTAATTATTAGGATATATATAGGGTATAAATATATCCCTAATAACTTAACCTTCAAGCTAACCTCTTTTGACTTGGACTAGGTTTAATTAATAATTACATTAATTATTAATTAATATTTAATAATTAATAATACATAATTATTAATTAATAAATAATTCTAATTAACATATCGTGGATTTCATGGATTTCATTTCCACATTCGCAGCTTCAAGCCATTTTTCAGATTCCGGATCTGATAATGCTGCTTTGAAATTAGGAGGTTCATTTAAGTCTCCTAATACGTGTTCTTCAGACTCAACCATAAGATTTAATCTTTCACGAGCACGTATTGTCCTTGAGGACCTACAAATTGGAATCACTTCATCTTCAACTTGAAGTTCATCTTGAAATTCATCTCTTTGAACATTTCTGTAAGTGCACGTCTATGTCAATAGCAGTCTAGATTGTTTGGGCTTATATTGTTATATGTCTTTGTAATGTGATTGTCATTAATGAACTTAGTATTATGCATAGAATACTAGATTAAGTTTAAGTATTGAATGTATAGTAAATCTGCTAAGTATGAATTGCGAGTTCGCAATTCATACAGATGAAATGCGACCCCGTATTTGCAGGGACAAATACGAGGCCAATCACAGTTACGACCTCGTAAAAGTGACGGGCTGGGCTGGGTTTGCGAGGCCGATGTGCTGAAGCCCATGTCGGGTGTTACCTATATAAAGCGAACCCTAACAGAGTTTAGGGTTGAACATTTGTCGAATTATCAAGCAGGTATTGCAGGTTAAAGTCGTCAAAGGTTGTTCCGCTAGCCCGAAGAAGATCTACGAGGCCGTAGATGATCCAGGGGCTTTCTTGTTGATCACCAAGTTATTGTGAGGGATTCCGCACCTCAAGATAACTGGATCAAGCTATTGACGATCCGTACCAGGGGACTTACAATTGGTATCAGAGCCTCTTGGTTTAAATACCGGAAGGTTATAGCTTGTTGGTGATAGACAATATTGATTTAGGGTCGTTTAGACGTGATTCTTTCACGAGTTTACGATCGGAAATCTTGTTTGTGACCTATATTTGGGTTTGCAGCAGTCGAAGGTGTTTTTGTTGGTGTTTAGGGTTTCGAATTCAAGAGATCTAAGGATCCCAGCAGCTGTTGCGACCTCGCGGGCTCGTATTACCTCATCCAGCTCGTACTGCGACCTAGGTAGCTAATTACGACCTCGCCAGTTCAATTGCGACCTCGTGTTTCGTTTGCGACCTCGTGAGCTCTTTAAGACCTCGCCAGTTCAATTACGACCTCGAGTAGTTAATTGCGATCTCGTTTTTCTTTACGACCTCGTGAACTTTTACGACCTCGTTTTTATAAACAGTTCGTGAATTTTGCTAGCTCGGAGAAAATGACGTCTCAATTACCCGCAAAATATCAATCTCTGCTGAATCAACTAATTTTGATGGATCACGAAACCGGAAAGGCCAACTCACCGCCCAAGTTGATAAGCCTTGATAGATATTTCAGTTGGAAGGGCAGATTCGAGTCATATTGCAGGTTAATGGATGTGAGGATGTGGATATGTATTGTTAATGGTTATGTTCATCCTATTGTGCAAAATGACAAAGAACCTACTGGTTCGAGTGGTGGAAAAGCAGCTTCGTATGAGCAAATGACTGTTGATCAAAAGAAAGATTACGAAGTAGAAAGTAAAGCTTTAGGATCACTCCGAATGGCTCTCCAAGGGGAATTCTTGCACTTGTTTGAAATGTATGATAGTGCAAAAGGCTTATGGGATGCACTCAAAGAGCATTGTGAAGGTGATGATGATCTCAAGAAGAGAAGAAAGGATTTGCTGAAGAAGCAGTATTATGTCTTTACTAGCTTCAAAGAAGAACCTCTTGATGAGATTTTAATTCGTTACAGTCATCTGCTGGTTGAGCTTGCATATTTTGGGTACAAACCTGATCCAGAAGATGTGATCAAGAAGTTGTTGGAAGCACTTCCAGTTAAGTGGGAAGGATTTATAACTTCAATCCAACAAAATCCCGAATTCAGCACATGGACTCTGGATCAGATCTTTCGAAAGCTGAGAGGTCAAGACATGAAACGAAAGTCGAAGGAAGCAGGTAGCAGTGATTTTGTTCAGCGTCCTGAACTCTATCATAGCAAATCAAGCGTTCCTTCTACAAAATCTTCAAATGGAGGGATTACTGCCTTCTATAGTGGAAATGATGACAAGATGAAGATGTCGACGGATTCTGATAGCAACTTGATGTATGTAACTTCTCCAGAATCGGCCATGATAGTGCATAATGGGAGTCAGAATGGTAGTTATCCGAACTCGAGTTACACAGGGATGCCGATGAGCATAAGATCCGCTGAAGGACAATTGGGCATGCTCGCTTCATTTGTGTCTGCTCATGAAAAGTTAATTGGAGGAAAACTAACTGATCCTGAATTGGTTAGGGAGGATTACAAGCAAGTTGATCCAGATGACTTGGAAGAAATGGATCTGAACTGGCAATTAGCTATGTTAATATTGAGAGTTCAGCGTTTCACAGATAGAACCGGAAGGAAGGTTGTGAATGGCAAAGTAGGGTTTGACAAGACCAAGGTGAAGTGTTATAACTGTTATGGTTTTGGACATTTTGCAAGAGAATGTGAGAGGCCAAGACGGGACAACAATTCAGCTATAGGCCGTCAGAACTTCAATCAAAGTGGTTCTATAGTGAGTCAGAATTCCGGACATCAATATGCTAATACTGGGAACCGAAGCTCAGGAGAAGCGGACAACTCAAGAGCCTTAGTTGTTCAATCTGATGGTACATATAATTGGGGTTCGACTAGTACCGATGATCAGAATCATGCATTCATGGCAATAATTCAAGACCTTGATGAAGAAATGAATGATCTTGCAGATAATTCATTTGATCGTATGGTATGTGTCAATGATCATGATAGTGTTCATCAGAAGGTAGAAGAGGAACCTGAATCATCAGAACCAGTAAGAGCTGAGAGCGAAGATGTCGCTGAAGCTGAGACAAGCTTGATGGCACATCTTGAAGGTGTTGAACATAAGGAGCCACTAAGGAGAACTAAAGGATTATGGTTTGTTGATAGTGGATGTTCAAGACATATGACTGGTGACAAGAGACTGTTAACAGAGTTCACACCTGTTAAAGGGTCTTATGTTAGTTTTGCTGATTCCAAAGGCGGAAAAATTTCCGGGGTTGGAAGAGTTGTAAAAGGAAGCATTTTAATTGATGATGTTAATTTTGTTGAAAAACAGGATCAGGACCTTTTGCCAGGCGTATCAATGTCTAAGAAGGACTTAGAAAAGGAAAAAGTCTATCTTACTTATTATACATTAAAGGGTAGTGATCGAGTTTTTACCGAGAAGGAATTTTCTAGACTTTGCCTTCCTCGGGATTTGATAGACAAGGTATGGAGTGTAGAAGCTAACATGGAGGATTGTAGCTATGATCGTCTGAAAGTTGTTCCTCTTGTGTCAACTCCTGAACAAGAAGAGATTTGTAGGTCTCATGAACAAGCTCTGACTTCTTGGGAAGAGACTTATGCATCCCTTGAGCATATAGATGAATTGGTCATGGGGTTCCAGTACCTGAGATTATTCATGGTGATTTATCGAAGAAGACTTCTAAAAGGTCATGCTTTAAGTGTCGTGAGGTAGGTCACGTGGCAAGCTGTTGTCCTTATAAGAAGAATAAATCTAGGATGTCACCTAATAAGTCTAAGGATAGTGTCAGGTTTTCAAGAAGTAATGGGAAGGGAAAATTAGTTGATCAAGTTAGTTCACCACAGTTCATGAGTGCTTATAGAAATAAATATTATGAGGATTATGCAAAAAGAAATCCTGATGATGTAAATGCACAGAATTATGTGAAACTAATTAGGTCAAGAGCTGTAAATGGAAATCGAAAACCATCCCAAACTTTAAGGAACACATCACCTCAATCTAGGAGTATTTCACCTAAGGAAAGATCTGAGAAGTCAAGAAGTACTTCACCTAGCAGAAAGCCTGCTGACAGCTCAACTGTTAAATCTACTAAGGTTTGGGTGCCTACTGGTGAATCTTGGGCGGATATGGTTTCAGATGAAGAGAATGATCGACCCAAAGCCAACAGGGCTAGGGGTACCTTGAAAAACTAATTGTTTTTGAATGTGCAGGAGCTGCTAGGGAAGACCGCAGGTTTATGGTCTGTCAGTAGCAGAAGCTCCAAGCACACTATGGAAGACAATGGATTATTAACGAAGTTCACTTCTGTTAAAGGATCCTATGTCTGTTTTGTAAATTTATTTTGAAATAAATAAAGTACTATAGAAGATCATGTTTAAATGATGATCTATAGTACAGATTCTCATATTTTATGTTTTATTTTTGTTGTTGGTTATGTTATATGTCAGTTCCAGAAGTGCACTAGTTTAATCACAGGGATGAAGAAATTGGTGTTCTTGAGGAAGTAGACATCAGTGGATGTTTGTCTTAGGGGAGAGATCAGACTACATAACAGCAAGTGAATACTCATTCACCGGCTCGGGCTATCACGGTTAGGTTTTCCTTTGTACTCTCATAAAGACAGATTGTTAATCCACCATATCCATAACCAATAATCCTGTTAAGCACAGTAGGACTAAGCACATAGACATAAGGTTTCATTTTATACGTGATTGTGCTGAAAAGAAACTAATAGTCCTAGAAAAGGTGCCGAGTGACTTTAATTTAGCTGATCTATTCACTAAGGCTTTCGACCGAACTCGTTTCGAGTTGTTAGTCCAATTGATTGGAATGAGAAATCTATAGTGACAGTGTCTCTCAAAAGGAACTTTGTAAAATGAGTAAGTGTTTGTGTCGTAATGTATGTGTGTCATATAATGTCAGAAAAACAAAATAAAAATCAGAAAAATCAGAAAAGAAAAAGAAAATAATAAAAGGAGTAAGGTCACTGCATCAAGATGTTTAGACGTGACGATACTTTAGCTTTTAAGCCTACTTAAATGTACTTTAAAATGCTCAGTTCAGTGATACCATTATATGATGTATCGATAGACACAAAGTACCAAAGTTTCCTTATAATATGAACTTAACTGTATACAATGTTCTTATGGGAAACGTATTCAGATATATGGCTGAGAATGCTTGTTCTTAAGATAGACAAGTCCTTTAAATCTTATGAAAGATCTTGCATTGTAATTATGTATATTTGGTTTTTATAATGAAGGTCTCGGGTACATATATGTGTATGTATTGCTTTTTCGGATGTATATTTGTGACAAGATATGCAAATATCTAACAAAACTAAATCTGTTGAAAATATGAAGCTAATGTGGCCTTTGAGATTCGAACAAGTAAGTCCTTGGGGTGTCTTTGTATACCTAGCCTACCTAAAGCTTCCAACTTGGGATAGGTTGTCAGAAAGTTCGCTACACGGGTCTCATCGAAAGTCACGGGTTTTCATAAGTGTTTAAAAAATTATGTCACCAATATGCAAGTACTTAGCATTATGCAATGTTGAGTATATTTCCGTACTTGAGTCAAGTTAAGTCGCTTTGCGCGTGAGGAATCACCGACCTGTCACCGCTGACTTGATTCTTAAAGACTTTCTCACTTTACTCACCAAATGTCTTAATCTTAGTGCTTGTGTCGATTGTGAGAGTATATCTGAATATGGGGCACATAAGTTCGCAAACTAAAATTGTGGCATGAGTAACTTACTAGGTTACATGGTGACTGTCCTTGGCTCAAGTAATACGAAAGTGCCACAAAACTAAAGGAAACTGGAAGTACCGAGTGTTAAAGAGGACAAACATATTGGTAATCGTTTTTGGATCACTGTTCATAACTAATAATAAGAGAATTATTTCTCGCTAGTAGGCTTATGTAACATGCTAATCTGATCTAATCAGCAGTAACTTTAGCTCTTGTACCTATGTTATTTGTTTATGTTTAGTGTATGTGTGTGTGTGTGTGTTTTGTTTTTCGTGAAATGTTTAACTTTTGTTGTTGTTGTTTTTGTAAAATAAAAGTTCCTATTGCACGAGAGACAGAGTCAAAATAGAATCTAGTTTCCAAGAGGACTCAACTACGTTCTTATGGAACACTGAATAAACGAGTAGGGTAGTTTAGCGGTAGTGAAATGATCAAAAGCTAAAAGAAAGTTTGTCATATTAACCTATATTCTGTTAATATGTTAAATGTGCTTATATGATAATATAGGTTTAAGGAAAAGAACACAGAGTTGTTAATTTCAATAAACAGATATTGAGTTAATGCTTCTGCATTGATTCTTAGAAAGAAGATTTTCTTAAGAATGAACACAGAGATGTTCATAGTTTTGAATTTTATCTTTAAAAGAATCATTTTATATCTTAGAAAGAAGATTTTCATTAGAATGAACACAGAGATGTTCATAGTTTTGAATTTTATCTTTGAAAGATTTTTGAATCAAAAAGATTTGGAACAGAGTTTCTAAATAATTTTGATAAACTATGTGTGAAGATTGAAAGTGCTCAACAGTGAATTATAGACCTTAATATGACTTAGGTTAATAATAGATTGCTGAGTATATTCATTTTATCTTGCTTTTTATTCATTTCTTCATATTGTATGTTATTACTTTGAGAAGATTTGATGTTTTTGTTGAGAGGTGCAGGACAGCGGACAAATATTTATTTTGTAGGTTGTCGAGCAAGATCTCACCATGGAAGCAAGATATGGATCATGAAAAACAAAGATAAATACTAGTATGATGAGACAATCATAGAGGTATTTATAATTGTTACTTTGTTCAACCACGATGTATGCTGGTATGATAAGGTAATCATAAGAGTATTACATATGGTTTGTAATTTTTGCCAAGGATCTTAAAATAGGATAAACATGAAGAATTGAAATTTTGGTAGCGTTCGAAAAATTTTAGGTCAACTTTTATCCGTTGTCAATACGGTTTTGGCGGAAAATTTTAGGAATCATCAAAGTTTTCTTATGATCATGTTATCCAAAGTTTACATGAAATTCAAAGTTTCATGAGAACATATTTTGAAGGCAAAAATTATGTTTCATTTGCAACAATATAAGAGATTAGGTTTCAGTTAGATGTTTTTACAGAGTTAAAAACAAGTGACTTTAGAAACGGAATCTATATAAATTTGCATAATGAAGGATATAAGGTCTTCCAACAAACTTATAAGCCTAGTTAATCATTCTGAAGACCTTAGATTAGGTTATCCATAGAATAATAAGACAGGGTTCTTAAGATTCTAGATAAGTATCCATAGAATGATAAGACAGAGATCTTAAGATTCTAAATTTGTGATAAGTATCCGTAGAATGATAAGACAGAGATCTTAAGATTCTAGATAAGTATCGATAGAATGATAAGACAGAGATTTTAAGATTCTATAATTTTTAAGTTGACGGATAAACAAGGAGTTTATAGGTCCTTATATTAAACCTTAAGATTTCAATAAGAAGTATAAGGTTTTGATTATTGAACGATAAAACAGTGTTTTTAAGGTTCAAGTGATTGAATATTTGTAGTTCTAGACTAAGATAATGTCATATGTTTATGACTTATGATAGTAAAGAATAACAAAATTTGGAGAAGAAAACGAAAAATGTAGTTCTAGATTAAGTCATTGCTATGAATAGTGATGAAATAATGAAGAATAAAATTTTTGTTATTTTTGTCTCTTTGTTTGTATTTTTGAGCTTGGTTGTGCAGGTGTTAGCACAAAGAAGCTTAATGGAAAGTCTATAAGACTTATATTATGTTTCTTCTGATTATGAGGCCAAGATACATTTTTGGAGACAAAGAGTTGCTTTTGAAATAGGATCCATGTTCCTGAAATTTGTGATTCAAGTTTCAAAGTTTCTGGTTTTCATGGGAGTCAACTCGTTCAGGATAGATTGTTGGAAATTTTACCTCTCTATTACATGCCGGTTAGGCAAGGCGAGCAGGGACTCGAGATATGCTTAATTCGGAGAGATTTATTGTTGAGGGGGAGAACTACAACAAGCTATGGTGCATTAGTTGATTTTTATGACGATACAGAGATTTTGAAGTTTGCTTCTCAAATCTGAAGTTTCAGAGGATCAAAGTTTCGGGTATGGCAATTATATTTGTTGTCTCGAAATGATTATTTTTCAGTGTATTTGCAGAGAAGTCGATCCAAAGGAAGGATTTCTAAGCAAAAGACTGAAATATTCAAGACCTTGTTATTAAAAGCAAAGATCATCAGGTTTTTACTATTTATAGTATTTACAAGATGATGATAGAAAGGTCATAATTAGTTGAAGATCTTAGATATAGAAATAATTTTATTTTAATATAAAAGATTATCAACTATGTTAGTAAACCTTAGACATAGACATTAAGTGAATGTAGAAGATTAAGAAAATCTTAGACATAGACTTAATGTGAATGTAGAAGGTTAAATAAATCCTTAGATATAGACTTAATGTGAATGAAGAAGATTAAGAAAATCTTAGTCATAGACGTTAAGTGAATATGAAAGGTTATTGACTATATTATGCCTTAGACATAGAAATGTCATGTTTGAATGTGAAAGGCTACATAGTTATTATACTTTAGACATAGATATATTGTTTGAATATGAAAGGTTTTTGCTACCTTAGATATAGAAACATATATGAATGTGAAAGGTTTAAACATTGATTATTTAGATCATATAGTTATGAAAACATGTCATAAAATATGACGTAGTTAATCAATGTGTTAATTTTGTATGTCTATTGCTCTGATTATAAAATCATAGTTATGTATCCCAGTCATGAATTGAGGGGGAGTACATAAGAATGATTTTTGGTCTGACAATTTGATCATGGTTATGTATCCCAGTCATAAATTGAGGGGGAGTACATAAGAATGATGGTTGTTATTATGATTAGTCATCGTTATATTTCCTAGTCATAAAATTGAGGGGGAGATATAAGAATGAAGAATCAATTTTATAACTGGTTAGATATAAGAATTGTTGCAAGTGGTACAGGTTCGGGAAAGCTTAAATCGAGAAAGTTTTGGAAAGATTGATCGTTGAAAAGTTAAAGGATTTTGTGTAAGTTTATTAACTTTTCAGGTTAAGACGAAGATCGAGGAAAAGATGAAAATTTGATGTTTACAGGTTTGATCTTTTAAATTTTCATGTTTCCAGAAAGTTCGTGGTAATCGTTGATCAATTATTCAGAAACTTTGACGAAATTTTGATTTTAAAGTGTACAGGAGGTATTTACGACCTCGTAATTGAAGATGGCAGAATGCGACCTCGCAATTGGTCGAATTGGGCTAAGTTTAATTACGACCTCGTAATTGGGACGGGTTGACCCAGACCCATTCGGGTCAAATGGGTATATAAACCAAATTTGCCCAAACACGACCTCACATATTAAAATCAAAATTAGAGCATTACTACCCCGAAATACTACTTTGCTACCCCGTATTAGATTCGATATATACAATTAGATCAAGTGTTTTTGGTTGATATATTCGTCATCATCGTGAAAAACCGAATCTAGGTATACTATCTAATCGTCCAGTAGTTAACCATGCAACAAGAAAATCAAGAAAAAGGGTTTCAAAATTTTCGAATTAGGTTTCCATATTTTCTTCGATTTTGATGTTTTCTGGGTAAAACTAAGGGTTGGGGTATCTTTATCGTTTGAATACAAATATAAAGAAACAATTTTGACCAGTTTTGGTTGGGTAAATCGCGAAATCGCGTTGGGGAAGATGAACAGTGCGACGGACTCGTAAAAGTGGGTTTGCTAGCCCAGATTTGCGACCTCGTAAATGTCAATTTATTTTGACTGGTTTGACTTTCGGAATACGATGCCGATTTACGACCTGGACCAAATACGATGCCAAATTGGAAAATACGACCTCGTATTTTAGAGTTTGGTTGACCGTATTTTGATCTTGATATACGACCTCGTACAGGGATACGACCTCGTGTTTTTGACTTAATAGATTTTCAAAAGTTTATTTCTATAAACATTTGAAAATGAGTTAATTTATCTTTAACTAAATTACAGGGATAATTTAAGTTAATTTAACATATTTTCAAAAGTTTATGTTTATAAAGATTTGAAAATGAGTTAATTTATCTTTAACTAAATTACAGGGATAATTTAAGTTAATTTAACATATTTTCAAAAGTTTATGTTTATAAAGATTTGAAAATGAGTTAATCTATCTATAACTAAATTACCGGGATAATTTTAGTTGTGTATGTTATGCATATGAATTTTTGTGCCTATTTAGGTAATTAATTATTTGTTATTGATTACAGAAATGGCAAGAGAATTTGTATCAGGTCATAACTTTCTGATTAATTTGGACGAGAATCAAGATGGAACAGAGTATTATCATGATATTTTCATATTTTTGAAGCGGTCAAGAATTAATCACATTCTTACTCACTCACCTGTGCTATATGAGTCATACCTGGTAGAGTTCTGGGAAAATGCAAGGCATAAGAAGAATGCTACTCAGGAATGGATTGAAACGGTGGTTGCGGGCAAGACCATTAAGTTCTCAGCTTCCGATCTTATTGATATCTTGAAGTTAGGTACAGTAGATCAAGAAGGAGGAGAGAATGGACTTACTACTTTTAGTAGAGAGGTTATTGTTGGAGGATTTACTAGGATGAGATATGCTGATGACTTGAATGTGGGAACATTGAAGAAACGCGAATTCTTTGGAAGGTGGAGATACTTAGCGCACGTATTGTTGGTTAGTTTGTGTAGTAGAAGAACCGGATGGGATACGCTTAATCAAGAATCTCAAGCTCAGATGGTTGGTCTGGTATACAACAAACCGTATAGTTTTTCTAAGTATTTCTTCAACGAATTGAGGAAACAAACAACTGCCAGATTAGAGCATAGGTTTATGGTTTATCCTAGATTCGTTATGATGATCATTAATCATCATATTCCTAATCTTCCTGTTACTAAGTCGGTCCTGAAAGTGACATCTATTGTAAAAAGGGTATATGATGAGCTCAAGAGTCGCTTTGATGGTGATCCAGGTGCTCAAGATATTCCTTTGTTTGGAGCTCTTGTGGATATTAACTTTAATCCACATACAGCTGAAGAGTTTGCCTGATTCAGGACTGAGATTGTTCCACATGAGCCAGTAGCTAATCCAATTCCTCTACAGATGGTGATGCCAGATGTGTCCATGGGCGACATAGCACAACCACAGGTTCAAGGCACAGAAGAGGTGATAGTTGAGAGAGATGTGGATCTTGAAAGAGAAGCAGAAGCACATGAAGATAATGTTGATCATGTTGTTAGTACTTCTGAAGGTGCTTCAAAGAAAGTTTCATCTGATTCAGGTCTGAAAAAGAAACGAGCAGAGTCTTCTAGGGAATCTGAGGTGCCAGAAGTTGAAGAGGTACCTGTTCCAAAGAAGAAAACTGTTATCAAATTGAAAGTCAAGGAGAAAACTGCTGATAGTGGAGTAGATGAGACGATCAAGGCTCCAGAAGTATCAAGCAGTGTTCCTGAACAGAGGTCTAGGAGATCAGTTGAATCACATGCAGAGACAGTGATATCAAGAAGATCTCAGAAGACAACTGTAAATCTTGAAAGGCCGTCTACAACTCATACAATGAAGGATTCAGTGCCTAATCCTGAACCAAGAACTGAAGCGACTACACGTCAAGTTCCTATTTTACCACCAGTGTTTGGTATGGCTGACATGAAAGGAAAGATGACGGTGTTAGAGACTAAAGTTAATGGTTTGTTTAATGAGTTGGAGAAACAAAAGAAAAACCATGAGAAAGAGATAATGAGAAAGCAAAAGGAAGTTGAGACGTTAAAGAAAGCTCTTAATGATGAACGAAAGAATCATCAAGACTTTATTAACACTCTCATGTCCAACTTTGACATGGTTCGTAGTGAAGCTACTCAGGCAGAAAGTTCGGCTACTAGAGCGAATAAAAAAGTAGTTAGAGTAGCTGAACAGATGACTAAGATTGCTGATGTCATGCTAGAATGTGTGATGCAATCAGAGTTAACTGAATTGTTTGAGAAGTTTATGGTGAAAAAGAAATTGTTTCCAGATCTAGGCTGTAAGGGTGATGAGCTTTCGAAAAAGAAAGATGATGATTCAAATCAAGACCCGGATGCAACAAAGGATAAAGGCAATAAGCATCAAGAAGATCTGACCAAGGCAATAGAGTCTCTGAATGAGATTGCAACTGGTATGGTAGGGTTTTCTAAGGCAACTGATGCTGTGAGGGAAGAAGGTGAGATAATCTATGGTAATGAGAGCTGGATGGATATCGCAGATGTTGATATGCCAGTTACAGCTTCAAGGCTTATGGATAAAGATGCTGAGCGCAAAGGGTTTAGTATTGATGACTTCAGAGCGAAGCTTGATAGAATGGACAGGTCTAAACAAGTCCAAGATCCAGAAGCTCCAGTCATGCAAGAACCAATTGCTGAAGATCCTGATGTGCAACATACAGAGCCTGTTGATACTAGAGCAGATTGGGTTATTACTTGGAAGAAAAACATGGCTAAGTATGAGGCATCGCATAAACCTATCAAGTATAAAGACAAGATTCAGGGAGAGAAGGTTGAAGCCTACGCTACTACTGCATGCTCAAGAATCGTGAGTTTTCATTGGGATGATGAGTTGAGACTACTCATTATTAGGAGAACAGACGGAGTGCAGTATTTGGACTATAACGAAGAAGCCATCAACTCACTTACTGATGTTGATTTTTGGTGCTTAGCTAGGCTAGAACTAATCAATCCTAGTGGATCTGAGTTTGGAAATTATATTGCTAGGTCTATAGCGAAAGATATGAAGATCAAGGATCCATCTCAGAGAAAGTATCATCCACAGGAAGGCAAGATGGTCAAGGATAAATCGAAGATAGATCCGAAGACAAAGAAGCCTGTTGTTACTTTGAAGTATGAGCCGACCAAGTTTTCCAAAGAAGTGCCTTTGAAGAAATTCAAGAAGGACTTATTGGATAATATGATAGGCTGGTACTTTGATAGTAAGACATATGAAGCTGTGATGTATGGTGATCATTACTATGAGATTGTCAGGATTTATGAGCCTTTGCATCTAGTGAACTTCTGCAAGAAAGATCTGCTGTATCTGAACAGTGTTAATATTTGGTTTCCAAAAGATTTTCAGGGTCCAGCGTTGCGATATAGAAATACAGTGAGTTTGTGTTTGAAGATCGGCTTACATTCAGACTGTGATTTCTATAAGGCTGCAGATGATTCAGAGGAAGTTCAGAAGAAGAAGGCTGATAAGAAGAAGCAGAGGAAGTAGATTAATGACAAAGACAAGACGAAGACATAGGTATGTTAACGTCTAGAAGCTATTGCCAAGGGGGAGTCTGTAAGTGCACGTCTATGTCAATGGCAGTCTAGATTGTTTGGGCTTATATTGTTATATGTCTTTGTAATGTGATTGTCATTAATGAACTTAGTATTATGCATAGAATACTAGATTAAGTTTAAGTATTGAATGTATAGTAAATCTGCTAAGTATGAATTGCGAGTTCGCAATTTATACAGATGAAATGCGACCCCGTATTTGCAGGGACAAATACGAGTCGATCATATAGATAATACGACCCCGTATTTGCAGGGACAAATACGAGGCCAATCACAGTTACGACCTCGTAAAAGTGACGGGTTGGGCTGGGTTTGCGAGGCCGATGTGCTGAAGCCCATGTCGGGTGTTACCTATATAAAGCGAACCCTAACAGAGTTTAGGGTTGAACATTTATCAATGCAGGTTAAAGTCGTCAAAGGTTGTTCCGCTAGCCCGAAGAAGATCTACGAGGCCGTAGATGATCTAGGGGCTTTCTTGTTGATCACCAAGTTATTGTGAGGGATTTCGCACCTCAAGATAACTGGATCAAGCTATTGACGATCCGTACCAGGGGACTTACATTCCCCCCCCCCCAAGTTGATGATTGCTAGTATTTTCAGAAGTTGACACATCTTCTTGAGTCTCATCAAGTTCAACGATCCTCCCACTGTCTTCTTGAGATATGAGTTTCCTTTCAAGGAACTCAGCAAATCGAGATACCTTAACAGTGTTTTCGGTAGGAAAGTAGAAGTAGTAACCCATCGTTTCCTTTGGGTATCCTACAAAGATGCACTTAACAGATCTAGATTCAAGTTTATCAGGCGTATCTCGTTTCACGAGTGCCTCACATCCCCAGACCTTTAAGTAAGACAATTTGGGAACACTCCCATGCCACAATTCATGCGGTGTCTTGTCAACCTTCTTGGTTGGAACCATATTGAGAATGCGAACAGCAGTCTCTACGGCATAATCCCAAAACGAAAAAGGAAGAGTTGTATGATTCATCATTGATCGAACCATTTCAAGCAATGTTCGATTTCTCCTCATCGATACACCATTATGCTGTGGAGTATATGGAGGAGTAAGCTGTTGAACTATTCCACAAGCTTTAAGATAATCTTTAAACTCTTGGCTTAAGTATTCACCACCTCGATCCGAACGAAGAATCTTGATGGTTCTACTGAGTTGATTCTCTACTTCACTTTTAAATTCCTTGAATGTTTCGAAGACTTCATGTTTATGTTTAAGCAAGTAAACATAACCATAACGACTCAAATCATCCGTAAAAGTGACGAAATAGCTAGCACATTTCCTTTACACATGTCTAAATGGGCCACAAACATCCGTATGTATCAGTCCAAGTAACTCTTTTGCCCTCTCCGGTTTATTTTGAAAAGGTTTTTTTTGTCATTTCGCCGGAAACACAAGATACACATTTGTCAAATGATTCATCATTTGTTTGTAAGATTCCATCTCTTTGAAGCCTTTCAATGCGTTTCTTGCCAACATGAGCAAGACGACAATGCCAAAGATAAGTCGAGTCCAAATTGGTCTTGACTCGTTTGCTAACATTATACATTGAATTATCATTTGAATCACAACCATGCATATCAATTTCATAAATACCATCACAAGCAATAGCATTAAAATAATGAACATTATTTCGAGAAACTGAAATACCATAATCATTAAAAACATTAATGAATCCGTTGTTTTTCAACAAAGAAACTGAAATGACACCTCTAGTAATAGACGGTGCATAATGACAATTGTCTAAAACAATGACTAAACCAGTAGGTAAAACTAAATGATAGTCGCCTATTTCTTCTACAGCTTCCGGTAGGCCATTTCCCACGAACAGTTGTAAAGATCCTGGTTTCAGTTTCTTTCTCCTTCTAAGCCCCTGTAAAGAATTACAGATATGAGTACCACACCCGGTGTCGTAAACCCATGAATTACGCTTAGAAAAGGAATATAATTCAATTGTGAAGATACCTGAAGTACTGGCCGAACCAGTTTGCTTCTTCTTTAACTCAGCTAGATACTTAGAACAATTCCGCTTCCAATGTCCCACTTCATTACAGTGATAACAAGCTTGGTCCTTAGCCGGATGTTCCTTTTTCGCTGGACGGGTCTTCTTAGGTTTAGGAGTAGCAACTTGCTTTCCTTTACCTTCATTCTTGCCCTTAGCTTTCGGTTGTTTCCCTTTCTGGATCTTACCCCCTTGATCATGAGAACTTGGGGTATAGCAGACTTCTTTGAAAGCTTCTTTTCATACTCATTTTCCATGGCATGAAGTTCAGCAATGGTTTTGTTCATGCTATGCATATTGTAATTGCGCACAAAATCCTCAAAGTCTTTTGATAAAGACTTGAGAATCATGCCAATAGCAATAGGCTGAGGATAAGCATAATTCAACCTTTCCAATTGCTCAAAATACCTCTTCATCTTGAGTATATGAGGACTAACCGGTGTTCCTTGCTCGTGTCGCAAGTCACGAAGTGTGTCAACTAGGTCAAACAACTCCACTCCGGATTGCTTTTCGTACAAAGACTTGAGCTCGTTAATCATATCACTAGGAAAATAATTTTCAAATTGCTTTTGAAGATCAGCATTTATGCTTCCCAACATCAAACAAGCAACCTCATTGTGTCTATCATACGCAGCATTGCATGCAGCCAACTCTTCAGTTGTAGCATTAGCTACCGGAACAACGGGTGTCTGCTCTTCAAGGATTTCAAATTTCTTTTCAGCTCTTAGAACTATTCTTACCTGACGAAACCAATCATTGAAGTTAGGTCCAGAAAGTTTTTCTCTTTCTATCATCGACCTAAAAGCTGATTGGTGTATGTTTTGAGAAGGATTTGTTGTTGCCATCTACAAAACAGACAAAAGTTCAATTATCGGTATTTTCGATAATAATTAATTTCATTAAGGCTAGGATCCAATTGACATACAATCATTTCATCTGTTGATCAGGTACTCAAAAGGTAATCGACGATCAATAGTTGCATTCATGCAATTCCTAGAGTTATGGGACTTACAACAACACTTTAAAGGGGTATTAAGTGTTTTGTAAACATGTTTTGTCCCATCTTATGCCACGGGTCAAGGATCTCACCTCTTAACTCGCTTTAAGTCGCCCAATTAAGAACATGTAAATAGTCCACCACCGGTTTCACGGTGGAGTGGTAATCTACCTTGAAGAGATACAATTCGCCTACGGTCTCACGTAGGAGCGAAAAGCACTGGCAAGTGTTCGTAGCAAAGTGGGTGGCAATGACTTAACTTTAAATGGGTAATGCATTTGATGTGAATCAAAAGTTTATGTATGAAGACTCATGCAAATCTTCATAAACATAATATTTAATAAAATCATTTTTATAGTCCTAACAACACAAGAGAGCTCGGTAGCTCCATTTGAACGCACAAAGAAGCGCAAGGGCAAAGGTTTGCGATGAACACAATTAAAAACCCGCCCTTTTAGAAGGCTAGCGCACTCCGACTTATACCTCTCTTAGAGTTTGTTCAAATGGGTGAGCCAGTGTATCTCAAGGTTGTAAGACTCCAATTTTATTAAAAAATCTCTATTTCGATAGTTCTTAGTCAAGTTTATATTTTCCAACAAAACAATTTTTGCAACACCTTTATACCTCTTTATAAACACGCAAAAATTAATAAACTTACTAATTTCCGAACTAATTAATCATGCAACAAGTTAAGGTGGGCCACCTAAACATGGTCACTATGGTTCATGCATATGTCTAAATCCGGCTCCCCCCTCCGAAGAAGAGGACCACATACATCAAGTTGCCTTGATTGCGTAAGCCTTTAAACAATTTAATTAACAAGTAATTCACATAAACATGTTGACTGGAAATTTCCAGTAGCTTCACGACCTGTTTAGCCTGTTTCTGGTCAGAATCAAGCTTCGACCAGAACTACAAAGTTGTAGCCCTATGTGTTAAGCACCTACTGTCCAAAGCACAACTTCTAACTCATTACAGATTAAAAGATAAGAATTTTTTAGTGATCTGTCGCAAATTAGGAAAATCACACGAAAAATTCACATAGTCACACAATTATCTAATAATTAACCCAAATTATTGGATCATCATGCTTTGCTAAATATATCTCTATATATCAGTAATAATCACAAGTAATTTTGCATGAATTCCTTGTGATTTTACTTTTATTTAACAACCTTAAATAATCAAGATACACAAACATGCAATTTATATCAAATAAATCATGTCAATTCACAAACTCAAAACTTGCCATGAGGGTTTCAATCTTCCATTGAATTAGGTTAAATTAATTAAACAAAAAACCCTAATTTTTATTTAATTAATTCGATTTTAATTAAAAAAAAATAAGAAAACCCCTTTAATTATTTAACAATTAATTAAAAAAAACAAACCAACCCTTAACCCCCTTCAAGTTTTGATCTTTGTAATTAATAGATCACATATGTGGCTCGTGATACCACTGTTAGAATATGAGCACATAAACATATAACAATTCACGAGTACGCGCAACGGAAGAATCGAATATGTAATCACATTAATTAACAAAGAGAATTGAGATGTGTACCTTATGCAAAGCTTCCAATAATATTTAATAATAATATTATTATTATTATATATATAATAATAATAATAATAATGATATTATTATGAATTAGGGTTTAAAGTAAAACCCCTCTACGATCGCACACACGACACGTCGAACAATACCCGGAGATTGCTAGATCTTAAATCACCAAAAGCCTAAAGCTCAAAGCTTGCTTTAATACTTGTTTCGTCTAAACACAAGAAGAAACAAATATGTTTGTTTCCGTCGAACAACAAAACCCCACAATTAATAGCAATGCTAATTGTTATTATTATATGTTTCACGATGGAACAATAATGAGGCTTCTTTGGTTTTGTTTCTAATTCGACCGAGAGGAAAAGTGAGTTCGAGATATTAAGGTTATTTTGTTGGGGTTAATTATTAGGATATATATAGGGTATAAATATATCCCTAATAACTTAACCTTCAAGCTAACCTCTTTTGACTTGGACTAGGTTTAATTAATAATTACATTAATTATTAATTAATATTTAATAATTAATAATACATATTATTAATTAATAAATAATTCTAATTAACATATCTAGCTAATAATGTCCAATTATCATTTCTCTCAATTTTGTGATTATAAATATGTAGATACAATATATACATATTACCGGATATCTAAGTGTATGGTGCGCATGGCCCGACCCGTGACCCGTAAGTGCATGAAAATGGAACCGTGACCCGGCCCGTGATGGTTCGGTCGGGTCGGGTTCGGGCGGGTCGCGGGCGGTTTACGGGTTTCCTTCACCTTTTTTCGGTTTTTGGCTTGACGCTGCCCGACCCGCGCAACCCGTGACCCGAAAATGCAACAAAAGCGTGACCCGTGACCCGGCCCGTTAGCCCTTCGGGCGGGTCGGTCCGGGCCGGTTCCGGGTCGGGTCACGGGTTTCGATCCAAATGTTTATCCCTAGTGTCAACGCGTGTGACCCCGTAGGCTTAAATAATTTCCGGACATGCATTTATTTAATGTGATCATATACCAACACTTATATATGATACTGATGATTAAATTGATAAAAAAAACCCGAAAGGAATATTGTTTGAAGTGCTTAAGTTAGTTTCGCAAATATCCAATGTCCCAATGTGTCACATGAGACAAAAAGGTAGGCAAATTGAGAAAGTAAAAAATATCTCTTGTGAATCATTTATAAAAAAATATAATATAATACTTCTTATAAGAAAAAAAATGAGAGACGACACCGTAGATAATCATAAAATAATAATAACAATAATAGTAATAGATGTAATAATATATAAAATAATGATAAAAATTACTATTATTGTTAATAATATTATATTTGTTTCCATCAAGGACATGTTTTGTCTCAATATGCATCTGCACTTCACCTCAGAAAGAGAATCTACTTGGAGTGTCGAGTACTCTCTTATTTATTCATTTTGATAAGATAAATGTGACTCACTTTATTTATAGATTATATAATACGGGCAGTTGAGTAAAATTTCATCTACATGTTGTTGCCCCTTTTTCAAGATGAAGAGTTCCTTGCTGTATATCACACTGGTTTGCAAATGAAGCAAGATCGACTTACAAGGGATTTAAATTTTAAGACTCATATGTAAATTTTCTTTTTTTGGGCTATTATGCAACCATAGAAGTTCGGTTAAAATAATCTATATATTCTAAATAACACTCACTCTTACGGAGTATATTATAATTTTAAATACACCGTTATAAAAAAGTTTAGTACGTATTCTTCAAGGCTTCAATTCATCCTACCAACTATAGCTGATATTGATATTATTCAAATATATGAGATAAAATATAAAACTTATGCCAGCAGAGAGAAGTCAAAGAACTACTTAGCAAAACTTTGTCTCTATGTGACTATGTCCTAAAATTACCATACGGGAAGGAAATTCCTCAAACCGTTATATACTTTTAATAATCGAATTATTCTAAATGATATGGTTACAAATTATACCTCGGTAAAATTTCTACAAAAACAAGTGAACAACATACTATTTTCTTTATTTAGGGATATACAACATATGGAAAGATATGAAGTAACTTCTCCATATTTTTTTAACTATGAATGAATTTTACCACACCACAAAATCTAACTTTTAAATAAAAACTACATATATTGCCTCATAGAACGGGAATTAAAACATCGTTATCCTTCCCCATGTGAGCATAGTTGATCAAAATTTAAGGATCTATTGACATGCAACTATGCAAGTTGAACATAAAGGATTTAAAGCTTGATTTAATTTTGAAAAGAAATATTGCCGTTGCATGTGACGTCGCATTGCTCTTCCTACCCGACTAGATTTAAATCCCGTGTTAAACACGGGTGGAATAAAGAAAAAATGTTACTCCCTCATTCACATTAAAATAAGCGAGTTTCATTTGTTTTTTTTTTTGACATAGCGATTTGATCATGCAATGACATCAAAAAATAATTGTATTTTATAAGAATTATAGTGGGCCAAAAAATAGAAACCTACAAATATTAGTAGCCCAATAATCAAAATCAGGTTAGCCCATATTTCATTTATTTATATATTTATAATAAAAAAAAATTAAAAACAAACAAACACTAATATTATAGCATCATATTTGATACATAATATACTTGATACATAATATACTTTATACATATTTCATGCATATTTGATACATAATATATTAATGCCATTTAGCAAACAAATTGGTTTAACCTATTTGACATATGATGTCCTAAATACCAAAATATCATATAACTATGTTGCTGCAAAAGAAAATTCAAAACCAGCATTCATACTTCCTAAGCTGCCATATTTCTAAACGGATATAATACTAATTGTCCAAACATAAAACCACAATAACTTCCGTCATGTTGACATAATTAACAAACATCAATATGAAGTGTTTGAAATTCCACATTGTCATCAGGGTGGTATTGAAACCTCAAGCTGTCATCTTCCTCCACTCCAGTCTGACCCATGAAATAGGTCCAATCCATGATCATAAGCAAATCATTAAGATCTCCAATAAAATGAAATGGGAACACCATTTGATCAAAATGAAGGACACCTGAATAGTAGTTGAACAACTTGTGCTTACGAACAAAGGTATTTGGCAAACTCTACAGAGAAAACGAAAAGTAATCTTAATAAGTAATATGTAAAGTCTAACTTTTGTACTTTCAAAAGTTGTCCACTATCATGAAAATCCAATTAATTAAACAATTAAATTATATAATGATTCAGAAAACAGCAAAATTTTACCAATTGATTCATTTTAATATTACGATGGCGAATAGTCTGAAAACAGTGTGAGGCATCAGTTGAGTGTGCAGCATGAGGATACCTACATTTGTGATATTTGGTTTCAGGAATCTCCTCATCTTCTCACAAAACTTCATCTCCTTACTATGATTAATCATTACATGATACACAAATGAATATGCAATAGTGTTAGAAAAAGTTAACTTTTCTAAATTGGACAATTTTAATTTCATTGTAAAGACTGTTACCTTCAGCATGAACGACTTTAAAACTTCCATCAGATTCAAAAACTTCAACCTTGAAACTCAAATCCAAATTCTTGCTGAACTTAAGAATGTTACCTGGACAAATATTATTGATTGAACAAAAATTCTTCCATCCTACCCCCTCAAAACCACAAGCCATCTTGCCATCGCGACCATCCAATTGATAGTAGTGATAAGTAACACTTACTTTTGCATTCTGCTTCCTACCAAAAACAACTGCAGTATGTTGCCAGTCCTGATCCATATTTCTGTTCAAACTACACAAAAAGCATCCAGAGAGCACCTATAAACAAACAACCATAATGAAAACCTACCAAAACTGATTTACTAAACAAATATATGTAAACAAAAGTAAAGAACATGCTGATTTTTCCAGAATTGCGTACCACTTTCTCAGAAATATAACTACTGGCAACAATTAATTGACTTTTAACCGCTGAATCCCCCGGTTGCATCATTCTACAATACTCCAAACCACCAGTACAGTAAACTTGAACAGCAAAGGTATACTTCTCTTTAAAACTAAAGCACAAAGTACCAAATGCTTTATATGGATCAGACTTCACATACTTGGTCCACAAATCACCAGATAGAACACAACTACCATCGTTCAAACGGACAACATTCACCTTATGTTTTTTCCCTCTACTATTAATCAATTTCATACAAAAATGACCTTGTTTTGGCAACACATTGCCAACAATGTTTGGTATGACCTAAAAACCATAATAAAAATATAATATCTTCAAATAAAGCATACATATATGATAATTAAATCATTAGGAGTATATTGAAAATATATAATGATAGAAAGCACTAACCAGGTGGTTTACAAACTCTTTAGTTTTTCCACAATTGACAAGAAATTGGAATTCAAACTCCAACTATTTATGCAAATCAAATAAACACAAAAAATGAACATAGACACGATGATATATATATGTATCATATATATATATAGTACTTTTCACCTTATCTTATAAAATCGAAGGGTTCAAGGAAAAGGAGACAACATGTTGAGACAGCAGTGGTGGTTTCGAAGGTAGAAGGTGGTGATGGCAGCGGTAATATGCGTGATGGTGGTGGACTTTTGGGCTGGAGTGGTGGTGCTACAATGGTAGAAAAGATGAAAAGATCCCACTAATTGCCACTAATTTTTGAAAATTTGGTTACAATTTTGGAAAAGATGGGATTTGTGCCTAGTTATTATCTCCAATTCGAGAAGTCTTCTGGTTCTTTAAATATGTCACCAGCAACAGAATAGTTTCGTGAATGGAGCCACTCAGACCCGTTTTTCAACATCTTCCATATCTTTACCCATTTATCCACAACCAAACAATGTAATAATTAGATATCGATTGTGATTGCATATAAAAGAGATAATTACTTAAGCTGATCCATAAACCAAACAAATGGGAATATTATATTAATTTGTGAAGATTTGTTGTAAGTGAAGATCATTGGAGAAGAAGGGTTAGGTTGGATGGTTTTTTTATTTTGAGGATTGTAAATGAATAAAAAAGGGTGGGTGATACTTTTAATAAGGAATTAGGAAAGGGAAGATAAAGACTACAGAGTCAACTTGTGGGGAAAAGACCGGAATACCCCTCACGTGGGAGGCACATGGGGGTGTTAACGGAGGTGGGTTAACGGTCAACAAGTCAAAGGACGAAACGTGAAGTTTTTCTTCCTATAAAGGACGATCCATGACGTTTTTGAAGCACAGGGACGAAACGTGACTATTTGAGTAAACCACGGGGACGATTTATGTCATTTACTCTAATAATAATAATTAAATAAAGACACATTTACGGACATATTAAAATATATATATACATATATATATATACTTTATTTAGTAAAAAACAAAAAAAAAGAACAAAAAAAATATACATGGTCCCCTGTCCCCTAAAAGATAATTTACTACCACCATTATTTGTAAACCCTAAAAGTGAAGTGGTCCCAAAAAATTAAATCGAACACAAGTATTTGAGAGCAAAGTAAACCTTAATCAACAAAGAAAATTAACCAACGAAAACTAAAAGAAACAAAAGAGAAAATAAACTAACCTTTCCAACCATAGTGATTGTTCTTCAATCTGAAAATGCAGGGATAGTATTCTGTTTAGTGTAAATGATGGTTGGTTTTTGATTTGGTGGGCGGATGATTTTTTATTTAGTGTCAGGAGATTAAAGAAATTAGGTTAAACGGTATACTACTAAAAAATCAATTAAAGAATAGATAAATTCCAAATTTAACCCCTACACTTTTAAGATTGATCAGAAATTTTATCGATCAAGTTAAATTTGTTGATTAATATTTTTATTAAAATAAGAAACAGTACAAAATAATATAATTACAATTATTTTTATTAGTTTAAATATGATATTTATAATAAATGTATTTTATAGGAATTATAGTGGGCCGAAAAATAGAAGGTTTAAAATAAAATTAGCAGCCCAACCAAGAAAATCAGGTTAGCCCATGTTTCATATACTTATATATTTATAAAAAAAAACATACAATTATAACACTACCGTTCCCTTGTCTCTCACCTAACACTGAAGATTATTCTGTTTGTCACTGCTTCATTTTTGATCGGCTTTGTTCTCAATAGTCTTCTTCCATATTATATGTGTGAAAAAGGCATATAAATGGCTCTTCAGAATCAGGTTTTTGTTGTTTACTTTTATGTTTAATCTGATCTGTATAGTAATGTTTATTTTTTTATGATAGAAAAAAATTAGGTTTTCATTATAATATGTTATATTTTAATACCAATTAGTTTGTGTCTATACTTATTATTTTAATGGTGTGTTATATTATATTGTTTTAGGGTTTCGGAAGATGTGTTTTGTTCTTTTTAAAATATATATATTCTTGTGTTTGATCATTAGGGTTTTGGAATAATTTTTGTTAGGACCAGTTCACCTGGTAAACTGGTCAGTCTCCAGTTGCATCTGGAGACCCAGTGAAACTGACCAGAGTGAACTGGAGACCTAGATGATTTGTCGAGAAATATATTGAAGTCCAGTTGCACCGTACAGTCAACACAACTGAAGACTTCCTCCAGTTGAGAACTGACCAGTTGAAGAATCATTCCAGTTGAAGTCGAAGACAACAAATTGAAGATAGAGAATGACAATGGCAGCGAAGCCCAGTTGACATTCTAGTCAGTTACAAACTGGAGACCTAGATGATTTGTCGAGAAATATATTGAAGTCCAGTTGCACCGTACAGTCAACACAACTGAAGACTTCCTCCAGTTGAGAACTGACCAGTTGAAGAATCATTCCAGTTGAAGTCGAAGACAACAAATTGAAGATAGAGAATGACAATGGCAGCGAAGCCCAGTTGACATTCTAGTCAGTTACAAACTGGAGACCATCAGTGGAAAGCTCTTACAAAGCTTTACACTGATTACGAGGAATTGACTTATATGCTTTATGTACCTTTACCCGGATAATAAGCCTTATCTTATTATTTAAGTAATAAAAGATACATAAAGGTGGTTGAGTAAAGTTGCTTTATCATGCGACTTTACACTGCCTTTTAAGGAATTAAATGCTATTCCTTAAATGATCTCAACCACATTTGTACGGCTAAAGTTAACATCCCAAATGTTAACTTTGCCTATAAATAAAAGTCATTGCACAACAAGAATAACAAGTGAAAACATACAAACACTTCACACTTTGCAAACCTGCAATATTCTTGGTGAACTTGTGCAATATTCTCTCAATCGCTAAAAGGAACATTTCACAACTTTAAGTGTTTTGATTGTCTTGAGAAATTCCGAGTGTAGATCAATTGTATTTCATAGATTGTTAGGATATTTACATTCTTTGTATTATTGCATTGTTCTTTACTTATTGTCATTTATATAAGTAATCTATCTAGAACTTGGTATATACACACTGCAACTGGTCGTCTCCAGTTCAGTGCATATATTGCAAAGTAACTCCACCATCGACATAAAGGTGTCTTCAGGTAGTGTCATCTATTGAGTTGGGACTTACAAGTGGTGTCAGAGCAGAAGGCTAATAAACTTGCCTAGATCTGCTAAGATGAACACTACTGAAGGTGGAGATGGTTCTGGTCAAGGTGAAATCCCTTTGAATAATAATGCCCAACCTTTTCAAAATGTGAATACTAACCCTCCTCCTCTTACTACCCCAAACCATGTCCATGTACACTACTCTAACACTCCTGTTCCCAAATTCGATGGAAACAGTGAGACTTTTGGTACATGGAAAGCTAGAATGCTTTTGCATTTTGGTGGGATTGAAAGGTATATGTTGAAAATCCTTAAGGATGGACCATATATACCCATGTCCCTTGGGGTCAGTCCTCTTCTAGATCCAACTGGAAGAAGAGGTTCAAGAGAAAAGCCTGAAGACCATTGGTCTGATGAGGATCATAGACTTGTTGATCTGGACACCATACTCAAGAACATGATCCTTGGGGCTGTTCCTGAAGATCTAATTCCAACACTTGTGTTGTTCTCCAGTGCCAAGTCAATGTGGGATGAATTAGTTATTCAGTTTGAAGGAGGTGATGACACTATTGTCACCAGAAAAGTTGCCTTGAATAAGAAGTATGAATCCTTCTTTGCCTTGCCCAATGAAAGTCTAACTGGTACATACACCAGATTTTCTAGCCTCATTAATCAGCTGAGAGGCTTGGGTGTAGAGAAGGATAAGGATATTCTTCTTGAGAAGTTTTGTGATATTCTTCCTTCCAAATGGGAAAACATGGTTCTTGTCTTGAGACAAGGTAAAACCTTGCACAGCCATACTCTTGCATCGCTCTATGGAGCCTTCAGATTCACTGAAGATAATAATGCTGCAAGACTGGTGGCTGAGCAAGATGCCATGAACCATGCTCAGCGTTCCAAGGTTGCTAGTGTACCTGAGCGACCTTGTGCTGCCTTAATGTCTGCAGAGAGTGTCCAGGCACACTCGATGAAGGAGATGTTAAACAGTTTCTTGAACTCTGGCCTGACCACTGAAAACAGTGATGGTTGTAATGAAACTGACGATGATGATCTGGTCGCCATGATTGCTAAAACCTTTAACAGGTTTAAGCATAAATCTAAAAGATTTAATGGCCCCAACAATGCTTCCAGCTCCAGCTCTCTGGATAAGACCAATCTTACATGCTATAAGTGTGGCAAGAAGGGTCACTTTATGAAGGAATGCAGATCTAGTCAGTTGAACAACCAAACTGGCCCCCTTGTCCCTAATTTCAATCGGCCTGATGATAGCTACAAAGCTAAATACAAGAAGCTTAAGGCCCAGATTTCCCTCCTGTCCATGGAAAAGGAAAAGGATCAGTGCTTAATGACACAAACTGAGGGAAAATGGGAGTACTCTGATGACTCATCAGTTGATGAAGAAGAGGAAAGGGACATGCGTTTCATGGCCTTGGAAGATCAACAGCAGCAGCACGTGGCAAAAGAAGATGTCATCACTGGAAGATGGGTGGACATCATCTTGAAAAAGGTATGTGATTATGATCACCAGATTGACCCTGAACTAAAACTGGACCTGGCTGAATCATTAAGTGGTGATTTAGCTTTTGTGGAAACTGTTAGAGCTGATAGTGAAAGATATCTTGACACTATCTTAATTGAACTGAACAATGTTAAACCACAACTGAATGATTTACAAAGTGTCCAGTTGGCTCTCAAGGAGTCAGTTTTAAAGATTGAGGCTTTAGAACTTGATAATCAAAAACTATTTTCTGATCTTGAAAAAGAACAAAAGATTATCAAGTCATAGGTAAAAGCATCTGGTAAAAACTATGATGCATTTTCAAGAACTATCGATGCCCAGAAGAATGCATGGAAATCTGGAGATCTGGAGATGGCAGCTCTTATACCAGACCTTCATGCATTGCCTCCAGCTCTCAAGGTTGAAACACCTTATGATCAACCTGAAGCTGTTGAAACTGAAACCTTTGAGACCACCCCCATTGAGGTTAAAACTGGAGCCAAACAGGCTAAAGCTCCAGTCAAAAAGGCCACTGGTACCAAGCCTTTACCTCAAAAGTCTAAGGTGCCCAAGACCCGACAGACTAAAACTCCAACTGAACCAAGGTCCAAGGTTCAGTTGCCTGATGAAAATAATATTTTGGTTAAACTGGAAAGTCAACTCCAACTTTTGTCTCGACAGGTTCAGAGTTGTACTGCCCGGATTAACAATCTGGAAAAAAAAAAAAAAAAAAAAAAAAAAAAAAAAAAAAAAAAAAAAAAAAAAAAAAAAAAAAAAAAAAAAAAAAAAAAAAAAAAAAAAAAAAAAAAAAAAAAAAAAAAAAAAAAAAAAAAAAAAAAAAAAAAAAAAAAAAAAAAAAAAAAAAAAAAAAAAAAAAAAAAAAAAAAAAAAAAAAAAAAAAAAAAAAAAAAAAAAAAAAAAAAAAAAAAAAAAAAAAAAAAAAAAAAAAAAAAAAAAAAAAAAAAAAAAAAAAAAAAAAAAAAAAAAAAAAAAAAAAAAAAAAAAAAAAAAAAAAAAAAAAAAAAAAAAAAAAAAAAAAAAAAAAAAAAAAAAAAAAAAAAAAAAAAAAAAAAAAAAAAAAAAAAAAAAAAAAAAAAAAAAAAAAAAAAAAAAAAAAAAAAAAAAAAAAAAAAAAAAAAAAAAAAAAAAAAAAAAAAAAAAAAAAAAAAAAAAAAAAAAAAAAAAAAAAAAAAAAAAAAAAAAAAAAAAAAAAAAAAAAAAAAAAAAAAAAAAAAAAAAAAAAAAAAAAAAAAAAAAAAAAAAAAAAAAAAAAAAAAAAAAAAAAAAAAAAAAAAAAAAAAAAAAAAAAAAAAAAAAAAAAAAAAAAAAAAAAAAAAAAAAAAAAAAAAAAAAAAAAAAAAAAAAAAAAAAAAAAAAAAAAAAAAAAAAAAAAAAAAAAAAAAAAAAAAAAAAAAAAAAAAAAAAAAAAAAAAAAAAAAAAAAAAAAAAAAAAAAAAAAAAAAAAAAAAAAAAAAAAAAAAAAAAAAAAAAAAAAAAAAAAAAAAAAAAAAAAAAAAAAAAAAAAAAAAAAAAAAAAAAAAAAAAAAAAAAAAAAAAAAAAAAAAAAAAAAAAAAAAAAAAAAAAAAAAAAAAAAAAAAAAAAAAAAAAAAAAAAAAAAAAAAAAAAAAAAAAAAAAAAAAAAAAAAAAAAAAAAAAAAAAAAAAAAAAAAAAAAAAAAAAAAAAAAAAAAAAAAAAAAAAAAAAAAAAAAAAAAAAAAAAAAAAAAAAAAAAAAAAAAAAAAAAAAAAAAAAAAAAAAAAAAAAAAAAAAAAAAAAAAAAAAAAAAAAAAAAAAAAAAAAAAAAAAAAAAAAAAAAAAAAAAAAAAAAAAAAAAAAAAAAAAAAAAAAAAAAAAAAAAAAAAAAAAAAAAAAAAAAAAAAAAAAAAAAAAAAAAAAAAAAAAAAAAAAAAAAAAAAAAAAAAAAAAAAAAAAAAAAAAAAAAAAAAAAAAAAAAAAAAAAAAAAAAAAAAAAAAAAAAAAAAAAAAAAAAAAAAAAAAAAAAAAAAAAAAAAAAAAAAAAAAAAAAAAAAAAAAAAAAAAAAAAAAAAAAAAAAAAAAAAAAAAAAAAAAAAAAAAAAAAAAAAAAAAAAAAAAAAAAAAAAAAAAAAAAAAAAAAAAAAAAAAAAAAAAAAAAAAAAAAAAAAAAAAAAAAAAAAAAAAAAAAAAAAAAAAAAAAAAAAAAAAAAAAAAAAAAAAAAAAAAAAAAAAAAAAAAAAAAAAAAAAAAAAAAAAAAAAAAAAAAAAAAAAAAAAAAAAAAAAAAAAAAAAAAAAAAAAAAAAAAAAAAAAAAAAAAAAAAAAAAAAAAAAAAAAAAAAAAAAAAAAAAAAAAAAAAAAAAAAAAAAAAAAAAAAAAAAAAAAAAAAAAAAAAAAAAAAAAAAAAAAAAAAAAAAAAAAAAACACCAACTACATAAAAGATTATCCCATCTTAATTTCAAAAATATTAACAAGTTGTCTTGCAAGCAACTGGTTGATGGGATACCTCAGATTTCTTTCAATAAAGAAAAGCCATGTCCAGGGTGTGAGATGGGCAAGCAGAAAAGAGCTAGTTTTAAAACTAGGCAAAATTTTAGCATCACTGAACCTCTTCACATGCTACATATGGATCTTTTTGGTCCAGTGAATGTTCAAACTAGAGCTAGAAAGAAGTACACTCTAGTTGTGGTTGATGAATTCACCAGATACTGCTGGGTGGTATTCATCAGTTCCAAAAGTGATGCACCTGCTGAAATCATTTCTCTCATCAAAAGAATTGAGCTTAAGTATACTCGAAAAGTTTGTCAGTTGCGAAGTGATAATGGTACTGAATTCCAAAATAAGGTGCTTGAAACATTTTGCAATGACACTGGCATCTCTCAAAACTTCTCATCAGTTCACTCTCCAGAGCAAAATGGAGTTGTGGAAAGAAAGAATCGCACACTGATAGAAGCCGCCAGAAGTATGCTATCTGAATCTGGTCTTCCCACCAGTTTTTGGGCTGAGGCAGTTGCAACTGCTTGTCACACCCAAAACCGGTCAGTCTACATCAAGAGACATAAGAAGACTGCCTATGAAGTACTCAGGAATCGTAAACCAAATAGTGGATATTTCCATATATTTGGTTGTCCAGTTTATATCTTATTAAACGATTCCAGTCAGCTTGGAAAGTTTGATGCAAAAGCTGATGAAGGGGTATTTTTAGGTTATTCAGATATTCGAAAGGCCTTTAGAGTTTATAATTATAGACTCCAAAAGGTTCATGAGACAATTCACGTCACATTCGATGAATCAACTGAAGCAATCAACAAGAGACCAAGCCTTGATACTACTCCAGTCGTTCCAATCAATTTTGGTGAAGCTGACCAAATTCATCCGTCAGTTGTTTCACCAAAAGATGTTTCCAGTTACAACAAATTGGAACCAGTTAAGAAGAAGAAAAGCACCAGTGACACATCATTCTATCCCTCCATCAATTTCAACTTACCACAAGAATTGGTGATTGGATCTGATGTACGTGTCACTCCAATATCAGCACCAGTTCAAACACCTACTTCTCTAGTTCTTCATGAAATGCCTTCTAATGAGGAATTTCATGATGCTAATCGAGACCTCATTGACTCTGATGAGGATGTAGAAGTTATTTGGACTGATCCTTCTCCAGAAGCTGTTGCAACTGAAGAAGATCGCCAGGTGACTTGCACTGATATTGTAGTTCACCAGCCTAGTCATTACACTAGATGGACTCGAGCACATCCAATTGAACAGATTGTGGGAGATCCAAATAGTGGGACCATGGTTTGTCAGACTAGAAGAGCCACCAGTGAGCAATGCTTAAACGTCACCTTCTTATCTTTAATTGAACCAAAGAAGATTGACGAGGCTATGGCAGACCCAAGCTGGGTGGAAGCTATGCAAGAAGAGCTCGTCCAGTTTGAAGGGAACAATGTTTGGGAGCTTGTTCCTTGTCCACCAGGGTTAAAAAAAGAACCCATTGGTACCAGATGGGTCTACCGAAAATGGATGAAGATGGCCATGTTGTAAGAAACAAGGCCAGACTAGTTGCCCAGGGTTATTGTCAAGCAGAGGGCGTTGACTTTGATGATACTTTTGCTCCAGTTGCAAAACTTGAAGCCATAAGAATATTTTTGGCTTATGCAGCCCATCTGCAGTTCAAGGTCTTCCAGATGGATGTCAAAAGTGCGTTCCTTAATGGAACATTGGAAGAAGAAGTTTATGTTAAGCAGACTCCAGGTTTCATTGATGAGAAGCATCCTCATTGGGTTTATAGACTTAACAAAGCATTGTATGGTCTAAGACAAGCCCCAAGAGCCTGGTATGATACTCTAACTAAACATCTTCTTAAAAATGGCTTTCAAAGAGGTGCAATAGATAATACCTTGTTTATCTTGAAAGAAAGAGGTAATATCTTATTGGTACAAATTTATGTTGATGACATTATTTTTGGTTCAACTGATGATGCAAAGTTTTCTAAAATCATGTCATCTGAGTATGAGATGAGTTTAATGGGTGAATTAACATTTTTCTTAGGTCTTCAGATTAAGCAAACTAAAAATGGAATTTTCATAAACCAAGGAAAATATGTCAGAGATTTGTTAAGAAAATACAAATATGATTCAATCCCATCGAAAAACACACCTATTGCAGCACCATTGAATTTGGACTCTGACCCAACTGGCAAACCAGTTAACATAACTGACTATAGAGGTATGGTTGGTTCACTGATGTACTTAACTGTCAATCGACCAGATATAATGTTTGCAACATGTTTATGTGCCAGGTTTCAGGCTAACCATAAAGAATCACATTTGCACGCTGTAAAGCGTATCTTTAGATACCTGAAAGGGTGTCCTAATCTTGGTCTTTGGTACCCTAAAGGCTCAGGATTAGATCTAATGGGTTATTCAGATTCTGATCATGCAGGTTGTAAGATAGATAGAAAATCAACAACCGGTGGTTGTCATTTCCTTGGAGGAAAACTGGTAAGTTGGACCAGCAAGAAGCAGACTTCAGTCTCTATGTCCACTGCTGAGGCAGAGTACATTTCTGCGGCCAGTTGCTATGCCCAGATTCTCTGGATCAAGAACCAGTTACTAGATTATGGTCAAAAGTATACAAGGACCCCAATCTTTTGTGACAACACCAGTGCAATTGCTATATCTCACAACCCAGTGATGCACTCCAAAACAAAGCATATTGACATCAGGTATCATTTCATTCGTGATCATGTTATGAAAGGAGACATTGAAATTCATTTCATCCCCACCGACAAACAGTTAGCTGATGTTTTTACAAAACCTCTCGATGAGAAAACCTTTAAACATCTCATCAGCGAACTGGGAATGTTAAATCCTTAAAACTGGAGCTTTCTTTGTTATTGAACGCGTCAGTGACACTGATGAAGTTCTCCAGTTGAGGAGGTCCAGATAATCTTTGCTCGCCAGGCTATCGAACGCCTTTGTGATACTATCTTGGCACTAATTGATTTCTGGATCATCACTGTAGGGTAAAAGACTCAAAATAATTTTCTGACTAAAATTCGTTTTTGTTTGAAAATGCAACTGGACAACTCTCCAGTTAGAAACTGGCACTGGACTGATCCTCCAGTGACCAGGTTCAGTCTTGTCTTATTTTTATAACGTTAGAAATACTTGGTCAATATGTGTGACACGTGATGATACTCGAGTGTTTTAAACCACTTGGTATCGTGATCTGACGTGTTTCAAGCCATTTTAGTACTTGACAACTGTTTGTATTGGGAAAATAAAAAGTGAGTGGGCACGTGGGTAAGATAAGCCGTCGTAGCATTTAATGCTGACATGGTAGCATTTAATGTTGACATGGAAAATTATGATTTTATTTCAAAATTCAAATTTACTTTGTGAAAATATCTACAAAAAGGATTTTGGTTATTAAAATATAATTTTGGTGTTTCATTGGGATCTTGAATCTCTTTATAAATACCCTTATTTACTCCGAACTCATTTACTTCTTTCTCTTACATTCCTTCATTTACTTCCCAATCATCAAAATTGCTTCATTCTTCTCTCTGCTTCACAAATCAAGAACCCTAAATCCCAAATTTCATTTTTATTTTTCTATGGCTCCTAGATCATCCCGTTCAAGAGATGTAAATCTCTTGACTGTTCCATATGCTCCTTCACCAGATGTCAAACCGGCATCTGGTGCTCCTAGTAATGCCGCTGTCATCAAACTAAATCCAAATAATCCGATGGCAAGCTTACGAGGATCTCAAGGGTCCGATACCCTTATTGGTAGAATCCAAAGGTTTTTGAAGGATTCTCCAATAGGACCCTCATTCTCTCTTAACCCACCCAAGTTGTTTCACAACTACTTGTGTGAGTTCTGGTACACTGCCAGTCTTACTTCCGATTGTTCCTCTATCAGTTTCACATTAAAGGATGGAACAATCCAGTGTACCTTGTCAGCTGATGTATTGAGGGATGCCTTGCGCCTCAATTACTGGAGAGAGGGTGAATCTCCAGTCGTCTTACCCCCAAATATAAATTTTCGTCAAGTACTTCTTGAAATGGGACACAAGGAGTGCTTGGACAATGGGGTGTTGAAAACGAAGGGTGCGATGACCATGAAGGGTCTTACACCTTCATGGAGGTATTTTTTCATCCACCTGGTGGAGAGTATGGGTGGGAGTTCTGGTGGACTTGACCAGATTAACTCCTCACAAGCAGAAATGGCTTACTGCTTGTGGAACGGATTGAGAGTGGACTTTGTAGATATCTTGTATAGAAGCCTGGTCCAAAAGCTGAAGGGCACCAGGGGTGTGTGTATCCCCTTTTCAAGGTTCCTCTCTCTCTGTTTTAAGCATATTCTGGGCAGAGAAGCTCATAATAGTACAGATTCACCGTACACTGCTCCAGATATGCTAAGGAATTTAGACTCTCTAGTATCTGAAGCTGGAGAGGTTGAAATTCCTGAATGAATGCAACTGGCATTCACTTCAACTGATGCACCTATTGAAGGTGAGTCAGAAAGGCAACTGGGCGGGCCTCAAAATAATGAGGGACCCTCCAGTTCATCTAATGTTGTGGTTGAGGATAGAGCAACCATAACTGAAGCAACCCCAATCACATCTATCCCTGGTGAAGATACTTTGGTATCTGTTAGAAATATAAATGTAGTAGTTGATTTGTTTTTCTTATTGTATATGTGTACTTAGAATGTAAATGTCTAAGTATGGAAGGGGCTTAGTGTAAATTAGTCATATGTATATAAACCCCTTCCATTAAGCATTTTGTAACCTTTGGACCCCATAATACAATCTAATCTTTCCCTGACATCTCTCTACTCTCTCTCTACTTTCTCTCTCTAGAAACCTCCATTAACACACACTAAAACACACACAAAAGCTCGAATTCTAAACTCTACAATTGGTATCAGAGCACAATCAGAGTTGCTGAACGATCCACAAGTTTTTTTTACAAGCTTAATTTGTGCTTAATTTCAGAATTTGAGCATTTTTTCTGAAAGGTTCATTTGCAGAGTCGTTTGAGGTTTCTTATTTGTACTATTTGCAGAAGTCGTTGGCTAAGAGGTTTCTTATTTGTACTATTTGCAGAAGTCGTTGCTAAGAGGTTTCTTATTTGTACTATTTGCAGAAGTCGTTGGCTAAGAGGTATTCTTATTTGTACTATTTGCAGAAGTCGTTGCTAAGAGGTTTCTTATTTGTACTATTTGCAGAAGTCGTTGTTGAGTTCTTACTTGTACTCTTTGCAGAAGTCGTTGGCTAAGAGGTATTCTTATTTGTACTATTTGCAGAAGTCGTTGCTAGAGTTCTTATTTGTACTATTTGCAGAGTCGTTGCTAAGAGGTTTCTTATTTGTACTATTTGCAGAAGTCGTTGGCTAAGAGGTTTCTTATTTGTACTATTTGCAGAAGTCGTTGGCTAAGAGGTTTCTTATTTGTACTATTTGCAGAAGTCGTTGCTAAGAGGTTTCTTATTTGTACTATTTGCAGAAGTCGTTGGCTAAGAGGTTTCTTATTTGTACTATTTGCAGAAGTCGTTGGCTAAGAGGTATTCTTATTTGTACTATTTGCAGATATTTGTTCGGCAAATAGTTGAAATTGATTCTTCGACCAAGTGAATTTATAAGTTGTACTATTTGCAGAGAATTAAGCTCGGCATTTAGTTGTTTTTAAGAATTTGGTCACTTACACTATTTGCAGAGGATTAAGCTCGGCACTTAGTTGTTTTTAAGAACTTGGTTACTTACACTATTTGCAGAGAACTAAGCTCGGCACTTAGTTGTTTTTAAGAATTTGGTCACTTACACTATTTGCAGAGAACTAAGCTCGGCACTTAGTTGTTTTTAAGAATTTGGTCACTTACACTATTTGCAGAGAACTAAGCTCGGCACTTAGTTGTTTTTAAGGATCTCAAATCAAAAATTTTCAAGAAAATTTCTCAAAACCATTTTCCATCAATAATCTTCGCGGGGGTTGAAAAATCAAAATTTTGAAATTTATAAGTTGTACTATTTGCAGAGAATTAAGCTCGGCATTTAGTTGTTTTTAAGAATTTGGTCACTTACACTATTTGCAGAGGATTAAGCTCGGCACTTAGTTGTTTTTAAGAACTTGGTTACTTACACTATTTGCAGAGAACTAAGCTCGGCACTTAGTTGTTTTTAAGAATTTGGTCACTTACACTATTTGCAGAGGATTAAGCTCGGCACTTAGTTGTTTTTAAGAATTTGGTCACTTACACTATTTGCAGAGGATTAAGCTCGGCACTTAGTTGTTTTTAAGAATTTGGTCACTTACACTATTTGCAGAGGATTAAGCTCGGCACTTAGTTGTTTTTAAGAATTTGGTCACTTACACTATTTGCAGAGGATTAAGCTCGGCACTTAGTTGTTTTTAAGAATTTGGTCACTTACACTATTTGCAGAGAACTAAGCTCGGCACTTAGTTGTTTTTAAGAATTTGGTCACTTACACTATTTGCAGAGAACTAAGCTCGGCACTTAGTTGTTTTTAAGAATTTGGTCACTTACACTATTTGCAGAGAACTAAGCTCGGCACTTAGTTGTTTTTAAGAATTTGGTCACTTACACTATTTGCAGAGGATTAAGCTCGGCACTTAGTTGTTTTTAAGAACTTGGTCACTTACACTATTTGCAGAGGTTTAAGCTCTGCATTTAGTTGAAATTGAAAAATCTCAAATTTTTTCTAAGTCTTTTATTGCTTGCAATGGCTTCAAGAGAGGCTTTAGCACTTGGTTCTGAAGGAAGACCACCTGTCTTATTTAGAGGATCTTATCCTCAATGGAAGAAAAGGTTTCTGAACTGGATAGACAGGCAAAAGAATGGAAAACTGCTAAGGAAATCATACAAAGAAGGTCCTGAAATTCCAAAGAACCCAGTGAATGGAGAAGTTTTACCTGAAGAGAGTTGGAACACAGATCAGAGAAACAGAGTTGAGGCTGATCAAAGTGCAATTGCCTTTCTTTACCAAGCACTTCCTGATGACATATATTGCAATGTGGATTCCTACGAAACAGGAAAAGACATTTGGGATGAGGTGGAAAAAGAAAATCAAATTCTTCGAGTGGGTTGAAAAATCAAAATTTTGAAAATTTGAAATTTCTTACTTGTTCTATTTGCAGAGGTTTAAGCTCTGCATTTAGTTGAAATTGAAAAATCTCAAATTTTTTCTAAGTCTTTTATTGCTTGCAATGGCTTCAAGAGAGGCTTTAGCACTTGGTTCTGAAGGAAGACCACCTGTCTTATTTAGAGGATCTTATCCTCAATGGAAGAAAAGGTTTCTGAACTGGATAGACAGGCAAAAGAATGGAAAACTGCTAAGGAAATCATACAAAGAAGGTCCTGAAATTCCAAAGAACCCAGTGAATGGAGAAGTTTTACCTGAAGAGAGTTGGAACACAGATCAGAGAAACAGAGTTGAGGCTGATCAAAGTGCAATTGCCTTTCTTTACCAAGCACTTCCTGATGACATATATTGCAATGTGGATTCCTACGAAACAGGAAAAGACATTTGGGATGAGGTGGAAAAGCAGATGGAAGGATCAGATGTATCAAACACCATCAGGTTGTCTACAGTTCTGAATATGTATGAAACATTCAAACAACAGAAAGGTGAACCATTAAATGAGGTATACATCAGATTCTGCAATGTCATCAATGAGCTGAGAAAGAATGATGTTAAAAGAATTCAGAAGAAGAAAGAAGAGAGTGTACATTCAGATCCATTGGCTTTGGTTGCTGAAAAGAAGACTCCTAGAATGTCAAGACACAGTTTTGTTGAAGTTCAAACTGATTCTGATTCGAGTGATATGAGTGATTCTGATCTGGATGACAACCAAAAACAGATGTACAAAGAACTCGCTTATTTCACCAAGGCTTTCAAGAAGAAATTCTTCAAAAAGAAACCAACAAACAATCAGCTTAGGACTTCGTCAGTTTCTTCTTATGCTAAAAATGCAAATGCTCCTAAGTTTGATCAGAAGAAAGAGTTTGTTGGAGGTGAGAAGAAATATGAAAATCAGAGGAAGTTTGAGAAGAAGGTAATGGAGAGAAGGAATGAAGACAAGAAGTGCTATAACTGTGGCTTGACTGGACATTTTGCAATCAACTGCACCAAACCTCGACAGAAGAACTCCGAGTACTACAAGTACAAACTTTTGCTGGCAAGACAAGAGGAAAGCGGAATTGCTCTTCTCGCTGAGGATGACAAGTGGTTACATCTTTCTGACGAGGAGACAGACGAACTTGCAGCAAATGTGTGCTTCATGACAAAGATCAAGAAGTCAAAGGAGTTGGAGGAAGAAGATGAAAGTGTTTCTGAAGTCGAGGATGAGGTAATCTCTTTTCCCAAATCTGTGTTGAAATATTATATGGATATGGCTGAGACAGCAAGGAAAGACTGCAGGGAGTTGAGTAAAAAGAATCTAAAATTAAAGAAAGATTTGGAGGACAAAGAAAAAGATTTTCAAATTAAAATTGATACATTTCAAAAAGAATTTGAAAATTTGAAATCTGAAAAAGCAGCAGTCTCTTTTACTCAAAACTCCAAACTGCATCTTGAGAAACAAGAACTTGAGACCAAAGTTCTTGAACTGAGCAAGATTGTACGACAACTTCAAGTTGAGAAGACCAATGAGATGTTTCGAGCAAATGCTTTGGCTGAAGACATTGAGTCTTTGAATGTCAAGATGAAAGAATCTATCCCTGATGTGACGGAATTTGAAAATAAAATTTCTGACCTAAAATATGAATGTTGTATAAAAGATTCTCTTAAACAAAAACTTGATAAAGAAAATGATGAGTTGAAAGCTGAAATCAAGTCCTATCAAGAAAAGTTGTATAAGATAAATCGTTCATATCAACAAGTCTATTTAAACAGGCCCAGAAATTCAGAAACAATTTTCACATCAGGGTTGGGTTATAATAATCCAAAATGTTTGCTCGAAGCACAAAAAGAAGTCCCATCGTTATACAACGAATCTTATCTGAGATGTGGGATGACAGACCAATTTGTGAGACCGACCAATAGTGATTATGAGGCTGATGATTTTCTAGAAAAGGGTGCAAAAGTCTATTTTAACTATGAGTTAATGGATGAGTCATATGATTTTTTCGCTAACTCTACACACAACACAATCAAAGACAATCATGAGGCTGTCATACCGGAAATTCTTGAGTGTTTTACAGAAAAATCTTTGGAAAATCCTATTCCTATTCCAAAACCTGCAATTTTGAGACCTTATGTTCCACAGATAGTTTTGGAAAAGGTAATTGAAAATCTGGAAAAGTCACTTGATGAAAAGCAATCTTTGATAGATAATCTACAACCTCAAAATCACTATGTTATTGACCCACTCAAGAATCATGAAAATGATTGTGATCACCCCGATTGTCCTGTTTGTGAAGTTATGGCCACTCCAAATCTACCAAACCAGTCTGTGTGTCAAAATGAGACAACTTCACAAACTGCATGTTCAATTTGTGAAATCATGAATGCATCTGTGCAAACTGAGAGTCAAGTTGTGCATGTTTCTGTTCAAACTGATGGTGATTTAGATGATGTTCATGATATTGATGATTATTTTTTCCCAATTACCTCTGAAATTGAGACTTTCACCAAGTTTTCTGAAGGAACTCAATCTTACTTGAATGAAATTGATGCTTTCAAACAAAAGTTTGAAAAAGAACGAAAACAGAGATTAAATGTGCTAAAAGAACTTAATGATTTAAAAGTTGAATTCCAACTTCAGAAAATAGCACTTCAATTTCATAAAGATAAAGCATCAATTTCACTCAAGCAAAGTCTAAATCCGATAAAGAAAAATGAAGTAAGTGTGAAGTTGGAAACTGATGAATTATCAACATTTTTGGAAGAAAATCTTGATTATGATCCTGACTTTGAAAAACATTTTGTTCAAAAGGACGAAAAACTTGATTTTAATCTAAAAAAGATTCCACAGTCACACTCTTCACAATCTTCATACGATAAGTTCCAAAGATCAAAGACTACCCAACAGTCAAAGACCAAACAATTACCCAAGACTGACTCAAAACCGAAGACCAGACCATTACCAAAGTGTGTATCAAAACCCAAGACCACACATTCTGAATCAAAGACTTCTAGGCAACAACAGATGTACAAGGTCAAATCTAAATCTGAGTCTCAAAAAGAAGTCAAAACAAGCAGTGGTCAGAAGATTGTTACAATTGAATCTTTCTCATTAGGTAACAATCAACCTCAGCAGGTTAGGTATTCTAGTTTCCCTAGGTACTCTCAGACGAATCCTAAGTGCACTTTACATAGGGTTAGAGATACTGTTACAGGCATGACTAAATACAAAGACCAGTATGGATGGTTGTCACCTAATAACATTAAGAAAGTGAATAAGACCACAGAACCCATCAAAAAGAAACCTGTTAAGAACAAAGTTGACAAATTGTTTGCTAACTCAAAGAATGTTCGTGTTTCAGGTGACGTGTGCTTAACTAGTAGCAGTAGATGGATCCCTAAGGATAGATATTTGAATGCTTCTAGTAAAGTTAAGCTTGATGGGAGAACTTCTACTGTCAAACAAGTGTGGATTGTTCGTAGATCGATTACATTAGATAATACTGATAAATCTAGGACTAGTCCTGCTTGTACCAAAACATGTGTATAAACTTTTACACTTCCTTGCTTGTAATTCGTATATGTGTTTTGAACATTTATGTGTGCTTATTTGTTATTTGAATAAAGTGTTTGTTTGCGTGTTATTTTGCTTAATTTTTTTTATGTGTACTTGCATGTTATCCCTCTAACCTGCAAGGACCCAATCTACATGGGTACCTAAAACATATTACCTGTCCTTGCAGGAATATCTCATTTGTGTATGGTATGTCGACTCGGGATGTTCTCGCCATATGACTGGAACCAAATCAATTCTTTCGAACTATGTTGAAAAGTTTATGGGAACTGTAAGATTCGGAAACGATCATATCGCTCCTATTCTTGGTTATGGAGACATTGTCAAAAATGGAGTCACTATCAAGAGAGTTTCCTACGTTGAAGGACTTGGACACAATCTCTTTAGTGTTGGTCAATTTTGTGACAATGATCTTCAAGTATTATTTAGGAGATATGAATGCAAAGTGCAGACTGAAGATGGTGTGGATATTCTGACTGGAACAAGAGACAATAATTTGTTCACAATTGATCTCAACAACATCCCATCCAATTCTTCAGAGATTTGTCTTCTTTCGAAAGCAACTGCACAAAACTCTTGGTTATGGCATCGCCGTCTTTCTCATCTTAACTTTCAAACGATTAATACACTCGTGGATAAACAACTTGTTGAAGGTCTTCCGGACTACAAGTATGAAAGTGAACATGTTTGTCCAGCTTGTGCAATTGGAAAGATGAAGAAAGCTTCACACAAACCAAAGAAGCACCTAAGTACAGAAGGTCCTTTGCACCTTATTCATATGGATTTGTGTGGCCCAATGAAAGTTCAAAGTATCCATGGGAAGCGATACATTCTAGTGATTGTAGATGATTATTCTCGTTACACTTGGGTATTCTTTCTTCATGGAAAGAGTGAAACTCCGCAAGTGATTATTGATTTCATCAAGAAGACCCAAGTCAATCTCAAATCATTTGTTAGAATAGTTCGCTCAGACAATGGCACTGAATTCAAGAATTCAACAATTGATTCTTTCTTCAAGTCCATGGGTATTTCACACCAATTTTCTGCTGTCAGTACACCTCAACAGAATGGAGTAGTTGAACGTCGAAATCGAACTCTTGTTGAAGCAGCTAGAACAATGCTTGCCTATTCGAAGTTGCCACCGAATCTATGGGCTGAAGCTGTTGCTACTGCTTGTTTTACTCAAAACAGATCCATAATAAACAAGAGGTTTGATAAAACTCCGTATGAGGTGATCAACAAAAGAAAGCCCAATGTGAACTTCTTACACATTTTTGGATGTGTATGTTATGTTCTCAATGATCGAGACAATCTGGGCAAATTTGAACCAAAAGGCGATGAGGCATATTTCATCGGTTATTCAAGAGAATCCATTGCATATCGTGTATATAACCGAAGAACCAAGAGAATCGAAGAGAGTATGAATGTCAAATTTGATGAACTCTCAGGAATGGTTCTTGAACAACACAGTTCAAGACCCGAACTTAAAAGTCCACAAGCTTCCGCAACAAAAACTACTTCAAATGTCAAATCATCATTCTCTACTCCAACATCACAAGATTTGGATATCTTGTTCGAAGAATTTTTCAAAGTTTCAAAAGAAGTCCCTGCACCTGAAGTGAATTCAAATGAACCATCAAGTTCAAGTTCGAAAGAGATGGATTCCAATGAGTCTTCACCATCACAAGCATCAGATGATAGTCCACCATCTGATTCTCCTCCACCTACTGATTATTCACAGATGCATACTCAACCTCATGTTATCTCTCAAGTGACAAATCCATCAACCAATCCAGAAGATTATGATCAAGATAACTTTGTTGAACCAATTGTTACTTCACTTGAACAATTGACAGAACAACATACTCCTGATTTTATTGATTCTGAAGAATCTGGTGATCCAATTGATCCAATTCCTCATACAACAAAATGGACAAGAGCTCATCCAATTTCTCAAGTCATTGGTAATCCAACAACTGGAATTCAGACAAGATCCGCTTCTGCGAATGAATGTCTGTTTGTAAATTTTCTAAGCATTGTTGAACCAAAGACAGTGAATGAAGCTCTAAGTTGTCCAGATTGGGTGAAAGCTATGCAAGAGGAACTGAATCAATTTGAACGCCTTGAGGTGTGGAAATTGGTTCCAAATCCTTACAAGAACAAGGAGCCAATTAAAACCAAGTGGATCTTCAAGAATAAAAAGGATGAAACTGGAGTTGTTGTACGCAACAAAGCACGATTGGTTGCAAAGGGATATTGCCAACAAGATGGAATTGACTATGATGAGACATTCGCACCAGTTGCACGAATTGAGGCTATTCGGATGTTTCTTGCCTATGCTGCCTACAAGAACTTCACAGTCTACCAGATGGATGTTAAAACTGCTTTCTTGAATGGAATTCTCAAAGAAGAAGTGTACGTTGAACAACCAGAAGGTTTTGTGAGTTCCAAACATCCAGACTACGTTTACAGGTTAGACAAGGCATTATATGGTCTGAAACAAGCGCCTCGTGCATGGTATGATGCTCTATCCTCTTATCTTGTGAAATCTGGTTTTAATAAAGGTTCGATTGACACTACCTTGTTTATAAAACGACAAGGAAGTGACATTATTCTAATCCAGATTTATGTTGACGACATAATTTTCGGGTCAACTAATCCTAAATACTGCAAGAATTTCTCTGCTTTAATGATCAAGAAATTTGAAATGAGCATGATGGGTGAATTAAACTTTTTCCTTGGCCTTCAAGTAAAACAATTGTCAAATGGTACTTTTATCTGTCAATCTAAGTACATTTTGGACATGTTGAAAAAGTTTGATATGATGGATTGTCAAACGATTGGGACACCCATGGAAGCTCGAACAAAGATAAATGCTGACTTAAATGGAAAATCTTTTGATCAAAAGAAATATCGCAGTATGATAGGGTCACTCATGTACTTGACTGCTAGTCGCCCGGATATTATGTTCGCCACATGCATGTGTGCCAGGTACCAGGCCAATCCCAAGGAAAGTCATTTCCAGGCCGTTAAACGGATATTCCGATACCTGAAAGGCACAGTGAACCTTGGTCTCTGGTATCCAAGGGATACCGGGTTTCAGTTAATTGCATACTCGGATGCTGACCATGCAGGTTGTAAGCTTGATCGAAAGAGTACCTCTGGGAGTGTACAGTTTCTTGGGGATAGATTAGTCAGTTGGTCTTCAAAGAAGAAGTGTACGTTGAACAACCAGAAGGTTTTGTGAGTTCCAAACATCCAGACTACGTTTACAGGTTAGACAAGGCATTATATGGTCTGAAACAAGCGCCTCGTGCATGGTATGATGCTCTATCCTCTTATCTTGTGAAATCTGGTTTTAATAAAGGTTCGATTGACACTACCTTGTTTATAAAACGACAAGGAAGTGACATTATTCTAATCCAGATTTATGTTGACGACATAATTTTCGGGTCAACTAATCCTAAATACTGCAAGAATTTCTCTGCTTTAATGATCAAGAAATTTGAAATGAGCATGATGGGTGAATTAAACTTTTTCCTTGGCCTTCAAGTAAAACAATTGTCAAATGGTACTTTTATCTGTCAATCTAAGTACATTTTGGACATGTTGAAAAAGTTTGATATGATGGATTGTCAAACGATTGGGACACCCATGGAAGCTCGAACAAAGATAAATGCTGACTTAAATGGAAAATCTTTTGATCAAAAGAAATATCGCAGTATGATAGGGTCACTCATGTACTTGACTGCTAGTCGCCCGGATATTATGTTCGCCACATGCATGTGTGCCAGGTACCAGGCCAATCCCAAGGAAAGTCATTTCCAGGCCGTTAAACGGATATTCCGATACCTGAAAGGCACAGTGAACCTTGGTCTCTGGTATCCAAGGGATACCGGGTTTCAGTTAATTGCATACTCGGATGCTGACCATGCAGGTTGTAAGCTTGATCGAAAGAGTACCTCTGGGAGTGTACAGTTTCTTGGGGATAGATTAGTCAGTTGGTCTTCAAAGAAACAGAATTGTGTATCCACATCTACTGCAGAAGCTGAATACGTTGCTGCAGCAAGCTGTTGTTCACAAGTTCTTTGGATGAAGACTCAGTTGACTGATTATGGATTCCAATTCAACAGAATTCCCATTTACTGTGACTCAAAGAGTGCTATTGCCATTTCTTGCAATCCTGTACAGCACACAAGCGCCTCGTGCATGGTATGATGCTCTATCCTCTTATCTTGTGAAATCTGGTTTTAATAAAGGTTCGATTGACACTACCTTGTTTATAAAACGACAAGGAAGTGACATTATTCTAATCCAGATTTATGTTGACGACATAATTTTCGGGTCAACTAATCCTAAATACTGCAAGAATTTCTCTGCTTTAATGATCAAGAAATTTGAAATGAGCATGATGGGTGAATTAAACTTTTTCCTTGGCCTTCAAGTAAAACAATTGTCAAATGGTACTTTTATCTGTCAATCTAAGTACATTTTGGACATGTTGAAAAAGTTTGATATGATGGATTGTCAAACGATTGGGACACCCATGGAAGCTCGAACAAAGATAAATGCTGACTTAAATGGAAAATCTTTTGATCAAAAGAAATATCGCAGTATGATAGGGTCACTCATGTACTTGACTGCTAGTCGCCCGGATATTATGTTCGCCACATGCATGTGTGCCAGGTACCAGGCCAATCCCAAGGAAAGTCATTTCCAGGCCGTTAAACGGATATTCCGATACCTGAAAGGCACAGTGAACCTTGGTCTCTGGTATCCAAGGGATACCGGGTTTCAGTTAATTGCATACTCGGATGCTGACCATGCAGGTTGTAAGCTTGATCGAAAGAGTACCTCTGGGAGTGTACAGTTTCTTGGGGATAGATTAGTCAGTTGGTCTTCAAAGAAGAAGTGTACGTTGAACAACCAGAAGGTTTTGTGAGTTCCAAACATCCAGACTACGTTTACAGGTTAGACAAGGCATTATATGGTCTGAAACAAGCGCCTCGTGCATGGTATGATGCTCTATCCTCTTATCTTGTGAAATCTGGTTTTAATAAAGGTTCGATTGACACTACCTTGTTTATAAAACGACAAGGAAGTGACATTATTCTAATCCAGATTTATGTTGACGACATAATTTTCGGGTCAACTAATCCTAAATACTGCAAGAATTTCTCTGCTTTAATGATCAAGAAATTTGAAATGAGCATGATGGGTGAATTAAACTTTTTCCTTGGCCTTCAAGTAAAACAATTGTCAAATGGTACTTTTATCTGTCAATCTAAGTACATTTTGGACATGTTGAAAAAGTTTGATATGATGGATTGTCAAACGATTGGGACACCCATGGAAGCTCGAACAAAGATAAATGCTGACTTAAATGGAAAATCTTTTGATCAAAAGAAATATCGCAGTATGATAGGGTCACTCATGTACTTGACTGCTAGTCGCCCGGATATTATGTTCGCCACATGCATGTGTGCCAGGTACCAGGCCAATCCCAAGGAAAGTCATTTCCAGGCCGTTAAACGGATATTCCGATACCTGAAAGGCACAGTGAACCTTGGTCTCTGGTATCCAAGGGATACCGGGTTTCAGTTAATTGCATACTCGGATGCTGACCATGCAGGTTGTAAGCTTGATCGAAAGAGTACCTCTGGGAGTGTACAGTTTCTTGGGGATAGATTAGTCAGTTGGTCTTCAAAGAAAAAGTGTACGTTGAACAACCAGAAGGTTTTGTGAGTTCCAAACATCCAGACTACGTTTACAGGTTAGACAAGGCATTATATGGTCTGAAACAAGCGCCTCGTGCATGGTATGATGCTCTATCCTCTTATCTTGTGAAATCTGGTTTTAATAAAGGTTCGATTGACACTACCTTGTTTATAAAACGACAAGGAAGTGACATTATTCTAATCCAGATTTATGTTGACGACATAATTTTCGGGTCAACTAATCCTAAATACTGCAAGAATTTCTCTGCTTTAATGATCAAGAAATTTGAAATGAGCATGATGGGTGAATTAAACTTTTTCCTTGGCCTTCAAGTAAAACAATTGTCAAATGGTACTTTGTTCTTGATCATCTTCAAATCATCATAAAGTTTGATTAACATGTTCTTGGTAATCTCTAACAAATTTTTTAGATCAAAAGTGCCATTTGCAGAGCTTATTGCTCGGCAAACAGTACAAAGTGAAAATTTTTCACCAAGTTTCTAAAACCAACTGTTTGCAGAGCATTTTGCTCGGCAAACAGTACGAAGTGAAAATTTTTCACCAAGTTTCTAAAACCAACTGTTTGCAGAGCATTTTGCTCGGCAAACAGTACGAAGTGAAAATTTTTCACCAAGTTTCTAAAACCAACTGTTTGCAGAGCATTTTGCTCGGCAAACAGTACGAAGTGAAAATTTTTCACCAAGTTTCTAAAACCAACTGTTTGCAGAGCATTTTGCTCGGCAAACAGTACGAAGTGAAAATTTTTCACCAAGTTTCTAAAACCAACTGTTTGCAGAGCATTTTGCTCGGCAAACAGTACGAAGTGAAAATTTTTCACCAAGTTTCTAAAACCAACTGTTTGCAGAGCATTTTGCTCGGCAAACAGTACGAAGTGAAAATTTTTCACCAAGTTTCTAAAACCAACTGTTTGCAGAGCATTTTGCTCGGCAAACAGTACGAAGTGAAAATTTTTCACCAAGTTTCTAAAACCAACTGTTTGCAGAGCATTTTGCTCGGCAAACGCTTGTTTTTATCAAAACAAATTTGTTTTTCCACCAAGTCTTAAAACAACATAATGCAGAGCATTTTGCTCGGCAAACAGTACAAAGTGAAAATTTTTCACCAAGTTTCTAAAACCAACTGTTTGCAGAGCATTTTGCTCGGCAAACAGTACGAAGTGAAAATTTTTCACCAAGTTTCTAAAACCAACTGTTTGCAGAGCATTTTGCTCGGCAAACAGTACGAAGTGAAAATTTTTCACCAAGTTTCTAAAACCAACTGTTTGCAGAGCATTTTGCTCGGCAAACAGTACGAAGTGAAAATTTTTCACCAAGTTTCTAAAACCAACTGTTTGCAGAGCATTTTGCTCGGCAAACAGTACGAAGTGAAAATTTTTCACCAAGTTTCTAAAACCAACTGTTTGCAGAGCATTTTGCTCGGCAAACAGTACGAAGTGAAAATTTTTCACCAAGTTTCTAAAACCAACTGTTTGCAGAGCATTTTGCTCGGCAAACAGTACGAAGTGAAAATTTTTCACCAAGTTTCTAAAACCAACTGTTTGCAGAGCATTTTGCTCGGCAAATGGGTACTTTGTTCTTGATCATCTTCAAATCATCATAAAGTTTGATTAACATGTTCTTGGTAATCTCTAACAAATTTTTTAGATCAAAAGTGCCATTTGCAGAGCTTATTGCTCGGCAAACGCTTGTTTTTATCAAAACAAATTTGTTTTTCCACCAAGTCTTAAAACAACATAATGCAGAGCATTTTGCTCGGCAAACAGTACAAAGTGAAAATTTTTCACCAAGTTTCTAAAACCAACTGTTTGCAGAGCATTTTGCTCGGCAAACAGTACGAAGTGAAAATTTTTCACCAAGTTTCTAAAACCAACTGTTTGCAGAGCATTTTGCTCGGCAAACAGTACGAAGTGAAAATTTTTCACCAAGTTTCTAAAACCAACTGTTTGCAGAGCATTTTGCTCGGCAAACAGTACGAAGTGAAAATTTTTCACCAAGTTTCTAAAACCAACTGTTTGCAGAGCATTTTGCTCGGCAAACAGTACGAAGTGAAAATTTTTCACCAAGTTTCTAAAACCAACTGTTTGCAGAGCATTTTGCTCGGCAAACAGTACGAAGTGAAAATTTTTCACCAAGTTTCTAAAACCAACTGTTTGCAGAGCATTTTGCTCGGCAAACAGTACGAAGTGAAAATTTTTCACCAAGTTTCTAAAACCAACTGTTTGCAGAGCATTTTGCTCGGCAAACAGTACGAAGTGAAAATTTTTCACCAAGTTTCTAAAACCAACTGTTTGCAGAGCATTTTGCTCGGCAAACAGTACGAAGTGAAAATTTTTCACCAAGTTTCTAAAACCAACTGTTTGCAGAGCATTTTGCTCGGCAAACAGTACGAAGTGAAAATTTTTCACCAAGTTTCTAAAACCAACTGTTTGCAGAGCATTTTGCTCGGCAAACAGTACGAAGTGAAAATTTTTCACCAAGTTTCTAAAACCAACTGTTTGCAGAGCATTTTGCTCGGCAAACAGTACGAAGTGAAAATTTTTCACCAAGTTTCTAAAACCAACTGTTTGCAGAGCATTTTGCTCGGCAAACAGTACGAAGTGAAAATTTTTCACCAAGTTTCTAAAACCAACTGTTTGCAGAGCATTTTGCTCGGCAAACAGTACAATTTGAAATTTTTCACATTGAAATGTTTCTTTAATCAATTGACAACATTTTTGTTGTTCAATTATAGAAAATTTCATACATTTCAAAGGAGTTGGACTGAACTGCTCATTTGCAGAGCTTTGAGCTCTGCATTTACATGTTTCAACTCCAAAACAAATCAAATTTTTGCCAAAACCAATTTTTGGTCCTTGTCAATTTCTGGATTTATTTTTCAAAATTTGCC
>CM067167.1:150086318-150279309 GCA_034093135.1 Erigeron breviscapus | reverse complement strand
TTTGGGTTTTGACTGATGTACTTTAGGTGTATTCAGATAATTGTCACACCTTTTGATTTTTGATAATGTTACAATTAAATTTAGTGATAAATTCATTACGCACAGGATAATTGGTCTGAACGGACAAATGGCTTTGAGAATTACCATTTCCATTCTGCCTCAGTATAAGGCTGCACAAATGGATAATTATAAAGACTTAAACACCATAAAGTCACCAATTATAAATGAGCAAGTATATTTGTAAAACATAAAGGTTTAGAATGACTTTACCTCCTACGAAAAGTATTGATTTCTTCAATTTCCTCATCAAGAAAGATTCGGGTACCATACATATCATTTTGAACACTGATAGCATCTAAAAAAGATACAATATAAAGTTTTCAGTTCATAAATAAAATATTTAAATGTTATAATTGAGCACAGTAAACAGACTGTCTAAACTAAATATTTCTAAAAGTTTAGTTTATTTAATTGTAATTTCTTGTCTTAACTAAAATAAGACGGGGGAAAATACCTTTACCTTATATTTTGACTTTTAGGTCAAACGGTAATTAATCGTAAGCATTTTACCAAATTAAGGGTATTAAAAATATCAGAAAGAAGCCACATGGGCTTAAATTGGTTTGAAAGGCTGGGAGGGAAACAACAAACCCCCCCATCACCCCTTTTCTTAAAACTTCCTGACAAAACACACCCACACCCACACAGAACACACACACAAATATCTTTTATGCTCTAAATCAATTTGCAAGAAGAAATCTTAAGAGAAAATAAGAAACATGGCATTGCATGAGAGTGGAAACGGTTCAACATAAGGAAGTAGCATACAACTTCATAAGTTCAAAGTGATTGGCAATAACATACACCAATGAACAACAAAAGATAAACAGAGTGGCAAATAGACAGAAAAATAATGTTCAAAAGAAATCTGCCAACATAACAGTAGAGTTTTCAAGCATTGTTTAGACATCATATGGTTCCAACTTCTTCCAGTCTTTTGGTGGATGATTCTCCAGGAGCATTGATAGCATCAATAACAGCTTTGATGGGTCTTTTGATGAGGGGACTTGTTTCAGTGTCATTGTCGACGTCCATAGCCAAACAACCGCCAGTAACAGATGCAACATCCTTCGAAAAGATCACAAAGAAACTATATTAATATTAGACCAGCTTCGTGTTTTGCAAATGATTCTATGTAAAAATAGTGGAATAATTATTTAGTTACCTTTGAGTCAACTCCACATTGTGACGATTCTGATAGCTTGACACAGGTAGGATCAACGCTTGGGGTAGTAACCTAAGAAGATGAACAAATTATGAATCATGTTTCGTAATATTGGCACAATACTTGAAATATAAGTGCTTAATAAGCATAAAAAGGGATGAATACCTGTGGTGCATTCTCCTCCACAGTCTTTCTTACAGCATTAGTGATAAATTCATTACGCACAGGATAATTGGTCTGAACGGACAAATGGCTTTGAGAATTACCATTTCCATTCTGCCTCAGTATAAGGCTGCACAAATGGATAATTATAAAGACTTAAACACCATAAAGTCACCAATTATAAATGAGCAAGTATATTTGTAAAACATAAAGGTTTAGAATGACTTTACCTCCTACGAAAAGTATTGATTTCTTCAATTTCCTCATCAAGAAAGATTCGGGTACCATACATATCATTTTGAACACTGATAGCATCTAAAAAAGATACAATATAAAGTTTTCAGTTCATAAATAAAATATTTATGATAGTAGTCTAATTGTTGAAATAAACTTACTACTCCAAAATTTGATTTTGGCATGTTGCAGAACTGCTATGACACTTTCTTCTCCTTTATGGTTGCTGATATAATTGCTCACTTGGACAGCATAATCAGCCCATAAAGTGCATCGCAAAACCTTACCACTACATTTACGTTTATTTCAATTTTAGTCATTAAGTATATGTAAAGTAGAGATATATAACATGTAACAAAGATATTGTGACTTGACCCTAAATGACCAATATTTTCTGCAGTAAATGAATTTGAGACAGCAAATTAGCCATGCAACAAACATCATGAAGTCCATATAAATGAAAATAATTTATGAAGTACAAACATACATTAAATACCCAGACAGTTTGTGAAGTATACTAAAAGCACAGGCAACAAACATTCCTAGATGCAGAACTTCTTAAATGACACCTACTTAGGAAATATTCTGCATACCTTTGACATTTACAAAAATTCTGCACAATTATACTTTTCATGAAAAACATTCTGATAATCTTAAATGCTATAAAATCTTCTGATGATCTTAAATGCCAATCATTTAATCAGTAACAATTAGAAACACGTGTATGGTGAACAAATTGTACCCTAATATTACACTTGATTACATATATACAATTGAATTAAAAAAACTTACTCCAAATCTTGGAGATCCAAATGAATCCTCTTGGTGTCTTTACCAGATTTCCCTTTGAAGATATCCAAGTCTCCACACCATACCACGTTTCCAATGACATCTAAATTAAATTAATAACACGAAAATAACAGTGAGATATGGTTTAAGTTAACATCAAAGTTTTATTCTAATTGTTAAAAACTCACCAACTGTTAACGCAGATTGAGACAACTCCATATCAATCTGTTCAAAGTTTTTGAAAAGAAACCCATAAGGGTGACCTTGAAAGCCACAAGTAGGTTCTACTTCAGTACAACGGTAGAAGTTGATTTTCTTTTTAAGAGGGAGCACAGGATACTTGTCTGCTTGTTCACCAACACCACACCTCTTGATAATGTAAACTCCATCTTCTTGGAGCTTATCCACAAACTGAGGAATCAAGATGTCCTTGACAAACATCTGAATCTTTTGGCCCTATAAAAGAAACAAAAAAAAAAAAAAAAAAAAAAAAAAAAAAAAAAAAAAAAAAAAAAAAAAAAAAAAAAAAAAAAAAAAAAAAAAAAAAAAAAAAAAAAAAAAAAAAAAAAAAAAAAAAAAAAAAAAAAAAAAAAAAAAAAAAAAAAAAAAAAAAAAAAAAAAAAAAAAAAAAAAAAAAAAAAAAAAAAAAAAAAAAAAAAAAAAAAAAAAAAAAAAAAAAAAAAAAAAAAAAAAAAAAAAAAAAAAAAAAAAAAAAAAAAAAAAAAAAAAAAAAAAAAAAAAAAAAAAAAAAAAAAAAAAAAAAAAAAAAAAAAAAAAAAAAAAAAAAAAAAAAAAAAAAAAAAAAAAAAAAAAAAAAAAAAAAAAAAAAAAAAAAAAAAAAAAAAAAAAAAAAAAAAAAAAAAAAAAAAAAAAAAAAAAAAAAAAAAAAAAAAAAAAAAAAAAAAAAAAAAAAAAAAAAAAAAAAAAAAAAAAAAAAAAAAAAAAAAAAAAAAAAAAAAAAAAAAAAAAAAAAAAAAAAAAAAAAAAAAAAAAAAAAAAAAAAAAAAAAAAAAAAAAAAAAAAAAAAAAAAAAAAAAAAAAAAAAAAAAAAAAAAAAAAAAAAAAAAAAAAAAAAAAAAAAAAAAAAAAAAAAAAAAAAAAAAAAAAAAAAAAAAAAAAAAAAAAAAAAAAAAAAAAAAAAAAAAAAAAAAAAAAAAAAAAAAAAAAAAAAAAAAAAAAAAAAAAAAAAAAAAAAAAAAAAAAAAAAAAAAAAAAAAAAAAAAAAAAAAAAAAAAAAAAAAAAAAAAAAAAAAAAAAAAAAAAAAAAAAAAAAAAAAAAAAAAAAAAAAAAAAAAAAAAAAAAAAAAAAAAAAAAAAAAAAAAAAAAAAAAAAAAAAAAAAAAAAAAAAAAAAAAAAAAAAAAAAAAAAAAAAAAAAAAAAAAAAAAAAAAAAAAAAAAAAAAAAAAAAAAAAAAAAAAAAAAAAAAAAAAAAAAAAAAAAAAAAAAAAAAAAAAAAAAAAAAAAAAAAAAAAAAAAAAAAAAAAAAAAAAAAAAAAAAAAAAAAAAAAAAAAAAAAAAAAAAAAAAAAAAAAAAAAAAAAAAAAAAAAAAAAAAAAAAAAAAAAAAAAAAAAAAAAAAAAAAAAAAAAAAAAAAAAAAAAAAAAAAAAAAAAAAAAAAAAAAAAAAAAAAAAAAAAAAAAAAAAAAAAAAAAAAAAAAAAAAAAAAAAAAAAAAAAAAAAAAAAAAAAAAAAAAAAAAAAAAAAAAAAAAAAAAAAAAAAAAAAAAAAAAAAAAAAAAAAAAAAAAAAAAAAAAAAAAAAAAAAAAAAAAAAAAAAAAAAAAAAAAAAAAAAAAAAAAAAAAAAAAAAAAAAAAAAAAAAAAAAAAAAAAAAAAAAAAAAAAAAAAAAAAAAAAAAAAAAAAAAAAAAAAAAAAAAAAAAAAAAAAAAAAAAAAAAAAAAAAAAAAAAAAAAAAAAAAAAAAAAAAAAAAAAAAAAAAAAAAAAAAAAAAAAAAAAAAAAAAAAAAAAAAAAAAAAAAAAAAAAAAAAAAAAAAAAAAAAAAAAAAAAAAAAAAAAAAAAAAAAAAAAAAAAAAAAAAAAAAAAAAAAAAAAAAAAAAAAAAAAAAAAAAAAAAAAAAAAAAAAAAAAAAAAAAAAAAAAAAAAAAAAAAAAAAAAAAAAAAAAAAAAAAAAAAAAAAAAAAAAAAAAAAAAAAAAAAAAAAAAAAAAAAAAAAAAAAAAAAAAAAAAAAAAAAAAAAAAAAAAAAAAAAAAAAAAAAAAAAAAAAAAAAAAAAAAAAAAAAAAAAAAAAAAAAAAAAAAAAAAAAAAAAAAAAAAAAAAAAAAAAAAAAAAAAAAAAAAAAAAAAAAAAAAAAAAAAAAAAAAAAAAAAAAAAAAAAAAAAAAAAAAAAAAAAAAAAAAAAAAAAAAAAAAAAAAAAAAAAAAAAAAAAAAAAAAAAAAAAAAAAAAAAAAAAAAAAAAAAAAAAAAAAAAAAAAAAAAAAAAAAAAAAAAAAAAAAAAAAAAAAAAAAAAAAAAAAAAAAAAAAAAAAAAAAAAAAAAAAAAAAAAAAAAAAAAAAAAAAAAAAAAAAAAAAAAAAAAAAAAAAAAAAAAAAAAAAAAAAAAAAAAAAAAAAAAAAAAAAAAAAAAAAAAAAAAAAAAAAAAAAAAAAAAAAAAAAAAAAAAAAAAAAAAAAAAAAAAAAAAAAAAAAAAAAAAAAAAAAAAAAAAAAAAAAAAAAAAAAAAAAAAAAAAAAAAAAAAAAAAAAAAAAAAAAAAAAAAAAAAAAAAAAAAAAAAAAAAAAAAAAAAAAAAAAAAAAAAAAAAAAAAAAAAAAAAAAAAAAAAAAAAAAAAAAAAAAAAAAAAAAAAAAAAAAAAAAAAAAAAAAAAAAAAAAAAAAAAAAAAAAAAAAAAAAAAAAAAAAAAAAAAAAAAAAAAAAAAAAAAAAAAAAAAAAAAAAAAAAAAAAAAAAAAAAAAAAAAAAAAAAAAAGAAAAAAAAACACTTGATAGACATGGAAGTGCTGAAATCTCAAATCTAGACTTCTTGGGCCTTTTGATGAGTCACTAAAATCTGAATAATAGCCGAGGTCAAATAGCCCATTGGGCTTTGTCCTATAAAAGCACGATCCCCCAATACATATATGAAAAATCATAAATGTAGTTAGTTCGGTTCATTACTTGCTCAGTTGGTCGTATGATGAGAAACCAAGACCAATAATTCTTGTTTGGTTTTGTACAAACCGACCTGTAGAAATGAAATAAAATTTGAGAATGTTCTGCAAAAAAATTGCTACAATAGTAAACTGAGTAGGAATTTTGCTTATTTGTGACACCTTCATTTAACTTACAAGTAGTAATTTTGTTTATTTGTCAATTTGTTAGATGTTTGAGCATGAAAATGAGAAGCTCAATCAAAGAAGGGTTTTAACCAAGAAAATCATCAAGATCTCCTACAAAGTAGTGCAAACCTAATAAATTCTTGACGAATCTAAGGTGTTCGATGATTTTCCCAAAGAGATGTTTCGATCTTTGGAGGATATGATTGATATGTGATTTTATGTTTATGATTGATTGATGATGAATGTGCTGATGATGATATTATTCTGAATATATATACTGTAGAGAATGTTTATATGTAATGATTGTGATATATATATATATATATATATATATATATATATATATATATATATATATATATATATATATATATATATATATATATATATATATATATATATATATATATATATATATATATATATATATATATATATATATATATATATATATATATATATATATATATATATATATATATATATATATATATATATATATATATATATATATATATATATATATATATATATATATATATATATATATATATATATATATATATATATATATATATATATATATATATATATATATATATATATATATATATATATATATATATATATATATATATATATATATATATATATATATATATATATATATATATATATATATATATATATATATATATATATATATATATATATATATATATATATATATATATATATATATATATATATATATATATATATATATATATATATATATATATATATATATATATATATATATATATATATATATATATATATATATATATATATATATATATATATATATATATATATATATATATATATATATATATATATATATATATATATATATATATATATATATATATATATATATATATATATATATATATATATATATATATATATATATATATATATATATATATATATATATATATATATATATATATATATATATATATATATATATATATATATATATATATATATATATATATATATATATATATATATATATATATATATATATATATATATATATATATATATATATATATATATATATATATATATATATATATATATATATATATATATATATATATATATATATATATATATATATATATATATATATATATATATATATATATATATATATATATATATATATATATATATATATATATATATATATATATATATATATATATATATATATATATATATATATATATATATATATATATATATATATATATATATATATATATATATATATATATATATATATATATATATATATATATATATATATATATATATATATATATATATATATATATATATATATATATATATATATATATATATATATATATATATATATATATATATATATATATATATATATATATATATATATATATATATATATATATATATATATATATATATATATATATATATATATATATATATATATATATATATATATATATATATATATATATATATATATATATATATATATATATATATATATATATATATATATATATATATATATATATATATATATATATATATATATATATATATATATATATATATATATATATATATATATATATATATATATATATATATATATATATATATATATATATATATATATATATATATATATATATATATATATATATATATATATATATATATATATATATATATATATATATATATATATATATATATATATATATATATATATATATATATATATATATATATATATATATATATATATATATATATATATATATATATATATATATATATATATATATATATATATATATATATATATATATATATATATATATATATATATATATATATATATATATATATATATATATATATATATATATATATATATATATATATATATATATATATATATATATATATATATATATATATATATATATATATATATATATATATATATATATATATATATATATATATATATATATATATATATATATATATATATATATATATATATATATATATATATATATATATATATATATATATATATATATATATATATATATATATATATATATATATATATATATATATATATATATATATATATATATATATATATATATATATATATATATATATATATATATATATATATATATATATATATATATATATATATATATATATATATATATATATATATATATATATATATATATATATATATATATATATATATATATATATATATATATATATATATATATATATATATATATATATATATATATATATATATATATAAATATATATATATATATATTCGATTAGATCGCCCAGCCTGACTGTCTTATGCTTCGATACATATATATATTTCAGTGGTTCAATCTTCTCAAACACTTGCTTGTTTCAATTTCAACACATACATATTTAATTAGGGTTTACCCTATATCTTCATCTTCTCTCTTTGAAGGCCCGATTTCATATACATCTTCAAGTCCCCCAAGTTTGGAGGTAAGTATTTGTCAAATACTTGGTTTCAAACTTAAATTCTTCCTATTCTTTCTATTTTTTCATATAAATCTTTTTCTTTGAACAGCCGTACGGCGAGGGGAAAGATAAGAATACAACTCTTCCTTTTTAGATCGAATTGCTAAAAGGTATAATCTCTTTCTTTTCTATCTTTCTTTTCTTCCTGCTTCTTTGGATCAGACCGTACTAGGCAGTCAAAATAGAGAAAAAAGATAGATCTTTCGAACCAGGAGAAAAAGAGGGTATAGATCTGCATTTTTCTTGGTTATCTTGAAATACTTTTTCTCATCTTATGATTTCTTTCTTGACTCTATTTGTGATATCAGAAAATAACGAAAATATTTACTTTCTGTTTCTTTTCGTGTTTTGGCAGAGAAGAAAAAAAAAGAGGTGTGGATCGGCCAACAAGAAGAAAAAAGGTAAAAAATTGTATTCATATATATCGCATATGTATATAATTTTTTGTTTCCATATTTCATCTTGGTTTCTTATTTTTTTATTTTAACTTCTTTTTTAGCCGTCGATCAAGGAGGACTAGCAAAGTTGGTTTGTTTTCCGGTAGCCGGAGTGTTAACAGTACTCGCTCCTGGGTTGTTTTCTGGTGGTCCAGCTTTTTTGTGTCAACAGTACTCCTGTGTTGAGAAGGTATTATTTTCCTACATATTTGATAACAATATATGTGTAGAGACATGTGATGTTCCTGACATCATTTTGTTTCGTAGACAGATTCATACATGTGATAATCTTGATTATTAAAACTTTTTCCTCATGCCTTAAGATCGTAAATATTGATCCATGTTGTTGATGTGATGCATATAGTATGTCTTGTTTATGCTCTTAGATTTAGAGATAGGTAGCGTAATGCACATGTTTACTACGTATCATGCATATTGACATACTTGTCAAGAATTCTTGTAGCTTTGTCAAAATTATGTGCAAATGCACGATGTGTATTAAGACAAACTGGTCAATCAAATTCTCATTGGACTTTTATATGCTTTCCATGCCATACGTTTTGAAGTTGGAGAAAGTTGTATATGTGATGCCACTGTGTTTGTTAGGCATATACATAACAAGCATTATTGTGCATGTTCCATATTTATATTGCCTTTATGTAGTCTGGTGAAATTCAACTTGATACATGTTATCATTGTTACTTGTACATGTATAGTTAAATTTGATATATGTTGTCATTGCTACTTGTAAGCACATATACTTTTGTTATAATTTCGAATGTATTTTGTGTAAAGAATATTTGCGTTATAGCATAGGATGAGCTTTTGATTTTAAATCCTCATTTAGGATTCTTGTTTAGTACAGGTGTCGTTTCTGCCTTCCCTTTGAAATTTGAAAGGCTAGAAGTTTTTTGGACGTTAGAAGCTTTGTTTTAGGTTGTCACCATGTCAGAGGCTAGTAGTGACCATATTGAGGAAGCTAGTGGGTCCCAACCTAAAGTTAGCAAAGTTAGGAGACCTCCAACCTTAGCCAAGGAGTGTTGTACTTCTGTTACTGCCGGTAGCCTAGCCAAGCTAGTTGAGACTTATCCCTGCCTAGCCAAGTATAACCCCATTGTTCCTGAGGATACTGACAGGGTGAACCTTCCGCCTTCTGGGAAGGTTGCTTTCTATAGGGATTACCTTACTTGGTCTGGCCTTAGAGTTCCACTGACACCTTTCTACCTTGAGGTTCTTTCTCACTATAAGATTGGCCTTACTCAGCTACATCCGCTGGCAGCTGGAAAGATTGTGCGGTTTGAGATGATCCTTAGGGCTTTAGGGCAGCCTTATTCGTTTGTCGGTCAGAACCCGAATCGGGTGACCCTGAAAGTATCGCCTTAGGCGTCTGGCCGCGTGGACCAAGGCAAGAACCAACTTCTCCAAACATGGATAGTTTATTTCTGGGCCTTTTAAGGCTCTGCTTACGAAGTAAATTGGCATTTGGCCATTGTTTCTTTCTGCAAGTAATACTGCACTAACACATTCTTTAGAAGCAGCAAGATATAGAGTAAGTGTTTCACCTGCGATCGGAGCTGTGAGAGTCGGGAGATCGGCAAGGAATTTCTTCATATCTTTGAATGCCTCTCTGCCTCTGCTGACCAAGAGAAGTCTTGCTTCCTTATGCACCCCTTCAGTGTTCTAAAGAAAGGTAAAGATCTTTCAGCAGACTTTGACAGAAATCTTGCTAAGGCCGCCAACTTCCCATTAAGACTTTGAACTTGTTTCTTGGTTCGAGGGGATGGCATTTCTAGCACTGCCTGAATTTTCTTTGGGTTTGCTTTGATTCCTTTAGGAGTGACTATGTGTCCAAGAAACTTTCCTTCTTCCATTCCAAAGCTACACTTTGATGGGTTTAACTTCATATTGATGCTTCTCAGGGTGTCAAAGGTTTCTTGTACGTCTGCCAACATCATCTCCTCCGCATGACTCTTTATCACAATGTCATCCACATACGCTTCCACATTCCTTCCAATTTGATCTTTGAATGCTTTGTCTATCAAACGCTGGTATGTAGCCCCAACATTTTTTAGACCGAAAGGCATTTTCTTAAAACAATAAATTCCCTGGTCGGTGTGCTGTCTTGTCTTCATCCATCTTCTTCATAGAAATTTGATGATACCCTTTATAAGCATCTAAGAAGCATTTCAATCTAAACCCATCAAGGGATTCTACCTTCCAATCTATCTCTGGGAGAGGATAGTTGTCTTTTGGGCAAGCCTTGTTGATGTCTTTGAAATCTACACAGAGTCTCCAGGAACCATCTGGCTTCTTTACCATGACTGGGTTAGCTACCCAGGTTTGGTACTTAACTTCTCTAAGAATTCCAGCTTCCACCATTTCATTAACTTGTTCACATGCAGCTTTGCTTCTATCTTGACACATTCCCCTCTTCTTTTGTCTTATTGGTGATATGTTGGGGTTGGCATTTAATGCGTGCTCAGCTAACTCTCTTGGGACTCCTGTCATATCTGATGTCTGCCAGGCAAAGATGTCCAAATTATTTTTTAACAAGTCAATCAACTCTTCCTTGGCTCTTCTTGGGAGTTGTGACCCTATAATCACTGGTTGATCAGGAAACCTTTTATTGATTATTACTTTTTCTTCGGGACCATCTTGCACTTGGCTTTCTTGTACTTTTTCAACCTTCCTTGGCGAAGCTTTCTCGACTTGCTTACACTCCTCTGGCCAAGTCATACGCCCTCTAATGGTAGCCACTCCTGAAGGAGTTGGAAACTTCACCATTCCATGGATGGTTGATGGAATTGCTCCAAACTTTTGCATTGAGGGTCGGCCTAGTATGACGTTGTAAGCTGATGGGGCTCTTATTATCATGAAGTCAATAAGTTCAATTCTGTGATAAGGGTATTCCCCCATCATAACTTCCATAGTAACCTCCCCGACTGGCCTGTTGGACTCTCCCATGAAACTAACAAGTTGTGTCATCGAAGGTCGCTTAAGATCTCTAATTCTCTGGGGTAACTTTCGGAAACAATGGTCATATATTATGTCTGATGAACTTCCATTGTCCAAGTATACCTTTCCAACTTCAAAGTTTGCCACCCTAGCTTGTATCACTACTGGATCGGAGGAAACAACCTTAACTGGTGGGAAAGAGATTGAGACCATCCTCCATGGCTCAAGAACTTCTGCTTTCCTTTTTTCGTACTTGGTTTTTCCTCTTATCATGTAAACATGGCCATCTGGAGGTGGGGGTCGATCGTTCCTCCCATCTCTCTTTTGCCAAGTATAAGTCTTCTTAGCTTGGGTAGTTCTTTTTGCTTGCTTTGCACCTGGGACCAAGTGTTCCAACTTTCCCTCATCTAAAGCCCTTTTTATCTCGATCTTAAGCTCCCTGCAAGCATTTGTTTCATGACCATGGTCTTCATGGAATTCACAGTACTTTGACATGTCTTTCTTTCCAGACCTGTGTATCAAAGGTCGGGGAGGTTTGAAATTTTCACCAACTCGCTCAGTCTTAAGGATCTCCCTTGGGGATTTTATCAAGTTGATCACTCTGTCATACGGGCCACTCCTCTTCTCCCTTCTGTCATCTCTCCTATCATCTCTTCTTTCTTCTCTCCTTTTAGTGTCTCTATGATCAAACCTTCTATCATTTCTTCTAATATCATACCTTCCACCACCCAAGCCTCCCGACGTCCCAGGACCTCCTCCAGGCCTATCCTTTCTGACTGCCCCCTTCACAAGAAGGGCAGTTTCCTTGGAGCGAATGAAATCGAACGCCCTATCAGTAGCCTCTCCAAACGTCAACGGGATTCTCTTGCTTAGATCGTCTTGGAGTTCGCCAGGGAGCAATGCCAAAGTAAAACCTGAGACTTGTTGGCTTTCAGGGAGGCTTGGTATTTTCTGACACTCCTTAGTGTATCTTGAGATGAAGTCCCTCAATGATTCGCTTTCTCTTTGTCTAATCAAGTGAGCTTCCAGGTGACTTCTCTGACGCTTCTTCTGCTGGACAAACTGCCCTATAAACTTCTTCTTCAAATCTTCATAGTTTTTGATACTCTTCTCAGGAAGCTTGGTGAACCATTCCAAAGCATAACCCTGCAAAGTGCCTGGGAACAAGTGACATGCCACGGGGTCCACCCACTTCTCAGTTAATACGGCTTGATCATAGATTGCGAGATGATCTTCTGGGTCTCTAGTACCATCATAAGTGCCAACGATAGTGGGAACCTTCTGACCGTCTGGGAAGGCATAGTTTGCCACCCAGTCACAAAACTTTGACTTTGTTGCAGACTTTGGCACAGTGGCCACCCTTGCTTGCTCATCAGCCTCCTCCCCCGCTGCAATCTTTAGCATTTTCAACAATTCTTTTGCTGGGTTAACTGGTTCAGGAGCAGGCTCTACTGGCTTTTGCTTTTTCATTTCGTCTACCAATAACTTCATTATTGACTCCATGCCTGTAGGCTGTGGAGCGGGTTGTGGGGCCGGCTGAGGCGGAGCTGGCCTTAACGCAGCAGAGATTTGAGAAAACCAATCAGTTGGAGGAGGTGGTGGAGCTTGTACTTGCTGAGTGTTCTTGGCAGCTAACTTTATCAATTCCAACAAATGGCTCTCCTGAATGGTGACAGATTGAGAGGAGCTAGCCATTGATTGCAAGGATGTCTGACCTCCAGTCATGGGTGGGCTGGTCAAGCTAGTTATGTGAGAACTCAACTGACTAGGACCCGAAGAGAGCATAGTGATAGGAGATGTGCTAGTTGGGGGTGTTGTAAATAAAGATACAAAGGGAGATACAGAGGGTGAAGGTGTGGAGAAAAGTGGTCCCACACTAACACTACCAGACCCAAGGCTAGATGCAAAGCTTACCCTGGGTGGCAACCTAGATCCACCACCAGAAACAACATTAGTTGCATTTGTCACAACCTCACTAGATCTAGGACCAAAATCTGGAAATCTTTCTCCTGAGGTATTTTGAATCTCACCTATTTCAGAAGTTTCCAGATTTATTGGAGAATCATCTCCATCAACACCCTTCCCCAACCCAGAAGGTATAACCTGGGAAACAGGAGTAAATTCCTCAGCCATATGATGCTAAGAAACAAACAAGAAATAAACAAGAACAAAGATGATTTTTGATTTGTAACAACACAAAACCGTCCAGTGATCAGTAAATTCACGGATGGCGCCAATGTTTGAGCATGAAAATGAGAAGCTCAATCAAAGAAGGGTTTTAACCAAGAAAATCATCAAGATCTCCTACAAAGTAGTGCAAACCTAATAAATTCTTGACGAATCTAAGGTGTTCGATGATTTTCCCAAAGAGATGTTTCGATCTTTGGAGGATATGATTGATATGTGATTTTATGTTTATGATTGATTGATGATGAATGTGCTGATGATGATATTATTGAATATACTTCTACTGATGATTATATATATGATATATGAAATGATTGTGATATATATATATATATATATATATATATATATATATATATATATATATATATATATATATATATATATATATATATATATATATATATATATATATATATATATATATATATATATATATATATATATATATATATATATATATATATATATATATATATATATATATATATATATATATATATATATATATATATATATATATATATATATATATATATATATATATATATATATATATATATATATATATATATATATATATATATATATATATATATATATATATATATATATATATATATATATATATATATATATATATATATATATATATATATATATATATATATATATATATATATATATATATATATATATATATATATATATATATATATATATATATATATATATATATATATATATATATATATATATATATATATATATATATATATATATATATATATATATATATATATATATATATATATATATATATATATATATATATATATATATATATATATATATATATATATATATATATATATATATATATATATATATATATATATATATATATATATATATATATATATATATATATATATATATATATATATATATATATATATATATATATATATATATATATATATATATATATATATATATATATATATATATATATATATATATATATATATATATATATATATATATATATATATATATATATATATATATATATATATATATATATATATATATATATATATATATATATATATATATATATATATATATATATATATATATATATATATATATATATATATATATATATATATATATATATATATATATATATATATATATATATATATATATATATATATATATATATATATATATATATATATATATATATATATATATATATATATATATATATATATATATATATATATATATATATATATATATATATATATATATATATATATATATATATATATATATATATATATATATATATATATATATATATATATATATATATATATATATATATATATATATATATATATATATATATATATATATATATATATATATATATATATATATATATATATATATATATATATATATATATATATATATATATATATATATATATATATATATATATATATATATATATATATATATATATATATATATATATATATATATATATATATATATATATATATATATATATATATATATATATATATATATATATATATATATATATATATATATATATATATATATATATATATATATATATATATATATATATATATATATATATATATATATATATATATATATATATATATATATATATATATATATATATATATATATATATATATATATATATATATATATATATATATATATATATATATATATATATATATATATATATATATATATATATATATATATATATATATATATATATATATATATATATATATATATATATATATATATATATATATATATATATATATATATATATATATATATATATATATATATATATATATATATATATATATATATATATATATATATATATATATATATATATATATATATATATATATATATATATATATATATATATATATATATATATATATATATATATATATATATATATATATATATATATATATATATATATATATATATATATATATATATATATATATATATATATATATATATATATATATATATATATATATATATATATATATATATATATATATATATATATATATATATATATATATATATATATATATATATATATATATATATATATATATATATATATATATATATATATATATATATATATATATATATATATATATATATATATATATATATATATATAACAATTAATATAAATTTATCTATAACTATATTATTAGGATATATATATATATATATATATATCCTTCAGCTTCGATGCTCTCTAAGCTCCGCTTCTCTCTCCTAAGCTTCAATGCTCTCCTAAGCTCCGCTCCTCTCTCCTAAGCTTCAATGCTCTCCTAAGCTCCGCTCCTCTCTCCTAAGCTTCGATGCTCTCCTAAGCTCCGCTCCTCTCTCCTAAGCTTCGATGCTCTCCTAAGCTCCGCTCCTCTCTCCTAAGCTTCGATGCTCTCCTAAGCTCCGCTCCTCTCTCCTAAGCTTCGATGCTCTCCTAAGCTCCGCTCCTCTCTCCTAAGCTTCGATGCTCTCCTAAGCTCCGCTCCTCTCTCCTAAGCTTCGATGCTCTCCTAAGCTCCGCTCCTCTCTCCTAAGCTTCGATGCTCTCCTAAGCTCCGCTCCTCTCTCCTAAGCTTCGATGCTCTCCTAAGCTCCGCTCCTCTCTCCTAAGCTTCGATGCTCTCCTAAGCTCCGCTCCTCTCTCCTAAGCTTCGATGCTCTCCTAAGCTCCGCTCCTCTCTCCTAAGCTTCGATGCTCTCCTAAGCTCCGCTCCTCTCTCCTAAGCTTCGATGCTCTCCTAAGCTCCGCTCCTCTCTCCTAAGCTTCGATGCTCTCCTAAGCTCCGCTCCTCTCTCCTAAGCTTCGATGCTCTCCTAAGCTCCGCTCCTCTCTCCTAAGCTTCGATGCTCTCCTAAGCTCCGCTCCTCTCTCCTAAGCTTCGATGCTCTCCTAAGCTCCGCTCCTCTCTCCTAAGCTTCGATGCTCTCCTAAGCTCCGCTCCTCTCTCCTAAGCTTCGATGCTCTCCTAAGCTCCGCTCCTCTCTCCTAAGCTTCGATGCTCTCCTAAGCTCCGCTCCTCTCTCCTAAGCTTCGATGCTCTCCTAAGCTCCGCTCCTCTCTCCTAAGCTTCGATGCTCTCCTAAGCTCCGCTCCTCTCTCCTAAGCTTCGATGCTCTCCTAAGCTCCGCTCCTCTCTCCTAAGCTTCGATGCTCTCCTAAGCTCCGCTCCTCTCTCCTAAGCTTCGATGCTCTCCTAAGCTCCGCTCCTCTCTCCTAAGCTTCGATGCTCTCCTAAGCTCCGCTCCTCTCTCCTAAGCTTCGATGCTCTCCTAAGCTCCGCTCCTCTCTCCTAAGCTTCGATGCTCTCCTAAGCTCCGCTCCTCTCTCCTAAGCTTCGATGCTCTCCTAAGCTCCGCTCCTCTCTCCTAAGCTTCGCTCCCCTCTTTTAAGCTTCGATGCTCTCCTAAGCTCGCTCTCTCTGCCTAGGCTTCGATGCTCTCCTTTTTGAATTACTCTAAACTCCGAATATATATATAAATATATATATATATATATATATATTCGATTAGATCGCCCAGCCTGACTGTCTTATGCTTCGATACATATATATATTTCAGTGGTTCAATCTTCTCAAACACTTGCTTGTTTCAATTTCAACACATACATATTTAATTAGGGTTTACCCTACATCTTCATTAGATAAATGGTCACTATTTAAATTTTATTTGCATGTACACTCATCCCATTGGCAAACTTAAATCTTAAGACAAAAACTTTTTTTGACTTCTCAACCACGATTCTTGATCCTAATTCTAAACCGTAATACTAACACTACATACATCCCATGACAATTACTCCCTCCGTCCCACTAGAAGTGTCATGTTTTGAATTTTCAAAGTCTAAATTTTATAACTTTGACCTTAAATAAAATTTTTTGTGTTAGATAATACTTGATGAAAGTTTTATGAATTGATTGTGTTTTGAAAGTGTTTTCAATGATATAATTGTCATCAAGTTTTATATAACACAAAAATATATAATTAAGGTCAAAGTTTATAAATAAAAACTTTGAATATTCAAAGTAGGACACTTCTAATGGGACGGAGGGAGTAGTAATTTAGTACTACATGTAATCATCAATCCCATCTGTTTACAATCTTCCCACTGATCTTTCAATATAGTTTTTGTTTTGATGATTTCTACCATGGAATTGAAGGTAATATGATCCTAAGTTATTAAAATTTTGTTCTCTGAATCTGTATAGATATATAAATTGATGTTTACCATGTAGCCGAGTCTTAGTCAAGGAAACTATGATGGTTCTTTAATATGTAAGGACTTTGGTTTTCATTTCAATCTAAACCGTCTTGTTCCTGAGAGTTATAATTATTTACGTTAACACTTAAATAAGTTGGGCAAGTTATTCAAATTAGGTAGTTGCGCTCAATTGATGATGCTGATTTAAAAAAGTGGAAACAAAAATTGTGGAACTTAACTTATATTAGTCTGTTTAAAGCACATATATGATGTTTTAAATTTAACTTTCAAGATTAATACATCTAGCAAAAGAGTACACCAATCAAATGGTCGGATATACGTATGCAAGAAACCCAAATCAACGAGGAAGATCCACTTAAATGAGAGTTGAGACTAAAGAACTTCCGTGGTGGGGTTATATGCAATAAACTCAAATCAACAAGGTCCACCTCAAACACATGGGGGGTTTATATCCCCACTGAGGTAGATTAATCAGGAGTTTTTTAAAAAATTTAGGTTATATCTCAGACTTTCGTGTAATTTAGGAGTAAAAATATGATAATATAACGTTTTTTAAATATTATTTTTTGTGTTGCATGCCAAGTTTTTGTTTCTATGTTTCATTAGAATTTTGGTGATTTCATCTGTAATACTAGGTATTTGGGGATTAAAAAGGAATGCATTTGTTGAACATCAACTATGCATCAACTTCATCACTTCATGATCAAGTAGAATGCTAACATCCTATTTGAAACCTACTACATGAATTTGTTTAAAACTTCTCTTAACAATAGTGGATTTCAAAAATAGTATTCAATTTGAGTTTTTTTACTCCTTTTGAGAAAACTATTTTGAAATACATTTATCGTGGATAGCGATTTTCTATCATTGAAGTTAACTTTACTAGTAAAGTTGGAGGCATTTTGATCATTAGATTAAAGGTCAAGATCCCCAACTTTACCAGTAAAGATAACTTCAACTTAAAAAAATCTTAATCAATTTATTGTTTCAAATATTTATGATAACATAATGTTTTCCTTTTTATATAAAACCACAAATTTATTAATGTTAAATGATAATCCATTCTAATCAAACTTATATTGCTTTTCAATATACTTTTACTTTTAAAAAGTTATATTGAAACAAAAATTTAATTATAAGTTGTTTTTTTATTTCAACAACAATTATAAGTTATTGAATTTGGAACTACGTTTTATCGGACGAGTGTTAAAACTAGTAACAGTATAAAATGAAATATCACTAACCCACTAAAACGCCGTTCTAAAAAAAGAAGAAAAAAAATGAAATATATAATATCAACCAAAACATAACAATTTGCAAGATAAGTCTTGGTCATTCACCCATTCTCAACTTATGAATATTTTAGAAACAACAATCTTGACTATGAATAATGGCTAACAAATCTAAGACTGTTTGAGATTTGCCAAATAGTGTATATGAACTGTCCCGTAGTTGTTCAAAATGATTCATCCTTTATTAGAAAGTTCATGGCAAATTAGCAATAAAGCTGGAAAAAAAAAGAGCAAATAGCAACAAATGTGTTGCCATTTGGTCCAAATAGTAACATAGGGCCGAATCGTATGGTTTGGATTGCGATTTGGGTGACTATTTAGCCAACCCAAAAGCCGGTTAAATTTGAATATCAAATCTTTCACTATCAGAGTTTTATTTTTCTCCTTTATGATAATAAATTGCATTGAGTATCCATAGTGGTTTACGCAATTGGCTTAGATTATAATAACAAATGTTGAATTATTTACATTATCCACCCAGGTTAGCATTAGCGATAATAGAATAAAAATCAAAATTAAGTTGTAATATTCGTAATGAACACTATTATATTGACTTCATATCTCTATAATATTTGTGTTAATGATGATATTATTATTTGCATTATTGCATTCACTTTATTTCGTGCAACGTAACTATAGCATTCAATTTAATAGTTTGGTCAACTTATACTTGCTACTTTAGTCTCAAATTTAACAAAATGATAACTTCAAAATATTTATGAATTTTCAAGATTTAATCTTCATTAGATGCAAACAATATTTATGCTACGCTTAAGAGAATTTTTATCAGGGCATTGAGAAGTCGGAATTATAATGTAATAAAATGAAAAAACAAAATTTCAATACGAAATTAACTCACTTTTTAGAGGCTCACATTTTAAAAAAAAGAAATTCCAAGGCTAGTAAATCTAAAATTATGTGTTAATTCGAGAAGATGAATAAAATTATGCTTAAAGAAAGGAAAATGACTTTTGGTACATACACAAGAATGAAACGAATTGTTAGTCAAAAACTCAATACGTACACTTTTATTTAAAGGCAAATGTGTTATTCTTATAATTCTAAACTAACCCATTTTAATCTTAATTATCCCATACCAAAGATTAAACATTGAATTTCACCGAAAAGAAAATAACCTCTACCAAATGATGACAGTCGATATGTACACTTAATTTAGTTCGAAAAATATGTCAATTAATATAGTATTTGTACTAGTCATTTAATGAAATTTCAAGATTTAATCTTCATTAGATGCAAACAATATTTATGCTACGCTTAAGAGAATTTTTATCAGGGCATTGAGAAGTCGGAATTATAATGTAATAAAATGAAAAAACAAAATTTCAATACGAAATTAACTCACTTTTTAGAGGCTCACATTTTAAAAAAAAGAAGAAAAAAAATGAAATATATAATATCAACCAAAACATAACAATTTGCAAGATAAGTCTTGGTCATTCACCCATTCTCAACTTATGAATATTTTAGAAACAACAATCTTGACTATGAATAATGGCTAACAAATCTAAGACTGTTTGAGATTTGCCAAATAGTGTATATGAACTGTCCCGTAGTTGTTCAAAATGATTCATCCTTTATTAGAAAGTTCATGGCAAATTAGCAATAAAGCTGGAAAAAAAAAGAGCAAATAGCAACAAATGTGTTGCCATTTGGTCCAAATAGTAACATAGGGCCGAATCGTATGGTTTGGATTGCGATTTGGGTGACTATTTAGCCAACCCAAAAGCCGGTTAAATTTGAATATCAAATCTTTCACTATCAGAGTTTTATTTTTCTCCTTTATGATAATAAATTGCATTGAGTATCCATAGTGGTTTACGCAATTGGCTTAGATTATAATAACAAATGTTGAATTATTTACATTATCCACCCAGGTTAGCATTAGCGATAATAGAATAAAAATCAAAATTAAGTTGTAATATTCGTAATGAACACTATTATATTGACTTCATATCTCTATAATATTTGTGTTAATGATGATATTATCATTTGTAGGCTGTAGCTCTTTTGCTATCATTTGGATTGAGTGGTTCATTATTTTATTTTCACCTTCTCACCAAATACATGTGCCATGCTCAGTTCTTGTAGGTGTCGTATTCTTGATTCATTGGTATCAATAGTTTCATTCAATCTTGTAGTTAATGGATACATTCATACATTAGTTGTAATATGTGAATAGATGAAAATAAATCTGTTTTTTATTTATTGATATATTGAACAATACATTCGGTCCTATATTTATAGAGTAATTAACCTAATTAGGGTAAACTACGACCGACACTAAATTACTGGGCTTGGGCCCATCTTGGACCCACCTTGGACCCGTACGCTTCTAAGGGCTCGTACACTCGGGAGATGATGAAAATAATTCTGATCCCGCATATTTCTAACACTCCCCCTCAAGTTGAATATCGGGATTACCGAAATTCAACTTGCTTAGACACTTATGAAACATAGATGTTCCCACGGCCTTGGTTAGAATATCAGCAAGCTGTTCTTCAGACTTAACAAAAGGTAACTTGATGATCCCACTCTCCAACTTTTCTTTTATAAAATGACGATCCACTTCCACATGTTTGGTTCTATCATGTTGAACTGGATTCTCTGATATCTGGATAGCAGCTTCATTATCACTCATGATTCGAATGCTTTCTTTGGGAGCAAAACCGATTTCAGACACAAGCTTTCTCAACCATAATGCTTCTGTTAATCCTCTAGCTATACCTCTAAACTCAGCTTCAGCACTTGACAAGGAGACAACTTTTTGTTTTTTGCTTTTCCATGTAACCAAATTATCACCTACCATTGAAAAATATCCAGAAGTTGACCTTCGATTACCTTTGTCTCCTGCCCAATCTGCATCTGTATATATCTGAATCTTGAGATGACCATTAGCTTTAAATAACACCCCATGACCTGAAGTCCCTTTAAGATACCTGATAATTCGCAGAACTGCATCCATGTGATCTTCCTGAGGTTGGTGCATAAATTGACTAACCACTCCAACAGCATATGCTATGTCTGGACGAGTATGTGCCAAATAAATAAGTTTCCCTACCAACCTTTGATATATCTTTATCAGTGGCTTTAGCATCTGTCTTTATAAACAACTTCTGATTGATGACCATGGGTGTGTCTGCAGGCTTGCAATCAATCATTCCTGTTTCAGCTAAAAGATCCAATATATACTTCTTCTGACAAATAAAAATTCCACGTTCAGACCTTGAAACTTCTATTCCAAGAAAATACTTTAGATCTCCCAAATCTTTCATTTCAAATTCTGCAAACAAAGCTGTTTTTAGTTGATCCATCTCCTTTTCATCATTTCCTGTGATAATCATGTCATCAACATAAATTATTAGACATGTTACTAGATTCCCTCTATGACGAAGGAACAATGTATGATCAGAATTGCTTTGTTGATATCCATATTTCTTCATTGCAAGAGTAAATCTTCCAAACCAAGCTCTAGGTGACTGTTTAAGCCCATACAGGGACTTCTTCAACCTACAAACTTCCCCATGTTTAAAATTACGGGAAAAACCTGGAGGAGGATCCATATACACTTCTTCTTTTAATTCTCCGTGCAAAAAAGCATTCTTCACATCGTACTGACGAAGAGACCACCCCTGGTTTGCTGCTATTGAGAAAAGAACTCTTACGGTATCTAGTTTTGCAACTGGAGAAAAAGTTTCTGAATAGTCAATGCCATAAGTCTGAGTGTACCCTTTGGCAACAAGTCTTGCTTTGTATCTTTCTACATCCCCATTTGGTTTATATTTGATGGTATATATCCACCTGCACCCTACTGGATCCTTTCCTTTTGGAAGAATACACTTCTCCCATGTATCATTCTTTATAAGAGCCTCCATTTCACTATCCATAGCATCCTTCCAATTTTTTAACTTTAAGGCATGCCCTACATCTGACGGGAGTTCTTCTGAATATAGTTTCGCTGCAAATGCTTTTGCTTCTTTGGAGAACAAACCTTCTGCGATATTAGCAAATTTGTCTACCGGATACTTAGTAGACCGAGAACTCTTTTCTGGAGAATATCGCTTTGCAGGAATTCCTCTGGTAGACCTTGGTGGAAGAACATATCTTTCTGGAGCACTTTCTGGAGCATTTTCAGGAGGGGTTACTTCTTCTATATTTTCTGACTCTCCATTCACATTTTCCTGTACTTCATTAGCTGGAATACCCATATTATTCAAAGTATGGCTTGGCTCAGAACTACTTACCTCGGATATCAGGTCTGGATTTGGGTTGTCACTTTGAGAGGAGGATATCAGGTCTGGATTTGGGTTGTCACTTTGAGAGGAGGACTGTAAATCTTTATCTGGAGTCTGATCTTCTGATGAGGTAGTGGACTGAACTTCTGATGAATATTGAAGCCAACTCAGTGTGTCACTTTGTTCCTCCCCCTGACCACTGAGTTCCTGAGAGTAAAAGTACCTGGTCTCCAAAAAATCACAATTCATCGTAGTAAACATACGATGAGTTTTAGGATTATAACATCTATACCCCTTTTGATTAACTCCATATCCCACAAATACACATTTTTCAGCACACGGTTCGAGTTTATTACGATATGATTTTGGGATATGAACAAAAACCGTACATCCAAATACTCTAGTGGGCAAAGTAAGAACTGATGGGAGTTTATGAAACTCAGAGAGAACTTTCAAAGGGGTTTTCATATCGAGAATCTTTGTAGGGAGACGGTTGATCAAGTAGGTAGCAGTAGCTAAAGCTTTGGGCCAAAAACTTTTAGGAACTAAGGACTCAATAATAAGTGCCCTAGTCATCTCTAAAAGAATTCTATTTTTCCTTTCAGCCACACCATTTTGTTCGGGGGTGTGAGGACAAGTGGTTTGATGGATTATACCTTTGGATTGAAAAAACAGGTTCATTTGTGAATTCACATACTCCCCACCATTATCTGTTCTCATGACTTTGATAGATTTTTGAAATTGAGTTTGGACCATGTTATAGAACACAGTAAATCTATCATAAACTTCATCTTTATTTTTCAAAAAATAAATCCATGTCATTCGGGTGCAATCATCAACAAAGATCACAAAGTACTTGAAATTATGACCTCCACTAACCGGTGCAGGACCCCACACATCTGAATGAACCAATGAGAAAGGATATTCAACTCTACTATTACGAGGTTTAAAAGATTGCCTATGACTTTTTGCGAGAATGCAGGTTTCACAATCAATCTTTTTATTCAACGGAAAAAGTTTTGGAAATAAAAGATGCAAATAACTAACTGATGGGTGTCCCAATCTTCTATGCCATAACCATGCTTCTCTTTCACTAGTTCCATGAGCAAGCATGACATTCCCACTTTCAGTAACCTCATCAACATAATACAGTCCTCCTTTCTCAGTGCCACGCCCAATAATCCTTCCCGTCCTGATATCCTGCAACAAACAAAAGGTTGGATGCATGAGAACTGAGCAATTAAGTTCTTTTGTCACATGACTTATTGATAAAAGTTTGTGTGACAAAGAAGGAACATAAAGACAATTAGATAATTTAATGTCCGGTGAAATTTTAACTGTTCCTCCAGATTTTACATCCATTCTTCCCTTATTAGCTGCTTTAATATGAGTTTTTCTCGGCTTTGAAACTTCTGAAAAATCGGATAACTCGTACGTCATAGTATCCGTGGCCCCGCAATCAAAAATCCATGGTCCATTGGACTCATTACATTTTTCTCCCACACTAAGGGCCTGCCCGTTAAATTGAGGTGGGTTTATACCTTGATTAGGCCCATTACTAATTATAAGCCCATTTTTATTATTCTCCAAGATATTTGAGGATCGGTCATAAAGAGAGTTAAAAGGAGGAGATTTATTTTGGAAATCAAGGTCAAACTTTCCTTTCTTCACCACCCCTTCCACCACCGAAAAACTATCCTCTTCCATGTGAGCTCCGGCCGCCGCTGCAATTCCACCGAGACCATCTAATCGTTGGCTACTGCTACTATTTTTGTTGGGATTTGCTGCGGTGGTAGGGGTGGTGGTTCTTTTCTTGTCAGATTCGGTCGCCTTTTTGGGACCGGTCCACCAATCTGGATAACCGATGATACGGAAGCACTGCTCTCTTGTGTGTCTTTCCATGCCGCATTCATCACAGGTAAGATGAGATTTATCATCTTTCTTCACCCATTTTTTTCTGCCGTTGATCCGGCGAATCGGGTTTTGTGGTTGTTGATTGATATTGATTTTCAAGGAATTGATCAGATTGGCTAGTTGATTAATATTGATTTGCAACAGATTGACTAGTTGAAAAACCAACTCGGAACCCGAGCTTGAGCCGCCGGCTTCGTCGGCCATGGTGGTTGCTCGATGGTTTGTGAGTATAATGGATGATTAGGTAGATGATGAGAACCGAATTAACGGCTCTGATACCATGTGAATAGATGAAAATAAATCTGTTTTTTATTTATTGATATATTGAACAATACATTCGGTCCTATATTTATAGAGTAATTAACCTAATTAGGGTAAACTACGACCGACACTAAATTACTGGGCTTGGGCCCATCTTGGACCCACCTTGGACCCGTACGCTTCTAAGGGCTCGTACACTCGGGAGATGATGAAAATAATTCTGATCCCGCATATTTCTAACAATATTTCATTTTCGCCCTTTCAAAACAAAAGGTTTTTGAAGATGTTAGTGCCTAGTAGAGTGATGATTGAGCAAACGCCATGGCTCCTCCCATATGAGTTGGCTACTCTTCACCTCTTGTATATAATTGAATCGTATCTTGTAATCTTGTATAGTTATCAACATTATTATTTGTCTTTTTTCTTAACAGCCTTATTAATAGTGAAGAAACCTTCAGCATGACATCGAACGATTACAATAAAAGACTTGGATTATCAATCAAAGTAGACCACGACGTTACAATGTATCGACAACCAAAAGAAACAATAGTGGAGAACACCTCATAAGTATTATGCCGTCTAGAATTAAAATAAATGTCATTGCGGTGTTTTCATATTGACCGCAACCACAAGTAACAGATGGCTCTAAGTAGCCTCTAAACATGTCTTTAGCCCCTCTTCGTTAACTAACTTGAAGCAATCCATACCTGAATCTCCTCTAACAAATTCTATGGAATGTTAAACCGCAACCAAAAGTTTTAATGTTGTCTTACTTCGTCGGCAATAATGCAATCTAACAAATAAAGGAAACATTATGTCGACCCCAAATGTACAATTATTAATCATAGCAAACTATTTTTGTCCATGTACAACATATTTAAAGCTCTTGTCATTTAATTGCCAAGACATAAAAACTAGTTTGATCTCAACCGGTAGCCTTCGGATCATTTGGTATTTATTTGTTTCAAGTAAATATTCAGTTATCTATCATATTTCAATTTAAACCAAGTTTTGGAATCCCTGATCCCATGTACCATTTGTTACCCACTAATTCCCAAGCTAAGATATTGTCCAGGTGAATCTCAACCACTTAATAATCCTCTGATTATCTCAAGTTTGCCTTTGACAAGACTCGAACCCAGGACCTCTCCTGGAAAGTGGCGGCTGGTGGCCACTAGGCTATTACCTAGTGTGTTTTTTTTTTACTAAAGTATGATACGGATAATAAAGTATATATAAAATAAGAAGTAATACATTATTTAAATGTAAGAGGTTAGCATTTTCGAGAACCTTTAGAGAAAAAGGTAAGAGGTTCGATCCTCACCCCATGCAAAGGTCGGAGGTCCTTTTCTATCATTTAGATAGAAGTTGGAAGCAGTCTATGTACCTAGGTAGAGGTAAGACTGTCTACATCTCAACCCCTTGTTTATAAACGGTTTAAAAATGGACGTATATAAACATAAAAAAGTCTTTTAAATAGATCAAGAATAAACAAAAGTTTGTTTATGTTCGTTCTACTTCGACTTCTTTATTGTTGGATTGCTTTGATTAATTACATACTTCATGTCCTATGTAAACTAGTTAATGGTATTGGTGTATAAACATTTAATTTTAAGTATATATAAAAATAGATATAAGTCTAATAAGTTGATTTTTGAAAGGTAAATGATATTAGTACTATTTGTTTTGATTGATGTAACACATTTGTGCAATACTAGCTTATACAGTCAGTTGTAAAACTTGTACAATGTTGTACATCAATAAAAAAACAATGGTACAAATGTCACATCCCTTTTTGAAAACATGCTATATTCATGATACAAACTTTTTAATATAAAGAAAAAAAAAATGAAACAATAATCATAGTATTGTGGAAGAATGTAGAAGGGGATAAAACAATAATATGAAAATTTTGATCGATAGCCGTTGCAAATATTATTATGTGTGTATATTGTGAGTAGTCGCTATCAATAACGGTCAGAAAAAGCACCGGCTAATTGCCCACAGCCACTCGTTGCTTTTTCTTTATATTTTCTTCTTTGTTTTGGGTTTGGTTGAATGGTCCCATCATGCATACGTTGTCCTCTATTCTTCATTTCCTCCTCTTCCATAATCTATATCTATATGACTATATCTATAACCACCACATTTTCACGATTAATATACTAACTAATGTGGTATACATGTTTGTTATGTATGATAAAATTTTCATTTTTTTGATAAAAATGTCTCTTTTCAAGAATTATTAACAAAAAGATATCCTCTAAAAAAAAGGCTGGACATATTATTATCAATCAATAAGACAACCAATAATGTGATGACACTCTGTACTGGATAATAACACAAAAGACACAAACAAACAATTCAGAATCTGTCAACAACATCCCTCTGCACCATTTTCCAGGATAATTAAAACAGACTTATACTTTAAACATTATTATCATCTTTAATCAATCATTAAATTCCATAATCACAAAATTACTAAACTAACCAAACACCCATTAATCTTTTAACTTCAGAACCACTTCCTCACCTATAAAACACCCTCTTCTCTATTCTTCTCTCTTCACAAACTCACACCTCTTCCAAAACAACCACAAAGAGTGAATTATATATATATATATACACCAAGAAAGTATACATCTTTGAGGAAAAAGAATGGAGGGAAAGGAAGAAGATGTGAAGCTAGGAGCAAACAAGTTTCCAGAAAGGCAGCCAATTGGGACATCTGCACAAGACAGGGACTACAAGGAGCCACCACCAGCACCTTTGTTTGAGCCAGGGGAGCTATCCTCATGGTCTTTTTACAGAGCTGGGATTGCTGAGTTTACAGCAACTTTCTTGTTTCTGTATATATCTGTTTTGACTGTCATGGGTGTGGTCAGATCTCCAACTAAATGTGGGACTGTTGGTATTCAAGGGATTGCTTGGGCTTTTGGTGGTATGATCTTTGCTCTTGTCTACTGTACTGCTGGTATCTCAGGTATATATCTATCTATTTTCTCACCCAAGACTTTTTAACTTTTTGTTTTCCCTTCATTTTTTTTGTTATTGAGTATGTGTTTTAGTTGTGTTGAGGTGATTTTTTGGTTTATGTTAAGTTATGGTTAGTGATTAGTACTTTCTAATTTAGTCTTTGCCATATTTCCACCAAAATGCTTGAAATTATTCCTTGAAATCTTCTTCAAGTGTTTGCTTTTGGTGTGAGATTTTACCTTTATTTAAATTTAAGCCAAGTAAATCCTTAGTAAGTTAGTTGATTACCTACTCTAATTCCCACAAAGAGTGTGTATCTTGGTGTATTTAAGTCACTTTGTAGTTTATATTTAACTATTTATGATTAGAAATCTAAAATGTTACTTAGTATATACTATATGACTAAGTAGTGCTTCTTGAATCTTGACTCCATGTTACTTTGTATCCTCCTATTATCTTAAAGATCTTGAGTTTTTTCTTCTTTTATATGCACCTATTATTAAATATGTTGTTGATTGACATAAAACAGGAGGGCATATTAACCCAGCCGTGACATTCGGTTTGCTATTGGCAAGAAAGCTGTCTTTGACCAGAGCATTGTTCTACATGGTGATGCAATGCCTTGGAGCCATCTGTGGTGCTGGTGTGGTCAAGGGATTCCAGGGTGATGCCCGATTCACCACACAAGGTGGTGGAGCCAATGTTGTAGCCCATGGTTACACCAAGGGATCAGGTCTTGGTGCTGAAATTGTTGGCACCTTTGTTCTTGTTTACACTGTCTTTTCCGCTACTGATGCCAAAAGAAGTGCCAGAGACTCTCATGTTCCTGTATGTATACTCTTACCCTTATAGATTAACAAAATAGAAACATGAAGAACTCGAACTAATTATGCCGATTTTGATGTAGCTTTTGGCTCCTCTTCCAATTGGGTTTGCGGTTTTCTTGGTTCATTTGGCTACCATCCCCATCACCGGAACTGGAATCAACCCTGCAAGAAGTCTTGGAGCTGCGATTATCTACAACAAGGACCATGCTTGGGATGACCACGTATGTTGTTCATTTCATAAAGGTTTCATTTACATTTATTTCACTAATTCAATCTACAAATTGTTGATTACTATTTACTTAATCTTTGCAGTGGATCTTCTGGGTTGGTCCCTTCATTGGAGCTGCACTCGCTGCGGTGTACCATGTGATCGTCATCAGAGCCATTCCCTTCAAGAGCAGATCTTAATTTCCTTTATTTCTTTAAGTACGGATTGTTGTTCTGTATTCAATGTGGAGTTTTTTGTTCTTCTGTTCGTTGGCTGTTATTCACCCAATAGGGGGTTTCATTACTTTCTTCTTTGTTGTTAAAAACTTTATAAGACCATGCAAGGAAGATATGTTTTTGAGACAGATTCATCTGTTGTGATTTTCTTTATTTTCTACTTAACATCGTGTTAGGGAGTGCGATTAATCCCTCCCCCCGATGACACTAGCTCTTCCCTCCTATTCACTATCTTTTCCAAGTTCATTGTAGTAAAATATATCTCAAATTAAAACCATCTTTTCTTCTTTTTCTTTTTTACCCAAATCGCAATCTCATTCCGCCAAAAAACTGGTAGAATTCGAGTTAGAGTTTGTGAGGCTAAGTTACCAATCTAAATACTGTTTGTTTTTCATCTCTTGCAACGTGCTAGCAACCAAATCTTATCGATGCCTTTTTATAAATGTTTTATCTTAGCAAAAGCTTATTCATGAAAAATAATCACAGGTCCATAGTATAGATTAACCTTCAATGCATAACCATGGTCTAGCAGCTATACTTTTTTATGTGGTGTTGATATCCGATGGTCATGACTTTGTTTCCAAGACGGATCCAATCCAAATGAAAACACTTTATGTAACAAAATTAAACACAATAAAAGGATTATGATTTCTTAGATAAAACGAAACAATAATTGTTCCACTGCTAACATTTTGGTCTATACCGACAAAAACATGAACATGATCGATAAAGCTCGGAAGCGGACGAATTATGTACCCCAAATCCTCCATGTATATGCACTTTGGGAAAAAATCTAACCAATTGGCTGCCACGGGCATGGAGGTCAAAGACAGTGTTAATAACATGTCTAGCAGCAGATGCGTTTGACAACTCCCTGTGTGACCCAGCGCTTCAAATTGTATAAGGTTTCGGTATCTTCTTATTAGTGATTTGGAGATGGACTAAAAAGGACGCGGTAGGTTGGGAGAGAGAAAGTGTAGGTACAGGTGGCGGGTTATGATTGGTTTCATATGGTCCGTGAGTTTATACTTATCTCATACGGGTATTTTGTCTAAATAGGTAAGTTTCAAAAAGCATGTCTACTTTGTAAAATATTTTGTTTATTGAAGTAATTAACCCTTTATAAATTAACACAGCTAAATTTGGCTTGATAAGAGTAAGTGACTAATCATGTTTGGTAATTATAATACAAACTTAATCTTTCATTCCACACAATCCTCATACAAACATCATCAATCCTTGTTCCATTTACCATGCCAACAAACAACAAAGATGCTCAACAATGTAACAAAAAGATTGTTCACAAAGGATTTGTCACCTGATTACTTTGGTTGAGTCAACTCTAAGCTGAAGTCCCACAATTTCTTGGCCAATTCTTGATCATCCACATATTTGCCTGTTTTTGATATGTTACTATCAGCAAAATACTCGCCACTAACGCCCTTCACTTGTGGATGCAATGCTACATAGCATGTAGTCGCAGCTCCTTGCGGAATATTCTTCATGAAACTGAAAAGTATCCGGCTGAAGGCAGAGGCGATAACCCCTTGGTTACGTGTAAGATTTGTTTTGATAACTCCAGGATGTAACGAATTCACAGTCACATTTGCACCTTCTTCCTGATTTTACAAAGATAAAAGTGAATATAAGGGCTAGCTCAGAAAATCAAGTGTTTCTATTCTTTTCTAACGTACTAACTTTTTTCTGGGGTAAAACTTTGTTTCCCCGCATAACAATCGTCAAACTTTCTAAATTTACGATTTTAGGTAATACTTAACCTTGACCACACGTAGTGAGTTTCTCAGTCCAGGTCAAAAACAAAGTCAACTTGGTCATAATTAATGACACGTCAGTGGATTTGACCCAAAACCTATATTACCTTAATAGTTTTTGCAAGTTCCAGGGTTTTTTTGGGGTGAAAACCAGGAAAAGAAAATTACACCAAAGGTACTCGTCTGTTTACACAATGACCCTATTTCTTATTACTGGAGTATTGTATCACATCTTAATTGATCCGCAACCAAAAAATGTTATGGAAATTCACCTTGAGGCGCCTTGCTAGCTCCTTAGCGTGCAATGCATTAGCAAGCTTCGACTGCCCATAAGCATAGAAAGCACTATAGCTGAAAATCAAGGCCAACGAAATACAATGTGAACTTGGGTACCATTTCATATGTGGGTGTTTCAGTTACTGATAGTATACTAATAATATTATGTAAAAATACCTCTTTTCGTCGTTAATCTTGTCAAACCTAATTCCTTCGCTGTAAGAATACTTGTGAAGCTCTGAAGAAACAATAACTATCCTTCCCTCCTTTTGGCATTTAATTGCAGTCTTTTTAATGGTATCCAACAACAAGTTTGTCAAAAGGAAATTACCTGAACCAAAAATAAAACATGATCTTATTAAGATATTTTAATTATGGTTCTGCACTGCATTTACAAAACACTAACATACCGATATGGTTAGTTGCAAATTGCAATTCAATGTTGTCTTTTGAAAGAGTGAATGGAGTAGACATGATCCCTGCGTTGAGACTAGTTGCATAAAACAGACGACAAAATTAGTCAGGAAAAAACTTTCAAATATTAAAGTCTTTAAACATTTATCAAAGAAACTTTTCATACATTAGGATGTTCAAAGGAAGGTCCTTTGAAATGTAGTCAGATGTGAACTGTCGTACAGATGCCTGTGAGCTTAGATCCAACTCCATCACATCGAGTTTTGCATTTGGGATTTTCTCACAAATGCTTGCTTTGACTTTTTGACCAGCTTCAACATTTCTAACTGCCATGATCACATGGACCCCGCGTAAGGCAAGTACACGGGCTGTTTCTAAGCCAATACCACTCGTAGCTCCTAAAAATCACATAGATATTGTCTGTCAGGTTAGCCATATAAGAGTCAAAAAACACCATATATTTTAGTTTGATTAGTAAATGACAGCATCAAAACTTAACATAAATTTGTTATTAAAACTTCAGCATGATCTTATTTGCAAACCGATATAATATTGATGACCTCACAAAAGTATATGTATCATCAAAGTAAAAACACAAACTGAAAATCGTTTGTGTGAGATCCATGATGTTTGACTTTTTTTGAAATTCAGCCATGTTCTTGAATCTATTGTCACACAACCACTTAGTTACAGAATCAGATTTAGTGGAAAGTGAAGGACCAACAGCTGTCTAATGGAAGGTAGTATGCACTATGAACAAGTTCATGAAAATACCAAGTATTTCTCATCTCTATCTTACTCAAACCCTCAATCAAAATTACCATTGACGAATTTACAGTTAGAGTTTTATGTTGGAAAAGGTAGTCAAATGTAAAACTGATCACGAAATTGGTATGTTCTAATATTTTTTGTTGTTACAAGTTCTGCAATAGCTAATTTCTGTTGTTATAACAGTAGTCTTGTTTCTGTCAGCACACAATTATATAATCCATTTTCATCATAATATGGGTCAAAACAAACAAGTCTCAATACAGTAAAGTCAGCTAAGTCAAATGTAAAAGATTAGCGCCAAATTCTGTTAGTAGTTAGTGTCAATAGTCCAGACAATAAATGGTAATTGGCCAGGCCAATAGTTGAGTGGGTTAGGAAATCTATAAATAACAACTTTGTAAGGTTTTAACTGGAGCTGATCTCTAACTGAGAGAGATTAAAATGGTTGTCAAGAAAACACCTTAATCTATATCAAATCACATCACTTTCTCTCCAACACCCTGACCATTTCCAAGTTGGTCTAGCGGTAAACTTGTCTAAAATGTTTCAGAAAAGACCCGGGTGCAAAAACTCGTTGGGTAAAGGGAAAGGAGAGTACAGATTAGGCCGCCTACATTAGAGCCAAAGGTTAGATTCTCCCCTGGTAGTCAGAAACTATTCGCTTACGCAGATACCTACAAGTTGCCCTCTTTTTCTCCCCAAATAACAAAATCTCTAACACCACCACCACCACCCTAAAATTGCCAAAAAGAACTAAATGGCCGAAAACTATTCGCTTACGCAGATACCATCTTAATTTGTGGTAGAAGAGTTAACCAACTTAGCCTTATTTGAATAGTTAGCCTTTTAAAAAAACCAAACAACACATTTCCATTATGAAACTTGTAAGATTTTTGAACCAAACACATCATAAATCATTTCTTAATTTCATATATAGTCTTGAAATTACCCAAATTTACATTTAGCAATTCATTCATATATGCAATATATAGCAAAATAGTTATACAATATAATTAAATTAATAAAAACTTGAAAGCAAAGTCAAACTTTTGAACTTACAAGTCAACCCCGTTGACCAAAATCTCTATAAACATATCAAACAAAGAAAAGAAAGAGATTAAGGATACATGTGATATACCAGTAACAACAGCAGTAAGACCAGTTCCATCAATTCCGTTAGTAACATCTTCGGCTTTTGAATTTGCTGAAAATCCTGATGCCCCTTTAAATATCGAAAATATCCACGTCATTTTTTTTTTCTTGATTCAACGAACAGTGTAAAGCGTGTTTCTTTATTTTACAAGAAAGAAAGAAAGATAATGATATATATAGAGAGGAGTTACAAAAGTTTAAGACAAATATAAGTATAAATTAAAATAAAATGGGAACACATTTACAGAAAAGGGTGGGTGGGTCGCCCGCGTAACGCGACGACCAAAAATAATACAGTATATGGAAACTTTGGTGGGAAAAGTAAACATTAAAAATATCGATATGTTCTTCATATTTTGAATTTTGACCCACGTTTATGTGGTATGAGCCCATGAGGTATGTTTTTTATTCTTTTTTTTTTTTCCCCCCCTAATATATACATATAAAAAGATGCTTATCTAATACTGTAAAATTTAAATATGAAATCTCTTGTGAAAACATTAAGATACGCCACATAATAAACGGGTTTGGGTTGATGCTAAATGGTTTTGAGACATGAATGGGTTGATACAACTAATTACATGTTAGTATATGTGTATGGTGTGGATGAACTTTTGTAAGTTGTAACTCATTTACAACTCGTCAAACTCTTAAAACTACAAAAATAAGAAAACCAGATGATTTATTGATTTATATATTCAAATATTTAGTTGTAAATATTGTAACACGCTTATTATATTTACTAATAATTTAATAAATTAACGTGTATTTTCAAAGATTTGTTTATAATCCGGTCATCTTAATTATTGTTTGAATTCAAAGTATAGAAAATCTCAACTAACATACTAGTAATTTTTTTTAATAATGTAGGTTACATGGGTTGACACGACTAACTTGTCTATTAAATATGTTGGGTTTGGATTCAAATTTTCGACTTATATGGATTGGGTTTGGGTTAAGTATATGATTTTTACCCTTAACTAAGTAGGTTTAAGGCATTACAAATGTGGATACAGTGTTTCTTTTTCGGTATTATAAAATTTATAATTACATAGTGAACTTTTCACGTTAACATCCTAGTAGCTAGCTGTTGGCCACATTTGCCTTCTGATATGTTACTTGCCTTCTGAAATGTTATTTTTGTTGGCTTAAACCCATGTACATCATCCAAGATTGAGTCCATCCTAGTGATCTACACAATCCAAGTATCATCATAACCAATTTTGAGACAAAATTTGTCTTTCTAAGGGTCACATCTGAAATGACCCGTTCCGACCTGCACCCGCTTTGACCCATTACCTACTTACCCGACCTGCCCGCCCCGCCCATTTTGCCAGGCCTACATGATCGTTATGACTAATGATATGTCATACTTGTACACATGGGACATCTTTTTTTGGTATTGCCCAGTATGTTTATGAACACAATGATAGAAAACAATAACAATCCTTCAATTTCTTATAGTGACCCGTGATCATTACATGAATTGTATATACAGTAACTATATATATAACCACCGAGTTTAATTTATGGGAGCCCATATTGTACAAGTATATAATGCATAATGGTGGTAGATTTATCAAAAGTTGTGGTACGATTATCAATTCCCTTAATTTATAGTGGCTATTGTGAAAAGTCGTAACATGACGCCCATTCAAAATAATCGGTTTCTATGACACATATGTAATTTGGGGAAACCATCACCAAGTTTCGAATAAAAGATCCGTGTGCTATATTATATATATTGATATCATCATCAGGTGGTAATTCAATCGAATTTATCCATGCATTGTCCAAAAAGAAATGCATACACCAAAGTGTATCAACAATATACAGTTACATCAAGTTCCCTTGCTTTCGATATCAAAACGATCAAAGAGTTCAGGAAGATGAGTATTGGTGAGCTTTGCCCTTTTACTGATCCCGGTCTTCTTCTTCTTCTTCTTCTCCTCTGTTTTTGTATTTGACACATTACCTTTCTGAGCCATTTCTCTCCTTTTCTTGATATTTGTCATAGGCTTGATCCTATTCTTTTCCAAGTCGTCCACGATCCCCTCCATATCTTGTGGCAATTCAATTCCCCTGAATAGTTTTTTCAATTCATCATGAACCTTGATCATATCCTTTTCACAATTGTTCGGGTAGGCTATTTCTTGCCGAGAATCCAAGTTTGATAAAAGCCAAATCTGATTGGCAGCTTTTAAGGCTTTTAAGTCCTCCATGACATTTGGGTATGCATCCTTAAGTTCAGCAACTGCAATACCTTCCACTCCTTCCACACACTTTTCTTTTATCAAACCAAGAAGTGCATTCTTGTCTTCGTTCACAGTATGGGTTGGCTTGTAAGAGAAACGGGTTCCATCATAATTCACTTTTGGGTTGTTTTTCAAACTCTCGAAGACCTCCTTGTTGCCTTTTACATCAACATGAATTGCTTTGGTTATTTCCTCAGCCGTAAAGGATTTTCTTGACTCGTACAGTCGATCAACCACAAGTTTAATTTGAGCTCCAACAGAACTCTTCTTTATCGTAACAATACGTTGCCACCTTTCCGTTTCTTCAGAGAACTTAGCCCCGAGAACAGGTGCTTTCAACAAGCTGCTGCTGCTAACAGGTCTTGTTGTTGTTGTTGATGTCGCGGTCTTAATGTTTGATACCAAGCATGCATCTAATTGGCATTTCTCTTGTTGTTTGTTGAACTTAATCAATCTTTCTTGCAATGTACCCATTATATTTTATTTATTTTTTGTGAAAATGTGAATTATATTACTATCCAAATATGTACACATTTACATATATAGCATTCTTGGACAGCCCCAAGAATCATCAAACAAATGTACCCATTATATGATCGATAGGACCCGGTTACTTGATCACCAAACTACATGTGTATGATCAAGCAAGTGTTACAAAAAACTACTCAAATTAAGAAATTCATTCAAACCTAAACAAGCAAATCGTCATCGTTCTCTATGATCAAGTAATATAGGTTACAACATATCGAGAGTCCTAAACCACGGCTCAAAAAATCCGACTCAAGTGCATGACCTAGCATCTAAATCCCATTAACAATTTCACAAATATGCATAATTTATAAAATAAAAATAAAAAAGTGTGATGATAGTCTTGATACATTCACAAGTATTTTTTGAATAGTGATACAAAACAACATGAATACTCAATCCTGAAGCTAAGGCTAATACCCAATTCCATTAAAATAAGGAGATGTATTAGTATTAAAAAAACTAGCTTTTGCATTAGTATACATGTGGTACATTCTTCTCTATGTTTTCTAAGTTAAACAAGAAACCCTAAATACAAATTAAAAAAGTTTGAATATATATACATTGAATTAGGATATACCTAATTTTGAACATCATATATTATTAGGAAAAATATAATTTTGGACATGAATTCAGCAGCCTACATACAGTTGCGTATGTAACCTGAATAGAATTCTTGATTCGACAATCGACGGGTCACCACGCGGCTGCAGTTTTTAATTCTTTGGGGTTTCACAGCGATCGATTTGTGATTTTGGTTGCTACGTTTCTACTATTTATAGATAAATTTATCGGCATTTATGGATACCTTATTTTAATGGGCTTAGTTAATTTAAGGCCCATTCATGTGAATACCTAGCTAAATTGATATCCTAATTCGGTCATTCCTAAATTTCATTTAAATTTCGTTACTATATAGAGAGCGTTTGGTTTATTGAATTTGAATATTATGGTATTAGATTTTAGACCCGTGTCAAATACACGTTTTACAATATTATCAATATAAGAATTAGTATATGGAACAAGAATAGTATATGAAAAAAAAAAATACTTATACGTTTAATGTAAAATATACTTAAAAGAATTGAGATATTCAAATGTTAATACTGAATGTTAAAACAACCATATTACAATTAGTTTGATTGCAATTAATAATATAAAATAAAATATTGATATAAATATTAGTTCGTATAAATTCAAATGTTGTAACCTCTCTAACTGTTAACTATATTTTGTTATTATATAGATATTATGCAATAAAGTATTAATTATTTTTAAATGGTTAAAGTGTAAATTGGTGATGGAAAACCAAAAAGTGTAAATTAATTTAGACATGTGTTGATTTAATTAATTTTGAAAAATTGAGGGTTGTGATTGGTCAATTGAGATTAGTTGCCTTTTAGTATATATTAAGATTAAGATGTGTTTAATATAATTTAGTTATAATTTTTTTCGAACATTCAGTCGGTATAAGACATCGGAAAAACCTCACCGTATAATGGTGAAGCCTTGCACGTACCCTAGACAACGAGATGTTGACCATGAGCCGTTACAAGTATTCAGAGGGAAAAACCCAAGGTTTTGCCATCCCTAAGGATCGAACTCAAGACCTTGGGTAAAACCGGGAGTGCATCTGACCAGCTGGACTGACCTTCATTGGATTGAAATGGAAATCAAAATGAAATTCATCTTCTTAAGTAGGTTTAGATTCTGTTTTTTTTAATTGGATTTGAATGTTTGATACCTAATTTTTAATCCTACAAGCTAAATATTATCAATAGGAATGAAACCTATCCTTTAATTATCATACTTTCAAGTCAAACATTCAATTTGATACTTGCATGCGAAAAAAAAGTGTATATATACGGGAGTATATATAACTTTTGAATGACAAATTTGGGTCCATAACTCTTCATATACCCAGTGGCAGTTTTATATATAGTGTAGGGGGGTCATTGGACCTCTATTAGGAAAAAAAGTTTTCAACGAAGCCCTTATAAAATCTTGATGGACCCTCTTTAGAAATTTAAATTGAACCCCTTTAAATTTGGGAAAAAGAAAGAAAGACCAATAAATTTAATAGCCAGAGTATTCAACGAGCTCTTATGTATACTGTGTTTATTTTTGGTACAGTAATTTCTAGAAAAAAAAACATCATAATTATTCTTAAAGTATTTATAAGACAATAAATGAAGTCAATAAACTGACTCGAGCAACAGAGTGATCAATCTAACAAAGAAAATGATTAATTCTTCTAAACTTTAGCCTAAACTCCTTTTAAAACCATATAAATGTGACAAACGAATTCCTAATTATCTCTTTCCAAATCAATGATGAAATTTCGAAGTTTAGACACCCTCAACAAGCAGTATTTTAACAATATTTACTCTTTAAATAATACTATCATTCTATGTTTCCATATTTACAGTAGTGATTCGACAGGTCGACCCGGCCCATTTTAGCTTTTTACTCTTTTTTAGCGTCAACTAAATTATCGTGACGATTTCAAGGTCTGAATTTTAATATTATGAATCAAACAATATGAATATCAAACCTTAATAATCGAATGAACAAGATATATGAATATGAATGATTATGAGAGTTATTATTACATGAATCGATCGATTTACAGAAATAGAACAAATATCAAGATGATATTTGTTAGGTATTAAAAACCCTAATTGGGAAAAAAGAATTACAGAGAGAATAATCGAATAAACTGATTGAATGAATATTGTGTTATGTATCAAAAGGATTTTTGATGTGAATATATAATGTATCTTCAGAAGTTGCACATAGCTCCTCCAGCTCTTCACCGACCTTCTAAGCAGTCCCTTTACTTTCTTCTTTTACAGGTTCAGTCCCTGCACAATGCTAATCATACAATAAGCATACAAACTTTATATAAAAAACCTTAAAACTGTTTTATATATTTAATACTCCCCCTCAGTTTTAAGGTCTAAACAAATCAAGAAGGTTAAGTTTATCAACCAATTTCTCATGTTGTTCAATAGTTAAACCTTTGGTGAACACATCTGCTATCTGATTAGCAGATTCAATCTTAATAGGTTTAATCAAACCTAGCAAGATTTTTTCTCTTATGAAATGTAAATCAAGTTCAAAATGTTTTGTCCTATCATGAAAGACAGGATTAGAACTTATCTGAATAGCAGCCTTGTTGTCACAGTATAAAGAAATTGGTTTCTCAACCTGAATATGTATCTCACTTAACAAGTTAGTGATCCACATAACCTCACATGTTAAAGAAGCAAGAGCTCTATATTCTGCTTCTGCAGAAGATCTAGAAACCACAGACTGTTTTTTACTTTTCCAGGAGATAAGAGAATTCCCCATATACACTGCATAACCAGTCACACTTCTCATTGTGACTTTGCATTTAGCCCAGTCTGAGTCAGTGTAACCAGTTATGTTCATATGAGGACTCTTTGAGATAAAAGTTCCTTTACCTGGATTGTTCTTAATGTATCTAAGAACTTTAAAAGCAAGCTTTAAATGAGAAGTATAAGGAGAGTGCATAAACTGACTCAAACACTGGACTGCATATGAAATTTCAGGTCTAGTGTGAGTAAGATAAATCAACTTCCCAAGAAGTTTCTGATAGTCTGTAACATTCTCAATTGGCTTATCATTATCATTCATAGGTGAATTGGTAATCACCAACTTAGATTCAATGGGAGTTTTAGCTGGTTTGCATGCAAGCATGCCATACTCAGCCAATAACTCAAGAGCATATTTTCTTTGAGAAAGGCAGATACCTTTCTCAGTTTTTAACACTTCAATTCCTAAAAAATATTTTAACTCACCAAGATCCTTTATAAGAAACTTGGTTCTCAAAAATTCTTTAACCTTATTGATTTCAGAAACATTGTTTCCTGTTATAACTATGTCATCAACATAGACTAACAAAATAATCAAAACATGTTTATCAGATTTAATGAACATAGAGTAATCACTCTTACTTTGTCTAAAACCATTTATCAACAAAGTGTTACACAATTTTTCATTCCATTGTCTTGGAGCTTGTTTAAGCCCATACAATGATTTTTTAAGTTTGCAAACTCTTTTATCATTTTCAGAAAAATAACCAAGAGGTAAATCCATATAAACATCTTCATTAAGACTACCATAAAGAAAGGCATTATTAACATCTAATTGGAATAAAGGCCAATTGTTATTAACAGCTAGATTAATCAAGCATCTAACTGTCACAATTTTAACAACAGGAGAAAAAGTTTCATCAAAGTCTATACCTGCCCTTTGATTGTATCCTTTGGCTACCAACCTGGCCTTAAATCATTCAACCTCACCAGTGGACTTATATTTTACCTTATAAACCCACTTGCAGCCTATAGATTTCCTGCCAGGTGGTAACTCAGTTACAACCCAAGTATTATTCCTATTCAGTGCATCCATCTCCTCATTCATGGCTGCAACCCAATGACTATTGGTACAAGCATCATGATAAGACTTAGGCTCACTAATTCTGTTAAGACTAGTAGAGAAACAAAAATTATCTTTACTCAAATGAGAGTAATTTACATGCCTTTCAATACCATATTTCACATTACCTTCAAGAACATAATCTCCAAATTTTATAGGTAAAACAGTATTTCTTTCTGACCTCCTAAGGTCTTGGTTATTCAAATCATTACTACCCTCAGAATCTGCACCATTAGGTGCAATATTTTCATCATTAACTGCCATACCTTCATCCTCACTACTGTTAACAGAGAAATCACCAAGTAAACTAGTGTCACTGGCATTCTCTCCTATGTTTTCAGTAGTAGTAGGAGGAGAGATTGCAGCCTGATCAGTAGCCTCTGCATCATCATTGGGTAGAGTATTTGTTGGGACAGAAGTAAGATAAGGAGAATCAAAGAAGGTTATAAAATCATTTTCAGAATAAGAGTACCAAAAGTTTTGTTAGAATTATTCATTTTAAATGGAAAAATATTTTCATAAAATTTTATATCTCTAGTGAAATATAAAGTTTTCTTTTCTAAACTAAATACTTTATAACCCTTTTTATTGTTTGAATACCCAACAAATACACATTTATCACTTCTTTTTGAAAATTTGTCAGAATTATTTAAGAAAGTAGCAAAGCAGAGGCAACCAAAACTCCTAAGATGGTCAATATTTGGAGAAGTTCCAAATACCAACTCATAAGGAGACTTTCCTTTAAGAACAGAAGAGGGAAGTCTATTAATAAGATAACAAGCAGTGAGAACACATTCAGTCCATAAGCTGAGAGGAGATCCCTCCTGAAACAAAAGAGACCTTGCAACATTCAAAAGGTGTCTGTGTTTCCTCTCAGCAATCCCATTTTGCTGAGGGGTATAAGCAATAGTAGTTTGATGAACTATTCCATAAGAATTACAAAAATTTTCCATGTTTGAATTAACAAACTCAGAACCATTGTCACTCCTAAAAGTTTTAACATCTTTGGAAAACTGAGTTTTCAAATACTGATAAAACACAGAAATGTACTTAAACACTTCATCTTTACCTTTTAATAAGTAAACCCAAACAACCCTAGAATAGTCATCAACAATAGTCAAGAAAAACCTAAAACCCTCTTTGCTTTTCACCCTATAAGGGCCCCAAACATCAAGGTGAACAAGTTCACCAACAGAAGTTGAAACATGATTGCTTAAAGGAAAAGGTTCTCTTGTTTGTTTTGCAAAATGACAAATATCACAAGGTGAAGTAGAACCATCACCCCTGATATCAATTTTTCCTTTTAAAACCTTTAAAACTTGGTCAGATGGATGACCAAGTCTATTATGCCATAAAGTGTTTGAAAAACAGATCATAGTATTATTACACTTAACAAAAGGTCCAGAATTATTAAAGTCAAGAAAGTACAAACCTCCTAACTGACTACCAGTCCCCAGGGTTTTCTTCAGCTGTAAGTCCTGGATATAACATCTTGATTCATCAAAACCAACAAAAACCTTACTGTCTCTTGCCAGTTTATGAACTGACAAAAGATTCACACTATACTCTGGAACATACAACACATCATACAAAATCAAAGTATCACTTAATCTTAGATTTCCAACTTTTTTAATCTGTGCAACTGTTCCATTAGGATGATCAATTTGCAAATTCAAGTCAGAAATATCAACAATGTTTTCTAAATTATCCAAACTAGTAACCATATGTTGATTTGCCCCAGAGTCAATGATCCACCCTTTGTCAGTTTTATAAATTTTGAAAAAAGTCTTTGTATTAGAACAGAAGAATGTACCTGCCATATTGGCTTGTACATTCTCTGGAGGGTTTAGAATTCAAAAGCTTAAGAAGTTGTTGCACTTGGTCTTGAGTAAGAGAAGGAACATTAGCAGTCACAGAATTATCAGAAGAAACAGTGTTATGATTCACAGTTCTATTTTGTAAATTACTTGTAGCCCATTTTTTCTTAATATAATCAGGATATCCAACAATTTTAAAGCACTTATCAACAGTATGACCAGTCAAACCACATTTAGGATTAGAACAAACAAGATTATTATTTTTACTCATAAAAGGTTTTTTAAACACAGAATTCACATTTTGAGATTTAACATTAAAAGTAGCAGTTTGAGGCTTAGAAACATTAGCAGAATGAGAAGAGGAATCTATATGAGATTCTTCTCTAGATACAACAGAAAAAGCAGTTTTAACATCAGGAGTGGTTCTCTAGTAAGCAAAGAACTCCTAACAGATTGATAAGTATCATCTAATCCCATAAGAAACTGCATCAATTTCATAAGATCATTATGTGTTTTAAAAGCCTTTTGAGCTTCACAAGTACATGCAGGTAATTTTGTAATAGCATCAAACTGTTTCCAATATGCATTCAACTTATGATAATAGTCAGACAAAGAAGTACCATGTTGTTTCAAACAATTAATCTGTTGATACAAGTTAAAAGTTTCAGAACCATTAATCTTATCATATGTCTCTTTTAGTTCTTTCCAAACATCAGTAGCATTAGTAGAAAAAATCTGACCTAGATACAATTCCTCAGAAATAGACCCTAAAATCCATGAAAGTACCACAGAATTACACATATCCCATTGTCTAGCTAAATTAGCATCAGAAGTAGATCTTATACATGAACCATCAATAAATCCAATTTTATTTTTAGCTTGCAGAGCAATATTCATAGCACAACTCCATACAGAATAATTTTCAGTTCCTTTCAATTTATGTGACACAAAAGAAGTAATACTAGAATCAGTAGGATGCAAGAACAATTCATCACCAAACACAATAGTAGCAGGAGTGCTACCACTCCCTAAATCACCACCTCCAGTCATTATTAATCACCTAAGAACTTAATTAAGCAGCAAATCTTAATAACAAAGTCTATCCAGGATTCCTAATCACTCAAGTGATAGGTCAAGGACCAATGAAATTAAGATAAAGAATATGCTACCAGTAATCAAGTTCTGGCAATAAAAACTGATGGCAGATCAACCAGATAAGCAATTAATAAAGAGATGTCCTGATTTTACCAAAATCAGGTAGGATAAGATGTAACCTAATTAGCAGCGGAATTTGTAGTAGACGAATTAGGGCTCAGAAACCCTAATCAAGGAAACACAATCAACAATGCGTAGATCTGAAGCAGAATCCCCAAAAAATCCCAAAAATCAAAACCCTAATTTTTTATTGAACTTTAAAATCGAATTAATCTAAAGTATAATCGATTTTAGATCGAAACACACTCGAGATTAACCAGATATCAGAGAACTTGGCTCTGATACCATCTGAATTTTATTATTATGAATCAAACAATATGAATATCAAACCTTAATAATCGAATGAACAAGATATATGAATATGAATGATTATGAGAGTTATTATTACATGAATCGATCGATTTACAGAAATAGAACAAATATCAAGATGATATTTGTTAGGTATTAAAAACCCTAATTGGGAAAAAAGAATTACAGAGAGAATAATCGAATAAACTGATTGAATGAATATTGTGTTATGTATCAAAAGGATTTTTGATGTGAATATATAATGTATCTTCAGAAGTTGCACATAGCTCCTCCAGCTCTTCACCGACCTTCTAAGCAGTCCCTTTACTTTCTTCTTTTACAGGTTCAGTCCCTGCACAATGCTAATCATACAATAAGCATACAAACTTTATATAAAAAACCTTAAAACTGTTTTATATATTTAATACTCCCCCTCAGTTTTAAGGTCTAAACAAATCAAGAAGGTTAAGTTTATCAACCAATTTCTCATGTTGTTCAATAGTTAAACCTTTGGTGAACACATCTGCTATCTGATTAGCAGATTCAATCTTAATAGGTTTAATCAAACCTAGCAAGATTTTTTCTCTTATGAAATGTAAATCAAGTTCAAAATGTTTTGTCCTATCATGAAAGACAGGATTAGAACTTATCTGAATAGCAGCCTTGTTGTCACAGTATAAAGAAATTGGTTTCTCAACCTGAATATGTATCTCACTTAACAAGTTAGTGATCCACATAACCTCACATGTTAAAGAAGCAAGAGCTCTATATTCTGCTTCTGCAGAAGATCTAGAAACCACAGACTGTTTTTTACTTTTCCAGGAGATAAGAGAATTCCCCATATACACTGCATAACCAGTCACACTTCTCATTGTGACTTTGCATTTAGCCCAGTCTGAGTCAGTGTAACCAGTTATGTTCATATGAGGACTCTTTGAGATAAAAGTTCCTTTACCTGGATTGTTCTTAATGTATCTAAGAACTCTAAAAGCAAGCTTTAAATGAGAAGTATAAGGAGAGTGCATAAACTGACTCAAACACTGGACTGCATATGAAATTTCAGGTCTAGTGTGAGTAAGATAAATCAACTTCCCAAGAAGTTTCTGATAGTCTGTAACATTCTCAATTGGCTTATCATTATCATTCATAGGTGAATTGGTAATCACCAACTTAGATTCAATGGGAGTTTTAGCTGGTTTGCATGCAAGCATGCCATACTCAGCCAATAACTCAAGAGCATATTTTCTTTGAGAAAGGCAGATACCTTTCTCAGTTTTTAACACTTCAATTCCTAAAAAATATTTTAACTCACCAAGATCCTTTATAAGAAACTTGGTTCTCAAAAATTCTTTAACCTTATTGATTTCAGAAACATTGTTTCCTGTTATAACTATGTCATCAACATAGACTAACAAAATAATCAAAACATGTTTATCAGATTTAATGAACATAGAGTAATCACTCTTACTTTGTCTAAAACCATTTATCAACAAAGTGTTACACAATTTTTCATTCCATTGTCTTGGAGCTTGTTTAAGCCCATACAATGATTTTTTAAGTTTGCAAACTCTTTTATCATTTTCAGAAAAATAACCAAGAGGTAAATCCATATAAACATCTTCATTAAGACTACCATAAAGAAAGGCATTATTAACATCTAATTGGAATAAAGGCCAATTGTTATTAACAGCTAGATTAATCAAGCATCTAACTGTCACAATTTTAACAACAGGAGAAAAAGTTTCATCAAAGTCTATACCTGCCCTTTGATTGTATCCTTTGGCTACCAACCTGGCCTTAAATCTTTCAACCTCACCAGTGGACTTATATTTTACCTTATAAACCCACTTGCAGCCTATAGATTTCCTGCCAGGTGGTAACTCAGTTACAACCCAAGTATTATTCTTATTCAGTGCATCTATCTCCTCATTCATGGCTGCAACCCAATGACTATTGGTACAAGCATCATGATAAGACTTAGGCTCACTAATTCTGTTAAGACTAGTAGAGAAACAAAAATTATCTTTACTCAAATGAGAGTAATTTACATGCCTTTCAATACCATATTTCACATTACCTTCAAGAACATAATCTCCAAATGTTATAGGTAAAATAGTATTTCTTTCTGACCTCATAAGGTCTTGGTTATTCAAATCATTACTACCCTCAGAATCTGCACCATTAGGTGCAATATTTTCATCATTAACTGCCATACCTTCATCCTCACTACTGTTAACAGAGAAATCACCAAGTAAACTAGTGTCACTGGCATTCTCTCCTATGTTTTCAGTAGTAGTAGGAGGAGAGATTGCAGCCTGATCAGTAGCCTCTGCATCATCATTGGGTAGAGTATTTGTTGGGACAGAAGTAAGATAAGGAGAATCAAAGAAGGTTATAAAATCATTTTCAGAATAATGAGTACCAAAAGTTTTGTTAGAATTATTCATTTTAAATGGAAAAATATTTTCATAAAATTTTATATCTCTAGTGAAATATAAAGTTTTCTTTTCTAAACTAAATACTTTATAACCCTTTTTATTGTTTGAATACCCAACAAATACACATTTATCACTTCTTTTTGAAAATTTGTCAGAATTGTTTAAGAAAGTAGCAAAGCAGAGGCAACCAAAACTCCTAAGATGGTCAATATTTGGAGAAGTTCCAAACACCAACTCATAAGGAGACTTTCCTTTAAGAACAGAAGAGGGAAGTCTATTAATAAGATAACAAGCAGTGAGAACACATTCAGTCCATAAGCTGAGAGGAATTCCCCCCTGAAACAAAAGAGACCTTGCAACATTCAAAAGGTGTCTGTGTTTCCTCTCAGCAATCCCATTTTGCTGAGGGGTATAAGCAATAGTAGTTTGATGAACTATTCCATAAGAATTACAAAAATTTTCCATGTTTGAATTAACAAACTCAGAACCATTGTCACTCCTAAAAGTTTTAACATCTTTGGAAAACTGAGTTTTCAAATACTGATAAAACACAGAAATGTACTTAAACACTTCATCTTTACCTTTTAATAAGTAAACCCAAACAACCCTAGAATAGTCATCATCAATAGTCAAGAAAAACCTAAAACCCTCTTTGCTTTTCACCCTATAAGGGCCCCAAACATCAAGGTGAACAAGTTCACCAACAGAAGTTGAAACATGATTGCTTAAAGGAAAAAGGTTCTCTTGTTTGTTTTGCAAAATGACAAATATCACAAGGTGAAGTAGAACCATCACCCCTGATATCAATTTTTCCTTTTAAAACCTTTAAAACTTGGTCAGATGGATGACCAAGTCTATTATGCCATAAAGTGTTTGAAAAACAGATCATAGTATTATTACACTTAACAAAAGGTCCATAATTATTAAAGTCAAGAAAGTACAAACCTCCTAACTGACTACCAGTCCCCAGGGTTTTCTTCAGCTGTAAGTCCTGGATATAACATCTTGATTCATCAAAACCAACAAAAACCTTACTGTCTCTTGCCAGTTTATGAACTGACAAAAGATTCACACTATACTCTGGAACATACAACACATCATACAAAATCAAAGTATCACTTAATCTTAGATTTCCAACTTTTTTAATCTGTGCAACTGTTCCATTAGGATGATCAATTTGCAAATTCAAGTCAGAAATATCAACAATGTTTTCTAAATTATCCAAACTAGTAACCATATGTTGATTTGCCCCAGAGTCAATGATCCACCCTTTGTCAGTTTTATAAATTTTGAAAAAAGTCTTTGTATTAGAACAGAAGAATGTACCTGCCATATTGGCTTGTACATTCTCTGGAGGGTTTAGAATTCAAAAGCTTAAGAAGTTGTTGCACTTGGTCTTGAGTAAGAGAAGGAACATTAGCAGTCACAGAATTATCAGAAGAAACAGTGTTATGATTCACAGTTCTATTTTGTAAATTACTTGTAGCCCATTTTTTCTTAATATAATCAGGATATCCAACAATTTTAAAGCACTTATCAACAGTATGACCAGTCAAACAAGATTATTATTTTTACTCATAAAAGGTTTTTTAAACACATAATTCACATTTTGAGATTTAGCATTAAAAGTAGCATTTTGAGGCTTAGAAACATTAGCAGAATGAGAAGAGGAATCTATATGAGATTCTTCTCTAGATACAACAGAAAAAGCAGTTTTAACATCAGGAAGAGGTTCTCTAGTAAGCAAAGAACTCCTAACAGATTGATAAGTATCATCTAATCCCATAAGAAACTGCATCAATTTCATAAGATCATTATGTGTTTTAAAAGCCTTTTGAGCTTCACAAGTACATGCAGGTAATTTTGTAATAGCATCAAACTGTTTCCAATATGCATTCAACTTATGATAATAGTCAAACAAAGAAGTACTATGCTGTTTCAAACAATTAATCTGTTGATACAAGTTAAAAGTTTCAGAACCATTAATCTTATCATATGTCTCTTTTAGTTCTTTCCAAACATCAGTAGCATTAGTAGAAAAAATCTGACCTAGATACAATTCCTCAGAAATAGACCCTAAAATCCATGAAAGTACCACAGAATTACACATATCCCATTGTCTAGCTAAATTAGCATCAGAAGTAGATCTTATACATGAACCATCAATAAATCCAATTTTATTTTTAGCTTGCAGAGCAATATTCATAGCACAACTCCATACAGAATAATTTTCAGTTCCTTTCAATTTATGTGACACAAAAGAAGTAATACTAGAATCAGTAGGATGCAAGAACAATTCATCACCAAACACAATAGTAGCAGGAGTGCTACCACTCCCTAAATCACCACCTCCAGTCATTATTAATCACCTAAGAACTTAATTAAGCAGCAAATCTTAATAACAAAGTCTATCCAGGATTCCTAATCACTCAAGTGATAGGTCAAGGACCAATGAAATTAAGATAAAGAATATGCTACCAGTAATCAAGTTCTGGCAATAAAAACTGATGGCAGATCAACCAGATAAGCAATTAATAAAGAGATGTCCTGATTTTACCAAAATCAGGTAGGATAAGATGTAACCTAATTAGCAGCGGAATTTGTAGTAGACGAATTAGGGCTCAGAAACCCTAATCAAGGAAACACAATCAACAATGCGTAGATCTGAAGCAGAATCCCCAAAAAATCCCAAAAATCAAAACCCTAATTTTTTATTGAACTTTAAAATCGAATTAATCTAAAGTATAATCGATTTTAGATCGAAACACACTCGAGATTAACCAGATATCAGAGAACTTGGCTCTGATACCATCTGAATTTTATTATTATGAATCAAACAATATGAATATCAAACCTTAATAATCGAATGAACAAGATATATGAATATGAATGATTATGAGAGTTATTATTACATGAATCGATCGATTTACAGAAATAGAACAAATATCAAGATGATATTTGTTAGGTATTAAAAACCCTAATTGGGAAAAAAGAATTACAGAGAGAATAATCGAATAAACTGATTGAATGAATATTGTGTTATGTATCAAAAGGATTTTTGATGTGAATATATAATGTATCTTCAGAAGTTGCACATAGCTCCTCCAGCTCTTCACCGACCTTCTAAGCAGTCCCTTTACTTTCTTCTTTTACAGGTTCAGTCCCTGCACAATGCTAATCATACAATAAGCATACAAACTTTATATAAAAAACCTTAAAACTGTTTTATATATTTAATACAAGGACCCCCATGACCTGAATTCCTAGATCCGCCACTGTATATACCCAACTCCAATTAAAACTCAGGTATCCATTTTTGGGAGCATCTTGCGCACAAGAGGATTTGAACTCAAGTCCTTTAAGTCTCAGGCTCCCCGGTTAATATTTACATAAAATCATAAATTTAAAAAGAAGTATGTAATCTAATCTGCTAATTTTAAGATTATGAGAGATGCGTAATGGGCCAACCATGTCGACGTGGTGGAAAACCACACCGATTTGTTGGCATCATTCACTATAGATCCGACGTGGTTTGATATCGTCGTGCTCAACATGGACAAAGCCATGATGGGCCGATAGTTTGTTTACAACCATACTCACTGGACTCAAAAAAGAAAAATGAGAAAGATCTGAGCAGGGTGAAGGAACCGAAGGAGTGTCTTTTGCAAGGAGAAAGGGAAGCCAAGAATGGTGCTCTCGGCATGGCCTAGGTACGTACGACTCACTCACCGAGCCCCTTCCCATTGGTACTCCATCGAAATCGTCATATCTTAAAAAAAATAGAACTCTTCAATTATTTATCAACTTTCTATTTTTGCAAATATTGCACAAGTTGTCAAGTTGTTACTTGGATAAAATACGGACTAGTTACAATTCTCCAACTACCCAACAAATATTAAAATGGACATGTCACACCCTGGCAGCCTATTAGAGTAATTTCATATGTTTATATCCAAAATATTTGATTACGTGCGGACAAGATAAAAAGAAGCTGGCCCTTATAAAAACACTCTTGTTAACCACGATATCAGAAGTCAGAACAAACTTTTTGATATACCCAACACTCTAACTCATTAGTTTCTTATTCACATCTCCTCCTTTGAATCCCAAACAATGTGGATTTTTGGACGAAAAGGGGAATCGGGATTTTCAGCTTCCTCGACAGCAGAGGAAGTTACCAATGGCATCCATGGATCGGGTCTCACTGCCATTGTTACTGGTATAACTTACATGATTCCCTTCGTCTTAGATAATGTATATTTTTATACTATTCGGGTCAAAAATTATAATAGTATAGCATAATTTATACGTATAGTAACTACTTGTTTACAGGAGCTACAAGCGGTATTGGGGCTGAGACAGCACGAGTCCTTGCCATGCGTGGAGTACATGTAGTTATGGCAGTTAGAAATACAGAAAAATGTATTAAAGTTAAAGAAACTATACTTAGAGAAACACCTGAGGCTAAAGTCGACATAATGGAGCTAGATCTAAGCTCTCAGGCATCTGTAAGGGATTTTGCAGCTAAATATCGTTCTTCGGGCTATCCCCTACACATTCTAATGTAAGAAAGTATATGACAAATAAGGTAATAACACTGATGGGTCAGACGGGTTATGTAATGGTTCCAAACATGTAAAAAGTATTTTCCCTTAAACGGGTCAGGTCTTTTATAAAAGGAGTTTCTTGTTAGATAATATCACCTTTTGGTAGGTTGTATGTATTAACAATAGATTTTGGAGGATTATTGACCGTTATGACTCTTTTTTCACATCTGTCCAATATGACAGGTAACAGGTGTCCATTCGTAACTGAATGAGTCGAATTTAACCACCTATATACATTGATTTTGTTAGTATGTTAATATCTAAATTATTGAATTCTGCCGAAAACTAAAAACTCTCTGGTTTTGTTGTAAGTAACAATGCAGGGGTTTTATCTCCACCATTCAAGCTTTCAAAGGAAAAAATTGAGCTACATTTTGCTACTAATCATTTAGGTGCGTTATATGTATTTAGTTTTTTATTTCGACTAAATCATATTGTTAGAAATTCCCACACTTTGTAGTAAACTACATTGTTTTTTTCTTTCTTTTTGTAATTTCATTAGAACAGAATCCTTCTTTTGTCAGGTCATTTTCTTTTGACAAATCTCTTGTTAGAGACGATGAAAGTTACTTCCTATGAACAAAAAACAGAAGGAAGAATAATCAACGTTTCTTCTAGTGGTCATCGTTTTGTTAGGAATGGAACTTTCTCTGATCAACTAAACAATGAAAAAAGGTAAATAAAAAAAATCTTATATCAAAAGAGATCTACTTCATGCTTCAGCTCTTCAAGCCGGAGCCATACTGTACCAGGGCCAAGGCTTAATATGAGTTTACATGGCAATGTACTGTGCAGTTATAATTATATATACGCTTATGGACTATCAAAACTAGCTAATATACTTCATGCCAAGGAACTTGCAAGGCGATTGAAGGTGATTTTGGTTTTGTTGCCATGTTCAACAAGTTCTGCATTTCATTTAACCATTTTAAGCATCAAAATTACTTGATGTGAGATTACGGCATATTTATTTAACCATATTGAGCAGGAGGGGGTGAACATCACGGCAAATTCATTACATCCTGGATTTATTGTTACTGAAATTTTTCGCGGCTTTAGTATTTTCTCAGGTAAGTATGCAATCCTACAACGTTCATTGAGAAAAACATGCCTCAAAGATCATTCATTAACCTTTTTCGTTTACGGTACAGTTGTCTGCAATGCCATTTTGAAGTACTTTGTAAAAGATGTTGCACAGGTTTAATTTGTACTTTACTTTTGGTTTAGTATTATCATCATCGAACAGTCTGGTTTGTAGTTGTTTTACTCATTTTGGTTTTCAGGGAGCGGCAACAACATGCTATTTGGCATTGAATCCTAGGGTGAAAAGCATAACGGGTGAGTATTTTTCTGATAGTAATTTGGCGGAACCATCCTGGATAGCCAAAGATCAGGAGTTAGCAAAGGAATTGTGGGAGTTCAGTTCGAGTCTGACTAGCTAGCTCTGAGTAGATTTTAATAAGTTTTGCTGATGTATGGGTGTTGCTCTTAGTATAATAGTGTTGTCCTGTGCGCACTCTTTTTTTTTTCTTTCTAAATGTATTATATGTGTGGTTTGATGTATGGTGAAACAAAGGTTTTATACTCGCTACTATGTCGGATGCAAAAACCCCAAAGAAAGAATAATCAACTAATCATCTAAAGGTCATCGTTCATCTTACAAAAGAGCTTTTTTCTGGTTACTAAGTAAAAAAATAATGACTCTTCAGAGTCATAAAAAACCTAATGATGGCAAAATGGGTGGGTTGGGCAAAAGGTTAGATTGGCCCGAAACACTTTTAGCCAAATACAATTGTTCAAAATTGCTGCATCTAATTAAATCACTGTTTAAACTATTTGACTTTATTCCTCTTGTCTATGGCCCCTGTGAAAATCATTAAAAGATTACTTTGATTTTATGTTTGACTAAATTAAAATATTGAAAGAAAGAATGCGAGAATGGTTTTGATAATTTTCTACTTTTAAATTTATCATTTTCTTAATATCTGTGAGAAAGCATGTCCTTATTACCATAATAAAGTCATAAACATTAAACAACACAACATTACATGAAAATTATGTACAAACCTATCGTGGACCAAGTTTTATAAGTTAATAATAATGTATAGCTAAACAAAACTTATGAAGATGAAATTACTTCTTCTGGAGATTTTATCCTTTTAAATGTTTGAATCATTTTAAAAATTGCAAAGATGGCGTGTAAACCTATCAGAATTACAAGTTATCAACCGTTTTGAATAATGAAGAGGAAATTACTTTACACATCCAAGTAACCAACAAATATTCTATTAAAATGATCATGTCAGACTCTGCCGCCCGCCTAATAGAGTAATATATAGTTTTATAATTATAATAAAAAATTTGGATTACGTGCTAAACAAGGTTTAAGGTAAGTAGTTGATAAGCTGCCATTCAAAAAAAAGTACTCGTAGTTGATAAGCTAAGAACAGCCGTTCAAAGAAGAAAAAGAAAAGATAAGCTAAGCTAAGCTAAGGACTTTTAGATATAAGCAACACATCAATTCATTGGTTTCTTAACATCTATAAATCCTCGGAATATGTGGATTTTCGGCAGAAAAGGGGAATCGGGATTTTCAGCTTCTTCGACAGCAGAGGAAGTTACTGATGGAATCCAAGGATCGGGTCTTACTGCCATTGTGATAGAAGAAATAATAGAGATAGAGAGAGAATTGTATTTTTATTGATCAAAGACTGATTATTACAATGATTAATATCTAATTATATATGAAAATACCCAAAGGCGGTTCATAACCGTTTTTGTAACAGAATTACAAACTAATAGAGAAGTTGTCACTTCTGGTCCCTGTACTTTCGAACTTCTTCTTTTCTTGCCAATCTTGTAATATATTGTATCAATACTTCCCCCTTTGAAAACATTTTTGCCCTCAAAAATGGAAATGAGGAAACCTGAGCTTCATGTCTTCAAGAAATTCCCAAGATGCATCTGAAACATCTAATCCTTCCCAATGAACCAGAATTTGCACAACCATTTTTCCATTTCTTTTGATGATTTTTTTATCCAAAACTGCTCTTGGTTGTAAGGTAAATCTCTGACCTTCAGGCAATGGAGATGGAGTTGGCAATGGACCTAATGCCCTCTTAAGCAATGAAACATGAAAAGTGTTATGAATTTGAGCTTCTGAGGGTAGATCCAGCTGGTATGCTACACTGCCAATCCTTTTTAATATCAGAAAAGGACCAAAATACTTAGGACTTAGCTTCCTGTTATGATGAGCCTTCATGGATTGTTGTGCAAATGGGTGTAATTTCACATAAACCCAATCTCCAACAGCAAATTCTCTATCACTTCTATTTGCATCTACAAATTGCTTCATCCTATTTCTTGCCACACTCAGATTATTCTTAAGCTTCTGAATCATAACTTCCCTCTCCCTATGCAAATCCTCCACTGCTGCAATATCAGTATCACCAGGAATAAAAGGAATATGCAGACCAGGTTTAACTCCAAATAAAGCCTCAAAAGGTGACATTTTTATGCTGGAATGCCAAGAGGTGTTGTACCACCATTGAGCCAAAGGCACCCACTGAACCCAGTTCAAGGGAGCATCCAAACACATGCTTCTTAAGTAAGCCTCCAAGCATCTATTTAGAACTTCAGTCTACCCATCAGATTGTGGATGATAGGCACTTGACATGGACAATTGAATACCTTGCAACTTCTTAAATTCTTTCCAAAATTTGCTTAAAAAGATGGGGTCCCTGTCTGACACAATGGTGACAGGATTTCCATGTATTTTAAAGATATTATCCAAGAAAATTTTTGCCACAGTCATTGCAATGAATGGGTGACTCAAAATCAAGAAGTGACCAAACTTTGTCAATCTGTCCACAACCACCAAAATAGTATCTTTACCCTGCATTTTGGGTAGACCTGAGATAAAATCCATAGAAATGTATGTAAAAATAGAGTGTGGTGTTGGTAATGGCTGCAATAACCCTGGGTATGGGACTCTCTCATACTTGGTTTTTTGACAAACTGAACATTCTTTCACAAATTGCTGGACATCTTTATGGCAACCCTTCCAGTAAAATACTTCTTTAAGCCTGGCCAAAGTAGGAGTAATACCAGAATGCCCACCTGCAGCAGATGAATGTACCAAATGCAAAATCTCTTTTCTGAGGTTTAAATCCTTTGGTATCAACAATTTAGACTTCCTTTTCAATAATACACCATCCCAAGATGTATTTGGTATTATTGAACCCTGCTCCAATTGACTGATCATGTCCTTAGTGGTCTGATCCTGTTGCCAAGCCTCTTTAATTTTGCCCAATAATGCAGGATTAATTGAACTGACCCCCATTTCTAATAAAGCCATTCCTTGTACTCTAGAAAGAGCATCTGCAGCCACATTTTCTTTGCCATGCTTATAACAAATTTCATAGCTGTATCCCATCAATTTACACAACCATTTCTGCTACAATGGTGTCACTATTTTCTGCTCCAAAAGAAATTTAAGACTTTGATGGTCAGTCTTAATGATAAAATGGTTAGCAACCAGATAGTGATGCCATTGTTTCACTGCCATAATAATAGCCAACAACTCCTTTTCATACACAGACCAGCTCTGTTGTCTAGTGGATAAAGCCTTACTAATAAATGCCAAAGGGTGATTTTCTTGCATCAGTACTGCTCCCATACCCTTAGAAGAGGCATCTGTCTCAATTACAAATGTCTTGGACAAATCTGGAAGACTTAGTACAGGTGGTGAACTCAAAGCCTGTTTCAATTGGTCAAAAGCTGTTTGTGCTTCATTTGACCATTTGAAGTTGTCCTTCTTCAGCAGTTCATGTAAAGGTTTTGCCAAAATGCCAAAATGCTTAATAAATCTTCTGTAATAGCCAGCCAACCCCAAAAAACCCCTAAATTGCTTCACATTATTAGGTTTTGGCCATTCTTGTATGGCTGCTATTTTTATTGGATCAGTAGAAACACCCTTTTTACTGATAATATGCCCTAAATACTCCACTTGGGTGCTGCCAAATGAACATTTTGATCTTTTTGCTTTCAATGTGTTCAGTCTCATCAATTGTAACACCCTCTCCAAATCTAACAAATGTTGTTCCCAACTGCTGCTATAGACCAAAATATCATCAAAAAAAACAAGTGTAGATTTCCTCAGAACCTCTTTGAAAGTGGTATTCATTAGTGATTGAAATGTAGCTGGGGCATTAGTGAGGCCAAAAGGAAGCACCAGAAATTCATAATGCCCTTCATGAGTTTTAAAAGCTGTTTCATGAATGTCACCCTCATACATCCTCACATGATGATAACCTGATCTTAAGTCTAATTTTGAGAAAACTGCAGCACCTTGAAGCTCATCCAATAACTCCTCTATTAATGGAATTGGAAACACATCTTTTTTTGTAGCATCATTCAATTTCCTGTAGTCCACACACATACGCCAAGTTCCATCTTTCTTCTTGACCAAAACAATTGGTGCAGCAAAAGCACTAGTACTATGCCTTATCACTCCAGAATCCAACAATTCTTGGGTCATCTTTTCAATAATATCTTTTTGTGTACTCTGGTATCTGTAGGGTTTCAAATTGAGATTCACTTTCTCATCCTTAAGCTCAATTCTATGGTCACACTGCCTTGGTGGTGGTAAACCAGTTGGTACCTCAAAAATATCAATATATTTCTCCAATAACTCTTCTAAATCCTTATTTTTCTCAGTCACCCCCAAAACTGGTTGCAGCTTATTATTGGTGGATTCATTATCTTGCAGCACATACAATTCTGCTTGTGCTATGCTTTTCGTGTTAATCATCATATTAGACAATTTTTCCATTGAACACAAACTGATATTCTGCTGCTTCATTCCTTTCAACTCAAACTTTTGACCATTTAGTTGGAATTTCATGGTTAAGTTTTTGAAATTCCATATAATGTCATTCAGAGTTTCTAACCATTGAACTCCTAAGACAATATCATAGTTCACTAATTCCAATAACAACATATCAGCTTCAAACCAATTACCCTGCATCATCCACTTAAAATTTTGACATAAAGATCCACTAGCCATATTATTACCCCCTGCCACAGCTACCTTGACATTAGGAATATCCAACAGAAAACACCTCAACTTAATTCCTATTGTTTGGCTCATGAAATTGTGTGTTGACCCACTATCCACCAAAATATGCAATCTCCTGGTTCCTATAGTCCCCACAATTTGCATTGTTGAATAAGAAGGAATTCCCCTAAGAGCATTTAGACTTATTTATGGTTCACACTGCAGGACAGGCCTATCTACCATTCCCATATCTACCATTCCCAATTCTTCCTCACTCTCATCATCTTCTACTTCAATTACGAATAATTGTTTCTTTCCTTTACACACTTTACTGTGCCCAGCAGTGAATTTTTCATCACAATAAAAACACTCATTCTTGGCCCTTTTTTCCTCCATAAATTTGGTATTTACTCTTCTTGGTGCCAAAGCAGTGGTTTGTGCATTAGTGGTGGGTGTAGCCAATAATGGTGGTTTAGTGGCATTGGTCCACTGGTTACCTCTGAACCCAGACCCCTTATAACCATTGCTGCTACTAGTTCCAACCCCCACAGTGTGATTTAACATCTTATTTGACTGATTTTGTAATTTGGCCAGTGAATAAGTATCCTTCAAAGTCTTGGGTTGAAACATTTTTAATGGACACTTAATTTCAGGTTTTAGGCCCTCAATATACAAACTAATTGTGTATTCTTCACACAAATTCACTTTATTCAAGAGTTTATCAAATGCATCAGAATATACCTCCAATTCTCCAGTCTGAGTTAGTGCTTTTAATGCCCCCATGGCATCCTCCATTGATGAATCTCCAAATCTGGCCATGGCAGATCTTGAGTACTCCTCCCATTTGATCTGATTTATCTCCTTCCCACTTGATTTGATGTATCCCTGGTGCCAAGAAAGTGCTCTCCCATCTATGTGAACCGCTGCATACCTCACTTTTCTGTCTTCAGGGGTCTCATCAATGGTGAAGAAATGGCCACATTTGTATAACCATCCCTCCACATCATCCCCCTAAAATCTCGGAAAATCAAGTTTTGCAAGACGGTTATTGCTGAATCTTTCTCCTCCATCTGCTCTAACCATCACTGTTGACCTCTGTTTCTCCATTTCCGCCATTTGTGCTAACAGAGTTTGAACGGTTGACCTAAGTGAAATCATCTCATTTTGAGTGGTTGTCACTTCTTTTGTTAATCGTTCATCGTCTTTTGCTAGTTTTTCCATTTCTTGTTCCCATCGTGAATTTCCCAATTTTTGATCGGAAAATTCCAAAACCAGTTCGCCGGAGAAGACTGCTTCACCGGAGAAGATGATCGGAATCGTCGCCGGCCGAGGAATCGGTGGCTCTGATACCAAAATGATAGAAGAAATAATAGAGATAGACAGAGAATTGTATTTTTATTGATCAAAGACTGATTATTACAATGATTAATATCTAATTATATATGAAAATACCCAAAGGCGGTTCATAACCGTTTTTGTAACAGAATTACAACTAATAGAGAAATTGTCACTTCTTCCCTGTAGTTTCGTCTTTTGCTAGTTTTTCCATTTCTTGTTCCCATCGTGAATTTCCCAATTTTTGATCGGAAAATTCCAAAACCAGTTCGCCGGAGAAGACTGCTTCACCGGAGAAGATGATCGGAATCGTCGCCGGCCGAGGAATCGGTGGCTCTGATACCAAAATGATAGAAGAAATAATAGAGATAGACAGAGAATTGTATTTTTATTGATCAAAGACTGATTATTACAATGATTAATATCTAATTATATATGAAAATACCCAAAGGCGGTTCATAACCGTTTTTGTAACAGAATTACAACTAATAGAGAAATTGTCACTTCTGGTCCCTGTACTTTCGAACTTCTTCTTTTCTTGCCAATCTTGTAATATATTGTATCACATTGTCACTGGTATATTGAGCTCAAAATAATACAACATATATATATAGTGAGTTGTTGGTTAATTAACATATGTAAGTGTGTATATGCAACTAATCAGGAGCAACAAGCGGTATTGGGGCTGAGACGGCACGAGTCCTTGCCATGCGCGGGGTACATGTGGTTATGGCAGTAAGAAACACAGAAAAATGCAATAAAGTTAAAGAAGCTATAATTATGAAGACACCTAATGCTAAAGTTGATATAATGGAGTTGGATCTAAGCTCTCAAGAATCCGTAAGGGATTTTGCAGCCAAATATCGTTCTTTGGGCCTTCCCTTGCACATTTTAATGTAAGAAATTTTCATAATAGGCTGACAAAGTCAAAACTGATGGGTCCAAGTATGGAATATTTCTTTTGCTTAATGTGGGTGGGTTAGGTCTGTTTCGGTTGAGTTTGAAGACTTTCTTATAATAAGAGTAGTATTTTTTTTAGTAGTCTGTATGTATTAAGAATGGAAAATGATAAATCAACCTAAAGCCTTTGACACATGACCCGTTTTCTTCTATATCTGGGTTATATAAAAGGTTGCCAGTTCGTGACTAAATGAGTCGAAGTAATTACCACATATATAAATTTGTTTATGCGGAAAGCTGAAAGCTTTCAGTTTTGGCTTGTTGTAAGTAACAATGCAGGGGTTTTGTCTCCACCATTCAAGCTTTCAAAGTCGTAGGTGTGTTATATACATTCCCCTGTGATTATTGACTTCTTAAATCAATGTATTTAGCTTTTATCTGAACAAAAACATCTTCTTAGAGATCCCCAGACTTTGCAAACTACTTTTTTTTTTTTTTGCAATTTCATAAGAACAGAATCCCTCGGTTAATTTTGTCAGGTCATTTTCTTTTGACAAATCTCTTACTAGAGACGATGAAGGCTACTTCGTATGAACAAAAAACTGAAGGAAGAATAATCAACGTGTCATCTGCGGGTCATCGTTTAGTGAGAAAGGGAACTTCAAATAAATGATAAATCAAGGTAAAGAAACAAGGCAATCTTTATGCAAAAGACATCTACTTCATGCCTCAGCTCTCCAAATCAGAGACGTTTGTAAAAGAACCATGGCTTAACTCAAACTGAAATGCTCTATGCAGTTATAGTCATATATATGCTTATGCAGTATCAAAACTAGCAAATATACTCCACGCAAATGAGCTTGCAAGGCGTTTGAAGGTGATTTTGATCTTAATAGTTTTTTTCTGTTGCAAGTTATGAATCATATTAACCATTTTGTGTGTCCCATTCCCATATACTACATTATACTGACCCATGACCTATGTTACTCAGGAGGATGGGGTGAACATCACCACTAATTCATTACATCCGGATTTATTGCCACTGGAATTTTTCGAGGCCATAGTATTTTCTCGGGTATGTAAACAATCCTGCAACATACGTTGAGTAAAACGTGCTTCAAAGATCATTCAGTAACCTTTTTATTTTATGGCACAGTTTTCTGCAATGTGATTCTGAAGTATTTCATAAAAGATGTTTCACAGGTTGGTACTTTAGTTTTGATTTACTATATTCATCATTAGAAAAACATGAACCATCTCCAAGTTGTCTCATGGCAAGGAGTATTTTGTTTCCTCACAAGCGGTCTCAAGTTCAAATCCTGGCTTAGGCAAATAACTTGGGGGTGACCAATGGTTGAAACCGGGATACTGGCAAAAGAGCCCAGTTAGGCTTAGGCAAATAACTTGGCGTTTAGCCGTTTTATCGTTAGACTATGGTTTGTGGTTGTTTACTCATTTTTGGTTTCCAGGGAGAGGCGACAACATGCTATTTAGCTTTGAATCCAAAGGTGAAAGGCATCACGGGTAAGTATTTTTCTGACAGTAATTTGGTGAAACCATCTCGGATAGCAAAAGATGAAGAGTTATCCAAGAAATTGTGGGACTTCAGTTTGAGCCTGACTAGCTAGCTCTTGATGAAAACTTCCCTGTTCAGTTATCTAAACAAGTTTGGGATAAATGACTATTTATTTGTCAAATGTATTATATGTAGTTTGATAGATAGCAAAACAAAGTTTTGCAACCTGAGGATGAATGTACTCTGTGTCTTTGTGACCCGTTATCTACATTGTTCATACTTGCAATTCCGTTTAATACAAGATTGCAGAAATCGTCTAGTATATCGTTGTTTTCATAGACATCGATAAATGGCAATTGTGACCGATCTCAAATATAGGAGTGTTTCTTGAATGAATAACCAATACTGTAACATTTGTTTTGCTTTTCTATACAATGAATGAATAAACTTTAAAAGCTCAAAGAATCAAAATCCTTTTCTTGAGCTTTCCCAAACTTCAATACATTGTTCATCTTTTCTAGTCACGAACATTTTGTTTCCATTAAACCCCAAATCTGTAACCGGTTGTTCCGGTTGGTGGCGGGTGGAGCGAGACCTAGTTCGTTGGTAAGTGGTGCCAAAACGTTGTAGGGTAGTGGGTGCGGTTGGGCTAACGGTTTGGTTTGGAGACTGGATAGGGTGATGTAGGATGTTAGGATGGAGAACCGCTTCGGGTGACTTGTGAAAGAAATCATAAGCCGATGGGGAGCGAGATTGATGATAAGGAAAAGTAGACTCGTCAAATAGGACATGACGAGAAAGGATGATTTTCTTGGTAGCTAACTAGTCATAGCATTTATACCCCCGATGATTAGAGGGGTATCCAAGAAAGACACAGGGGGCGGTTTTGAAGCTTGTGAATGGTGGTGGAGGGAAACAAAGGGTAACATAGACACCCAAAGGTGCGTAAGTGAGAATAGGTGGGGTTTTTATGGTAATAGAGATGTGTGGGTGTGCATGATGATTTGGTTCTGGACGGTAAGATGTTAAGAAGATATGTGGCCATCTCCAAAGCATGATGCCAAAAAGATGGTAGTAGAGAGGCATGGGTAAGGGGGGGTGCGAACGATGTTGTTGATAGATCGGACTTTGCGTTCTGCTTTACCATTTTGGGAAGATGTGTGAGGACAAGAAAAACGGAATTGCATTCCGTTTTGTTTGCAAAAAGTATGAAAACTTGATTGCTGTATCCAGTCCCATTATCACATTGAAAAGATTTGATTGGTTTAGCAAATTGAGTTTTAATGAGTGTGTTTTTTTTTTTTAAACATTAACAACAATCCAAATATCAAATCAACAGCAATCCAAACAGAAACAAATCCAACAACTAAAAGATTTATCACACACGAGGTTCTTTATAACCATTATTATGAGCTATCTTATCCCTGGAAAAAAGAAATAAATTCAGAAAGTCCTTGGGTAACTCCTTCGGCAACTCCATCTCCTTCGGCAAGAGCTTGAGCCAGATGGGCCTCACGTTCATTATTATGGTGGTAATAATTTTCATCAATAAGGGAGCTGTTCATGAATTCAATGATTGCAAAAACTGAGACCACAGATGCAACGTCCACATTTGGATAAATTGTTACCGAAAATTTATCCTTTGATGAATTCCATTCTTTTCATTTGAGCCATTAAGCAATCTCCCATATAAATGCTACAAGTTGTTGTTGGCCAGTTTCCTTTGATCTTGAAATCACCATTCTGTTTGTTTGATGCGAGTGACACGAGTTTGGAGTGAGTCTTTTTGATGCTAAACAATAGATCCGAATTAGCCTTGCTCCTTCTGTTATAAGCATTCCATCCACGACCATGACAAGACCAAAACTAGAAATAACATAATAGTCAAATTTACTGTCGAATTATTCATGAATCAAAAACAAACATTTAAAAAAGAGTTACTGTAAATAACAAAAGCTAAAATCACCTGTCTCCTTAGCCGAAGCTTGATGTTATGGTCAGCGCCAATTAGAACAATCTGTTGACGGAAGCGTGAGTGGAATGGCTTCACCTTGAAGATAATGTTATTATTATTGTCTGTGATTGTATAGACTCCAGGATATTTTTTGTGGAATGTAAATCGAGATGGATATATCACCGGAACCGGGTCTGATAATGCAGGATCAGAGTTTTCCATCATAAACACAAAAAGATTGCAGCTACAAAGAAACGAATCAACGATCGAGAATGTGTTTTTTCCCCTTCTCATTAATGATTATTTATAAACATACAATTTACATAGTAATACCTCTATCTATTACAAGATTGGGCTATAGTTAGCAAAACCCATTAATATATCCTATCCTAGTCTGATAATATGTAAGATTACATCATATGAACAAAAGACAGAAGGAAGAATAGTAATCCAAAATTAACCTGCTATATAAGCTATGCTTTCTAGTTTAACCATTGTACCCGTTGCAAACGAATATATAATCCAAATTTAACTGATTCATAAGCACGACTGAAACAGCCTTGTTACGAGACAATTAACTTTGTCCCTCATGTCTCCAAATCATAGAGCCATTATACAGAACAACTGCGGTTTAATACAATTTTATAGGGCAATGTATTTTGCAGTTATAACCCTGTGTATGCTTATGGGCTATCAAAATTGGCTAATATACTTCATGCTAATGAGCTAGCAAGGCTTTTCAAGGCGATTTTTTTCTCCCTTTACTTCTATGTTTAATGTGATCATTTTATCGTTTCCATTTACTTGATGTCACTTATTGACCCATCAGGAGGAAGGGATCAACATAACTGCGAATTCATTACATCCTGGATTCATTGTCACAGAAATATTCCGCAACATTTATATATTCTCGGATATGTATGTATGTATGTTTGCGTGGTGTATGTTTCATTTGATTATATTTTCAGGGAGCATCCATAACATGCTATGTGGCGTTGAATCCACAAGTGAAAGGAGTCAGCGGTGAGTATTTTTGGAAAAACCATCGGCGAGAGCTAATGACGAAAAGTTGGCCAAGGAATTGTGGGAGTTTAGTTTAGGTTTGACAAACTCCAAGTGATTCTGCATTCAGTTATTTTAACTAGTTTGGAATAATATAGGAGTGTTTCTTGAATGAATAACCAATACTGTAACATTTGTTTTGCTTTTATATACAATGAATGAATAAACTTTAAAAGCTCAAAGAATCAAAATCCTTTTCTTGAGCTTTCCCAAACTTCAACACATTGTTCATCTTTTCTAGTCACAAACATTTTGTTTCCACTAAAACCCAAATCTGTAACCCTGCTTCCTCCCATATCCTTTGTCCTTCCTAAGTGATTTTTTCTAAACACTCTTTCATCCTTTCCATCGATTTCAGTTTTCAAGCCACCCATCAAGACTTCAGACCATACCTCCAATTCACCTTCTTTACTACAAAACACTTGGTTCCCATGGCTTTCGATCTTGCAACCAAGCCCTTCTTTCTTTCCGTTAGTCGGTTTCTTAGTGCTACCAAGAGACTTCCATGACTTATCGCTGTCAATGTGCCTGAAATCAATATAGGACACATCTCCTGAGTCTATACCAATCTTGAAAACGGCCGAAAGGGCATCAGAAAATGTAATATCAGAAAAGCAATCTTCTTTTTCGTTTATTTCCCATACGATATCGTTTGATCTTATGTCCCAAAACTTGATGTTTCCTGTGACCCCTAATGGTCCACTATGAGACCCTGCAGACATCAACAGATTAACACTAGGAAGCCAATTCAGTTTAGTTGAGGGTATTGCAGAATCAAGATCAGCACCAAAGATTTCATTTTTCGCAATCTCGGATACAACTCTAAACCCATCATTAATATCGTAAACCATGATCGAATTCGAGTTCCTACGACCCGATTCAAAACTAGTGAATAAAAACTCAGGGGATTTCCCAATTGCTTGAACAGTTGAGCTAGATTTAGTCACGTTTTCCCAACTCAAACTCTGTTTCACAAAACCCAAATCAAGATCAATAATTTGCAGCCCAGAGAAATCAGTAGCACCTGCTGCAACTACATTTGATGATAAAGATAGCAAGGAATCAATAGCTGTGAATTGGGTCAATATTGTTGACTTTCTTTGCAACGACCAATCAAAAGATGTAATCTTGCTACCATGAGAGACATGAACTGACCCATATGGTGATGTGGCAATAACAGAAGGTGAATCTCTGCTACCAAGATTCAAAATCTTGGATTTTTCAAGATTAAAGGCTTCGAATTGAGACGGGTTCGAGTCCGATTGAACAAGAAGGTGATCAATGCCATAAAACTTTGCTTCAAAGATTATATCTTGGATATCAAATGATTTCGCCTTTGATGGGAGAAAACCGGTTCTTAAAACGGAAAGAAGGATTGAAAAAAGATCAGGGTCTCTGTCAATAAAAGGTATATGATCATAAGAATTAAAAAGATTGGAAAAAATGGTGTTTGAGCCTGCAAAAGTTAATGTTTGTTTGGTGGTTTGAAAGATTTGACCACCAACATCAATGGTGACAACATTGTTGGATGAATGGTGATATGGGTTGTTAAGTTTGTGATGATTTTGTGATAACCCATTTGAGAGAGGGCTTGATTGTGAAAAAGGTGGCATCTTTATGTCAGGGTGGTGAAAAGGTTTTGATTTTTGCTCAAGGTTTTGGGCAAAAGGTTGAAGATTTGAAATGGTGATTGTTAATGGAGGTCTTGTATCTGGTTTTGTAGGGATGGTTTGGACTTTGGATTTCTAGGAAAGGGAAAATATAATGGTCATTGGTCAACAAAAGATAGCTTCTAGTTTGTTTCTTTATGATCCAAAGTAGACCAGATATTTGGGAGGTTATGTTGACTTTATTAGAATCAAAATTCTTTGAAAATATTTTTCAACTTATAGTGAAATGGGTAAGAACTTCTGGTGGCATTTTATCAACTTTGTAGCTCATGTTTTGTGATTTAAATCTACAATTGGGGTAAAAACCTTGATTTTGTTTTTTCTTCTTATTTTCTTATGGCAACCTTGGATCTTCATTCACTCTACTGGCTACATATTTATTTAAGACAAGGTCAGAAACCTTAAGCAATTGATTCAATACGGGAAATGATAAATCTTCTAAACTAATAGCCTAAAAATTTTTTTAACTATTACATGAAGACATGTAGAATTGGCCATGAGATAAAATTAGGAAAGAGAATTAATGGAATCTACATATTACCTTCTTATAGTTTTAATAGAATTTTAGACTAATAATTAGAATGATATATCATTTTTTACTCAATACACATGATATTGTTAGAACATGGTTGTGAGCAAAAAAATATAAAAAAATAAATAATATTGAGTATTGCGGGTAATGAATTTTATTTTCACCTTTGTTTCCCTATATACACCCCTCAATGTATAACAATTTATGCATAGTATACAACTATGTATTGCATAATAAAAAAAAGTATATATAGAGAAAATAAGGTGAAAATAGATATACCTTTTAGTTGCCACTCATCATGATATCTTTAGTCTTTAGGGGAAGGGGTGGTATTCTGTGACTTGGTTTTGCCGATCGACGTCGGGCGGTAACACCACCGCCAGTAGATCGGTGAATACTGGTGAACTTTGCCCAAGAGAGAGAAAGCCAATAGTGGTAGGCGGGGCCATCCAGTGATCCAACGATAAAAAAGAGTTAATGTTTTTCACTTTATTTTAAAAAAAAAAAATTAATCCCTTTTTCAAACCAATTTCACTATATTACCCAACACATTTTCAAAAAGAAATCATACCATCACCTTTAAACTCCATTCTTTTGTTACAATTATTTCACTTTTATAAGAAAAAGGGTAAATTACACAAATGGTACCTGAGTAGGTGTCGAAATTTCACTTTTCGTACCTCAAAGAATTTAATTACGCGAGTCATACCCAGAGTTGCCAAATTTGCACGCTCACCATACCTCCGACTAACGGAGCCTAACAGATCGTTAAAACTGGTCACATGTTGCACACGTGAAGGGGTATAACAGTCTTTTCACACCCATATTTAACCTCTCTTCTTTTTCACACAATTTTGAACAAACTTCAGGTATGATTTATGTAATTATCCAAAATAAAATGAATGATTTATGTAATTATCCAATAAAATGAAAAAAATGAATAGATTTGCTGTGGGGTTCCGGAAAAACCAAGATACGAGATGATGTGGGGTGCCGGAAAAACCAAATTTTGTGAAATGATTTATGTAATTATGTAATGGAAGATGTAACCAAGATACGAGATGTTGTGGGGTGCCGGAAAAACCAGATTTTGCAGGTGGGGGTGCGTGCCAGAAAAACCCGAAAAACGCCGGTAGGGGTGTGTGCCGGGAATCGTGGGGGTGATGATGGTGGGCGGATTTGATTTGTGTTTCGTTGTGGTGGTTCTCAACTGGATTTACAGTGGCCGGTGGGTAATGCGGGTGGCTGCCGGTGGTGGCTGAAGGTCGACCGGGTTACCTGGTAGAGTTGGTGGTCCTTTCCAATGGTAAAATGTCACGTCCAGGAGTTTTTCAGAGTGTACTTTTGAGAGAGAGAGAGAGAGAGAGAGTATCTGTGGTTTTTATATAATTTATTATATATATATGTAATTTATATATATATATAATAAAGAAGGGAATAGATACAAGTATGGGGTATAACCGTCTTTTACTTCCCCATGTGCGTGACATGTGACCAGTTTTAACGATCCGTTAGGCTCCGTTAGTCGGAGGTATGGTGAGCGTGCAAATTTGGAAACTCTGGGTATGACTCGCGTAATTAAATTCTTTGAGGTACGAAAAGTGAAATTTCGACACCTACTCAGGTACCATTTGTGTAATTTACCCTAAGAAAAAATATTAACACACAAACCATGGATCTAAAAAGAGGTAGAAAATACACCACCCAAGAAAATAATCGGGGTGGCCAATACTATTTGTAACAAACGCCCATTTCCAACCAAGACTTTTTAAGTATTTATGAAGTGTTTTTTTTTTTAAGTATTGTTGCAATGTTTATTTTTAATTTTTAATGAAATGTTGTTTTAGTTTTTATAGTTTTTGACTTTATGAATTAAAAATAAAAGGAATTTAATAGATAATGTGGAAATTGGTGAAGTTTGGTAAAAGTGATGTCAGTATTTTAGTGAAGTTTAATGAGATTTAAGGTAAAATGAGGTAGAAGGTTTTTATTGGAGAATGATGAGTTAGAATTTTGGTGAATAGGCTATTTTATAAGATTTAAGAGAGTGGTGACCCCCCTTATAGGCTATTTTTTAAACACACATAAACATTCATTACGTCTGCAATTATAAAAGGTAATAAAGGATTGTTTAACAAAAAGTTGGTGATTGTCTACTCTTGATTCTTGAATGATTGAATCTATAATATTTGTTGTATATGTTGATTGTTGATAATAATCAAATATTTATATAAGACACAGGTAACACCACCAGGAAAAAGGTCAACCTGACGCCGCTAATGCTGGTGACGTGGCGGACCCCACATGCCAGCAATAATTACTGACAGCGCCGTCACATGTATTAGCGGCGACGTCGCCGCTAATACTCTGTTACTGACGGGGGGCACTTTTACTCTGCCAGATTAGCCATAACTGACATGGGGGGCCCGCAGCATTAGCGGCGACGTCGCCGCTAATGCCCTGGTCGGGGTTTGACCTTTTTTGCCCTGGTCGTGTTAGCCTTCTCGTTATATAAAAGAGAATTTTACTACAAGCAGCCTTAAAGTCTATAAATAACACGCAACATAATATATTAATTAATTTATACATAAAAATAACCATCTTTTCGTCTTATTTTCTGGGAGCTATAAAATAGCATAGTCCATATGTGTGTGTGATGCAACTGTGCCTTCTGTGAATGTGGTTCGCGTGATAAAATGGAAGTAAGAAAATAAAAATTCTGGAAGGTCAATTTCGTCGATGCTTCCTCTTTAACAACCGCACAAGAAACCTTTTGGAAAAATTGTTTATTTAGAGAATGGGCCAAATATTTCATCATCTGTTATGTCATTGTTAAAGATCAGCTCATATCACTAAATTATTTTTCCGTTATCTAGTGGGCCTAATATTTCATCATCAGTTTGTTATTCACTTATTTAGTTATTTGAATAAGATTTTCATCAGGTGGTGGTTTCCATTATTTTAAGAAGGTAGTTAGTTTTTTTTTTTCTTTCTTTTTAATGTAATCCACTACTAATCCTTTATTGAAGTTTAAGCAGAAGACTTTCAAGCTTTATTTATTTTCTAAATTTCCAGTTTACCCTTTCTCTATTATCTTCATTTTATATCAAAAAGAGAATAAATTCAAGATACAATTATGATGAAGTGTATATATTGATAATAAAAAATGGAAAAGATTAATAAAATTAAATTGGTTATAGATTAAATTGTGGTGGAACTATGAATTTGTTTTGTGATTTACAATATAATGATGGGAAAAATAATGATTAGACAAAATCCTGATCGCAAAAGCGACGAGGGTGTGACAAGTGGTCCAACAGCAAACATATGGTATTCAATCGTAGTTGAAAACTACTCGGTCGTATTACTTCGATGATATACATGCACAACATAAAGTTTGGCTCAACGACACATGTGTAACAAGCTGTTAGATAATTCATACGAGTTAATCATAAAGTATACAAAGAAGAAAGAGTCGAGTGTTAGCGTCAGATCGGAAATTAGACGAGACATAAATATATGTATTTGTATGATTAATCTTGAAATGATTACCATAAATTGTGTATAAACTTATTATATCTAAAAACAACAAACAATATGTCCCATAATTATATGCAACTAACCAACCTTTGTAGAAAAATAATCTTTACTTTAATCTGACCTGCTAAGATGTTTTGGATTAGAATATTTCCAGATTTACTGAATAGTTAGCTGACACTTGGCTGTATCATAGGGAAGAAAGCCCAGTTTTTATTGGGAACGGGCTCAGATCCGTGCCCATTTTCTTTGCTAAGAACCTTCTCATCACTGGTCCACCAAGTCAACTCTGCCCCATCAGTACTGCCAAAGTTGAATTCTTTAGCGGATCCAAAGGTGGCTGTTGATCTATGACGCTTTGCCACATCATCAGGACTACTGTCTCTCACGTTTGCAGCATCAGCAGTAAGTCTCCGTTCGACACATCTAACAACTTCTTCCGGTGTAATCTCAAACGACACTCTATGATTAACCATGTGCTGATCGTCATTCGAGAAATGGGTGAGCGGACCCACATCAGAGTGCTGACGGTCAAGAACTGACCCGTGCCCGGATGGATCAGGAGTCGTTGCCCTGGATACTTGTTGTGATTTCCAGCCCGTTGGCCAGAGCTTTGCACCTGTTGGGTTGTGAAGGAAGGGGGGGACGCCATAAGTGATATCTCCATACGGAGAGGAGGTGCCCGAATTGGTGACACCTGACCCGGGTGATATGAGTTGTCCCATGGGGCTTCCAGGATACAGGTGATACATCTGGAACTCTTGGTGGGTTGGTGAAAATTTTCGATCAACTTCACTATTTTGGCTAGCCAAACCAAGAAACCGAGCGAATGGCACCTCAGGTGATGACGGTGTAGTCAAATGAACCGATTCTGGAGGAGGTGTGTATGGTGCAGTTGATGGCTCGGTGGTATATGTTGAGAACACTGGTGGTGAAACCAACTGTGTTTCATTGGCATAAGGCCCCACAGCAAACATGTTAGTCGGGTCACTAGGTGAATACATCCCTGATGATGCAGCTGTAAATGATAGTAAGCCACTAGGCGATTGGGTGACAGATGGTGGTTCTGATTGAAGAAAAGATGCAGGTGAAGATGGAGGAGCAATAAACGGAAGCACCACAGTAGTTGATTGAGTCGAGTTCTGAATTGTCTGAGCATCGATTCTTGATGAACTAGGTTCAGGAACAAAAACAGCATGCCCGATTTTCTTATTTTGCTTTTGAGATCCAAAACATGAAGAAATACTCCAAAAGCCTCCCCATCTTCGTTTCTGTAGAAAAAATGACCAAAATCAACATAAAATAAAATACCTAATAAAAAACCAAGAAATGTAAAATACAGTACAGTTCAACAATTTTCCTTGATCTAAAGTTGTTTCTAGGAAGCTAATGACACAACATTGCTAATAGCAGAACTTACATAGAAGATAGTCAGCATTCATTAGTAATGATACAGAAAGCTATTAAACAAGACATGAAGATTGTCATCCCAATGTTCATATAGCTTCGATACATAGCATAAATTGTGGTCAGAATCCTGTAAAACGCACCTTTGTCATAAAAAGCGTTAAAAACTTCTTTTTTAAACTACTTAACGTAAATTATCAAACAACAGAAAAGTGCCCAGCTATTAAGGGTTCGTTTAATTGCCAGACGCTGGGGGCATTTTCCAAAATAATTTTAAAAAGAAAACTCATTAAATCGAAATGTGTTCCTATTAAACTATCAAGGAAAGATTTTGACAGAACAAAGAACACACTTTTCTGTCATATAACCAAATTTCTTTCTGAAAACTGACTCTTATAGTTCTATTTTCCTATTCTAAGATAGAAAACTCGGCGTGTTTGCTAAACTAGAAAACCAAAACAAAGAAACACATTCTCAATACTTTCACTAGCTTTCTAGACCCTAAAAATAAGACTTCTTACATTTTCTGAACTATAAATAAATTTATTTACATCAAAACATACCATAAGATTTTGTTCATTTGTTCAACAGTTAAAAAAACATGCCATCATATGAATTCTCTTAACGGCTTTATTTGATTGTGATTCACATAAATTTTAGCTCAATATACCAACATAAAAAAGTTATAAACTTATAATGTACATTTTGTGTGTTAACAAACAAACAAACAAACATTTTAACAACTTGTGATCAAACTAACATTAACATTAATTTATCAAAAGAAATCCATTCAATTCTAAAACATATGTAAATAATAATCATAATTAAGATTTTGCTAATCATAGGCCTAACGGCTATGGATACAACGTGAGTTGATGATTATAAAACTCCTAATAATATTACCAAATTAATCAATAAAGTCTAAAATATCAATTTCAATAAAATTACTAGTAACAAGCTACAATTAATCACCTTTATCATTAAACATAAAAAAAAAAACTTAAACAATCAACATATCAGATTTATAAAAATCAACCCCGGATCTTATAATTTCCTAACAGCATATAATGAATTCAATTTTCTAAAATAAAATTTAAAAAAAATAAAAATAAAATACCTGATTTAAAGAAGATGGATGGGGTTGTCTATTTTCAGCAGATGCAATAGCTGTTGCAGCAGCGTTAATTGTATCGATTGTATTATTTACACCTCTCATTGTTCTTGAAAAATAATAATAATAATAATAGATAGATACAGATAAAAAGGTGAAATTTTTGGAATTTTTTGTTCAAGAATTTTGATGGGTTGTGCGTGAAGTGTATGTATATGTATGTATTGTATGTATATATGTATCGCGTTTGGGGGTCAAACATGGCAACGACTTAACCAGATTTTATCGTTGGGAATGGCTATTGGAATGTAACGTCAAAAAAGGTGATCTTTTTAGTTTTGCAGGGGGTTACTTGTAATATTTTCTATTTTACATATGTAACCTTGTGAATTGTGATTCAGTCGGATTTTGATATTTTTGCCCAAGAACATTATATTTGTGATTACTGTGTGTATGTCGTTAAATTCGAATTATTATTCATTATCGGGTTTTGTTTGACCGTTTACATAATTAACATGATAACCCATTGTTAAGATATGAGTTAAAGTCATAATGCATCATTATAACCATTTACCATTGGGTTAATAGCTCAATGGTCAGTCGTCCCCAACTAAGTCGGACTTCACCATGTTTACCCCTATTGGATGCATGGGGCTTAAGTTCGAATCTCTCGGCCTGCAAGCATGAGGAACTATTTCCGTTATTGTGCTATTTGGTGGAGGGGTTTCACAGTGATATGGGTTGTACGACCTGCTCGTATCGGAACCAATGCGGTTTCAGGGATCGGGGTGTTCCCTCCCATTTACACTTTTTGGATTATGTATCATTATGTAAGGTACTTTTTATTAAACAAAATTCATTTTATGTAGTGTGCTTTTTTGAACTAACAAGTAGGGATGAGCAGATTTTCCCAAGTCTCGATCTCGTCCCGATACCGTCCCGATCCCGAAAAGTGGTACCGAATGGGACTTGGGATCGGGACCGGTACCCATTTTTCTTAGTTCGCGGGACTTGGGACCGCGGTACCGGGATTTGGTACCGGGAAATGGTACCGAATGGGAAATGGGACCGGTACCGGTACCAAGTTTTTGAAAAATTCGGGACTCGGTACCATCGGTACCGGGACGGGACTGGTCCCATGCTGTTGGACCAGTTTCGCTGAAAACTGGCCAGTCTCCAGTTGTATCTGGAGACCAGAAGATTTGTCCAGAAATATACGAAGTCCAGTTGCAACGTACAGTTAACGCAACTGAAGACTTCCTCCAGTTGAGATCTGACCAGATATGAAGACATTCCAATTGAAGTCGAAGACAACAAGTGGAAGATAGAGAATGACAATGACAGCGAAGCCCAGTTGACATTCTACTCAGATAGAAACTGGAGAATATCAGTTTAAAGCCTTTACAAAGCTTTACACTGATTACGAGGAAGACCTTTATGCTTTATGTGCTTTAACCGGACAATAGCAATTGTCTATGTTTAAAGTACAAAAGTACATAAAGCAGGTTGAATAAAGTGACTTTATGTCATACTTTATACAACATTTAATTGGAAGTCGTATTGCTTTCTTAAATGCTCTCAACCATATTTGTACGATGAAGTTGGAATCCCAATGACAACTTTATCTATAAATAGAGGTCTTTGCACAACCAAGAAAAGAACTTTTGCATATTCAGACAATTGCATTTTCTTGGGGAACTTGTGCAATATTCTCTCAATCGCAAAAAGGAACATTTCACAACTTTAAGTGTTTCGATTGTTTAGAGAATTTCTAAGTATTAGATCGATTGTATTTCATAGGTTGTTAGGATATTTACTCTTTTGTATTATCTTGGTTTCGCAACAACCTTGTAATTTATTTAAAGATAATAAATAAATTACACTTGAAAAATACATATCATCTCACCAATTTACATTACTTGTATTTATATATTGCATTGTCGATTACTTATTTATTATTGTCACCTTAATAAGTAATCTTACCAAGAACTTGGTATACATTCACTGCAACTGGTCGTCTCCAGTTCAGTGTTTATATTGCAAAGTCACCCCACCATTGACATAGAGGTGTCTTCAGTTAGTACCATCTAGTGAGTTGGGACTTACAAGTGGTATCAGAGCAGAAGGCTAATATACTTGCCTAGATCTGCTTAGATGACTACTACTGAAGGTGGGGATGGTTCTGGTCAAGGTGAAAACCCTCATGTTAATACACCACCTGTTCAAAATGTTAATACCAACCCTCCTGGTGGCTGAGCAGGATGCCTTGAACCATGTCCAGAGTCCCAAGGTTGCTAGTATAACTGAGTGACCTTGTGCTGCCTTAATGTCTGCAGAGAGTGTCCAGTCACACTCAATGAAGGAGATGTTAAGCAGTTTCTTGAACTCTGGCCTGACCACTGAAATCAGTGATGGTTGTGATGAAACTGACGATGATGATCTGGTAGCCATGATTGTTAAAACCTTTAATAGGTTTAAGCATAAATCTAAAAGATTTAATGGCCCAAACAATGCTTCCAGCTCCAGCTCTCTGGATAAAGCCAATCTTACCTGCTATAAGTGTGGTAAGAAAGGTCACTTTATGAAGGAATGCAGATCTAGTCAGATGAACAACCAAACTGGTCCCTCTGTCCCAAATTTCAATCGGCCTGATGATAGCTATAAAGCCAAATATAAGAAGCTTAAGGCCCAGATTGCCCTCCTGTCCATGGAAAAAGAAAAGAATCAGTGCATGATGGCACAAACTGAGGGAAAGTGGGAGTACTCTGATGACTCATCAGTTGATGATGAAGAGGAAAGGGACATGTGCTTTATGGCCTTGGAAGATCAACAGCAACATGTGGCAAAAGATGATGTTATCACTGGAAGATGGGTGGACATCATTTTGAAAAAGGTATGTGATTATGACAACCAGGTTGATCCAGAACTGAAACTGGACCATGCTGAATCATTAAATGGTGATTTAGTGTTTGTGGAAACTGTCAGAGCAGACAGTGAAAGATATCTGGAAACTATCTTAACTGAACTGAACAATGTTAAACCACAATTAAATGATTTACAAAGTGTCCAGTTGGCTCTCAAGGAGTCAGTTTTGAAAATTGAGGCTCTTGAACTTGAAAATCAAAAATTAAAATCTGATCTTGAAAAAGAACAAATGATTATCAAGTCGTGGGTAAAAGCATCTGGAAAAAATTATGATGCATTTTCTAGAACAATTGATGCCCAGAAAAATGCATGGAAATCTGGAGATCTTGAGATGGCAGCACTCATACCAGATCTTCATGCCTTGCCTCCAGCTCTTAGGGTTGAAACTCCATATGATCAACCTAAAATTGTCAAAACTGAACCTATTGAGACCACCCCCACTGAGGTTAAAACTGGAGCTAATCAGGCTAGAGCTCCAGTTAAAAAGGCTGCTGGTGATAAGCCTTTGCCTCAAAAGTCAAAAGAGCCCAAGACTCAAAAGACTAAGACTCCAGCTGAACCTACGTCCAAGGTTCAACAGCCTACTGAAAATGATGTTTTGTCAAGACTGGAAAGTCAACTCCAACTTTTGTCCAGGCAGGTTCAGAGTTGCACTGCCAGAATTAAAAATCTGGAAGGAGCCTCGTCTCCTCCAGTTGAAAAACAAAATATCAAAACCCCTTTGAAACAAAAAATTGCTCAATCTGGAGCTAAAAATGAAAAAAAAGGGGAACAGATATCAAGTACCAATCGTTTTTACTCCTGCACCTGGAGCTGATAAAACAGCTCCAGATACAGCATCCAGTTCTACACCACAGCAATCAACTGAGACTTCTGTAGTGAAGTCCAGTGAACCCATCAAGAAAAGATGGGTTCACAAAAATAACTAATGATTTTGTGGGTGTGCAGGGCGATCGTAAAAAGAACACCTGGTATCTGGACAGCGCTGCTGGCCGGACTATGATCGGATGTAAGCCCCTGCTGGAAGAGTTCACTGTCCAAGATGGACCGGCAGTGACGTTTGGTAATGATGAAAATGGAAAGACGGAAGGATATGGTGTGCTCAATAATGGACAGGTCGAATTCAAAAGAGTTGCATTTGTAAATGGTTTGAAATACAACCTGATCAGTGTAAGCCAACTTTGTGATGATGGCTACAGAGTTTTGTTCGATATTGCTCAAGGCACCATATTTAACAAGGATTGGAAAGTGGTGATGGTTGCACCAAGGAAGGGAAATGTGTACATCATGGATATGGAACCAGCTCCAAAAGAGCAGTGCTTCTATACCAAGGCTGATGAGGACACCAACTGGTTATGGCATAAATGGTTATCCCATCTTAATTTTAAAAATATTAACAAGTTGTCTCGCAAACAACTGGTGGATGGGATACCTCAGATTTCTTTCAATAAAGAAAATCCATGTCCAGGGTGTGAGATGGGCAAGCAGAAAAGGGCCAGTTTCAAGACCAGACAAAACTTTAGCATCACTGAACCTCTTCACATGCTTCATATGGATCTCTTTGGTCCAGTGAATGTTCAAACTAGAGCTGGAAAGAAATACACTCTAGTTGTGGTTGATGAATTCTCCAGATACTGCTGGGTGGTATTTATCAGATCAAAAAGTGATGCACCTGCTGAAATCATCTCTCTCATCAAAAGAATTGAGCTTAAATACACTCGAAAAGTTTGTCAGTTACGGAGTGATAATGGTACTGAATTTCAGAACAAAGTACTTGAAACATTTTGTAATGACACTGGCATCTCTCAAAACTTCTCATCAGCACACTCTCCAGAACAGAATGGAGTTGTGGAAAGAAAGAATCGCACACTGATAGAAGCTCCCAGAAGTATGCTATCTGAATCAGGTCTTCCCACCAGTTTTTTGGCTGAAGCAGTTGCAACAGCTTGCCACACCCAAAACCGGTCAGTCTACATCAAGAGACACAAGAAGACTGCCTATGAAGTACTCAGGAATCGAAAACCAAATATTGGATATTTCCATGTATTTGGTTGTCCAGTTTATATTTTAAATGATTCCAGTCAGCTTGGAAAATTTGATGCAAAAGCTGATGAAGGAGTATTTCTAGGCTATTCAGATATTCGAAAAGGCCTTTAGAGTTTATAATTATAGACTCCAAAAGGTTCATGAGACAATTCATGTCACATTTGACGAATCAAATGATGCAATCAACAAGAGACCAAGCCTTGATATCTCTCCAGTCGTTCCATTGAATTTTGGTGAAACTGACCAAGTTCATCAGTCAGTTGTTTCACCAGAAAATGCTTCCAGTTACACTCAACTGGAACCAGTAAAGACAAAGAAAACCACCAGTGACACTTCATTTTATCCCTCCATCAGTTTCAACTTACCACAGAAACTGGTGATTGGATCAGATGTTCGTGCCACTCCAATATCAGCACCAGTTCAAACTCCAACTTCTCCAGTTCTTCAAGAAATGCCTTTAAATGAAGAATTTCATGATGCCAATCGTGACCTCATTGACTCTGATGAGGATATTGAAGTAGTTTGGGTTGATCCTCCTCCAGAAGCTGCTGCAACTGAAGAAGATCGCCAGGTGACTTGCACTGATATTGTTGTTCACCAGCCTAGTCAATACACTAAATGGACTCGAGCACATCCAATTGAACATATTGTTGGAGATCCACGTAGTGGGTGTAACAACCCTACTTTTTAATATTATATATATGTGCTAGTTATGTTGTCTATGATCCCGCAAGCCATAGTTATACTTGAAGCTAGTAGTTAATGCCCCTAAATTAGCAATCTAAAGCTATTATTTAATTCTAATTAAACCAAAGGAGATGCCATTGAACAAAATATAATTTCTAATTAATCAAGTTATATAAATAATAATGTAAGTCTCACAAGTTGAGATAATCATCAAAAACCCTTAGAAACGTCCAACAATTTAACCACCAAGTTAGTTAAGATATATTTGGACAAGAAAATCATGACACTTCATTTTATCCCTCCATCAGTTTCAACTTACCACAGAAACTGGTGATTGGATCAGATGTTCGTGCCACTCCAATATCAGCACCAGTTCAAACTCCAACTTCTCCAGTTCTTCAAGAAATGCCTTTAAATGAAGAATTTCATGATGCCAATCGTGACCTCATTGACTCTGATGAGGATATTGAAGTAGTTTGGGTTGATCCTCCTCCAGAAGCTGCTGCAACTGAAGAAGATCGCCAGGTGACTTGCACTGATATTGTTGTTCACCAGCCTAGTCAATACACTAAATGGACTCGAGCACATCCAATTGAACAGATTGTTGGAGATCCAAGTAGTGGGTGTAACAACCCTACTTTTTAATATTATATATATGTGCTAGTTATGTTGTCTATGATCCCGCAAGCCATAGTTATACTTGAAGCTAGTAGTTAATGCCCCTAAATTAGCAATCTAAAGCTATTATTTAATTCTAATTAAACCAAAGGAGATGCCATTGAACAAAATATAATTTCTAATTAATCAAGTTATATAAATAATAATGTAAGTCTCACAAGTTGAGATAATCATCAAAAACCCTTAGAAACGTCCAACAATTTAACCACCAAGTTAGTTAAGATATATTTGGACAAGAAAACACAGTGACACTTCATTTTATCCCTCCATCAGTTTCAACTTACCACAGAAACTGGTGATTGGATCAGATGTTCGTGCCACTCCAATATCAGCACCAGTTCAAACTCCAACTTCTCCAGTTCTTCAAGAAATGCCTTTAAATGAAGAATTTCATGATGCCAATCGTGACCTCATTGACTCTGATGAGGATATTGAAGTAGTTTGGGTTGATCCTCCTCCAGAAGCTGCTGCAACTGAAGAAGATCGCCAGGTGACTTGCACTGATATTGTTGTTCACCAGCCTAGTCAATACACTAAATGGACTCGAGCACATCCAATTGAACATATTGTTGGAGATCCACGTAGTGGGTGTAACAACCCTACTTTTTAATATTATATATATGTGCTAGTTATGTTGTCTATGATCCCGCAAGCCATAGTTATACTTGAAGCTAGTAGTTAATGCCCCTAAATTAGCAATCTAAAGCTATTATTTAATTCTAATTAAACCAAAGGAGATGCCATTGAACAAAATATAATTTCTAATTAATCAAGTTATATAAATAATAATGTAAGTCTCACAAGTTGAGATAATCATCAAAAACCCTTAGAAACGTCCAACAATTTAACCACCAAGTTAGTTAAGATATATTTGGACAAGAAAATCAAATTACCATCTCAAAAGGGTATTTATAAACTCATAAGTACATGAAAGTGCTTGAAACCTTAATAAGTGCATAGGTAAGTATATATAAGTATCAAAAATACATACAAATTTATAAATAAAGGCTTATGTAATAGATTAAAAATGCAAATGTGTGTACATACATATATATATACACATACTAGAATAAATAATTAAGTTACACTACAAACAAATACAATTACCCTTACAAAATATATATACTTACATCTAACATATACATACACATTATATACACAACTTTTAAAAAAAAGAAGATAAAAACCCCTCCAAATTCCCCATGAGGTCGGCCACCCCCCTATACACTCCCACACTCTTTCTTTTCAAACTTTGCATGCAACATTAGTCTTGGAACTCACCACTTCAACACACACTACACACTCATTTCACACACACAACATCTTTTCTCTCAAAAACTCTTCCTCCCCTCTTCTTTTCTTCTTCATTTCGGCCAAGCAAAAACAAAGGCAAAAACATGGCTAAATTTCATCTAAACTTATATTAATAATAAGGGTTTTAAGTTAGATTAATAAAGGGTTAATCCAAGCAAGGTTCAAGAGTTGTTTAAGGCTTAGATTAAGGGTTGTTTGAGGGTTTGGAAGCCACGAAAAATCTGCCATATTCTCAACATCAAAACCGAATCCAAGAGGGTATAATCTTCATCCTTTTTGTTAGATCTAATCTTGTTCTTGTTTATATTCAAAGGTTTTATCAAAAACTCATACTTTCTTCTTGTTTTCTTTGTAATATACACTTGATGAGGGCAAAGTTGATAGGATCTTTCTTTCCATGCTCATGCATGTCGAATCTAAGAAGAAAAATCCAAGGATTCAACTAGTTTAAGACCCAAAAGTGTTGTTATAGATTAAGTAGCTTTTAAAGTGATTTTTCCTTTGAGAGATGATTATATTTTTATGGATCTTGATGAATATATTTCTGGAGTTTTTCATAAAAATGTGTTTTTATGTTATTGGATCAAAGATGGATAAAGATTTGTTGTTAAAATGATGAGATGATTACATGCATGTTAGATTTAAGAAGGTTGGATCTTTTGTTGGATTATGAGATGAATATGGACTTGTCATAACTGAAAAATATGTTAATCTTGATGATAATATTCTGGAAAAATTGATAAAATATCAAGGATATAAAGCTTGAATCAAAACATGTTAAAATAAGCTAGAAATCATAAACCGAAAACATGCAAAAATGCATTTTGAGCACACACATGCACCATAATATTATGACCAAGAAAATATGATAAAACTACTGGAAATAAGTTATTTCAAAAGTATAAAACTCAAGTCACTTGATGCATGGCAAGAATAAGCTCAAAAATCACCTTTTCGGGTCAAATAATCACTAACCGAAAGCACTAAATTTCACATATCACACCACCACCACTATCACGACTTGAATCACCAAAATATGATGGACTTACTGTAAATATTGAAATAATAATGAAAATCCATTTTGAAGTACCTTAATAGCTTAAGAAATGAGGCTAAAATCACTATTTCGGTAAACGATTTTTAATCATAAAGTCCCCAAAATAAGCAAGACACAAGGGAGGTTGAATTGATATGAGTTTTTATTGATAAAAGTTGCCTAAAAGGCCTGGGATTCTTGACTAAAATATTGTGTGGTGATTTCTAAGAATTTCCATGAATTATTGAATTTAAATGGTGATTAAAAGGCAAATAAATCAATAAATAAATTATGTAAATCATGAATTTGGCTAAATCTTCTTAACCATTGATAAAATAACTAAAACCTACTGGAGAAAAATAGTTAAGAGTCAAGAGACATGTGTTACATAATTTAAAGATAATTAATTAAGTAAAAATAACTAATTAAACATTATTATTAAAATTAATGGAAAATACACAAATAAAAGTATAAAACATGAAATTATAAATTAAGAAGCATATATATCAGAATATAACTCAAATAAAATTATTCATAATTTATAAAGACAATTATGACACTTAAAAGTATTTTTAAGGAATTATTTAGTTAATAAATCAATAAAGTGAATAAATAAGTAATTAAATATTAATAAATTAAATAAATAATTACAAATCAGAAAATATACATAAATATTAATATTACAAGATTACTAATGTCAAACATTACGATTAAGCAAAGCATATAATGGAAAATACACAAATAAAAGTATAAAACATGAAATTATAAATTAAGAAGCATATATATCAGAATATAACTCAAATAAAATTATTCATAATTTATAAAGACAATTATGACACTTAAAAGTATTTTTAAGGAATTATTTAGTTAATAAATCAATAAAGTGAATAAATAAGTAATTAAATATTAATAAATTAAATAAATAATTACAAATCAGAAAATATACATAAATATTAATATTACAAGATTACTAATGTCAAACATTACGATTAAGCAAAGCATATAATGGAAACCATGACAATCAAAGCCAAGTTACCGAATTTCCAACAAACGTGTAAATACGTATAATGAGAAAATGATCTTCTCCACCAAATATCTTCTAACCAAATAATGTGAACAATATAATACACTTGAACTCCATAATCAATTTACAACCAAAGATGGGCAAGTCTACTAGTATACATCTCATGATCTAGCACACTAGTTCATGCTACACACACTTACGTTGTGTATATATAAATACCATGGTTTAGGCTTGCTTGGGGAGCAACACGACTAGACGAAGATCTCGCATTTGATTAGCCCCTAACACTCTCGAATCAAGTGAGTCATAGCCCCTTTTCAAACTCTTTTATGTGTTTTACTTTCGGGGTGAAAAGCATGATAAATAAAATTGCTTTATATATATGAATGACTCTTGAAAGGATGATTATGAAATGGGATATATTGTATGTTCAATGTGTTATAAGTTATATGATGAGCTTGAGTTCTGTCAAACTGTATCACTTCAGTACACTACTATTAACTCCGAAAGGGGAGGCCTGTAGTTAGAGGGTTGCGCAACTAGGAGTCGTCCACTCACCCACTAAAATAGGTAACGGTGGAATGTTGGTTGCCTTTGTGGCCACTTTCATTGCCAGTCTGACCCGAGCGGTGCTCTAATCTACTTTATATTAGGCGGTCGTCTCCATGGCACGATCCCCTTCTTTATTAATTGCACTTGATTGACAGCTTGTGCTATGAAATGAAATATTATGTTGGTTGGGACAGGAAATAGTCTTAGTAGTGGCTCAAGCATTTACTAATCAAATTATGCCTTTGGCTAAATGTAAGTGATATTATTTATGGATGGATATTATATGATTGAACATACGGTTTGGGTATGTATATTATGATGGAAATTCTTGGAAACTTGATGATTTACTATTTCACTTTTTGAATCGGTTGTAAGTATAATTGATAGAATAAACCTATGAACTCACTCAACTCTCGTAGTTGACACTTTTTCTTCATGCTTTTCAGGTCTAGAGCAGTAAGTTAGCACTATGGACCGCCTCTTGGTTGATGTGTTTGTTTGTTGCATGTTGGACTAGTAATGCGAACATTTGATCTTCTGATTATGAATTTGGTTATGTAATGTTTATTAAACGTCAACTTGAACTTGCAATCTTTTGAATTTGAATGGCATTTGAAACTTTATGTTGATGTTTTATATTTAGATCTTTTGTACCATGTCGTTCTGTGGCATCTCGTGTTTCCGCCTTAGTCGGGGTGTTACAGTGGGGTTCAGACTAGAAGAGCCACAAGTGAGCAATGCTTGAACGTCACCTTCTTATCACTGATTGAACCGAAGAAGATTGACGAGGCTATGGCAGACCCAAGCTGGGTGGAAGCTATGCAAGAAGAGCTCATCCAGTTTGAAAGGAACAATGTATGGGAACTTGTTCCTTGTCCACCATGGTTAAAGAAAGAACCCATTGGTACAAGATGGGTCTACCGAAACAAGATGGATGAAGATGGCAATGTTGTAAGAAACAAAGCCAGATTAGTTTCCAAGGGTTATTGCAAGAAGAGCTCATCCATTTTGAAAGGAACAATGTATGGGAACTTGTTCCTTGTCCACCATGGTTAAAGAAAGAACCCATTGGTACAAGATGGGTCTACCGAAACAAGATGGATGAAGATGGGAATGTTGTCAGAAAGAAAGCCAGATTAGTTTCCAAGGGTTATTGTCAAGAAGAGGGCGTTGACTTTGATGAAACTTTTGCTCCAGTTGCAAGACTTGAAGCCATCAGAATATTCTTGGCTTATGCAGCCCATCTGCAGTTCAAAGTCTTCCAGATGGATGTCAAAAGTGCGTTCCTAAATGGAACATTGGAAGAAGAAGTGTATGTTAAACAGACTCCAGGCTTCATCAATGAGAAGCATCCTCACTGGGTATATAGACTGAACAAAGATTTGTATGGTCTTAGACAAGCCCCAAGAGCCTGGTATGATACTTTAACTAAACATCTTCTCAAAAATGGCTTTCAAATAGGTGCAATAGATAATACCTTATTTATCTTGAAAGAAAAAGGTAATATCTTATTGGTACAAATTTATGTTGATGACATTATATTTGGTTCAACTGATGATACAATGTGTAAAAGGTTTTCTAAAATCATGTCATCTGAGTATGAAATGAGTTTAATGGGAGAATTAACGTTTTTCTTGGGTCTTCAGATTAAGAAAACTGAAAATGGAATTTTTATAAACCAAGAAAAATATGTCAGAGATTTGTTAAGAAAATACAAATATGATTCAATCCTATCGAAAAACACACCTATTGCAGCACCTTTAAATTTGGACTCTGACCCAACTGGCAAACCAGTGAACACCACTGAATATCGTGGTATGGTTGGTTCACTGATGTATTTAACTGCCAGTCGACCAGATATAATGTTTGCAACATGTCTATGTGCCAGATTTCAGGCTAACCCAAAAGAATCAGATTTGCATGCTGTTAAGCGCATCTTCAGATACCTGAAAGGGTGTCCTAGCCTTAGTCTTTGGTATCCCAAAGGCTCAGGGTTAGATCTAATGGGTTATTCAGATTCAGATCATGCAGGTTGTAAGATAGATATAAAATCAACAACTGGTGGTTGTCATTTCCTTGGAGGAAAACTGGTAAGTTGGACCAGCAAGAAGCAGACGTCAGTCTCTATGTCCACTGCTGAGGCAGAGTACATTTCTGCGGCCAGTTGATGTGCCCAGATTCTCTGGATCAAGAACCAGTTACTAGATTATGGTCAGAAGTATACAAGGACCCCAATCTTTTGTGACAACACCAGTACAATTGCTATATCTCACAACCCAGTAATGCACTCTAAGATAAAGCATATTGACATCAGGTATCATTTCATTCGTGATCATGTTATGAAAGGAGACATTGAAATTCATTTCATCCCCACTGACAAACAGCTCGCTGATGTTTTACAAAACCTCTTGATGAGAAAACTTTTAAACATCTCATCAGCGAACTGGGAATGTTAAATCCTTAAAACTGGAGGTTTTGTTATGAACGCGTCAGTGACACTAATGAAGTTCTCCAGTTGAGGAGGTCCAGATAATCTTTGCTCGCCAGGCTATCAAACGCCTTTGTGATACTATCCTGGCACTTATTGATTTCTGGATCATCATTCTAGGGGAAAGACTCAAAATATTTTTCTAACCAAAATTCTTAAGTTTGAAAAATTGCAACTGGAGAACTCTCCAGTTGGAAACTGGCACTGGACTAATACTCCAGTGTACATGTTCAGTCTTGTCTAAAAACTGGTGGTCAACCAGATTTCATAACGTTGTAAAATACTTGGTCAATACTTGTGACACGTGATGGTACTCGAGTGTTTTAACCTACTCACTATCGTCATATGACGTGTTAAGGTCATTTTTGTAAAAGGTAACACTTTTTATTGGGATTATGGAAAGTTAGTGGGCGCGTGGGGAAGTTAAGCCGTCGTAGCATTTAATGCTGACACGGAGAATTAAATTTTTACTTCAAAATTCAAATTTTCATTTACAAAATATCTTGTAAATTTGATTTTTGGTATTAAAATATTCTTGGTATTTCATTGGGATCACAATTTTCCTTATAAATACCCCTTATTTACTCCGAAACACATTTACTTCCTTTTCACATTCTCTCATTCAATTCCAATCATCAAAATTACTTCATTCCTCTCTCTACTTCATAAATCAAGAACCCTAATTCCAAAATTCTCAATTTCATTTTCAATGGCACCTAAATCTTCTCGATCTAGAGATATTAATCTCTTAACTGTCCCATATGTTCCCCCACCAGGTGTCAGACAGGCACCTGGTGCTCCTGGCAATACTACGCTCATCAAATTAAACCCAAATAATCCGATGGCTAGTTTGCAAGGGGTTCACACTGCCGATACTCTCATTGGACGAATCCAACGCTTTCTTCGTGATTCTCCAATCGGCGAGTCTTTCTTTCTCAACCCACGCAAGTTATATCATGATTACTTGTGTGAGTTTTGGTACACTGCACAACTCTCCGACGATTGTTCCTCCATCTCCTTTACTCTTAAAAATGGAATAGTCGTGTGTACAATAACGGCAGAAACGTTGAGGAATGCTTTACACTTCAACTACTGAAGACAAGGAGAATCTCCAGTTGTCATCCCCCCCAGTCAAAATTTCAGACAAGTTCTCCTTGATATGGGACACAAGGATTGCTTGGAAAATGGGGTGTTGAAGACAAAAGGACCCATGACCATGAAAGGTCTCTCTCCATCTTGGAAGTATTTCTTCATCCATCTGGTGGAGAGCATGGGTGGGAGTTCTGGTGGATTAGACCAGATAAACTCCACACAAGCAGAATTGGCCTACTGCTTGTGGTACGGACTCAGAGTGGATTTTGCCGATATCCTGTTCAGGGGCCTTGTTCAAAAGCTGAAAGGCACCAGGGGACTGTGCATCCCCTTCTCCAGGTATTTCCCCTCTGTTTCCTTGAAATTCTGGGGAGTGTTGAATATCATAACACTCTATCTTTGTACACTGCCCCAGAAATGTTGAGGAATCTTGACTCCCTGGCATCAACAACTGGGGAGGTTGATATTCCTCAAAGAATGTTGCTGGCATTCGGTAAAACTGATGCACCAGTCCAAGGTGAGTCAGAAAGACAACTGGGCGGGCCTCAAAACAATGAGGGACCCACCAGTTCGTCTGCTGGAATTGTGACAGTTGCCGAACCTGGGCAACAGTCTAACCCCTCCAGCTCCAGCGTGTCAGTCCCTACAACTGTCACTGGAGACCTCCCAACAGGTCTCCAGGGTGCTCCAAAGGCAAGAAGAACACGTCGCCCTAGGAATCAGTCAGCCACTTCCACTGACAGTAGAAACCTATCCAGCCCTCCAGTTTCCTCCCAACATGAAGCTGGAGATAGTCAAAGGGATGAACCGCAAGCAACCACCCTCGAAAATTCTGTAGGAGAGGGTGGTGAAGATAATACTGGCTAATCCAACCCAGAGTAGGGTCCGTGTCTGCACAATTTGAGTCTAGCCAAATTTCTGACACTGCTATTGCACGAACTGACGACGTCTCTGGCCAGTCACAGCTGGAGACTGAGGTTCCAAACTCTACGGCCGATGATGTTATGATTGTGGATAGAGCAATTGTAACTGAGGCAACCTCTGTGACCTCTATCCCTGGTGAAGTTACCCTGGTAACTGAACCTTCAACAGATGAAACCTTCCAGGAAACTGGAGAAGGTCATCTGGAGACTGACCAATCTGGTCAGCCATCTCTATCATTCATGAATCTGGGCATGGATGTTGATGAGTTCCAGCTTGAGTCTTCGGATTCTGAAGGAACAGCTTCTGATCAAGAGATAGTTGATGCTTCTGTACAAGATCAACTCCCTTCATCTCTTGATCTGCCCCCAGAACAAACAATTTCAGTTTCCACCACACATATGCTCACTCAAATTCCACAGGAAAGACCTCGATCCCTTATATCTTCACTCTTTGTGCCTAGAAATAGGCACATGCCACCACCACCGCCGCCGTTGGTCACACCTGAGCATTCTCAGCATGACCAACACATTGATTTCTCTCAACGTCCTTCTTTTCCCACTCCTGGTTCTATTTCTCTTGCCCCTGGTCAGTCAACTGATGAGGTTTCACTTAATGTGCCTCCTCCAGTTGCTCCAGTGGTGCCTGCTGCTGGTCCAGTGACAACTTCCCCTCCGTCACTGGACACTCAATTTGTCTCCTTCTCAGCCGACATCCAAAACCTGATCAAACGGGTGGAGGGTGTTCAAAAGACAATTAAGCAAAACTCCAAGTCCCTCTCCAGATACAACAAGGATACACTTACAAATTCTAAAGTTGTTGATCTGGGGATTAATAAATTTGCTGCAAATGAGGACTTGGTGTTTCAAAAGTTGAATGAGTTAGTCACTGGCTGTAATAATCTGGCCACTTCTTTAAAGGAAGCCTTTGAGTTAACTCAAACCAAAGTCACCACATCTATTTCCAATCTGCTAGGTAACACTGTCAGATCTTCAGAGGTTGAGTTGAAGGAAATAGAAAAGCAGGTCAAGGAACTGGTTGACAGACCTGCATTAAATGTGACTGAACTTGGGCAGCAGTTGGCTACTTCAGTTGGTCAGATGATTAAGGATACCTTGGTAGAGAGGGAAGAAGCTTTAATTCAAAGGGTGATGTCTGAGATCACCAAGATTACCCCTTCACCAGTTGACCTGGCCCCAATCACTACCCAGGTTGATTTGTTGAAGGGTAGTCTAGATAATCTGGCTGCCAAGGTGTCTGAACATTCAACTGCCATAGATAAACTGGCAACTGAAGTTGGCAAGGAAAAAGAGAAGGAAGTTGTGCAAGAAAGAGAACCTGTTGCAACTGGGCTCTCTGCAGATGATCGTGTACTTTTGAATGCTATCAAGACTAGTCAAGAAGAAACATCTGCCAATGTTCTGACTCAGTCTAAAGAAGTGAATCATTTATGGAGGACAGTTCGCATCATTTGTGGGGCGTTCAAGGAATGCAAGGACTTACAGTCGTGGCAGCCTCTAGATCGCTTGCCTTCTAGTCAGTTGGACTTTGATGTTGTTCGTCAAGGACTAGAAGCTGCCAAGGGGGAAAGGGACGTCCTTGCACTTGCACCAAGATTGCCAGGTGCAGGAACAAGAAATCTGGTGGAAAGGCAGGTTGTTATTGTTGGTTCTGGTACTGATGCCAGTTAACAGATTGAAGAGTTTGAAGATATGGTTGATAGGGGGAATGTAAACAAGGGAAAGAGTATTGAGCTGGCCACTGATACACAAGCAAAAGCAACTGGTACTGATGTGTTAGGTCCAAATTTAGTCCAGATTTACTGGACTCGCTCCAGACGCGACTACTGGAGCCTCACTGAAGATCTGACCAGAATCATGTTCTACTGGACCTACTCCAGACTTGGAATCTGGAGTCCCTCTGAAGATTTGTCTAGAAATAATTGAAGACCAGTGAGCAAATACTTGTATAGGAAATCTGGAGTATTCTCCAGATGAGCTCACTGGACTTCACCCCAGTCCAGATCAACTCTACTGAAGACATTCTGACTGAAGTCAAAGACTGAAGTCTGAAGAAAGAAGACTTAGCAAATGGCGGAGTCCACTGGAAAGTCTTACCAGATCTGTACACTGGAGGATTGTCAGTGTTCTAGATCCTACAAGTCTGAACACTGATATCAAGGATTGACTTTTCCCTTTACACACTTTCCAAAGAACAATCCACTTGTTCTTTACCAAAGTATACGTATGTAAAGGTGGTTGGATAAAAGGATACACTTGCATTTGATGTGACTTTATCCTTATTCCTTATCCAATACATTTAATGTTTTTGTCGGATCATTAAATGTATGCAACCATATTTGTACGGCACAAAATTCACTGGTGAATTTTGTTGCCTATAAATACAAAGTCATTTCCTTGACATAAATACTTTTAAGCATTCATTTTGCATTGAAGTGAATTTGTCCAAATACTCTCGATCTTAAACTGGGATACTTCACAACTTTAAGTATCTCGATCCTAAAGAGTTATTTGACAAATATAGATCATTTGTAACTCATAGGTTGTTAGGATACATACTTAATTGTATTATCTTGATTCCGCAACAACCTTGTGTTTTATTTAACATCATAAATAAAATACCCATGAAAAATACATAATGTTCCACTTTATTTGTTTATTGCTTTAAGTCTTGTATTACTTTATTTATATACTTGCATTTATATTAAAGTAATACTAGTCCATTCTAGTGCTTATTAGACTTGTTGTATTTTGCACTTTCCTGGTTTAACCATTGAACTTAAGGGACTCACATTTGGTATCAGAGCAGAAGGCTAAACATTGCCTAGATCTGTTTTTGATGGCTAACCAAGAAAATACACAAGGTTTTAGTCTTGGTCCCGATCCTAATGCAAATATTAATGATCAAAATAAACCACCAATTGTTAATAACACTAATCCACCTCCTCCTCCTACTCCTGCTTCTCCACACGTGCATGTGCATTACTCAAATAATCCTGTTCCTAAATTCAGTGGGAACAGTGATGAATTTGGTACGTGGAAGGCTAGGATGGTTTTGCATGTCACTGGTATTGAGAGGAACATGATGAAAATTTTAAACGAAGGTCCTTATGTACCAACATCACCTCTCAATCCCCTTCTTGATCCTTCTGGATCTAGAAGAGGAAGGGAAAAGAGGGAGGAACATTGGTCAGAAGAGGAGAGGAGATTGGTGAATCTAGACACCCTTCTCAAAAACATGATCCTCGGGACCGTTCCAGAAACCCTAATTCCCACACTAGTTCTTTTTCCTAGTGCTAAAACCATGTGGGATGAACTTTTAAACCAACATAAAGGAGGAGATGACACCATTGTCACCAGAAAGGTCTCCTTAAACAAGAGGTATGAGTCATTTTTTGCTCAACCTAACGAGTCTCTCACTGGTACTTACACCAGATTTATGAGTATCATAAACCAATTGAGAGGTCTTGGGGTTGAGAAGGACAAGGATATACTTCTGGAGAAATTTTGTGACATTCTACCCACCAAATGGTCTCACATGATCCTAGTCTTACGACAAGGAAAAACTCTGCACACACACACTCTCTCAACTCTTTATGGAGCTTTCAGGTACACTGAAGAAAATCAAGCTCAGAGAGTGGTGGCAGAACAAGATTCCTATAACCATGCCTCCAGTAGTCCTAATGTGGTTAGTCATACTGAACCACAAAGTACAACACTGATATCTTCTGAGAATGTATTTTCTATGAAGAAGATGGTGTCTGAACTCATGGATTCTGGAGAGTCCAGTCAAGTCTCTCCAGACTGTTGTGATGAAACTGAAGATGATGACCTTATTGCAATGATTGCTAAAACGTTTAACCGTTTCAAAGCAAGAGCAAATAGGCCATCTGGACAATTTGCATCCAGTTCTTCCACTAACAAGACCATTTTGACATGCTTTAAGTGTGGCAAAAAGGGTCATTTCATGAAAGAGTGCAGGTCCAACCAGTTTGTATCCAAGCCTGGTCCATTCTCTTCAAATAATAAGCCTGATGATAGCTATAAAATGAAATATAAAAAGCTTAAGGCCCAAATTGCTCTCATGGCACAACAAATTGAAACCAATAATAAGTGCATGATTGCAACAACTGATGAGAAGTGGGTTCCTTCTGATGAATCATCTGCTGATGAAGAAGAGGAAAGAGATTGCTGTTACATGGCTCTGGCAGACGAAGAGCTCCTGGTGAAGGAAGATGTCACATCTGGACGATGGGTGGACATTGTTATCAAGAAGGTTAGTGATTATGATAATACAACTGACCAAGAACTAAAATTGGACATTGCTGAAGCTCTTAATTCTGATTTGATTTTTGTAGAAACTGTTAGATCTGATTGTGTAAATGGTCTAGAAACAGATTCTTCTGAAATAAATGCTTTAAAATCAAAATTAAAGGAACTTCAAGACATTGAACTGGCATTTCAAGCCCAGGTTCTGGTAACTGAACAATTGATTCAAGAAAAACAAGATCTTGAGATCATTTTAGAGAAAGAAAAACTGTTAGATCTGATTGTGTAAATGGTCTAGAAACAGATTCTTCTGAAATAAATGCTTTAAAATCAAAATTAAAGGAACTTCAAGACATTGAACTGGCATTTCAAGCCCAGGTTCTGGTAACTGAACAATTGATTCAAGAAAAACAAGATCTTGAGATCATTTTAGAGAAAGAAAAACTGGTAATAAAATCATGGCTAGAAACCAAAAAGCCATATGATGCTGTATTAAAACAATTTCCTGCTCAAAAACGTGCATATTTAGATGGAAATACTCATATAGCATCATTAATACCAGTAATCGATCGATTACCAGAGGAGTTCAGGCCCACCACTATTTATGATGAGCCTGTAACTCCCAAGGCCAATTTTTACCCAGTTCAATCTCCAGAGGTTAAGACTGGAGAGCTCCAGATGACTGCTCCAGTTAAGGAGGTCCATCGGAATAGACCTTTGCCTCAGACCAATCCCTTACCAAAGCCTAGGACTGGAAAGGCTAAGGTATCATCTGAAGAAAATATTTTGTCCAGGTTAGAGAGCCAGATTCAAATTCTAACTCGTCAATCACAAAGTTTTAATGCAAGATTAAACTTTATTGAGGGTACTTCATCTGGCCCTAGACAAAATACAAAACCTTTTGCTAAGAAAGACAAATTTATTTCTCCAGTTGAGAAAATGAAAAAGGTTTCAAAACTATCAACCCCAGTGGTCTTTTCAACTAAGACCACTGTTGAAGAAAGTGAACTGAACCAGATTGCCCCAGGGACCTATAAGGGGGGGTCCAGTGAACCCATCAGTCGATGGGTTCCCAAATCTAACTGATCAATATCTGGTGTATGTGTAGGGCGATCGAAAGAAATATATCTGGTATCTTGACAGTGCAGCTGGCAGGACGATGACCGGATGTAAGACCCTACTGGAGGAGTTCACCATTTCTGATGGACCCTCCATTACTTTTGGAAATGATGGTTGTGGAAAGACTGAGGGATATGGTGTTCTGAACAATGGACAAGTCAAGTTCACACGTGTTGCATTTGTGAATGGTTTGAAATATAACTTGATCAGTGTAAGTCAACTGTGTGATGATGGCTATCAAGTCTTATTCAATGTTGCTCAGGGTATCGTATTCAACAAGGACTGGAAGGTAGTGTTGATTGCTCCCAGAAAAGGGAATGTGTACGTGATGGATATGGAAAGCTCTCCTTCAGAGCAGTGTTTCTATACTCAAGCTGATGAAGACACAAACTAGTTATGGCACAAAAGGTTATCCCATTTAAATTTCAAGAATATTAATAAGTTGTCCAGAAAACAACTTGCAGATGGGATACCTTCAGTTTCCTTCAAAAAGGAAAGGTCATGTCCAGGATGTGAGATGGGTAAGCAAAAACGTACCAGTTTCAAGACCAGACAGAATTTCAGCATTTCTGAACCTCTTCATATGCTTCATATGGACCTCTTTGGTCCAGTGAACGTTCAGACTCGTGCTGGTAAAAGATACACCCTGGTGATCGTAGATGAATTCTCCAGATATTGTTGGGTGATCTTTCTAAAGTCTAAAAGTGAAGCTGCTGCTGAAATCATCAGTCTTATCAAGCAAATTGAGCTCAAGTACAGTCGAAAGGTGTGTCAGTTAAGAAGTGACAATGGAACAGAATTCCATAATGCAACTCTGGAGTCATTCTGTACTGACACTGGCATCTCCCAGAATTTCTCATCAGCCCGCTCTCCAGAACAAAATGGAGTGGTGGAAAGGAAGAATCGAACACTGATAGAAGCTTCCAGGAGTATGCTTGCTGAATCTGGTCTGTCTACCAGTTTCTGGGCGGAAGCAATTGCAACTGCTTGCCACACCCAGAATCGATCAGTGTACATCAAAAGACACAAAAAGAAAGCCTATGAAGTCTTAAGAAATAGAAAACCAAATATTGGTTATTTTCACGTTTTTGGATGTCCAGTTTACATCCTAAACGACTCCAGTCAGTTAGGCAAATTTGATGCCAAAGCTGATGAAGGGTATTTCTTAGGCTATTCAGTCATTCGCAAGGCCTTCAGAGTCTACAACAAGAGACTGGAGAAGGTCCATGAGTCAATTCATGTCACATTTGATGAATCAAATGCTGCAATCAACAAGAAGCCAGCCCTTGACACTCCCCCAGTAACTCCAATTGTCTTTTGTGAATCTGATCCTATAAACGACAAAAATGAAGATTCAGAAGACACAGTTTCCAGTCATCCTGATCTGGAACCTGTTCAGAAACTCTCCAGTAGTACTCCATTCTATCCCTCTATTATTTTCAAACTACCCTCTGAAATTAATATTGGTTCAGATGTGCGTACTGCTCCCCCAGTATCAGTGTCAGTTGAGAATAGACCAGAAATGTCTTCTTATGAAGAATTTCAAACTGAACCAGTACTTCAGGAAATGCCTTCAAATGAAGAATTTCAATGAAAGTACTTCAGAAATGTCTTATGAAGAATTTCATACTGAACCAGTACTTCAGGAAATGCCTTCAAATGAAGAATTTCATGATGCAAATCATGATTTAAATGACTCAGATGAAGATACTGAAGTAGTCTGGCAAGATCCTCCTCCAGAAGCAACTCCAGAGGAGACTCAACTGAATTCTTGCACTGATATTGTTGTTAGTAACAATCCTGGTCAGTACTCCAGATGGACAAAAGCTCATCCTATTGATCAGATCATAGGTGACTCCAGTAGAGGAGTTCAGACCAAAAGAGCCTCCAGTAATCAATGCTTATACGTAAGTTTTCTATCTTTGATGGAACCAAAGAAGATTGACGAGGCTATGGAAGATCCAAGCTGGGTGACTGCTATGCAAGAAGAGCTTCACCAGTTTGAAAGGAACAAGGTCTGGTATCTGGTTCCTTTCCCAGTTGGAAAGAAAGAACCAATTGGAACAAGATGGGTCTTCAGAAACAAAGTAGATGAAGATGGCCACGTTATCAGAAATAAGGCCAGACTGGCAGCACAAGGCTACTGCCAGTCAGATGTCGACTTTGATGAATCATTTGCTCCAGTGGCTAGACTTGAAGCGATCAGAATATTCTTAGCATTCGCTGCTAATCATCAGTTCAAGGTCTACCAGATGGATGTAAAGAGTGCTTTCTTGAATGGAAAGCTTGAAGAAGAAGTTTATGTCAGACAACCTCCAGGTTTCGTTGATGAAAAGCATCCACATTGGGTATATCGTTTGGACAAAGCGCTATATGGCCTCAGACAAGCCCCACGTGCCTGGTATGATACTCTGACTAAACATTTGTTGAAAAATGGTTTCAAACGAGGTGCAATTGACAATACCTTATTCATTCTTCATGAGAAAGGTAATCTGTTAATGGTACAAATTTATGTTGATGATATCATTTTTGGGTCTACTGATGAAAACATGTGCAAGAAATTTTCAAAAATCATGTCCACTGAATATGAAATGAGTCTGATGGGTGAATTAACATATTTTCTTGGACTCCAGATTAAACAAAACAAAGATGGCATTTTTATTAATCAGGAGAAATATGTTAGAGATCTTTTAAAGAAATATGATATGAACTCTTCACCATCTAAACCAACTCCAATTTCTGCACCACTAACACTGGACTCCGATCCAGATGGTAAACCAGTGAACACCACTGTCTATAGAGGCATGGTTGGTTCACTGATGTATTTAACTGCCAGTAGACCAGATATTATGTTTTCAACATGTTTATGTGCCAGATATCAGTCTAATCCAAAGGAATCTCATATGCTTGTTGTTAAGCGCATACTGAAGTACCTTAAAGGTGTCCCCAGTCTAGGTCTTTGGTATCCCAAAGGCTCAGGCATGGATCTAATGGGTTATTCAGATTCAGATCATGCAGGTTGTAAGATAGATAGGAAATCCACAACTGGTGGATGTCATTTCCTAGGTGGCAAACTGGTCAGCTGGACCAGTAAGAAGCAAACTTCAGTTTCATTGTCCACTGCTGAAGCTGAATACGCGTCTGCAGCCAGTTGTTGTGCTCAGATACTCTGGATGAAGAACCAGTTGCTTGATTATGGTATTAAATATTCAAAGACTCCAATCTTTTGTGATAATACCAGTGCCATCGCTATCTCAAACAATCCAGTCATGCACTCCAGAACGAAGCACATTGATCTAAGGTATCACTTCATTCGTGATCATATTATGAAAAACAACATTGAACTCCATTTTATTCCCACTGACAAACAACTCGCTGACATTTTTACCAAACCTCTGGATGTCAAAACTTTTGAATATCTTGTTGGTGAGTTGGGAATGTTAAATCCTTAAATCTGGTGACTGCTCAGATATTGAACGCCTATGTGTACTATCTTTGCATTATTAGATTTATGGAACAACATTCCAGGGAAGACTTGAAAAATATTTTTCTATTAAAAGTGTTTTAAGTTCAGGGGGAATTTATTTTCTCACTGGACAAATTCTTCAGAAAATATTACTGGTGCTTTGTAAATGTGTCCCTCTCACTGGTAACTAGACAGGTTGAAGTGCGTGTTTGAGTTGACTTATGTCTCCTTGTAAATGTGTCCCTCTCATTTGTCTGTATTAGTTGACGTGCACGTTTGAAGTTACCAGTCTTTCAAAAATGGTTTTCACTGGTACTTTACTGGAGTGTCCCTCCAGTATACCATCAGTACATGTTCACTGGACTAATCCACCAGTGATACTGGAGTGTCCAGTCAACCTCCAGATGCACTGAACTATGTTATAATATTTTCTAAATACTTGGTCTTTGTGTGTGACACGTAAGCAAACCTTTTTGAAGATATTTTAATCCTACGTGGAGTGCTACAGCGGAGATATCACCCTGGCAAGATCATTGATGTAAAGATCTCGATCAAGCCAGGAACAAAATGTTTCTATGTTGGTGTTAAGTATTCCGATGGACCTTTCTGCTATACTGAAGATCCAGATGTCCATAGGTATGGCCATTCTGAGCATGTGGAGATGCTGAATGTGTTGGAGGCTAGGCAGCAGAAAAACAAGTTGGAAAGGGGTTGGATTTATGTTCTCCAGCAACTGATCAAGTTCAAAGAAAGTGTTGAAGAAAAACTGAACTTTGATCCTGAAGACAAACTGCCCATTTCTTCAGCTGCCAAGAGAAGGAAATGTGACACCCGGCAAATTCGGGGTCCGTTTAACTTATAATAATAATAATAATAATTAAAAAAAAACCTTTTTATTTGACCACACATTAGGATGATTTTTTTTACGAGTATGTATATATATATATACATATTTATACGTGAAATTTTGTGCTAGTTGATTTTTACGTGCAAAAACATATCTGTAAAACATTAAACTAAAATTTATATACTATTCACTCGACACCCTTTGCATGAAAAACATTAGTAAATATTTTTGTAGATACATGAAACATATTACCATAATTTTAGTCATATATAAATTTGTCTTCTATGGAATATATAAACCAAGCCACATTGAACATAAACATAATACGATTAAATCATTTCCAATTAGAACAAAACAAAGAACTTTCCCCTCCCCCTCTTGCAAAGTCACGACCCCTACCTCCCCAATATAACACCTAAACCATTCTAATTCTCTATTTAAATCCCTTAGAACAACTGATTAAACACAATTATTTATAACATTAAATTACTATCTAGGAAATTGTAGGTTCTTTTTCTATTCCTCTCTTTGAGCCGTGCTAACCCCTCCCCATCAACAAATCTTTAAATGCTTCATTAATCACTACTCTTGCTCCCTATTTAAGCCAACCTTGATCCCCACTTAAAACACTTTAACACATACAAACAAAAATGCAAGCAAATAAAACATCTCACTTTCCTTTTCTCTTGGCTATTCACGGCTACCACGCCACTTCAAAAGGGCAGCCGCCCACATTCCACAACAACTCAATAACATTGCTATCTATCACCTAAATAATGTTTCAAAATACATAATATCATTATAAAGGCTCTAAGTCTTTTAGTTGGTTTGTTAAGCAAAATAATAATAACAATAATAAAACTTAAATCATTTCATCTAGATCGGCCACCTGTATGGCTGTATCACCTCACAAAATCTACACTTTTGAATCACTAAGGTATTAAATGTCTTATGTTCCAATTCAAAGGAAGTAAAGTAAGTAAGAATCAAAAAGCCAATTTCCATTCTTTTCTTTTGGAGTTAGACGATTTCAACAGGAGGGTTAACAACCTTTTTGTGATTTTTATTTCATATATTTTGCCACCTTTTATCATCCTCTAGCCATTTGGGTGTTTAACTATGATTTTAAGCATCCATAAGGTGTTAAGGAATACAAAATATTTTATCTATCTACTTTAAGTATTATTTTCATTGGGATTCATCACCAAAAAGTTTATTCTTTTAATCCTTATTAGATCCAAGTTGATTTATTCTCTTGTTTATATATTCTTTGTTTTTTGTTTGTTTGTGATTAAAAAATATTGGATCTAATGATTGGATAACATAAGAAAAATCAGAAATGTAAAGTAAACATATGGATCATTAACATGAGTGACGATGTATTAATTTTATACTTTTGTTTGGATCTATACATGTGAAAAGAAATCCAACAGATTGTATGGTTTCACATGTTAGACTACACGCGTGAGTATGAGCTCAAGTATGTAATGATCCAAAAGATGCATATGTGTATATATATGTTTATACTTATAATGTTTCCTCTAGTGCACTTGGGAAAACAACTACAGATTGTATGGTCTTGGGTGCACTAGTGTGTCCATGCAAACGATTATACCTACCCGAAACACCACATCCTTGAATTGATGGGAACCGGTGTCATGTATGGTCTCGTCGGCATCAACACGTACATATAAATATAAAGTATATATATATGTTTAATTTGGAAATAATACAAGACACTTTTATAAGATCTACATTTATTTGTCATCTTAAATGATAAACTCAAAAACCAACTAAATAAACTTTGAACCATATTTTCAATAAAGCTTTGGGGTGATGAAAACCTTTAAAAATAATCAAACACCAATATTCTATACTAAAATAAATTATATTTTCTTCTATAGGGCATACTTAATCAACTCATCCATTCTCATCATCTATACTATCAAAAGGTGAGATCTCCTTAGCCCCATCTTACTTGTATATTTTGGGCTGCAATACATACTCTTACTTTTATGAACACAAGTACATGCACAACGGTATACAAGGCTATTATAAGTTACTATGTTCACAACAAGTCCTCACAATCATGATACGTTAATTATGGATTTAAACGTGGATATGTTGAATAGCGCTATTTGGGTTGACACACACCGCCCGACATAAACACGGCTGGGATCCAAACGGGTGACACATATTTGTAAACATTCGGTACCTTGAACAAGTACCGGGAGGCAAACTTATAACAACGTGTCAGTTTCGTATCATGAGCTTATATAGATGTATACTTTCTTACATTCCTAGCATTGTTATTTAACAATGGCTACATTCATTGTGGTAAAGCAATGGTTAACTTATGGCTTGTGGTTCATGGCTAAACGTTTTAATTAAAACCTAAGGAACTCACCAACTTTATGTTGACACGATTTTGTATGTATTGCAGGTGATTAGATGTTGTCATGCTCGGATTGCTACTTGTTGTTCGCTTGTCCTTGTTGCATAAAGACCCTACCCACTATGCCTTCTAGTGCTCCATCTTTTGCTAAAGGATATGGATCCATAGTTCAAATGTGTTTTTCTTAATGTTTTCGAATCAAGACTATTTCAATTTCATGTAATGTCTTTGGATCTTTGAATAAATATTGTTTTATAAAATTCATGTTTTCAAAACAACCACATTTAGTGTCGTTCATTATACTCTTGTGTTGTGATATTATTGAAGTCACGCCCCACCCGATGACCCGTATTTTGGGGGTGTGACAGGAAAACTGGCGAAGGGCCATCTGTATAAGCTTTCCTTCAGTTATCTTCTTGTAATTTTATTTACATTCTTGTAACTTGTATAAATTTCATTTCCTTGTATAAATGAAGTTACCAGTTTGTAACCACAAGGTAGATAACAGATTAAATCTAACAATCTAAAAAGAAAAACCCAAGGCATTTATTGATCTATAAAAATGCCTTGGAAAATTTAGATAGATTTAGTCGAACAAGTCCTTCCAGTTCATACTTGTATAGATACAAGAACTGAAAAAGACTTGGCAATATTTCAGGACAAATAGGGGGAATTTGTTAGGACCAGTTTCGCTGAAAACTGGCCAGTCTCCAGTTGTATCTGGAGAACAGAAGATTTGTCCAGAAATATACGAAGTCCAGTTGCAACGTACAGTTAATGCAACTGAAGACTTCCTCCAGTTGAGATCTGACCAGATATGAAGACATTCCAATTGAAGTCGAAGACAACAAGTGGAAGATAGAGAATGACAATGGCAGCGAAGCCCAGTTGACATTCTACTCAGATAGAAACTGGAGAATATCAGTTTAAAGCCTTTACAAAGCTTTACACTGATTACGAGGAAGACCTTTATGCTTTATGTGCCTTTAACCGGACAATAGCAATTGTCTATGTTTAAAGTACAAAAGTACATAAAGCAGGTTGAATAAAGTGACTTTATGTCATACTTTATACAACATTTAATTGGAAGTCGTATTGCTTCCTTAAATGCTCTCAACCATATTTGTACGATGAAGTTGTAATCCCAATGACAACTTTATCTATAAATAGAGGTCTTTGCACAACCAAGAAAAGAACTTTTGCATATTCAGACAATTGCATTTTCTTGGTGAACTTGTGCAATATTCTCTCAATCGCAAAAGGAACATTTCACAACTTTAAGTGTTTCGATTGTTTAGAGAATTTCTAAGTATTAGATCGATTGTATTTCATAGATTGTTAGGATATTTACTCTTTTGTATTATCTTGGTTCCGCAACAACCTTGTAATTTATTTAAAGATAATAAATAAATTACACTTGAAAAATACATATCATCTCACCAATTTACATTACTTGTATTTATATATTGCATTGTCGATTACTTATTTATTATTGTCACCTTAATAAGTAATCTTACCAAGAACTTGGTATACATTCACTGTAACTGGTCGTCTCCAGTTCAGTGTCTATATTGCAAAGTCACCCCACCATTGACATAGAGGTGTCTTCAGTTAGTACCATCTAGTGAGTTGGGACTTACACATGCCCATCCCTACTAACAAGTCACTAGACTTGCATATTAGTTCAACTAGTGTAGTGTACTTTCTAAGACTGATCGGAGTGGGGGGATAAATGTCCCGACGCCGCCCTTTTGCCGCCCTTTGTCGCCTGCTACACCGCCCCGAGGGGCGGCAAATGCCAAAAAATCCTTCTTCCGATCAATATTCATTGCCCTTTGTTTGTGAGTTTTTCAAAAAAAATGGCCGTTTGAAACGGCTAGTTGGCCAACTTTTCAAAAAAATATTTTTTATTTTTTTAAACCTCACTTTATTATATATATACACACAACTACACCATTTTTAACAAACTAACACATATTTCACTTCATTTCTCTCTAAAAAATAATCAATGTCTTCCGCATCTTCGGCTGCTCCTGTTAGCCAAGATGAGTCTACTACTAGTTCCGGTTATATAGTATGATATATATATATATATATATATATATATATATATATATATAGATATATATATATATATATATATATATATATATATATATATATATATATATATATATATATATATATATATATATATATATATATATATATATATATATATATATATATATATATATATATATATATATATATATATATATATATATATATATATATATATATATATATATATATATATATATATATATATATATATATATATATATATATATATATATATATATATATATATATATATATATATATATATATATATATATATATATATATATATATATATATATATATATATATATATATATATATATATATATATATATATATATATATATATATATATATATATATATATATATATATATATATATATATATATATATATATATATATATATATATATATATATATATATATATATATATATATATATATATATATATATATATATATATATATATATATATATATATATATATATATATATATATATATATATATATATATATATATATATATATATATATATATATATATATATATATATATATATATATATATATATATATATATATATATATATATATATATATATATATATATATATATATATATATATATATATATATATATATATATATATATATATATATATATATATATATATATATATATATATATATATATATATATATATATATATATATATATATATATATATATATATATATATATATATATATATATATATATATATATATATATATATATATATATATATATATATATATATATATATATATATATATATATATATATATATATATATATATATATATATATATATATATATATATATATATATATATATATATATATATATATATATATATATATATATATATATATATATATATATATATATATATATATATATATATATATATATATATATATATATATATATATATATATATATATATATATATATATATATATATATATATATATATATATATATATATATATATATATATATATATATATATATATATATATATATATATATATATATATATATATATATATATATATATATATATATATATATATATATATATATATATATATATATATATATATATATATATATATATATATATATATATATATATATATATATATATATATATATATATATATATATATATATATATATATATATATATATATATATATATATATATATATATATATATATATATATATATATATATATATATATATATATATATATATATATATATATATATATATATATATATATATATATATATATATATATATATATATATATATATATATATATATATATATATATATATATATATATATATATATATATATATATATATATATATATATATATATATATATATATATATATATATATATATATATATATATATATATATATATATATATATATATATATATATATATATATATATATATATATATATATATATATATATATATATATATATATATATATATATATATATATATATATATATATATATATATATATATATATATATATATATATATATATATATATATATATATATATATATATATATATATATATATATATATATATATATATATATATATATATATATATATATATATATATATATATATATATATATATATATATATATATATATATATATATATATATATATATATATATATATATATATATATATATATATATATATATATATATATATATATATATATATATATATATATATATATATATATATATATATATATATATATATATATATATATATATATATATATATATATATATATATATATATATATATATATATATATATATATATATATATATATATATATATATATATATATATATATATATATATATATATATATATATATATATATATATATATATATATATATATATATATATATATATATATATATATATATATATATATATATATATATATATATATATATATATATATATATATATATATATATATATATATATATATATATATATATATATATATATATATATATATATATATATATATATATATATATATATATATATATATATATATATATATATATATATATATATATATATATATATATATATATATATATATATATATATATATATATATATATATATATATATATATATATATATATATATATATATATATATATATATATATATATATATATATATATATATATCTCTCATATATATATATATATATATATATATATATATATATATATATATAGTATATATTATATATATATATATATTAATTCTATATATGTATTTAGTATATTTAAATTGTATTTACAAGGTATACGCGAATTGTATGAAGACGTATACTTACGAAGACCTACTTGGAGTGATCTCCAACGTTTGTATGAAGTTCATGAAGAAGTTCATGGATTCCCCGACATGATAGGTAGTATTGACTGCATGCATTGGGCGTGGGAAATGTGTCCCACAACGTGGCGGGGTACCCACACACGAGGTGATGTCGGCCACCCGTCGTTGATGCTTCAAGCGGTTGCGTCTTATGATTTATGGATTTGGAACGCCTACTTTGGAAAACAAGGATCACACAACGACATCAATGTATTCGAATCATCACCCGTTCTAGAGGAAATCATTTCCGGATTGGCACCTACAAGTATGTTTTAATTATATAACTTGTTAATTATAGTTTAATTATATTTAAGGTTATGTTTTTTATATTTATATTTTATTTATATATGTTATTTATATTTATATTTATATTATATTTATATATGTTATTTATATTTATATTTATAAAACAAAAAAAAATAGGGGGGGGCTTCCCCAAAGAGGAGCCTCACTCCAACAAAAGGAGAGGCAACTCTTGAAGGGAGCCTCCGCCACATGGCGAACTCTTGGAGAGGACAACTGTCAATATAGTGATGTGGATTTGTTATTGAGTACCACTTTTGATGAATATGTGTTATATTTCGGTAATGCTTCCTCGACAACATCAAATCATGCAAGTACTTCAAGTAGCAAGGCTGATGAAGAAACAAACAATGATACAAGACGTCTCTTTGGAGTTAGAGCAAAACTTTTGGTAATTTTTATTTGTTTGTTATAGATATATAAAATATAAATTTTATAGTTTTATCAGTGCTTCAAATCAGTCAACAATTCCTGAATCAGGTGCTCAAACTCAGTCACAATTCCTGAATCAGGTGCTTCAAACTCAGTCAACAATTCCTGAATCAGGTGCTTCAAACTCAGTCAACAATTCCTGAATCAGGTGCTTCAAACTCAGTCAACAATTCCTGAATCAGGTGCTTCAAATCAGTCAACAATTCCTGAATCAGGTGCTTCAAACTCAGTCAACAATTCCTGAATCAGGTGCTTCAAACTCAGTCAACAATTCCTGAATCAGGTGCTCAAACTCAGTCAACAATTCCTGAATCAGGTGCTTCAAACTCAGTCAACAATTCCTGAATCAGGTGCTTCAAACTCAGTCAACAATTCCTGAATCAGGTGCTCAAACTCAGTCAACAATTCCTGAATCAGGTGCTTCAAACTCAGTCAACAATTCCTGAATCAGGTGCTTCAAACTCAGTCAACAATTCCTGAATCAGGTGCTTCAAACTCAGTCAACAATTCCTGAATCAGGTGCTTCAAATCAGTCAACAATTCCTGAATCAGGTGCTTCAAACTCAGTCAACAATTCCTGAATCAGGTGCTTCAAACTCAGTCAACAATTCCTGAATCAGGTGCTCAAACTCAGTCAACAATTCCTGAATCAGGTGCTTCAAACTCAGTCAACAATTCCTGAATCAGGTGCTTCAAACTCAGTCAACAATTCCTGAATCAGGTGCTCAAACTCAGTCAACAATTCCTGAATCAGGTGCTTCAAACTCAGTCAACAATTCCTGAATCAGGTGCTTCAAACTCAGTCAACAATTCCTGAATCAGGTGCTTCAAACTCAGTCAACAATTCCTGAATCAGGTGCTTCAAATCAGTCAACAATTCCTGAATCAGGTGCTTCAAACTCAGTCAACAATTCCTGAATCAGGTGCTTCAAACTCAGTCAACAATTCCTGAATCAGGTGCTCAAACTCAGTCAACAATTCCTGAATCAGGTGCTTCAAACTCAGTCAACAATTCCTGAATCAGGTGCTTCAAACTCAGTCAACAATTCCTGAATCAGGTGCTCAAACTCAGTCAACAATTCCTGAATCAGGTGCTTCAAACTCAGTCAACAATTCCTGAATCAGGTGCTTCAAACTCAGTCAACAATTCCTGAATCAGGTGCTTCAAACTCAGTCAACAATTCCTGAATCAGGTGCTTCAAATCAGTCAACAATTCCTGAATCAGGTGCTTCAAACTCAGTCAACAATTCCTGAATCAGGTGCTTCAAACTCAGTCAACAATTCCTGAATCAGGTGCTCAAACTCAGTCAACAATTCCTGAATCAGGTGCTTCAAACTCAGTCAACAATTCCTGAATCAGGTGCTTCAAACTCAGTCAACAATTCCTGAATCAGGTGCTCAAACTCAGTCAACAATTCCTGAATCAGGTGCTTCAAACTCAGTCAACAATTCCTGAATCAGGTGCTTCAAACTCAGTCAACAATTCCTGAATCAGGTGCTTCAAACTCAGTCAACAATTCCTGAATCAGGTGCTTCAAACTCAGTCAACAATTCCTGAATCAGGTGCTCAAATCATTGTCGCTTGAAGTTAGTCCTGAATCAGGTGCTTCAAACTCAGTCAACAATTCCTGAATCAGGTGCTATTTTATCTCTTTATGTACAGCCCCCGAGATTACATAATTAAGCCCCGCTATATCTTATCTCTTTGATCATGTCGTTTGTTTGCTTGCTGTTTGTTTGCTGTTTTGCTGTCCGTTTGCATCATGTTGTGAGAATTGTGCTGTTTGTTTGCTGCTGTCCATAACTAAGCTGCGTGTGCTTGCTGTTTATTCGCTTATTTGCTTGATGTTTGTCTGCTCCTGTCAGTTCAGTTAGCACACACGTTTGCTGTTTGTTTGCATCATGTTGTGAGAATTGTGTTGTTTGTTTGCTGCTGTGAATTCCAAAAATTGGAATGAAACCTGTTTCACTGTTTGTTTGCATCATGTTATAGTTGCTGGTCCTATTTGGATATAGCTATTAACTTTGCTTGAACATTTTGCTCACCTTTTCTAATATTTACTCTTTTGACTTTTCAGGTTTGATTTGTTTAAATTTGAAGATATATGAGCAAGCATACAAGGTCGTCGGAATTGGGCTTATGCTTATTTATGAACTTTTGTGTCATTTTGGATTATTATGGTTATGTATTAATTAAGACTTTTATGAACTTTTGTATTATTGTTGACTCTGTTTAAGTATCCAGCCTTGTGGACTTTTGATGTTGCAAGTTTTACCCCTTTTTTAGTGAATTATACAGAATTAGTGATAACAGGTCCTTAACAGGTGCACCTGTTAAGTTTCGTGTAACATCCCAAACTTTTTAATTAACGGTTGACTTGAGTCGTTAAGTCAACGTAAAGTGTTCGTTAAGTTTAGGGTGGATTAACGCTTATATGTAGTTAAAGTGTTTTATGTGTGAGACTTGAATGTCTTATTAATTGATGTAGAAATATGTTTAAAGAAGAAGTTATGTGCCTTTTAGAGGTGTTCAAAGTGTTAATCAAGTTGTATATAGTCCATAGAGGTGTTTTGGGCTAATAATATGACTTTACGAAGTTTAGGGACCAGTTTTGACATGGTGTGAAAGTCAAAAACGGGGTTAGGGTCAATGGGGGAGTCATTAGTTTATCAAATCAGATCTAATAACTTTTCTCCCAAGCCCAAGCCACCCCTTTGATCCCCTATCAAATTCCTAAGCCGAAAATCCTTCAAAACGTGTGATTCAAGTGAAGTTTGATCAAGATTTCTCATCCTTGCTTTCATCTACAGGTAATATAGACGATTTCCCTTTGATTTGTGATCATAAGAGTCGATCATATGGATCTTACTTCTGGTCTCTAGGGTTGAGATTGATTTGATTATGTTTCATTGTCGATTATTGGGGTTTTCGGGTAATTTAATGTATTGTAATTGTATCCTCTTGTTCCTGAAACAAGTGATCATGTGAAATCATTATATGAGTCATATTTTGGGTGCATATGAGGTTCATAGGTCGTGGTGGTTGCTATGGTCATCTGATGGTCAAAAATTGCTTGCAAAACTAAGGGTTTACTAGATCTGAAAAATTAGTAATATTGCAAAAATCATATCTCTTTCAATTAGAAGAGTTATAAGATGAATCTTATATTTTTGAAAAGGTATATGTGTCCTCTTGATTCTATATGAACAATGTTTCTTTTGATTTTTCCCAGATATGGGTGAAAAATGTCAATTTCCATAAGTGGTCGGATTTAAGACGAATTCTGTAGGTCTGTTTTGCAGACGCCATAACTAATTCATTAGAGATCTTCAAGAGTCAAACTTTATATTTCTGGAAAGGTCTTTGAATTCCCTACATTCCTTAAGAACTAAGTTTTGACTCATTTGGTCGTCTTGAGGTCGAAAAGTCGCCTGCAAGTGAAGGGCGCGAGTCAGTCTTTAGACCAGCACTCCATATGCGGCGCATATAACCTATGTGCGGCGCATATCGGGGCCTGGGAGGTTTCTTATGCGACGCATATTCAAAGCATGCGCCACATAAAGGGTCTGTGAGCCCGTTTGAGGTCCGAAACAAGCGTTTAAGGGTCCTATAAGTGTACCTAAGTTAATGTATGGTCTTATAACCTTATTAGATTGGGTTTATACAGGTTTAATGACTATGAACTCGAGATAGGTTGTCGGGATCACAAACAAGATACATTAACGTTGCTTATTGATCGTCACGAGGTAAGATACACTACTTTGACACGCTGAGGGTTCAACGAAAAGATGGTTTCAAATAATAACTTCCCAACTTATATCTTGAATTGCTTGTGGGTATTCGGGGTTACACGGGAGGTGATATGGGTTATGTAGTTGACCATTGAGACCTGAAATGCAGTCCCAAATGAAGTATAATGTAGTGTATGTTATGATATGAAGTATAATGTAGTGTATGTTATGATATGAAGTATAATGTAGTGTTATGTTATGAAGTGATATGCAGTAGCTTGTGATGCTTTAAAATGTAGTAAAGCAGTTAAAACGTAGTAATGCAGTTAAAATGTAGAAAGCAGTCAAAAGTAGTAATGCAGTTAAAATGTAGGTACGCAGTAAAAGTAGTAATGCAGTTAAAATGTAGGTACGCAGTCAAAAGTAGTAATGCAGTTAAAATGTAGGTACGCAGTAAAAGTAGTAATGCAGTTAAAATGTAGGTAGCAGTCAAAAGTAGTAATGCAGTTAAAATGTAGTAAAGCAGTTAAAACGTAGTAATGCAGTTAAAATGTAGGTACGCAGTCAAAAGTAGTAATGCAGTTAAAATGTAGTAAAGCAGTTAAAACGTAGTAATGCAGTTAAAATGTAGGTACGCAGTCAAAAGTAGTAATGCAGTTAAAATGTAGGTACGCAGTCAAAAGTAGTAATGCAGTTAAAATGTAGTAAAGCAGTTAAAACGTAGTAATGCAGTTAAAATGTAGGTACGCAGTCAAAAGTAGTAATGCAGTTAAAATGTAGTAAAGCAGTTAAAACGTAGTAATGCAGTTAAAATGTAGGTACGCAGTCAAAAGTAGTAATGCAGTTAAAATGTAGGTACGCAGTAAAAGTAGTAATGCAGTTAAAATGTAGGTACGCAGTCAAAAGTAGTAATGCAGTTAAAATGTAGGTACGCAGTCAAAAGTAGTAATGCAGTTAAAATGTAGGTACGCAGTAAAAGTAGTAATGCAGTTAAAATGTAGTAAAGCAGTTAAAACGTAGTAATGCAGTTAAAATGTAGGTAAACGCAGTCAAAGTAGTAATGCAGTTAAAATGTAGGTACGCAGTCAAAAGTAGTAATGCAGTTAAAATGTAGGTACGCAGTAAAAGTAGTAATGCAGTTAAAATGTAGGTACGCAGTCAAAAGTAGTAATGCAGTTAAAATGTAGGTACGCAGTAAAAGTAGTAATGCAGTTAAAATGTAGGTAAACGCAGTCAAAAGTAGTAATGCAGTTAAAATGTAGTAAAGCAGTTAAAACGTAGTAATGCAGTTAAAATGTAGGTACGCAGTCAAAAGTAGTAATGCAGTTAAAATGTAGTAAAGCAGTTAAAACGTAGTAATGCAGTTAAAATGTAGGTACGCAGTCAAAAGTAGTAATGCAGTTAAAATGTAGGTACGCAGTCAAAAGTAGTAATGCAGTTAAAATGTAGGTACGCAGTCAAAAGTAGTAATGCAGTTAAAATGTAGGAAAGCAGTAAAACGTAGTAATGCAGTTAAAATGTAGGTACGCAGTTAAAAGTAGTAATGCAGTTATGTGGTTATATGTGTGTAATGCAGAATGAAGGATAGACACATTTAGGGTGTTTCATCCTATTATGTAGTTTTGATGATGTGATATGCTTGATGTGTGTTGTGCCTTAATGACGATGAGTAAATCCACAATGTTTGAAATGGATAAATGTTTTATAACTTGAGTGTTATCTTACTTAGCTAATTCGTTAGCTAACACTTGTCTTTTGAAATGTGTTGCTCCCTCAGGTTTAGCGTAGCTGAGGTAGTTGATGAAGAAGAGCGAGGAATGGGTAGATAGCTTGCTGATGACCTTAGCTACCCATAGTTGTTGCACATTTTTAGACTCTTGCTTATGTTTTGACATTTATGTAGTTTGCATGTTATGTAGTCGGTTGTTTTGTGTTGGGCAGCCGACAGGTTTCTATTTAAACTTGTTTTGACGATATGACCGAGCAACACCAATGATTAAAGAAACCAAACAGATTTTAATTGGTTTGGACTTTCAAATTTTACTTCCGCTTTGTTATAACGCCGTTAGGCGAAATTTTTTGGAAACCCGTATTTTTAAATGAAGGGTGTTACATTTCGTGTCGTGTTCGTGTCCAGGAAAAATGACACGAATTCTAAACAGGTCGTGTTCGTATATACCCTTAACAGGTTCGTGTCTTAACAGGTGTCGTGTGACCTGTTATGCCAGTCTTAGTAAGGAGCCCCCTTTATCCCCCCACTCCTCATAGTCTAACAAAGTCCAATTTGTATAATATAGACAAAAACATCACTTCACAACTAAATTTTTTAGTTTGTGTAGTGTACTTTTCAACAATGTCTAGTTGTATCATGTACATATTGTCATATATTACCTCTTTTGAGAAGTTTTATAAGTTTAATAAATGTAAATAAGGTTTAGAAGAAAACAATATAGGATGTGTTTGATGATTGTAGGAGTTTAAAGACGGTTCATTCTGAGAAATATAAATATACAACTTTGATCATTCTTTGCAATCATACTTTGTCTGAGCTGTTTTCACAAAACTTAATTTATATCAAAACTAAAAGAGCTTGTATATAATGAATTATGCACAAACATTGAGATACTTATTTCGATCATCATGTACCATAACTTATATATATCAAAAGTGAAGGGGTGAGTGTCTAAAAAGCAAAAGGTAACAGGGTATGTTAGTCATTTGCCTCATTGATATTATATTTAAACTTTAAATTAACTTAACTAATTGGAATATAAGCAAAGAAGACTTTGCACGGTAAGGGAGTAGAATAATGGGGTGCACGTGTGTTCATCCCACATGTTTGACGGCTTTCATGCTCACCTTCCTTTTTCATGTTTTGGTGGTAAAATTGGTCCTACTTACCCACCACCACCACCACTAAAAATACCTTTGACAATGTCCATATGTATTTTTAGCTTGTCCAATACATTATGTGGAGACAGGAGATAGAGTTGTAAAGTTTAATGATAGGTTTGACCTTTTAAGAATCATGATGCGTCCTAGATTCGAGGTTTAAGTTTTGGAACTTTTTAAGGCACAGGGTAACACGACCAGAAAAAGGTCAACCCCACCATAGTATTAGCGTCGACGTCGCCGCTAATGCTGCCACCGACATTCCACCGACGTGCCTGCAATAATGACTGACAACGTCGGCTTCCGAGGTGCCACGTCACAGGCATTAGCGGCGACGTCGCCGCTAATGCTCCGACATAGATACTGTTAAGTTCCTTTACGTCGGATCATATAATTGGGAGTAAACGATCGTTATATATCGCAATCTGCATTCAATAGACTTTCATTTTCCAATGTTTACATAACATTCTCAATATGCATTCTCAATTCTCAATCGTTATATATCAATAGACTTTCATTTTTCAATCTGCGAAAAAGTATCTTTTATTTTCCAATGTTTACATAACAGGTATATATTTTATGAATATAGATACAGATTTTATAAGTATGGATACCATCGATAGTTACTGAACTAGATGTTGACTTGTTTACTTTAATTGTTTCAGATGGATAGTTTGGAGAATATTTGGACAGACCCATAAAACGTACGTATCGAAGTGCCGGATGATGAGTTTGAGACACCTGATGCAGACGGTGTTTTTGACTGCGAAGCTGGAGACTTAGAAACCGAGGAGGTGTTCGCTTCCTTCGAAGAATTGACGGAGTGGGCTCAAAGAACAGCACTGGAGTTGGGTTATGTTCTAGTCATACGGCGAACGAACACCAACTCGTTAAAGGTGGTCAATAAAGTGACACTAATATGTCAGCACGGTGGAAAACGCGATAAAAGGTTAACTGGGCCCGTCAAACGGTCCCAAAAGATAGGCTGTCCCTTTACTCTGGTAGGCCGCCCCGGGTATGATGGTGGTTGGAGGGTCACTGTCAAGGACTGGAAACACAATCATGATCCAGCTACCGATCTGCAGGGGTATGCATACGCGAGACGGATGACGGAAGAAGAAAAGGAATTTGTGGGAAACCAATCGGATCGCGGTTTGTACCCACGCCAGATCCTGGTAAACCTCAAAAGAGAATTTACAGGAAACCGGACTCGAAGAGGAGACATTACCAACTTTCTGAAATCGAGACGGAAGGCGGGCCAAGCAGGGCATACTCCAATGCAGGTACAAACATCATATTAGTGATTATGTACTACGTTGTTGGAAGTGACTTATTTACTATATTTTGTTCACCTGTCGCAGGTTATGTTCTCACTGCTGCAGGAGAAAAACTACATTTACCAGTTTACTACAAATAGTAAAAATGGACGGTTGGAGAACCTCTTTTTCATGCATCCAACATCAATGACCCTATGGCGCGCATTTCCCTGGGTTATTGAAATAGACGCCACGTACAAAACCAACGTGTACAACATGCCGCTTGTTGAGATTGTCGGTGTGACTTCAACGGGCAGGACCTTCAGTTTAGCCTATGCTTTTATCGTAAACGAGCAAGAGGCGAATTATGAATGGGTGTTACAATCTCTCAAGTCCACCCTTGTTGAAGGCTTTGCCGTTCATGTCGTTCTAACTGACAGGGAGCAGGCCCTGATGAGAGCCTTGAAGGTTGTTATGCCGGAAGCGAAACACCTGTTATGTAGGTTCCACATATGGCAAAACATAATCAAACACTGCGAACCGGCATTGCGGCTGAAAGATGTGAACATTGAAAAGCTTCGCTTCTACTGGAGAACAGTCTATGAATCTCGGACAATTGACGAGTTTAAGGACAACGAGAAATGGTTAAAGAAAAAATTGGCAGATTTTCCAGGTGTCTACAGGTACCTGAACGAGAATTGGTTGTCCCCGTACCGAGAACAGTTTGTGTCATGTTGGGTCGATGAACATCTCAACTATCATAACCACACCACAAACAGAGTCGAGGCCGAGCACCACCTGCTGAAGGAAGAGCTGAAGGGGAAATGTACATTTACTAGAATCCTGCATATTGTTGATTCTGTCATGATCGGTCAAGAGACAGAAATAAGGGGGCAACTGGGGTATAGCAAGGGAACCCTGTTGGGTAAACACAACTACAACTGTATGAAGGCCCTGCTTGGAAAGGTTTCACATAAAGCTTTGGACATCATGGCTGATGAAATCGTTCGCTTAGACCAAAAACTTAAAAAACAGGTGAAAAAGTGCGGGTGCAAGGTTCAATTTAGTTGTGGGCTACCATGTGCCTGCAAGATTGCCGAGTACATGCAGCGCGGTAAGTATGTTTTAATACCTTTTTTTTCATCATAAAGACATAATGTCGTATACTTATTGATATCCAAAAATGCAGGGACTCGTATTCAGCCGGAAGTGATAGACCCGTTTTGGAGAAAGCTTGATTTAACACCGTCGACATGCCTACCAGGAAACGACCACTTAAAAGACGGAGACGATGTAGAAGCTATCCATGAAGTCGTAGGTGACCTTACGAGTTTCTTGGTTGAGCAACCCAAGGCCCAACGGAAACATTGGTTGTCGAAGATAAAGGACATGTTTAAGCCGGGCAACACACAAGTGAAAGATCCTCTCGTTCAGAAGAGCACACGCGGAAGACCAGTCGGGTCGAAACAAAAGGCGCCAAAGGTAGACCAAATACATCAACTTCTATATTGCTGATTAAAGAAAAAATATATAACTACCTGATTTTAAGTAACTGTTTTTTATTAATGGTGTAGGTGCCCGATCTGAACAAAAACCCACCTGGGCTTCGGAAATCCAAGTCCAGTCGACCGAGGGCTGAAGAGGTCCCCATGACTCCTCCCTTCACCGACCCTTCCTCCGGAGCCTCCACATACGGAGAGGCGCAGCCCGCCAGACGCAGTGAGTACGCGCACACCAAATCACGGTTCGCGAACACACCTGACTTTTTTGATGAGCCGCAAGGTGCGCGACACAGTATGTACGACCCAACCCAGAACTTCTTCAGGGAGCCGTCCCAATCCTATGGGGTCAACGACACACAAAACTTCTTCGGGGAGCCGTCCCAATCCTTTGGGGAAAATATATATACATTCGGGGAGCCGTCCCAATCCTATGGGGTCAAAATTTATACGACTTCGGGGAAACGTCCAAATCCTATGGGGTCCAGTCTGACCAGCCATATTACAGCTTTGTTGATGACTTGTTCCGGGCACACCATACAAAATAATACATATTCAAAATAATACATATTCAAAATAATACATATTCAAAATAATACATATTCAAAATAATACATATTCAAAATAATACATATTCAAAATAATACATATTCAAAATAATACATATTCAAAATAATACATATTCAAAATAATACATATTCAAAATAATACATATTCAAAATAATACATATTCAAAATAATACATATTCAAAATAATACATATTCAAAATAATACATATTCAAAATAATACATATTCAAAATAATACATATTCAAAATAATACATATTCAAAATAATACATATTCAAAATAATACATATTCAAAATAATACATATTCAAAATAATACATATTCAAAATAATACATATTCAAAATAATACATATTCAAAATAATACATATTCAAAATAATACATATTCAAAATAATACATATTCAAAATAATACATATTCAAAATAATACATATTCAAAATAATACATATTCAAAATAATACATATTCAAAATAATACATATTCAAAATAATACATATTCAAAATAATACATATTCAAAATAATACATATTCAAAATAATACATATTCAAAATAATACATATTCAAAATAATACATATTAAAATAATACATATTCAAAATAATACATATTCAAAATAATACATATTCAAAATAATACATATTCAAAATAATACATATTCAAAATAATACATATTCAAAATAATACATATTCAAAATAATACATATTCAAAATAATACATATTCAAAATAATACATATTCAAAATAATACATATTCAAAATAATACATATTCAAAATAATACATATTCAAAATAATACATATTCAAAATAATACATATTCAAAATAATACATATTCAAAATAATACATATTCAAAATAATACATATTCAAAATAATACATATTCAAAATAATACATATTCAAAATAATAGATATAAAATAATACATATTCAAAATAATACATATTCAAAATAATACATATAAAATAATACATATAAAATAATACATATTCAAAATAATACATATTCAAAATAATACATATAAAATATACATATTCAAAATAATACATATTCAAAATAATACATATAAAATAATACATATAAAATAATACATATTCAAAATAATACATATTCAAAACATTATAGTCATATAAACTTACATTAAAATAATACATATTCAAAATAATACATATTCAAAATAACGATAGAAAACTTAGATAAAAATTATACATATTCAAAATAATACATATTCAAAATAAACATATAAAATAATACATATTCAAAATAATACATATTCAAAATAATACATATTCAAAATAATACATATTCAAAATAATACATATTCAAAATAATACATAAAAATAATACATATTCAAAATAATACATATTCAAAATAATACATATAAAATAATACATATTCAAAATAATACATATTCAAAATAATACATATCAAAATAATACATATTCAAAATAATACATATTCAAAATAATACATATTCAAAATAATACATATTCAAAATAATACATATTCAAAATAATACATATTCAAAATAATACATATTCAAAATAATACATATTCAAAATAATACATATTCAAAATAATACATATTCAAAATAATACATATTCAAAATAATACATATTCAAAATAATACATATAAAATAATACATATTCAAAATAATACATATTCAAAATAATACATATTCAAAATAATACATATTCAAAATAATACATATTCAAAATAATACATATTCAAAATAATACATATTCAAAATAATACATATTCAAAATAATACATATTCAAAATAATACATATTCAAAATAATACATATTCAAAATAATACATATTCAAAATAATACATATTCAAAATAATACATATTCAAAATAATACATATTAAAATAATACATATTCAAAATAATACATATTCAAAATAATACATATTCAAAATAATACATATTCAAAATAATACATATTCAAAATAATACATATTAAAATAATACATATTCAAAATAATACATATTCAAAATAATACATATTCAAAATAATACATATTCAAAATAATACATATAGTCAAATATAATACATTTAAAATAATACATATTCAAAATAATACATATTCAAAATAATACATATAAAATAATACATATTCAAAATAATACATATTCAAAATAATACATATTAAAATAATACATATTCAAAATAATACATATTCAAAATAATACATATTAAAATAATACATATTCAAAATAATACATATTCAAAATAATACATATCAAAATAATACATATTCAAAATAATACATATTCAAAATAATACATATTCAAAATAATACATATTCAAAATAATACATATAAAATATACATATTCAAAATAATACATATTCAAAATAATACATAGAAAACTTAGATAAAAATTATACATATTCAAAATAATACATATTCAAAATAAACATAAAAACTTAGATAAAAATTATACATATTCAAAATAATACATATTCAAAATAAACATATAAAACTTACATAAAAATATACATATTCAAAATAATACATATTCAAAATAATACATATCAAAATTATACATATTCAAAATAACGATATAAAACTTAGATAAAAAAACTACATATTCAAAATATTACATAATTTTTCTAACGGAAACCGTCTTCAGCTAGCTCTTTATAATATGTCGCAAAGTCGATTTTTTTTCCAACCAACTTTAGCAGTTTCTCAAGTTCAGAAGTTATTTCGTCGATACTTGGTAATGTCGTTTCAAGATATTCGCTATGCTGCTCTTCACTTATAATGATTTTGCTGCCACTTTTCCTTATTTCTTTTATTTTCTTCTTATGTTCCAGCTTCCTTTGTTCCATAAGAAGCTTACAATCATTAATTTTGTGGTAAAGTTCATACCCGTCGTCTATATCCTCTTTACATTGCGCTTTCAATGCATGAAATGTTACCGTAGGAGGTGATGATGGGTTAGATGACGATGAAGAAGCCATAACGTTTGTTAAACCTCGCCTGGCCGGAAAATAGGTTGATGGCCGGAATATAGAGAGAAAATGGTTGATGTGGGTTTTTGTTGTTTGAGTCGTCTGGTATCTATGCCTGGTCTAAACAGAAAATTAAGTGGAAGCATTAGCGGCGACGTCGCCACTAATGTTTGGGCCCGACATGCTGAAACTGCAATGATGACTGACAATGTCGGATCCCCACATCACAGATATTAGCGGCGATGTCGCCGCTAATGCTCCCTGGTGGGGTTACCCCTTTTGCCCTGGTCGTTCTACGCTCCTCGCTTTTTAACTTGTCCATCCATATCTGTTTTATAAAAAGATAAAAATTCAATACATATTCAAAATAACGATATAAAACTTAGATAAAAAAAACTACATATTCAAAATATTACATAATTTTTCTAACGGAAACCGTCTTCAGCTAGCTCTTTATAATATGTCGCAAAGTCGATTTTTTTTTCAACCAACTTTACCAGTTTCTTTTTTTTTTTTTTTTTTTTTTTTTTTTTTTTTTTTTTTTTTTTTTTTTTTTTTTTTTTTTTTTTTTTTTTTTTTTTTTTTTTTTTTTTTTTTTTTTTTTTTTTTTTTTTTTTTTTTTTTTTTTTTTTTTTTTTTTTTTTTTTTTTTTTTTTTTTTTTTTTTTTTTTTTTTTTTTTTTTTTTTTTTTTTTTTTTTTTTTTTTTTTTTTTTTTTTTTTTTTTTTTTTTTTTTTTTTTTTTTTTTTTTTTTTTTTTTTTTTTTTTTTTTTTTTTTTTTTTTTTTTTTTTTTTTTTTTTTTTTTTTTTTTTTTTTTTTTTTTTTTTTTTTTTTTTTTTTTTTTTTTTTTTTTTTTTTTTTTTTTTTTTTTTTTTTTTTTTTTTTTTTTTTTTTTTTTTTTTTTTTTTTTTTTTTTTTTTTTTTTTTTTTTTTTTTTTTTTTTTTTTTTTTTTTTTTTTTTTTTTTTTTTTTTTTTTTTTTTTTTTTTTTTTTTTTTTTTTTTTTTTTTTTTTTTTTTTTTTTTTTTTTTTTTTTTTTTTTTTTTTTTTTTTTTTTTTTTTTTTTTTTTTTTTTTTTTTTTTTTTTTTTTTTTTTTTTTTTTTTTTTTTTTTTTTTTTTTTTTTTTTTTTTTTTTTTTTTTTTTTTTTTTTTTTTTTTTTTTTTTTTTTTTTTTTTTTTTTTTTTTTTTTTTTTTTTTTTTTTTTTTTTTTTTTTTTTTTTTTTTTTTTTTTTTTTTTTTTTTTTTTTTTTTTTTTTTTTTTTTTTTTTTTTTTTTTTTTTTTTTTTTTTTTTTTTTTTTTTTTTTTTTTTTTTTTTTTTTTTTTTTTTTTTTTTTTTTTTTTTTTTTTTTTTTTTTTTTTTTTTTTTTTTTTTTTTTTTTTTTTTTTTTTTTTTTTTTTTTTTTTTTTTTTTTTTTTTTTTTTTTTTTTTTTTTTTTTTTTTTTTTTTTTTTTTTTTTTTTTTTTTTTTTTTTTTTTTTTTTTTTTTTTTTTTTTTTTTTTTTTTTTTTTTTTTTTTTTTTTTTTTTTTTTTTTTTTTTTTTTTTTTTTTTTTTTTTTTTTTTTTTTTTTTTTTTTTTTTTTTTTTTTTTTTTTTTTTTTTTTTTTTTTTTTTTTTTTTTTTTTTTTTTTTTTTTTTTTTTTTTTTTTTTTTTTTTTTTTTTTTTTTTTTTTTTTTTTTTTTTTTTTTTTTTTTTTTTTTTTTTTTTTTTTTTTTTTTTTTTTTTTTTTTTTTTTTTTTTTTTTTTTTTTTTTTTTTTTTTTTTTTTTTTTTTTTTTTTTTTTTTTTTTTTTTTTTTTTTTTTTTTTTTTTTTTTTTTTTTTTTTTTTTTTTTTTTTTTTTTTTTTTTTTTTTTTTTTTTTTTTTTTTTTTTTTTTTTTTTTTTTTTTTTTTTTTTTTTTTTTTTTTTTTTTTTTTTTTTTTTTTTTTTTTTTTTTTTTTTTTTTTTTTTTTTTTTTTTTTTTTTTTTTTTTTTTTTTTTTTTTTTTTTTTTTTTTTTTTTTTTTTTTTTTTTTTTTTTTTTTTTTTTTTTTTTTTTTTTTTTTTTTTTTTTTTTTTTTTTTTTTTTTTTTTTTTTTTTTTTTTTTTTTTTTTTTTTTTTTTTTTGTATGTTTTTTAATATAGAAAATGAAAATAGCATTTTTCTAGTTTTGAACGTGTTTTCAAAATTTTCATTTGTTTTCTAGAGATGGAAAACTCTTTCCATTTTTTAGAAAATTAAAAATAGAAAACTAAAAAACATTTCCACGATTAAACGCGATTTCCACGATTAAACGCGCCCTAAGACTCTAGTGGTGGTATGCCAAGGGCACTGGCAGGCTGGCAGCCCACAAAAGGGTGCTAAACATTGAAGCAATGTGAGCCTGATCTACTTAGCGAAGAATTAGTGGTAGTATAAGTATAGACGGACAGGATTACAAAAAGATCATTGCCATTGAAGACTTGGTATACCCAAAGTGTTATTCAAGCTTCACTTTTGTAAGATATGAAATGAAATTGTGTATGCCAAGGTAGAAATTAAAGGTGGTAATTTTGTCAATATTACTTATAAGTTACTATAACGTATTAATTTGGGTTCCATTAATTCATGTCAAATTCTTGAAACTAATTGATCATGGCATGCTGTTCAAAAAAAAAAATTGATCATGGCATATTGGGCCTTGGTTTTTTCTGTCAAAAATGTTAATGGGCCACTCTCTATATCATCTTATACAACACTGGCTAATAATTTTCATCAGGCCTGAGTAGTGTTACAACTTACAGGCTTACATAGTTACATGTAGAAGAAATTGTTACCATGGATATAGATACCCACTCTACAATATACATGTTTTAAATAGTTATGAACCGTGCAGTAAGATATATAAATTCATTATATAGACGATTAAAAGTTTAAAAGTTAGCTGGAATTTTTATTTTTTTTTTATAATGAAAAGTGAAGTAATTTCCAATCTTTTGTATAGAATTATTACAACAAATTAACAAGCAACATGAATGAGAGTATAAACTTACATGACATATACAACCAATTAAGTCGAACAATCCATTGCACACAGATTGTGGTAAACATCCTGACCTCTGGAGATAGAGGTTATAGGTTCGATTCTCATCCCTTGCAAAGGTTGGAGGGCCTATTCTACATTTAAGTAGAAAATGGCAGCAGGCTCTCTACTTTGGTAGAGGTAAGGTCTGCCTACATCTTAACCTTCCTCATACACCGTCGAGGTATTGGGGCTCAAAACTCGCGGAAGACGACACGGAGCAGTTTCTTTAATCCATTGCACACGGATATTAAAACTAGCTTATTAATATAATTTTTTTTATTTAATTAGTTTATATGTTTTGGAACAAAATAATCAATATACTGTATTAAAAACTTATAAACTTTTAGACAAAATGGTAAATGTTTTATCTATAATACCTTATAATGCAAACTAGACCCTTCATTTTAAGTAATTAAGAACTTAAAAAGACTATATCGCCCTCCTTTTTTTACATCTTCTATATATTACATACTTAATTAGACTAAAATACCCTAAAATATCTATATTACCTTTATTGAAATTTTTTACAACGTACATCCCTCAATACTTAAAATAACTATACTATTACATTAAATCAATTACTTTTATATTAATAACGCATCTCTAACCTACCAATGCCCCCATCACCGGCGTCACCCGTCGTCGCCACCGCCACCACTGACCACTGCCGCCGCATTGCACGGACACACTTCTAGTAATATACAATATAAATCAATAGTTGTCCCACGATTATATTTTGACAATGAAAAACATATAGTATAAAAGCGGAGATTAATGGTGAAACACCTGCCCCAAGTCCTTATACATGGTTTACAAAGCTAATTAGAAAAATATTATGCAAATCGTAACCTTTTTTTTTTTAATCATATAAGGATGTTTCATATTTATCATATGTCACATACATTTACATCACATAATGAGAAATATAATAATAATGAAAGGAAAATGAGTAATCCTTCTAACTAAATAGCCTAAATATCCTCCTAATCATAAGAGGATGACAAGTGGCAAAATCAAAGGATTAAATTAGGAAAGAGAATAAGTGAATTACACTTGTCATATTTTAAGATTGTTAAAATAATTATTAGACTAATTTTTAGGAGGATTTATCATCTCTCATAATAAAAGTGATTAGTTTGTAACTAAATTGACTTGATACCATCAAAATTTTGTCATCTTATGGAGTCCCAAAAGAAGAATAAACCTATAAAGAGGTGAAGTCGAATCACATCACATGGTTTAATTTCAATTTTTATTTTAGTTGGTCACATTGGGGTTTGTAGACAAAGTAAATTCATGGTTGCCACAATAATTTGTACAAGAATAAAAATAATGTTATTTTCCAAAATTGTATTTTTTTTTTTATAAAAAAAAGAGTGAAACATACAACTCAATTGTTAAGTTTAACGGACATCCTAACAAAAAAAATATTTTAAAAAGCTTTTCAAAAACAAAGATACAAAATGTTTTAAGCAGTGATAAAAACAAGCAAAAATTGACTTTTATAACTATGGATCTATTACACAAATTGCACAGTATTAAGCTTATGAAGTTTTAAAAGTTATCATGCATTATAATAAGTTTTTATTATTATCATTTTCTAATTTAAAAATTAACTTTAAATTATGCAAGAATATTAGTAAATTAAATTAAAAAAATCTTCAATGTGGGCGTGATAATGAGCATGAAGAACGAAAAGCGTGTGCTTGTTGGTGTAACACCCAAGCCGAGGCTCGGAATATCACGGAAATCACATAGCACCAGGTGGAATTACAATAGAACAACTAAATGCAATTAGAGGATTCAGTGAATCCATACAAACGATAAACAGTAACAAAATACAACAGGAGCAAGTAAACATCAAGATTACAAACGACAACAAAAGAAGGCTATCAATCCTAAATACAATGCAACATAAGGCAAATGGATCCTTGATCCATATCAGTCCAGTCCGGGTTCAACAGTAAGCAAACAATCAAACTCCACGTCCTGAATAACCTGGTTACCTGAAAAGTGTACTAAGCATAGTCAACACAAGGTTGGTGAGTTCGTAGTAATGGTTCGTAAGAACCAACATCAATAATCACAATATAAGAATAGAGGCTAGACATGACTTACAGTGAGCCTCTACATAACACAACATCGTCCAACAACAAGATGACACAAGACAAGTAAATGTGTAATGAGGAATGCATAAATGATATGAGTATCAATGCAAATGCCGGAATGCATGAATAAGCCAATATGCCTATCCTGAGCGTGACCTTCAGTCACCTATGCAACGATACCCTTCTGCCATCGCAATGGACAAGGCTGTATCTCAAAATCATCGAGATATATATGTCTATATACTCGGGGTCAAGACTACATCCAAAATGGGTGCATACATCTATGCACCAGGATGCCGGCAAATCCCCTACCGAGGGTCCAACAATAATGTATGCAATGCTTACAATCAAATGTAAATGCATAAATCGTAAACCAACGATCGATATACGATGAATATGAATCAATAATCAATATTCGCCAATCCTGAGTCATCAATCAACAACCGACAATCATAAATCAATAATCACCATTCATCAACATCAATTCAATACTTAACCAAAATATTAACCAATCAATCAATCAATCAATCAATCAATCAATCAATCAATCAATCAATCAATCAATCAATCAATCAATCAATCAATCAATCAATCAATCAATCAATCAATCAATCAATCAATCAATCAATCAATCAATCAATCAATCAATCAATCAATCAATCAATCAATCAATCAATCAATCAATCAATCAATCAATCAATCAATCAATCAATCAATCAATCAATCAATCAATCAATCAATCAATCAATCAATCAATCAATCAATCAATCAATCAATCAATCAATCAATCAATCAATCAATCAATCAATCAATCAATCAATCAATCAATCAATCAATCAATCAATCAATCAATCAATCAATCAATCAATCAATCAATCAATCAATCAATCAATCAATCAATCAATCAATCAATCAATCAATCAATCAATCAATCAATCAATCAATCAATCAATCAATCAATCAATCAATCAATCAATCAATCAATCAATCAATCAATCAATCAATCAATCAATCAATCAATCAATCAATCAATCAATCAATCAATCAATCAATCAATCAATCAATCAATCAATCAATCAATCAATCAATCAATCAATCAATCAATCAATCAATCAATCAATCAATCAATCAATCAATCAATCAATCAATCAATCAATCAATCAATCAATCAATCAATCAATCAATCAATCAATCAATCAATCAATCAATCAATCAATCAATCAATCAATCAATCAATCAATCAATCAATCAATCAATCAATCAATCAATCAATCAATCAATCAATCAATCAATCAATCAATCAATCAATCAATCAATCAATCAATCAATCAATCAATCAATCAATCAATCAATCAATCAATCAATCAATCAATCAATCAATCAATCAATCAATCAATCAATCAATCAATCAATCAATCAATCAATCAATCAATCAATCAATCAATCAATCAATCAATCAATCAATCAATCAATCAATCAATCAATCAATCAATCAATCAATCAATCAATCAATCAATCAATCAATCAATCAATCAATCAATCAATCAATCAATCAATCAATCAATCAATCAATCAATCAATCAATCAATCAATCAATCAATCAATCAATCAATCAATCAATCAATCAATCAATCAATCAATCAATCAATCAATCAATCAATCAATCAATCAATCAATCAATCAATCAATCAATCAATCAATCAATCAATCAATCAATCAATCAATCAATCAATCAATCAATCAATCAATCAATCAATCAATCAATCAATCAATCAATCAATCAATCAATCAATCAATCAATCAATCAATCAATCAATCAATCAATCAATCAATCAATCAATCAATCAATCAATCAATCAATCAATCAATCAATCAATCAATCAATCAATCAATCAATCAATCAATCAATCAATCAATCAATCAATCAATCAATCAATCAATCAATCAATCAATCAATCAATCAATCAATCAATCAATCAATCAATCAATCAATCAATCAATCAATCAATCAATCAATCAAAACCAAGTCAACCGAACAATCAATCAATCAATCAATCATCTCAACAATTCAATACTCAACCAGTTTAACCAATCAAACGAAAGGAAACATCACACCAATCCAACAACTAAAACAACAACAATCAATCAATCAATCAATCAATCAATAAATGCAAGTAAACACACCAGGTTTACACTTTTCAGCCCGGATCTCAAGTGAGTAGGGAGATACGAAACTCACCTTGATCGGCAAAGAAGCTTAAGTCGAGTTAATAAGAGATTAATAGCGAGTATTAGGATCCACACGGCCACAACCTATACATATACATCATAATACCATAATGTCAACTATATAATCTTAAACAAGTTGGGTTAGCACAATTAGGCCAAATCGCAAACCCTAAACGCCTTTACAACTTAAACGAGTAAGAACAAGACACTTTGACTCGACACTTTTTGAAATGGAAGAAGGTTCATATAAAACGAGTGTCATAACATGAAACTAGACTCTCTTACGATTCTAACAATAGGTCATATGACTCGATTGGACTTACGGATCAAAAGTTATTGACGTTTTAAAACTGACGCGCAAAATTTCCCCGAAAGTATCCACTGCGCCGCAGTGAGCCAAAACACTGCGCCGCAGTGGGCTAGGCCTAAGCCACTGCGCCGCAGTGGGCTAGGCCTAAGCCACTGCGCCGCAGTGGGGACTATGCCCTCCCACTGCGCCGCAGTGGGACAACCAGGAACTGGGCAGACCTTAGCCACTGCGCCGCAGTGGGCTAGGCCTAAGCCACTGCGCCGCAGTGGCCCTTTTCTGGCCAGAACCACAAGCAGCACCAGCAGCAGCAACAACAACCCAAAACCCTTAAATTCGACCCAAACCCACTCAAATCGATTTGTAAGAACTTTTAACCCAATTTGAAGTATAATCAAACATTATTAACCATAAATACACATAACCCAACCCACAAATTCGACCAAAACATCATAATCATCCACAAATCCTCCAAACCCTAAACCTAACCCTAATTTCCATTTTTACCATTTTCAAGTCTTGGAGTCCCATAAAAACGACTAGAAACATAAGAACAAGCATAAATAGAAGTATATGGGATGAATTTGACTTACCAAAACCTTCACCTAGTCTCTAACCCGAATTTGACCCGAAATGGCTAGAAATCTTGCACTTTGAAACCCAAATTTTTGATATGTTGTTAAGATGAGGTTGATGATGAAAACCCCAAACAAAATCTTGCTTAATTCCCAATATATGAGATAGAAATCTAGAGAGAGAGAGAGAGATATATGTTTGTGTGTGTTTCTTGGAGGAGAAAAGAGAGAAAGATAGAAAGATAGATAGATAAGAGAATGAAAGGGAGAAAAGGGGAATAAGGAGGGGAGATTGGGTCTTGGGTGGCTGGTGGGTCGTGGACTACCCACGGGCCGACCCGCTTCTCATCCCCAGCCAAAATACAAACGTTAGGCATTTAAACACCGGTTAAAACATATTATCGACCCGACGAATATACCACGTTGTCATTTAGTCACAAAACGACCCAAATATTTCATTAACTTAAATTGTTAGTCAAATTGCACGTAAAGTCAAATGGTCAAAATTCACGGATGTTACATTATCCCCCCGTTGAAAGAATTTCGTCCCGAAATTCAACAAAACCCTAATTGGCAAATAAATGCGAATACTTAGACTTCATGTAATCCTTTCGCTCCCAACTGAACTCGGCTCCACGCCCGGCGTTTCCACTTAACCCTGACAATCGTGTGGAGCTTATTCTTGAGTTTCTTGACTTGGCGGTCCAAGATCTCTACCGGTTCTTCAAAAAAAAATTCAAATTCGAACCAACCCTTTTTGAGGATCTTGAAAGGACAGTTATACCTCGGCCCGAGGTTGCCTCGCTTCACGAATCGGATGACGCCTTTCCACTGTGATACTTTCAAACGCACAAAGTCACCCACTTTCAACTCTAACGGTCTCAGCCTCACATCGGCATACTCCTTACTTAGCATGTGAGCTAGCTGGGCTATTCTCTTAACTTGAGAAGTTATTCTTGTCATTCCTATTAGAAATCCTAACCCGCTACTTCGGCTTTCTTTGATTCTTGGTTCGTCCCAATGGGGAGTAGCATCTCTTCTACTTAGTTCTTCGGCCAGTGTCATTCGAATACTCGCGTAACAACCGTCGTTGTACAGGATTGCCGTCATGGTTATAAGTACATTATCTTTGATCAAGTCTCAAGTCGGTTTGAGTGCCCGTCGTTCATTGGATGGCTCCCTGAATTGGAGTTAAGCGACTTCCTTTATCTGGAAGGACAGAAATCGAATCTTCGTGCACCTAACCCATTTATCCTTCATACTAATGTGCCAGGTTGTCACATTTTACCGACTTCGCCGTATCGTGATCATTTCTTGTCGTCGGCAACTTCATGGCGAAGTCCATTCCAATTCGTTTTTCTTCCAATCTCTCTCCCGTCTTTCACTACATGCTTATTCACGTCTCAGAAGTCTATAAGGGCTTTGACTACGCGCGCGATGTTGGGAAGTTGAGCATAAACGAAATTTAAGTTATCGAGATGGGACAAGCCCGATAAGTCACCCGGAAAAGCGTTCGGGAGACTCAAGATTAACAAGGACAACGTTAGTTTTTCAGACTCTTGAGGCGGTAGCTCTAAGGACGCCTGAGTTGGAAGACTTACACGGGGCCCTAAGAATCCTACCGTTAGATATTTTTACACTGGTAATCCTACTACACAACTTTAGAACTGTCTTACCTGGTGGCATTCGGATTACACTCACTTTTTCGCCAAGAATCTTTATATCATACGGCGCCCAGTACGTGAGGAGTTTTGTCGTCTTTTAGAGTCGGAATAGATACACGGGATATTTGAGCAAATTAGTTAGTGAGTCGCTAAACATTCAAAATTGCAAACATATGATTTCAAAACACACAAACGAAATGTAACTCAAAGGAGCAACGTTAGAGTAAACGAGATTCATAGTCGGTTTCGATATCGAATAGTGTAGTAACATAACAACCATTAGGAGGAATGTACCTTAACCAACGTTAGGATCACTTTGGTCTCCTTTGCCCTTCTCTGCAAAAGCTCGGCTACGAAGTTGAACTTGATGGTCTAGTTGGCCACGGCTTTGGTTATAAACGACTATTTGTAGTTGATCGGGAGGAACCGCCACTTGGGCTTGTGGTTCAGTCCATCTAGGACAAGCATCTCTGTAGTGGTCGGGGCTACCACACACAAAACAAACACCTTGATGGCTCCGAGGGTGGTCAGCTTGGGGATAGATGGTTTGAAGAGGCGTTACATTCAATGGTGTCGCTTTCGGTGCTCTACAAATCCCAGCTAAGTGCCCGCGCCGATTACAATTAAAGCAAGTCCCACATTGGATAGTGGGAGAGTGATGGCGATTACACCTTCCACACAAGGGGTGAGATCCTAAGTAAGTTTTCCTTACCGGCTCTGCTACTTCAGTTTGTTGTCCAATCCATTTTGGACAATCTTTCACGTAGTGTGCACGACTACCACATCCGAAACACTCGCCTTTCTGTTGATTACCTTGGGGAGGGACGACATGAATAGGAGCCACGTTCGTTGGGCCCGTTCTCGGGGCTCTACAATTCTTGGACATGTGGCCAACTTGGTTGCAATTAAAACACGCCCTGCATTGAACGTCGGTGGTGTGGTGATTGTTGCATCTTTCACATAACGGATGAGGTCCAACATAATCTTTCCTCACCGGGCCCATCGCCGCCCTGAATCTACCCTTATTATGACCATTGGGGTCACACCTGCCCGCTTTCCTTGCCTCACTAGGTTCTCCGATTTCTTTCCTTTTTGAGGAGGCCCTACCCGACACCTTCTCGTCACCCAAATTCATTCTAGTTCCACGCGTCTCATTGTTTCCTTGGAGGCTTGCCGTGACTTGGGCTACGATAGTAGGTATGGCGTTTACCACGGCTTGGGCAATCACGGTTGCTAAATCCGGCTCATCGCTATGGCTAGTCGTATTCCTTCTTGATCTCACCATTTTCTACAAGGTAAGTAACGCGTTGACCCGAAAGTTAGCCTCACAATACTCACATATTAGTCACACAAGTAATTAATGCTCTCATACCATATAGCATACTCATTTCATCTCATTAAACTAAGGTAAGAGTGTTAGAATCCTATGAAATTTGTTACTTATTATTTTATCATGTCAAGTTCATTACCATTGGTTATCTTTAATTCATGTAAGCGTGTCAATACACCCTACAAAATAAACTAACTTGTTAACTTCATTTATACAATCGTCCATTTACTAATACATCTTACACGTGTATTACCAATTATCCCATAACCCGCATGCAATCAAGTTTAACTATGCCTCATACGTTTTTAAGTTTACATACCATTAGGCAACATATCCCTATTGTTCACCGATTACGATTAACATTATTAGTGTTGGAAAATCGTTCGTTTATAATACATGTGAGTTAGGATGTTTACAACCTTGATACTCTCTTAAGGCGCATATCAACATATCTATTACGTTGTATCCTAGCCGTTTATCAACACGTTTAAGTCAAATCACAACAAAAGCATTTACGATTTCAACTTGACCACTACGGTCCATACATACATACATACACATCACACGTGCATAACATATATGTTACTAAATCATACTAGTCAACATGTCATTCCACCACTAAATCCAATAATAGTAGTAGTTCTAGAGTTTATGACCCGGGGTTAGCTTCACAGTTTTTCTCATGTTAACCGCCTTATTAGTTAGTGTTTTAACGCCGACACACTACACATGTTCTATGTTTCTTACTAAGGCCAACACATAATTATTCTCAATTAACTGTCATATATCATGTTATCATACCACATACCCTACGTGTTTCACATTACTACACTAAGGACAGTATATCAAAGTTCTCTATAATCGTTATCTATCATTTTCTCGTGCTAAGTTCACAACAATTTACCATCGTCAAAACCAATTACTCGTATTAAACACATCTCATTACAAGCAACTAAAACAAGTCACTAACACGAGTGATTTAAAGTATAATCCGAATTCGATATGCTCTCTAGTTATTGACCAGGTATGTATACAGGGTGTACCAACGGCTAACCCTCCACCTAATCAACTCCCATTAAGCATATCGGTTCCTTATTATACTCTAAGCCAAGCATGCGCAATCCATGATGTTATTAACCTGTTATAATATTGGGTGACCATAAAAGAGTTGATCGGGTTCTTTTAGGGTTGCCACAATATTATACTAAGTTAATAACATAACTTCATTTTGCTCTAAATCATCAAACTAGCACCAATCAATAACAACAATCCATATTAATGACAATCAAATTTAATCAAAGCACACATTAACCACATTGTATCCATTCCACATTCATCACGTTGAATTCAAGCCATCACATAAGTGGTCTTAACTACGAACTCACAAGGGGATTCACATATTTCACATTGCACACGAATTTCCTAACCATGCATGCTATATGAAGAGTTTTAACTTAAGCCGTAGTCTAGGTCAATCCGCCTAATTCTCTACGACCACGCATGGGCCACCATTCTGTAACACCCCAAGCCGAGGCTCGGAATATCACGGAAATCACATAGCACCAGGTGGAATTACAATAGAACAACTAAATGCAATTAGAGGATTCAGTGAATCCATACAACGATAAACAAGTAACGAAATACAACAGGAGCAAGTAAACATCAAGATTACAAACGACAACAAAAGAAGGCTATCAATCCTAAATACAATGCAACATAAGGCAAATGGATCCTTGATCCATATCAGTCCAGTCCGGGTTCAACAGTAAGCAAACAATCAAACAGTCAACATATGATGAACCATAAACTAATAATCAATAATCGTCAATCATAAACCAAATCAATAATCATCATCATAATCAATAATCACAATATAAGAATAGAGGCTAGACATGACTTACAGTGAGCCTCTACATAACACAACATCGTCCAACAACAAGATTACACAAGACAAGTAAATGTGTAATGAGGAATGCATAAATGATATGAGTATCAATGCAAATGCCGGAATGCATGAATAAGCCAATATGCCTATCCTGAGCGTGACCTTCAGTCACCTATGCAACGATACCCTTCTGCCATCGCTATGGACAAGGCTGTATCTCAAAATCATCGAGATATATATGTCTATATACTCGGGGTCAAGACTACATCCAAAATGGGTGCATACATCTATGCACCAGGATGCCGGCAATCCCCTGCCGAGGGTCCAACAATAATGTATGCAATGCTTACAATCAAATGTAAATGCATAAATCGTAAACCAACGATCGATATACGATGAATATGAATCAATAATCAATATTCGCCAATCCTGAGTCATCAATCAATAAACGTCAATCATAAACAATCCAATCAATCATCAATCATCAATCAAACAATCAACAATCCAATCAAACCATCAATAAATCAATCAAACATCAATCAATCAATCAATCAATCAATCAATCAATCAATCAATCAATCAATCAATCAATCAATCAATCAATCAATCAATCAATCAATCAATCAATCAATCAATCAATCAATCAATCAATCAATCAATCAATCAATCAATCAATCAATCAATCAATCAATCAATCAATCAATCAATCAATCAATCAATCAATCAATCAATCAATCAATCAATCAATCAATCAATCAATCAATCAATCAATCAATCAATCAATCAATCAATCAATCAATCAATCAATCAATCAATCAATCGAACCAATTTAACCAATCTCACGAAAGGAACCATCACACCAATCCAACAACAATCAATCACAATCAATCAATCAATGAATCAACACAATCGAGTGCATAATCAATCAAACGTGTCAATCAATCCATCAATCAATTCAATCCAACAATCAATCAACAATAAACGAAAGGAAACATCACACCAATCCAACAACTAAAACAATCAATCAATCAATCAAACAATAAATGCGAGTAAACACACCAGGTTTACACTTTTCAGCCCGGATCTCAAGTGAGTAGGGAGATACGAAACTCACCTTGATCGGCAAAGAAGCTTAAGTCGAGTTAATAAGAGATTAATAGCGAGTATTAGGATCCACACGGCCACAACCTATACATATACATCATAATACCATAATGTCAACTATATAATCTTAAACAAGTTGGGTTAGCACAATTAGGCCAAATCGCAAACCCTAAACGCCTTTACAACTTAAACGAGTAAGAACAAGACACTTTGACTCGACACTTTTTGAAATGGAAGAAGGTTCATATAAAACGAGTGTCATAACATGAAACTAGACTCTCTTACGATTCTAACAATAGGTCATATGACTCGATTGGACTTACGGATCAAAAGTTATTGACGTTTTAAAACTGACGCGCAAAATTTCCCCGAAAGTATCCACTGCGCCGCAGTGGCATGCCCACTGCGCCGCAGTGGGCTAAGGAGCGAGAATGGCCGAGAGAATCCACTGCGCCGCAGTGGGGACTATGCCCTCCCACTGCGCCGCAGTGGGACAAGGCCCTCCACTGCGCCGCAGTGGGGACTATGCCCTCCCACTGCGCCGCAGTGGGCTAGGCCTAAGCCACTGCGCCGCAGTGGCCCTTTTCTGGCCAGAACCACAAGCAGCACCAGCAGCAGCAACAACAACCCAAAACCCTTAAATTCGACCCAAACCCACTCAAATCGATTTGTAAGAACTTTTAACCCAATTTGAAGTATAATCAAACATTATTAACCATAAATACACATAACCCAACCCACAAATTCGACCAAAACATCATAATCATCCACAAATCCTCCAAACCCTAAACCTAACCCTAATTTCCATTTTTACCATTTTCAAGTCTTGGAGTCCCATAAAAACGACTAGAAACATAAGAACAAGCATAAATAGAAGTATATGGGATGAATTTGACTTACCAAAACCTTCACCTAGTCTCTAACCCGAATTTGACCCGAAATGGCTAGAAATCTTGCACTTTGAAACTCAAATTTTTGATATGTTGTTAAGATGAGGTTGATGATGAAAACCCCAAACAAAATCTTGCTTAATTCCCAATATATGAGATAGAAATCTAGAGAGAGAGAGAGAGAGATATGTTTGTGTGTGTTTCTTGGAGGAGAAAAGAGAGAAAGATAGAAAGATAGATAGATAAGAGAATGAAAGGGAGAAAAGGGGAATAAGGAGGGGAGATTGGGTCTTGGGTGGCTGGTGGGTCGTGGGCTACCCACGGGCCGACCCGCTTCTCATCCCCAGCCAAAATACAAACGTTAGGCATTTAAACACCGGTTAAAACATATTATCGACCCGACGAATATACCACGTTGTCATTTAGTCACAAAACGACCCAAATATTTCATTAACTTAAATTGTTAGTCAAATTGCACGTAAAGTCAAATGGTCAAAATTCACGGATGTTACAGTTGGACCTCTCAGTGCCCACTTTCCAGCCAGATTCCTGAGCATGCACAATTTGCTGCTTTCTCAATTGCCATTCGCACGTATTGATTTTGCTTTCTTTATATGCTTTTTATATTTGCTTTTGTTTAGTTGAAGAATTGATGTATCTATATATCTACACTACATAAGATATTAAATATGTATTTTAGACTTTAGTATTTTAAATACACAGATTATACTATTTTACTACCATTTTTAATACTTCAAAGAAATCTAATTTTACATATTTAAACTCTAACATATTGAAAGTTGAAAGTTGAAAGTTGAAAGTTGAAAGTTGAAAGTTGAAAGTTGAAAGTTGAAAGTTGAAAGTTGAAAGTTGAAAGTTGAAAGTTGAAAGTTGAAAGTTGAAAGTTGAAAGTTGAAAGTTGAAAGTTGAAAGTTGAAAGTTGAAAGTTGAAAGTTGAAAGTTGAAAGTTGAAAGTTGAAAGTTGAAAGTTGAAAGTTGAAAGTTGAAAGTTGAAAGTTGAAAGTTGAAAGTTGAAAGTTGAAAGTTGAAAGTTGAAAGTTGAAAGTTGAAAGTTGAAAGTTGAAAGTTGAAAGTTGAAAGTTGAAAGTTGAAAGTTGAAAGTTGAAAGTTGAAAGTTGAAAGTTGAAAGTTGAAAGTTGAAAGTTGAAAGTTGAAAGTTGAAAGTTGAAAGTTGAAAGTTGAAAGTTGAAAGTTGAAAGTTGAAAGTTGAAAGTTGAAAGTTGAAAGTTGAAAGTTGAAAGTTGAAAGTTGAAAGTTGAAAGTTGAAAGTTGAAAGTTGAAAGTTGAAAGTTGAAAGTTGAAAGTTGAAAGTTGAAAGTTGAAAGTTGAAAGTTGAAAGTTGAAAGTTGAAAGTTGAAAGTTGAAAGTTGAAAGTTGAAAGTTGAAAGTTGAAAGTTGAAAGTTGAAAGTTGAAAGTTGAAAGTTGAAAGTTGAAAGTTGAAAGTTGAAAGTTGAAAGTTGAAAGTTGAAAGTTGAAAGTTGAAAGTTGAAAGTTGAAAGTTGAAAGTTGAAAGTTGAAAGTTGAAAGTTGAAAGTTGAAAGTTGAAAGTTGAAAGTTGAAAGTTGAAAGTTGAAAGTTGAAAGTTGAAAGTTGAAAGTTGAAAGTTGAAAGTTGAAAGTTGAAAGTTGAAAGTTGAAAGTTGAAAGTTGAAAGTTGAAAGTTGAAAGTTGAAAGTTGAAAGTTGAAAGTTGAAAGTTGAAAGTTGAAAGTTGAAAGTTGAAAGTTGAAAGTTGAAAGTTGAAAGTTGAAAGTTGAAAGTTGAAAGTTGAAAGTTGAAAGTTGAAAGTTGAAAGTTGAAAGTTGAAAGTTGAAAGTTGAAAGTTGAAAGTTGAAAGTTGAAAGTTGAAAGTTGAAAGTTGAAAGTTGAAAGTTGAAAGTTGAAAGTTGAAAGTTGAAAGTTGAAAGTTGAAAGTTGAAAGTTGAAAGTTGAAAGTTGAAAGTTGAAAGTTGAAAGTTGAAAGTTGAAAGTTGAAAGTTGAAAGTTGAAAGTTGAAAGTTGAAAGTTGAAAGTTGAAAGTTGAAAGTTGAAAGTTGAAAGTTGAAAGTTGAAAGTTGAAAGTTGAAAGTTGAAAGTTGAAAGTTGAAAGTTGAAAGTTGAAAGTTGAAAGTTGAAAGTTGAAAGTTGAAAGTTGAAAGTTGAAAGTTGAAAGTTGAAAGTTGAAAGTTGAAAGTTGAAAGTTGAAAGTTGAAAGTTGAAAGTTGAAAGTTGAAAGTTGAAAGTTGAAAGTTGAAAGTTGAAAGTTGAAAGTTGAAAGTTGAAAGTTGAAAGTTGAAAGTTGAAAGTTGAAAGTTGAAAGTTGAAAGTTGAAAGTTGAAAGTTGAAAGTTGAAAGTTGAAAGTTGAAAGTTGAAAGTTGAAAGTTGAAAGTTGAAAGTTGAAAGTTGAAAGTTGAAAGTTGAAAGTTGAAAGTTGAAAGTTGAAAGTTGAAAGTTGAAAGTTGAAAGTTGAAAGTTGAAAGTTGAAAGTTGAAAGTTGAAAGTTGAAAGTTGAAAGTTGAAAGTTGAAAGTTGAAAGTTGAAAGTTGAAAGTTGAAAGTTGAAAGTTGAAAGTTGAAAGTTGAAAGTTGAAAGTTGAAAGTTGAAAGTTGAAAGTTGAAAGTTGAAAGTTGAAAGTTGAAAGTTGAAAGTTGAAAGTTGAAAGTTGAAAGTTGAAAGTTGAAAGTTGAAAGTTGAAAGTTGAAAGTTGAAAGTTGAAAGTTGAAAGTTGAAAGTTGAAAGTTGAAAGTTGAAAGTTGAAAGTTGAAAGTTGAAAGTTGAAAGTTGAAAGTTGAAAGTTGAAAGTTGAAAGTTGAAAGTTGAAAGTTGAAAGTTGAAAGTTGAAAGTTGAAAGTTGAAAGTTGAAAGTTGAAAGTTGAAAGTTGAAAGTTGAAAGTTGAAAGTTGAAAGTTGAAAGTTGAAAGTTGAAAGTTGAAAGTTGAAAGTTGAAAGTTGAAAGTTGAAAGTTGAAAGTTGAAAGTTGAAAGTTGAAAGTTGAAAGTTGAAAGTTGAAAGTTGAAAGTTGAAAGTTGAAAGTTGAAAGTTGAAAGTTGAAAGTTGAAAGTTGAAAGTTGAAAGTTGAAAGTTGAAAGTTGAAAGTTGAAAGTTGAAAGTTGAAAGTTGAAAGTTGAAAGTTGAAAGTTGAAAGTTGAAAGTTGAAAGTTGAAAGTTGAAAGTTGAAAGTTGAAAGTTGAAAGTTGAAAGTTGAAAGTTGAAAGTTGAAAGTTGAAAGTTGAAAGTTGAAAGTTGAAAATGAAAGTTGAAAGTTATGGGATTGATGTATGGTACATCATGCATTATGTGTAAATTGAAAGTTGAAAGTTGAAACTTGAAACCTTATTTGCTTTATAATATAGTATAGATATAGATGAAGGAATTATCTAAAATACCATTAATGATTAAATTACAATATCAGTCATTTATCCAAAATATATCCATTAACCTTTTACATCAATTACCTTTACATCAATTATCTCCACCACTCGACGCCGCCTCCACCACCAACAGTCGCCCCCACCACCACACCGTTGTCGCCACAACCACCGCCGTATTGCGCGGGTACTGTGCTATTAAATGTTTAAGGGGTTTGGGTAAGTTGTTTGACTAATGTTTTCTATTTGACCATTGTTAAGTATCTTAACCATGTTGAATGTTTTCGACGACTCTTTTGAGCCTTCTTCTAAATTCGCAATCTATAATGATTTTAAAACTTATAAAGTATTATCACATGTAATTAGAACTCTAATTTGAAAATTTAAATACATGAAAATGTTACATGATATATGTTTTGTCACAGGCATTAAGTTACGATTTCAAAAACCCTTGAAAAAATATAAAAAAAAATTACAAAAGTTACAGGTAATATGTTGAGTGAAAATAGATATCTATACTGTATTATAAAAAAACCAGTTTCCTTTGTTGAAAGTTACATATAGGGAATTGTTTAAAATGCCCTTAATATTAAATTACACTATCAGTCTTTTATCTTTTAAAATATATTCATTAACCATTAACATCAATTATCTACCCACTTAACACCGCCTCTACCACCAACAGTCGCTTCTACCACCACACCGTCGCCACCACGGTCACCGCTGCATTATGTGAGTACCGTGCTAGTTGATATTTGATCAAAAAATGAATAACCACGATTGATCCATTGATACTCAATTTTGAGCAACGCATGAACAAAATAAGTTGTTAAATAATTAGTGGCGGATTCAAGAATTCTAGACGAGTGATTCTGAGTTTTCTTTTTACCTTTAATAACAAGGCTAAAAGTTTTCGATGGTGTTATTTTTAGGCCTAAAATTTTCGGGTTTTTTACATTAGTATAAATGGTAACAACCATTATACGTACATGTCAATCACGAAGTATCATTTACCCGTGGATATGAAAGATACATGCAAAATAAGAAAGAAAAAAAAGGGTAAGAAAGATACATGCAATCTATCAGAAATTAATGGTGTAGATCGAGAATGAAAGAACTAATATATGAACATAAATACCACCATATAGATATAGTGGTCGATAGCTAATAATTGTAGAACGTGGTACAATGATCAGACTAAAGGAGACAAGTTTATATAATTGAAGCTTTGCCACCATCACTTAGACAAGATAATCAAATATATCATCCGCATGCCATGTAGCTAGGGAGAAAAAGTTCAAATGTAAGAGGATATATATTAATTTGAAGAAGTTAAATGATAGTTACGACTAAAATTTGATAGAAATTGCACAAAAGTTTTATTATGTAATTTATAGTGAATTACATTTTGGCAAAGGTATATAGACTGAACGGATGGGTTTTTTTATTCCTCTGAAGACTAAATTTTTTACTTATAATTAACATCTGAAATTTCTTATAAAGAGATCTAGAATGTTACTACTAGTCCCTAAATAATCAATAAAATAAAAATTATTGAAAGTATAGAATCAGAACAATATTTACTCTATAATATATCTCAATATAGATTATTGAGACATATTTCAATAAAATAAAATAAATCATATAGTTCACTGATGATACTCCAAACACCTACCTAGATGCGGGCATGCGGCCTTGCATCAGATATACATTATAGTAAGCCGTCAATGCAACAATGCATGATAATCGTCAAATACATTGATTTTGATTATAAGCTAACTTGAGAAAACCAAATGTGAAAACAAGCTCCAATTATTACAAATCAGAACCGTTGAATTCGAAACATCCATTTGTATGTAGCGTCATGTGCAAACATGTGCCTCCAACTAAGACTACAAAAGAGTGTTTTGGACTATCATTGGTATTATTTTATTCAAGTGAATTTAGAGAGTGATTGGACACGAATGTGTTGTAAAATCTGATAATTTATATTATAGCGTTTTGACGATTTGGGGGTTAATTTAATTTTTGAATACTTTAGTAGTGAGACAAATTAATCTAAGAATTGCCCTTCATAGAAGGATTGATATGGAGTCTTGTAACAATGATTTTGGCCTTGGAGAAATGTAAGTTCAAGTCTAATTAAACGTTGAGTTTTGCTATTAAATTGTCGTCGTGTCTACGAACGGGCGGACAAATATGTTTTTCTCGGATCGTGAGACTAATGGGCCTGGTTTTGTTCAATTGAATTGGGCTAGTTGTCGGTAGCCTTTAGCCATCAAGGTATCTCGGTCGAAGTTTGGGTTATTAACTGTTTAATTCGCCGTTAGAAAAAAAAATTAAGAATTATATATATGTGTGTAAAGTTGTATTTTGCACCATACGTAAGTCTCTAAGCTAATTTAATATTGTATGTGTATTTCTTATGAGAACTTCGGATTAAGATCCTCTAAAGCTTGAACAATTATATAGGTGAAGTTTGAAGAATATCAATCTTTAGATTAAAATCAAAGGTCAGGATTCAAACTTGATATTTAAATCTTAACAATTCATTTTAATCTAAGGGCTAAAGATTTTCCAACTTCACCTCTAAAGTTAATCTCAACTTTAGAGGATCCTTATCCGGAAACTTCTTGTTGGTGAATTCTATTTTTGAAAGTGAAATATTTATGTTTCTATCAACACTCTAACATTGATAATGAACGTGTAAAATAAAAATGTGCTTTAAATATATTTATATACAGTATAAGATAACGTTAATTATAGTCATAACGGTTATTATTAATGTACGTTAAAAAAGTTAGATTTTTCAAATCAAAAATTCACCTTTAAATTCTATTATAAAAATTAACAAGATATGTGTATAAAATATATAGATTTAAAAATATGTATAACAAAAGATTATGATAAATGTTTATAATCAAATATGGAAGAAAAATGGAAACCGAAATTCATGTAAAACTTATGGTAAAAAATCAGGCATATTTACAGTATTATATTTTAAATCCTTATTTACAAATTAGCTTTAAAAAACTATCTATCCAAATCTAATGGCACAATATGCAGTAAATTAAATTATATCTGTTTTATATTGTATTTATGTTAGGACCAGTTCACCTGGAACTGGCCAGTCACTAGTTCACACTGACCAGTTCACCAGTTGCACCTGGTGACCAGTAAACTGGTGACCAAGAAGATTTGTCGAGAAATATATTGAAGTCCAGTTGCACCGTACAGTTAACGCAACTGAAGACTTCCTCCAGTTGAGAACTGACCAAGTTGAAGAAACATTCCAGTTGAAGTCGAAGACAACAAATGGAAGAAAGAGAATGACAATGGCAGCGAAGCCCAGTTGACATTCTAGTCAGTTACAAACTGGAGACCATCAGTGGAAAGCCCTTACAAAGCTTTACACTGATTACGAGGAATTGACTTGTATACTTTATGTACCTTTACCCGGATAATAAGCCTTATCTTATTATTTAAGTATTAAAAGGTACATAAAGGTGGTTGTGTAAAGTCACTGTAACATGCGACTTTACAACACTTTTTAAGGAATTAAATGCTATTCCTTAAATGCTTCCAACCACATTTGTACGGCTAAAGTTAACATCCCAATGTTAACTTTGCCTATAAATACAAGTCATTGCACAACCAAGAATTACAAGTATTCGTTCTCACAAGTTACTTCACACACAAACGAATAACTTCATACTTTGCAAACCTGCAATATTCTTGGTGAACTTGTGCAATATTCTCTCAATCGCTAAAAGGAACATTTCACTACTTTAAGTGTTCGATTGTTGAAGAGAAATTCCGAGTATAGATCAATTGTATTTCATAGGTTGTTAGGATATTTACATTCGTGTATTATCTTGGTTCCGCATCAACCTTGTAATTTGTTTAATATCAATAAATAAATTACACTTTGAAAACTACATATTGTCTCATCAAGATTGTTTACAAGTTATTGTATTATTGCATTGTTCTTTACTTATTGTCTTTTATATAAGTAATCTATCTAGAACTTGGTATATACTTATCTAACTGGTCGTCTCCAGTTTAGCAAGTATATTGCAAAGTAACTCCACCATCGACATAGAGGTGTCTTCAGTAGTACCATCTAACAAGTTGGGACTTACAAGTGGTATCAGAGCAGAAGGCTAATAAACTTGCCTAGATCTGCAAAGATGAACACTACTGAAGGTGGAGATGGTTCTGGTTCAGGTGAAAACCCGTCGAACACTAATGCACCACCTTTTCAAAACGTTAACACCAACCCTCCTCCTCCTTCTGCCCCAAACCACGTCCATGTACATTACTCAAACACTCCTGTTCCAAAATTTGATGGAAACAGTGAGACCTTTGGTACATGGAAAGCTAGAATGCTGTTGCATTTTGGTGGTATTGAGAGGTATATGTTGAAAATCCTTAAGGATGGACCATATATACCTATGTCTATTGGGGTGAGTCCTCTTCTTGATCCAACTGGAAGAAGAGGCTCAAGGGAAAAGCCAGAAGACCATTGGTCTGATGAGGATCGCAGACTGGTGGACTTGGACACCAGACTGAAAAACATGATCCTTGGGGCTGTCCCTGAAGACCTAATTCCAACACTTGTGTTGTTTCCCAGTGCCAAGTCTATGTGGGATGAATTAGTGATTCAATTTGAAGGAGGTGATGACACAATCGTCACCAGAAAAGTTGCCTTGAACAAGAAGTATGAATCCTTCTTTGCCTTGCCCAATGAAAGTTTAATTGGTACATATACCAGATTTTCTAGCCTCATCAATCAGTTGAGAGGTTTGGGTGTAGAGAAGGATAAGGATATTCTTCTTGAGAAGTTTTGTGATATTCTTCCTTCCAAATGGGAAAACATGGTTCTTGTCTTGAGACAAGGTAAAACCTTGCACTCTCACACTCTTGCATCGCTCTATGGAGCCTTCAGATTCACTGAAGATAATAATGCTGCAAGACTTGTGGCTGAGCAAGATGCCATGAACCATGCTCAGAGTCCCAAGGTTGCTAATGCAATTGAGCGACCTTGTGCTGCTTTAATGTCTGCTGAGAGTGTCCAGGCACACTCGATGAAGGAGATGTTGAACAGTTTCTTAAACTCTGGGCTGACCACTGAAAACAGTGAAGGTTATGATGAAACTGACGATGATGATCTGGTCGCCATGATTGCTAAAACCTTTAATAGGTTTAAGCATAAATCTAAAAGATTTAATGGCCCCAACAATGCTTCCAGCTCCAGCTCTCTGGATAAGACCAATCTTACATGCTATAAGTGTGGCAAGAAAGGTCATTTTATGAAGGAATGCAGATCTAGTCAGTTGAATAACCAAACTGGCCCCTCTGTCCCAAATTACAATCGGCCTGATGATAGCTACAAAGCTAAATACAAGCAGCTTAAGGCCCAGATTGCCCTCCTGTCCATGCAAAAGGAAAAGGACCAGTGCTTAATAGCACAAACTGAGGGAAAATGGGAGTACTCTGATGACTCATCTGAGGATGAAGAAGAGGAAAGGGACATGTGTTTCATGGCCTTGGAAGATCAACAACAGCAGCATGTGGTGAAAGATGATGTCGTCTCTGGAAGATGGGTGGACATCATACTGAAAAAGGTATGTGATTATGATCACCAGGTTGACCCTGAATTAAAACTGGACCTGGCTGAATCATTAAGTGGTGATTTGGCATTTGTAGAAACTGTTAGAGCTGATAGTGAAAGATATTTAGACACTATCTTAATTGAACTGAACAATGTCAAACCACAACTGAATGATTTGCAAAGTGTCCAGTTGGCTCTCAAGGAGTCAGTTTTAAAGATTGAGGCTTTAGAACTTGATAATCAAAAACTGTCTTGTGATTTTGAAAAAGCTCAAAAGATTATCAAGTCCTGGGTAAAAGCATCTGGCAAAAACTATGATGCATTTTCAAGAACTATCGATGCCCAGAAAAATGCATGGAAATCTGAAGATCTGGAGATGGCAGCTCTTATACCAGATCTTCATGCATTGCCTCCAGCTCTCCAGGTTGAAACACCTTATGATCAACCTGAGAGCTGTTGAAACTGAAACCAATGAGACCACCCCCATTGAGGTTAAAACTGGAGCCAAACAGGCTAAAGCTCCAGTCAAAAAGGCCACTGTTAACAAGCCTTTACCTCATAAGTCTAAGGAGCCCAAGACCCGAAAGACTAAATCTCCAGTTGAACCAATGTCCAAGGTTCAACTGCCTGAACAAAACAATGTTTTGGTTAATCTGGAAAGGCAACTCCAACTTTTGTCTCGGCAGGTTCAGAGTTGCACTGCCCGGATTAACAATCTGGAAGGAGGTTCACCACCTCCAGTTTTAAAACAAAACATTAAATCACTCCCTTCTGTACCTAAACAAAAGAATGTTCCATCTGGAACAAAATCTGGTAAACTTAAGGTGAGTAAATATCAAATACCAATCGTTTTTACTTCTGCACCTGGAGCTGGTGATAATGCTCCAGATGTAGCCTCCAGTTCAACACCTCAACAATCAACTGTGGCTTCTGTAGAGAAGTCCAGTGGACCCATCAAGAAAAGATGGGTTCACAAAAATAACTAATGATTTTTGTGTGTGTGTAGGGCGATCGAAAGAAGAATATCTGGTATCTGGACAGCGCTGCTGGCCGGACTATGACCGGATGTAAGCCCCTACTGGAAGAGTTCACTGTCCAAGATGGACCGACAGTGACGTTTGGTAACGATCAATCTGGAAAGACTGAAGGATATGGTGTGCTCAATAATGGACAAGTCGAATTCAAAAGAGTTGCATTTGTGAATGGTTTGAAATATAACTTGATCAGTGTAAGCCAACTTTGCGATGATGGCTTCAGAGTATTGTTCGATATTGCACAAGGCACCATATTTAACAAGGATTGGAAAGTGGTGATGATTGCACCAAGAAAAGGGAATGTGTACATCATGGATATGGAACCAGCTCCAAAAGAGCAATGTTTCTATACCAAAGCTGATGAGGACACCAACTGGCTATGGCATAAAAGGTTATCCCACCTTAATTTCAAGAACATTAACAAGTTGTCTCGCAAACAACTGGTTGATGGGATACCCCAGATTTCCTTCAATAAGGAAAAGCCATGTCCAGGGTGTGAGATGGGTAAGCAGAAGAGAGCCAGTTTCAAAACTAGGCAAAATTTTAGCATCACTGAACCTCTTCACATGCTTCATATGGATCTTTTTGGTCCAGTGAATGTTCAAACTAGAGCTGGAAAGAAATACACTCTAGTTGTGGTTGATGAATTCACCAGATATCGCTGGGTGGTATTCATCAGATCCAAAAGTGATGCACCTGCTGAAATCATCTCCCTTATCAAAAGAATTGAGCTCAAGTACACTCGAAAAGTTTGTCAGTTGCGAAGTGATAATGGTACTGAATTCCAAAATAAGGTACTTGAAACATTTTGCACTGACACTGGCATTTCTCAAAACTTCTCATCAGTTCACTCTCCAGAGCAAAATGGAGTTGTGGAAAGAAAGAATCGTACACTGATAGAAGCGGCCAGAAGCATGCTATCTGAATCTGGTCTTCCCACCAGTTTTTGGGCTGAGGCAGTTGCAACTGCTTGTCACACCCAAAACCGGTCAGTCTACATCAAGAGACATAAGAAGACTGCCTACGAAGTACTCAGGAATCGAAAACCAAATATTGGATACTTCCATGTATTTGGTTGTCCAGTTTATATACTGAACGATTCCAGTCAGCTTGGAAAGTTTGATGCAAAAGCTGATGAAGGGGTATTTTTAGGCTATTCAGATATTCGAAAGGCCTTTAGAGTTTATAATTATAGACTCCAAAAGGTGCATGAGACAATTCATGTCACATTCGATGAATCAACTGAAGCAATCAACAAGAGACCAAGCCTTGATATTTCTCCAGTCATTCCAATCAACTTTGGTGAAACTGACCAAGTTCATCGGTCAGTTGTTTCACCAGAAGATGCTTCCAGTTACAACAAACTGGAACCAGTCAAGAAGAAGAAAAGCACTAGTGACACATCATTTTATCCCTCCATCAATTTTAACTTACCACAAGAATTGGTGATTGGATCAGATGTACGTGCCACTCCAATATCAGCACCAGTTCAAGCACCTACTTCTCCAGTTACTCATGAAATACCTTCAACTGAGGAATTTCATGATGCCAATCGAGACCTCATTGACTCTGATGAGGATGTAGAAGTTGTTTGGACTGATCCTTCTCCAGATGCTGTTGCAACTGAAGAAGATCGCCAGGTACCTTGCACTGATATTGTAGTTCACCAGCCTAGTCAATACACTAGATGGACTAAAGCCCACCCAATTGAACAAATTGTGGGTAATCCAACTAGTGGGGTTCAGACTAGAAGAGCCACCAGTGAGCAATGCTTAAACGTCACCTTCTTATCTTTAATTGAACCAAAGAAGATTGACGAGGCTATGGCAGACCCAAGCTGGGTGGAAGCTATGCAAGAAGAGCTCCTCCAGTTTGAAAGGAACAATGTTTGGGAGCTTGTTCCTTGTCCACCAGGGTTAAAGAAAGAACCTATTGGTACCAGATGGGTCTACCGAAATAAAATGGATGAAGATGGCCATGTTGTAAGAAACAAGGCCAGATTAGTTGCCCAGGGTTATTGTCAAGCAGAGGGCGTTGACTTTGATGAGACTTTTGCTCCAGTTGCAAGACTTGAAGCCATTAGAATATTCTTGGCTTATGCAGCCCATCTGCAGTTCAAGGTCTTCCAGATGGATGTCAAAAGTGCGTTCCTTAATGGAACATTGGAAGAAGAAGTTTATGTTAAGCAGACTCCAGGTTTCATCGATGAGAAGCATCCTCATTGGGTTTATAGACTGAACAAAGCATTGTATGGTCTAAGACAAGCCCCAAGAGCCTGGTATGATACTTTAACTAAACATCTTCTTAAAAATGGCTTTCAAAGAGGTGCAATAGATAATACCTTGGTTATCTTGAAAGAAAGAGGTAATATCTTATTGGTACAAATTTATGTTGATGACATTATTTTTGGTTCAACTGATGATGCAATGTGTAAAAAGTTTTCTAAAATCATGTCATCTGAATATGAGATGAGTTTAATGGGTGAATTAACATTTTTCTTAGGTCTTCAGATTAAGCAAACTGAAAATGGAATTTTCATAAACCAAGGAAAATATGTCAGAGATTTGTTAAGAAAATACAAATATGATTCAATCCCATCGAAAAACACACCTATTGCAGCACCATTGAATTTGGACTCTGACCCAACTGGCAAACCAGTTAACATAACTGACTATAGAGGTATGGTTGGTTCACTGATGTACTTAACTGCCAGTCGACCAGATATAATGTTTGCAACATGTTTATGTGCCAGGTTTCAGGCTAACCCTAAAGAATCACATTTGCACGCTGTAAAGCGTATCTTTAGATACCTGAAAGGGTGTCCTAATCTTGGTCTTTGGTACCCCAAAGGCTCAGGATTAGATCTAATGGGTTATTCAGATTCTGATCATGCAGGTTGTAAGATCGATAGAAAATCCACAACTGGTGGTTGTCATTTCCTTGGAGGAAAACTGGTGAGTTGGACCAGCAAGAAGCAGACTTCAGTCTCTATGTCCACTGCTGAGGCAGAGTACATTTCTGCGGCCAGTTGTTGTGCCCAGATTCTCTGGATCAAAAACCAGTTACTAGATTATGGTCAGAAGTACACCAAGACCCCAATCTTTTGTGACAACACCAGTGCAATTGCTATCTCTCACAATCCAGTGATGCACTCAAAAACAAAGCATATTGACATCAGGTATCATTTCATTCGTGATCATGTTATGAAAGGTGATATTGAAATTCATTTCATCCCCACTGACAAACAGTTAGCTGATGTTTTTACTAAACCTCTCGATGAGAAAACTTTTAAACATCTCATCAGCGAACTGGGAATGCTAAACCCTTAACTGGAGCTTTCTTTGTTATTGAACGCGTCAGTGACACTGATGAAGTTCTCCAGTTGAGGAGGTCCAGATTATCTTTGCTCGCCAGGCTATCGAACGCCTTTGTGATACTATCTTGGCACTAATTGATATCTGGATCATCATTTTAGGGGAAAGACTCAAAACAATTTTCTGACTAAAATTCGTTTTTGTTTGAAAATGCAACTGGAGAACTCTTCAGTTGGAACTGGTACTGGATTGATCCTCCAGTTACCAGGTTCGGTCTTTGTCTAATTTTCATAACGTTACAAATACTTGGTCAATTTATGTGACACGTGATGATACTCGAGTGTTTTTAAACTACTTGATATCGTGATCTGACGTGTTGAAACCATTTTTAGTACTTGACAACTGTTTTTATTGGGAAAACAAAAAGCGAGTGGGGTCATGGGTAAAGTAAGCCGTCGTAGCATTTAATGCTGACATGGTAACATTTAATGCTTACATGGAAAATTATATTTTATTTTCAAAATATCTTCGAAAATATTTTGGTTTAATAAAATATGATTTGTGGGTTTACATTGGGATCTTGAATCCCCTTATAAATACCCTTATTTACTTCATAACTCATTTACTTTCTTTTTCATTCTCTTCATTTACTCTCTTCATTTACTTCCAATCATAAATCACTGCTTCATTCTTCTCTTTGCTTCTCAAATCAAAACCCTAAAAATTCCTAAATTTCAATTTCATTCAATGGCTCCTAAATCATCCCGCTCAAGAGATGTAAATCTCTTGACTGCTCCATACAATCCCTCACCAGATGTCCCCCAGGCACCTGGTGCTCCTTATAGTGCAGCCCTAAAATTAAACCCAAACAATCCTTTGGCTAGCCTACAAGGCTCTCAAGGGTCTAATACCCTTATTTACTTCATAACTCATTTACTTTCTTTTTCATTCTCTTCATTTACTTCCAATCATAAATCACTGCTTCATTCTTCTCTTTGCTTCCAAATCAAAACCCTAATTTCCTAAACAATCCTTTGGCTAGCTTACAAGGTTCTCAAGGGTCTAATACCCTTATTTACTTCATAACTCATTTACTTTCTTTTTCATTCTCTTCATTTACTTCCAATCATAAATCACTGCTTCATTCTTCTCTTTGCTTCCAAATTCAAAACCCTAAATTCCTAAATTTCAATTTCATTCAATGGCACCTAAATCATCCCGCTCAAGAGATGTAAATCTCTTGACTGCTCCATACAATCCCTCACCAGATGTCCCCCAGGCACCTGGTGCTCCTTATAGTGCAGCCCTAAAATTAAACCCTAACAATCCTTTGGCTAGCTTACAAGGTTCTCAAGGGTCTAATACCCTTATTGGTAGAATCAGAAAATTTTTGAAGGATTCTCCAATAGGACCCTTATTCACCAGGAACCCACGCAAGATGTATCATGATTACTTGTGTGAGTTCTGGTTCACTGCCACACTTTCTTCTGATTGTTCCTCCATCAGTTTCACATTAAAGGATGGAACAATCAAGTGTACTTTGGATGTAGAAGTGTTGAGGGATGCTCTTCACCTCAATTACTGGAGAGAAGGTGAGTCTCCAGTTGTTTGAGGATAGAACAACCATAACTGAAGCCATTCCTATCACGTCTATCCCTGGTGAAGATGTTCCGGCATCTGATCCTTCAACTGATGAAACCATCCAGGTAACTGGAACTGGTCATCAGGAGCCTGAACATGATGTTCAGCCATCCCTATCATTTATGGATCTAGGCATAAATGAGGATGAGTTTCATCTTGAATCTTCGGATTCAGAAGAAACACAAGCTGATCAAGAAATGGTTGATGCATCTGTACATGCTCAACTCCCTTCTTTCTTTGATCAACCCCCTATATTTCCTTCTTCTGCCACTGGAACAACTGGAGAGGCTTCCTTTGTTTTGCCTTCTCCAGTTGAACTGGTGCAGCCTGCTACTGGTCCAGTGACAACTGCTCCTTTGTCACTGGAAGCTCAATTTGTCTCTTTCTCAACCGATATCCAAAACCTGATCAAACGGGTGGAGGGTGTTCATAAGACAATAGAGCAAAATGCCAAGTCCATTTCCAGATTCAACAAGGAAACAATTACAAATTCAAAGGTTGTTGATCTGGGAATCAATAAGTTTGCTGCTAATGAAGACTTGGTATTTAGAAAGTTGAATGAGTTAGTCTCAAGCTGTAACAATTTGTCCACATCCTTAAAAGAAGCTTTTGACTTAACCCATTCAAATGTCAATACATCTATCTCCAACCTCTTAAGCAACACTGTTCGATCATCAGAGGTGGATCTGAAGGAGATAGAAAGGCAGGTCAAAGAGTTGTTTGAAAGACCTGGCCTTAATGTAGTTGATATTGGTCAGCAGGTGGCCACTTCTGTTGGCCAGATGATTGATGAAAAACTGGCCAGTCGAGAAGATGAACTGGTCAAGAAGGTTATGGCTGAATTTGCCAAGCTCCCACCTCCTCAGATTAATCTGGAGCCTCTGGCACTTGAAGTTAGGCAGTTAAGGGGTGCAGTTAATGCAGTAAACACTCAGTTGGCTTCCCACACTTCTTCTATCAATAAATTGGCAACTGAAGTGGAGAACTTGAAGAAGAAAGATGATGAGGTGAAGGAACAAGTGGTTAAAGGTCTAGATGAAGACTCAAAATTATTGAAAGACTTGAAGACTGGACAGGACCAAACTGCAGGAACTGGTGGAAATGGCAAAACTGTTGGAGGCCAAGCAACAAAGGAATAAGGTTGAAAGAGGATGGATGTTTGTGCTTCAAAGTCTGCTCAAGTTTAAGGAAAATATTGAAGAGAGACTGAATGTTGATCCTGAAGACAAACAGCCCATTTCTACAGTTGCCAAAAGAAGAAGAACTGGCGAAGGGCCATCAGTTTAAGTTCTTTCTTCATTTTATCTTCTTGTAATTTGTTGTACATTCTGTTGTAACTTGTGTAAATTTCACTCCTTGTATAAAAGAAGTTACCAGTTTGTAACCACAAGGTAGATAAAAGATTAAAATCTAACAAACACAAAAGAAAAACCTAAGGCATTTATTGATCTATAAAAATGCCCTAGATATCTTAGATAGATTTAAATCAAACAAGTCTCTATAGTTCACACTTGTATAGATACAAAAACTAGAAAAGACTTAGACTATATTTCTAGACAAATAGGGGGAATTTGTTAGGACCAGTTCACCAGTTGCACCTGGTGACCAGTAAACTGGTGACCAAGAAGATTTGTCGAGAAATATATTGAAGTCCAGTTGCACCTGGTGACCAGTAAACTGGTGACCAAGAAGATTTGTCGAGAAATATATTGAAGTCCAGTTGCACCGTACAGTTAACGCAACTGAAGACTTCCTCCAGTTTCAGAAGATGTTAGTAGGCAGCTGGCAAGGCTTGGAGATGCAATCAAGGAGAGGAAGAAACAAATGAGGGTGAATCAAGCAAAAGATAGAAATACTTTAGCCCCAACTCTTCTTGATATAAGTGATGGTCGTCTTCTGGGCATGACACTTGCAGAGTATGCCAAAGTCAAGGCTGATCCCAGAATTATTAATGCATTGAAAGAACAACTGGAGATTGAGCTTGACAAACATTATAGGGAGGATGAGGCTGAGTATGATGCCAGGTGTTTGAATATCACAGTGGAGAAGGCCAAAGAAGTTAGAACTGAAGGAATTCTCAAGAGAGCTGAACATGTTAAGAAGGTGGTCAAACAGGTGATGAATCCACCTAAGTCCAAAGGTAAACCTAAGATGTTGCCAAGAGATGCTGACCTTAGGACCTGGGTGGATACAACTGAACCCTCAAGTGAAGATATCAAAGCTGCAGTGCATAGTATGAGCACTGGCCAGATCAAACTGGCCAATGAATCTGAAGCTAGAGAGTATTTATCTGAAGTGCAGCAGCGGAGATATCACCCTGGTAAGATTGTTGATATGAAAGTTTTTATCAAACCAGGTACCAAACACTTCACAGTTGGGGTTCAACATCTGGATGGACCCTTAAGGCAAACTGAGAATCCTGATGTACTTTCTTATGGTTACTCGGAACTGGTGGAAATGGCAAAGCTGTTGGAGGCCAAGCAACAAAGGAATAAGGTTGAAAGAGGATGGATGTTTGTGCTTCAAAGTCTGCTCAAGTTTAAGGAAAATATTGAAGAGAGACTGAATGTTGATCCTGAAGACAAACAGCCCATTTCTACAGTTGCCAAAAGAAGAAGAACTGGCGAAGGGCCATCAGTTTAAGTTCTTTCTTCATTTTATCTTCTTGTAATTTGTTGTACATTCTGTTGTAACTTGTGTAAATTTCACTCCTTGTATAAAAGAAGTTACCAGTTTGTAACCACAAGGTAGATAAAAGATTAAAATCTAACAAACACAAAAGAAAAACCTAAGGCATTTATTGATCTATAAAAATGCCCTAGATATCTTAGATAGATTTAAATCAAACAAGTCTCTATAGTTCACACTTGTATAGATACAAAAACTAGAAAAGACTTAGACTATATTTCTAGACAAATAGGGGGAATTTGTTAGGACCAGTTCACCTGGAACTGGCCAGTCACCAGTTCACACTGACCAGTTCACCAGTTGCACCTGGTGACCAGTAAACTGGTGACCAAGAAGATTTGTCGAGAAATATATTGAAGTCCAGTTGCACCGTACAGTTAACGCAACTGACGACTTCCTCCAGTTGAGAACTGACCAAGTTGAAGAAACATTCCAGTTGAAGTCGAAGACAACAAATGGAAGAAAGAGAATGACAATGGCAGCGAAGCCCAGTTGACATTCTAGTCAGTTACAAACTGGAGACCATCAGTGGAAAGCCCTTACAAAGCTTTACACTGATTACGAGGAATTGACTTGTATACTTTATATACCTTTACCCGGATAATAAGCCTTATCTTATTATTTAAGTATTAAAAGGTACATAAAGGTGGTTGTGTAAAGTCACTGTAACATGCGACTTTACAACACTTTTTAAGGAATTAAATGCTATTCCTTAAATGCTTCCAACCACATTTGTACGGCTAAAGTTAACATCCAATGTTAACTTTGCCTATAAATACAAGTCATTGCACAACCAAGAATTACAAGTATTCGTTCTCTCAAGTTACTTCACACACAAACGAATAACTTCATACTTTGCAAACCTGCAATATTCTTGGTGAACTTGTGCAATATTCTCTCAATCGCTAAAAGGAACATTTCACTACTTTAAGTGTTTCGATTGTTGAAGAGAAATTCCGAGTATAGATCAATTGTATTTCATAGGTTGTTAGGATATTTACATTCGTGTATTATCTTGGTTCCGCATCAACCTTGTAATTTGTTTAACATCAATAAATAAATTACACTTTGAAAACTACATATTGTCTCATCAAGATTGTTTACAAGTAATTTGTATTATTGCATTGTTCTTTACTTATTGTCTTTTATATAAGTAATCTATCTAGAACTTGGTATATACTTATCTAACTGGTCGTCTCCAGTTTAGCAAGTATATTGCAAAGTAACTCCACCATCGACATAGAGGTGTCTTCAGTAGTACCATCTAACAAGTTGGGACTTACAGTTTAAATATCTTAAATAAGCAATAATATCGTTGTCTTTTCAAAAAAAGGCTATAATAAGCCATCATAAAATAAAATCGTCATCTATATGAAACTACCAATCAAAACTAGTCCACCAACACTCTTGACTTTTGACAAATCATGATTTTTTTTCTTTCCCTAAAGAGAGAAAATGATAATTAGTCAATTATAAGTTATAGATGTGATGGCAACCTTTTCAAGACTGCCCATAATGTTCATAGCAAATGGCCAAATATTCTTAAATTTCTCATTCATTACCCAACAAACACCAAAAACAACACATACCCCATGTTTAATATCTCGAAAGATTTTGAGTATGCAAAACTCCAAAAAGAGTTTCATACACAGGAGACATTTCTCAATAATTCTTAAAAAATATCTAGACTTAAAAGGGGTTGATTTTACCCCTTTTAACCAAAAACAAGATAAAAATATATGTTGCAATATTTTAAAAAAACAAATTTAAAAAACCTATAGCAAAAAAAACTAATAATATGTTTTCCTTTAAACATACTACGATAGCTATATTTTCTTACGGTAGTAGCCTAGTAATGGAAAAATGCATCATAAATTTGGAAGAGGTATCAATCCAATCCAATATCATTTTAACCATAATATTACGGAGACCGATCAATAAGAGTTGATGAGGAATCTGTTATCTATTTCTTACAACCACTTTCTAACCACGATATTAAACTATCCAATTTTTTAGCATATAAAGTAGTCATTAGATCAGTATGAATACATACTTGAATGGCTAATTAATACTAGTGAATGGCATAACAATGTAATAGATTGTTTATAAGAACTTATCCATTGTTTCATACAATTTAGAAATGCTTATCATAAGATATACTCTAACCTTTGACATTAATTTTTTTTTTTTTTTTTAAAGTTAGTTTCGATTCAGACGTGCTGGAGACAATTATTATTTAGAGCATCAACAATAGTTTATTCTTTCTAATTCTAATGAACAGAAAACTTTTATATAGCAAACACTATAGATTCAATACTGAAAAATAAGGCACAGGGTAACCCCACCAGGAAAAGGGCAACTCCACCAGGGTATTAGCGGCGACGTCGCCGCTAATGGTGGGGCCCCGACAATCTTGGAACCATGACTGACGACGCCCGTTCCCGAGGTGCCACGTCACAAGTATTAGCGGCGACGTCGCCGCTAATACTTGCCACGTGGCACCTCGGGGATCATTCTCCCAATCATTTGATCTGAGGTATAGGATTAGATTTTGTCCTGTCGGAGTATTAGCGGCGATACTGATCATATAATTGGGAGAAATCTCGTTATATATACTACATGCCATGCATGGCATTCGATCGTACGCATTCTCTGCTTTCTCTTTTCAAATACATACTAATTCTCTTTCGCACAAGTATATATCTTACGTATACATATATATATTATGAACATAGATATAGATATTATACCTATATGTAGTTATAGTTATTGTACTAACTACATATATAGTATGGATATTCGATCGTACGCATTCTCTGCTTTCTCTTTTCAAATACATACTAATTCTCTTTCGCACAAGTATATATCTTACGTATACATATATATATTTATGAACATAGATATAGATATTATACCTATATGTAGTTATAGTTATTGTACTAACTACATATATAGTATGGATACCATCAATAGTTACTGAACTAGATGTTGACTTGTTTCAGATGGATAGTTTGGAGGATATTTGGGCAGACCCAGATAACGTACGTATTGAAGTGCCGGATGATGAGTTTGAGTCACCTGATGCAGACGGTGAATTTGAATGCGAAGCTGGAGACTTAGAAACCGATGAGGTGTTCGCTTCCTTCGAAGAGTTGACGGAGTGGGCTAAAAGAACAACAATGGAGTTGGGTTATGTTCTAGTCGTACGGCGGTCGAACAAAAACTCGTTAAAGGTGGTCAATAAAGTGACACTAATATGTCACCACGGTGGACCACGCGATAAAAGGTTAACTGGCCACCCAAACGGTCGAACAAGATAGGCTGTCCCTTTACTTTGGAAGGCCGCCCCGGGTATGATGGTGGTTGGAGGGTAACGGTCAAGGACTGGAAACACAATCATGATCCAGCTACCGATCTGCAGGGGAATGCATACGCGAGACGGATGACGGAAGAAGAAAAGCAATATGTGGGAAACCTATCGGATCGCGGTATGTACCCACGCCAGATCCTGGTAAACCTCAAAAATGAATTTCCAGGAAACCTGACTCGAAGATGAGACATTCCAACTTTCTGAAATCGAGACGGAGGGCGGGCCAAGCAGGGCATACTCCAATGCAGGTACAAACATCATATTAGTGATTATGTACTACGTTGTTGGAAGTGACTTATTTACTATATCTTGTTCACCTGTCGCAGGTTATGTTCTCACTGCTGCAGGAGAAAAACTACTTTTACCAGTTTACTACAAATAGTAAAAATGGACGGTTGGAGAACCTCTTTTTCATGCATCCAACATCAATGACCCTATCGCTGAGCGTAGGACTGGCGACCGTGAGTACTGACATCAATAAGTCCATCCCTGATGTGTGGGGGCACCTGATCCCACGAATCGTAAATATGCGGGACGGTAGCAACATATGTCCCTAAATAGCTCTTGTACCATTTGGAGGCGTCACCGATAGCCTGCCACTTGCTTTGAGCGGCGTCAAGAAAAAGATATATACGTCGTCCATTCTTCTGAAACTCCCGCTCCAGTTCCTTGTTAGCAGCGGCAGCTCTCCCTGAGCTCATCCCTGCAAAACAAAATTAAAGAAAATAAAAAAAAAAAAAAAAAAAAAAAAAAAAAAAAAAAAAAAAAAAAAAAAAAAAAAAAAAAAAAAAAAAAAAAAAAAAAAAAAAAAAAAAAAAAAAAAAAAAAAAAAAAAAAAAAAAAAAAAAAAAAAAAAAAAAAAAAAAAAAAAAAAAAAAAAAAAAAAAAAAAAAAAAAAAAAAAAAAAAAAAAAAAAAAAAAAAAAAAAAAAAAAAAAAAAAAAAAAAAAAAAAAAAAAAAAAAAAAAAAAAAAAAAAAAAAAAAAAAAAAAAAAAAAAAAAAAAAAAAAAAAAAAAAAAAAAAAAAAAAAAAAAAAAAAAAAAAAAAAAAAAAAAAAAAAAAAAAAAAAAAAAAAAAAAAAAAAAAAAAAAAAAAAAAAAAAAAAAAAAAAAAAAAAAAAAAAAAAAAAAAAAAAAAAAAAAAAAAAAAAAAAAAAAAAAAAAAAAAAAAAAAAAAAAAAAAAAAAAAAAAACATAAATTTATAACTATGATAACATAACATTTTTAACAATCATAATAACTTTTCTAACATAATATACTAACAATCATATTATCAATAATCATAAACTACCAATATTTTCTAAAAAACATATAATTTCTAACAATCATATTATCAATAATCATAAACTACCAATATTTTCTAAAAAACATATAATTTCTAACAATCATATCATTTCTAACTATAATAACATAACCTTTCTAACACTAATTTCTAACAATCATAATAAAATGTGTTTTCTAACATAATACTAAGAATCATATTGACAATAATCAAAAACTATCAATAATTTATAACAATCATATCATTTCTAACTATAATAACATAACCTTTCTAACACTAATTTCTAACAATCATATCCTACAAATTTCTTACAATCAAACTAACAAACGTATAATTTCTAACTATAATAATATAACATTTCTATAACTAATAATAACATATATTAAAAATAATAACAACAATAAAAAAGTAAATGAGTGTTAGTAAACATACAAGGAAAACGTCGGAAAAGTGGGTCGCCGGGAAAGGAGTCGCCGCTAAAACCTCGCCTTAAAGGGTGGTGGGGTGGCCGGATTTTCTCTCGCCGCCTGAAAAGTTGCCGGAAAATGAAGAGGGTGGCCGGAATTTCGTCACCAAAAAGAGGGTGGGGTAGCAGGATTCTTGATAGAGAGGGTGAGGGGATTGATGGGCGAATTATGGAGCCAAAATGGTTGATGACCGGATGTTTTTTTTTTTCCAGAGGGATGGGCGGATTTTTCTTAAGAGAATGATGAATCTGGCTTCCGGCTGCGTTTAAAAAGGAAAATAGGTTTTAGTATTAGCGGCGACGTCGCCGCTAATACTTGGGGCCCAGGCGCGTCAAACTGTCGTTGACCTCTGCAGCGTGTCAGATGGGACCCAGGGTATTAGCGGCGACGTCGCCGCTAATACACCCTGGTGGGGTTACACCTTTTTGCCAGGTGGTGTTACGCGTTTCGAAAAATAAATATGATAGATTATTACCATGTTTGACCTTGTATGAAAAAAAAGTTTGAACCTTTGACACAAACAACCATAACCTCGTCAGATCCGTCCACTTGTTGGGTCCTATACTTTACATAAATAATCCTCTGATTTCTTTTCACTCTTTTTCTTTCTGTTGTCAGCCCAAAACATTTCTCTATTTCCTACTCTATACATATATAGTACATACACATATACATACACATGTATATATAGGTCTTAAACAAGGGTTTAGTACACTTTAGTCTGGTTTGAACTTGATTGGTTACTGTGAACCAAAAACCCTTCAAGATTTTTGTTTTTCTCAGTTTTACAAAATAGGCAAAAACCAAAATACTTTTTATCTCTAAATAATTTTTTTAATAAAAGAATATCTATTTTCCTTTTTTTACTCCCTAAAAAAAGGGGTTTCTGTCAATTTTCAAATCTATTTCTAAAATGGCAAAAGCTTGCTTTTTAGTAGTTCACTTTCCACAGTTAAAAGATTAGGGTACTTGTAACCATCTTCACATTCAAACTGATACATTTGATGTAACAGTTGACTATCTCATATTGAACCAGAAGATTCAAGATTTTTTTTTTAGTTTTTAGTTTTTATGCAAATTGAGCAACTGGGGTTTGTTTCAATTGTAAAAAGTTTGGATATTTATGAGTAATATTTGATGATATTTCATGGCTACAAAGCAAGTAAGGATTTTTTTTCCTTTATTTTTTTGTTTTTCCAGATCTGAAATAATATAATATTTAAGTTTTTTATTACAAGTTTCTTTGTGTTTGTAAGTGATTCTTTAGATCTGTAATGCCATTGGGCTTTAATTTTTTTGATTGCCCCAAGATCTTTGCACCTTATTAATGGTTTTAGTTTTAATTTTCTTGAAATATGTATGAATATATGTAATTTTTATATATATGTTATTTGTTGTTTTTTGCTTTTATGTTTAGTTGTTTTTTCTTATTTAAGTAGAAATATAAATCTCAAACGGAAATTGTTGTGCTTTTTGAATGATTATTTATGCCTTGAAATTTTCTGCATTTTGTGCCAGAAATATGATGATATTATATTATATGTGAGTATGCAAGTATCTTTTAGGATGCATTTTAGACCAAAGTCTTGATACAAATAATAAATTTGTTCAATTTCAGATGACCAGAATAAGTTATAAGAAGGATTGATTATATGAAAATGGATTTACGTGACGAAAGCTCTATACTTGGTTCAACTTTGAGGAATTTATCATCTTCATCTTCAGTTTTTCTATCAGCAAATCAGTCGCCTTTTTTCTCCCCGAGATCATCATTGTCTTGGCAGCCCACTGATGGTACTATAAACTATGACTTCCTTACTAGTTTTCGCAAATTTTAATTCTATTATATACTTGTTAACTTTCAAATAGTTGAAGAAATTTATATTCCAATTTCAGATGGACCTGTACACCCGCCAAGTACATCAAGTGATCCTCAAAACTTTCGGCTGATAACCTCCTCAACAGGCGTTTCCACCAGTAATCAGCAGCTATACGCTACCTGCCATGAGAATGAAGCTTTTGAACATAGAGAAAAGCCAAAGAAAGTCCCACGAAGCCCAATTTCTTCATACACGCCGCCCTCAACCTCTTATGGTCCAACAAGATTAAGAAGTTTTGATGTTTACATAGGATTTCATGGTAAAAAGCCGTTACTGTCAAGGTTTGTAAACTGGCTTAGAGCTGATTTAGAAGTACAAGGATTGAGTTGTTTCGTTACAGATAGAGCAAAATGTAGAAACTCCAGAAAGCATAACATTGTAGAGAAAGCCATGGACGCCTCTACATTTGGGGTCGTTATTTTAACAAGAAAGTCATTCAGAAACCCATATACAATTGAAGAGCTAAGATTCTTTGCGAGTAAAAATAATTTGGTCCCGGTTTATTTTGATGTCGGCCCAGATGATTGTCTTGTTAGAGATATAGTGGAGAGACGAGGAGAGACATGGGAAAGACATGGTGGTGAGCTATGGCTTTTGTATGGTGGGTTAGAAAACGAATGGAAAGACGCAGTCAAAGGGTTGACCCGTGTTGATGAATGGAAGCTTGAGGCCCGTGATGGGAAATGGCGGGATTGTATTCTTCGTGCTGTGACCCTTCTGGCATTAAGACTTGGCCGGAGAAGTGTTGTCGATAGATTAACAAAATGGAGTGAAAAAGTTGAGAAAGAAGAGTTTCCGTATCCCCGGAATGACAACTTTATTGGGAGAAAAAAGGAACTTTCTGAGCTTGAATTCATGCTTTTCGGTGATGTTATTGGGGAAAGGGAACGAGACTATTTTGAACTTAAAGCGAGACCAAGACGAAAGAATCTGATTCATAACTGGGGGAGGAGCAATTCAATAGATGAACACAGAAGAGAACCAAAAACTCCTGAGCCTAGAAGTAGAAGAAGAAAAGGAAAAGAACCAGTGGTTTGGAAGGAATCAGAGAAGGAAATCGAGATGCAAAATGCTGACTTTTCACCAAAACCAAAACCTGGTAGGCGGAAACGGGCTATGAAAGTTGTCTACGGAAAGGGGATAGCTTGTGTTTCTGGTGACTCAGGTATTGGTAAAACAGAGTTACTTCTTGAATTCGCGTATCGATTTCATCAAAGGTACAAAATGGTGTTATGGATCGGGGGTGAAAGCAGATACGTTCGACAAAATTACTTGAATTTATGGTCTTTTTTAGAAGTTGATGTGGGGATTGAGTCAGGTTTGGAGAAGAGTAGAACAAAAAGCTTTGAAGAACATGAAGAAACTGCGATAGCCAGAATAAGAAAGGAGCTTATGAGAAACATTCCGTTTTTGGTAATAATCGACAACTTAGAATCCGAGAAAGACTGGTGGGATCATAAACACGTGATCGATCTTCTTCCTCGTTTTGGTGGAGAAACTCATGTACTTATATCCACACGACTCTCCCGCTTGATTAATATGGAACCATTACGGCTTTCATACTTATCAGGTGTCGAGGCGATGTCTCTAATGCAAGGAAACATAACTGACCGCCCGGTTGCAGTTTCTGAAATCGACTCATTACGTACGATTGAAGAAAAACTTGGGAGGTTGACTTTAGGATTAGCTATTGTTGGAGCGGTTTTATCTGAGCTCCCGATCACTCCAAGTCGACTTTTGGAAACAATCAACCGAATGCCTTCAAGTGGAAGAGAAAGGGAAAGTAATACCTTAAGGCGAAATATGTTTCTTTTGCAGCTAATTGAAGTTTGTTTCTCGATATTTGACCATGCTGATGGTCCACGAAGCTTGGCAACCCGGATGGTTCTTGCTAGTGGCTGGTTTGCACCTGGGCCAACTCCGGTTTCATTACTGGCTGTAGCCGCTAAACGGATCCCAGAAAAACATCACCGTACTAGGTTATGGAGGAAGATTTTGCAGTCATTAACGTGTGGGTGTTCGTCTTTATATGACAAGAAATCTGAAACCGAAGCGTGTTCTGTCTTGTTACGCTTCAACCTTGCTCGGAGTTGTACTAAAGATGGTTACATACAGTTTAACCAGCTGGTTAAAATGTATGCACGTAAAAGAAGCTCCCCAGGGACAGCACACGCCGTGGTGCAAACTATTGTGACCCGAGGTACAATCATTCATAACTCGGATCATATTTGGGCAGCATGCTTCCTGTTATTGGGATTTGGGACCGACCCTGTGGTAATCGAGACAAAAGCTGCAGAATTGCCATTTCTCGTGAAAGAAGTAATCTTACCGCTTGCTATAAGAACATTTATTCGGTTTTCTCGTTGTACTGCTTCTTTAGAACTCTTGCGGTTGTGCACTAATGCACTTGAAGCCGCCGATGAGGCACTCGTGACACCTGTGGAGAAATGGTTGGATAAATCTTTATGTTGGAAACCGATTCAAACCGATGCTCAATTAAACCCTAGTTTATGGCAAGATTTAGCCCTTTCAAGAGCAACTGTTCTTGAAATTAGGGCAAAATTGATGCTAAGAGGAGGACAATTCGATATCGGGGATGACCTAATTCGGAAAGCAATCTTTATTAGAACTTCTATATGTGGCGAGGATCACCCTGATACTGTATCTGCACGTGAAACGCTTAGTAAACTTACTAGACTTCTAGCCAATGTTCAAATTCATACTTCACCATAGAGTTATACACAAGTTCTTACAATAAATCTTTATTTATTTTTACTGGATCTAGAGAATTTTATACCATTTTTGAGTATCTGAGCCGCATTTGCAGTTCTGTTTCACCATCTATCTAGTGTAAGTGATTGTACAGATGGGTTTCAAGGAGAACGGAAGTCTAATGCAGGTAATGCAAGATTCATAACTTTTTTGCTTTTTTAGCAACTTTGTGTATGGATTGACCATTTTTGTACGAATTTAGGATGTCTATATGCAGTTTACAGTAAGAGCCTATGTTAAATAAATTTACAGAAATTTAGTCCATTTTTGCATATTTTCAAGCTGCGCTTCGCAGTTCCTTCTTTCTCGTGAAACACAGGTTGCAATATCTTGTTTGGATCAGACATCACCATCTGGGAGCGACCACAACAAGTAACACAATAATTTCGATGGTTTATGGGGAAAGCTTCCCCCCTTTTCATATCCTCCAGTTTTGTTCCTAGGGCGTTTAGAAATAAGTTTCTGTATGTATCGATCCAGTTCAAATCTAATGATCCAACTTGATTTTGTACTGACCTTTTCCATCCCATTATGGAAACTAACTGGGTTAATACATATGTGATTATCGCTGCTAAAAACACGATATACACTTTAGTCATTTGAGCTTGTCCAAATTAACTACTTAAGTGAGAATGGTTTCAAATGATTATCTTTCACCTATTTAAGCTTCCAGGCGTAGTTGATTTTTTTATGGAGGCATTTGTAGAATATCCAGAGTAGTCCAATCCCAACCACTGGCAACAGGGAACTTGATTAATCAAAAATTAAAACCAATGGCAACAAATATTAGGTTAAAGAAAATGATAAATGACTATTATTAGATGTAAAAAGATTTAATATTTTAAATCACTAAATTAACTTGAAGGGTATGGATTTTCAAACTTGCATACTTAAAATAAAGTTTTGCTTTGAAGTTTTATTTTCTGATGCATTATTTAGGGCATAGGGTAACACGACCAGGAAAAGGTTAACCCGACCAGGGGCATTAGCGGCGACGTCGCCGCTAATACTCTGTTACTGACGGGGGCCCCGCTAATATTCTGCCAGATTAGCCGTTACTGACATGGGGGCCCGCAGTATTAGCGGCGACGTCGCCGCTAATGCTGCCTGGTCGGGGTTTGACTTTTTTGGCCTGGTGGGCTTACGCTTCTATAGATACAAAACTCCTGAACATACTATTACTTTGCTATGAAGTTGAACTAAACTTGGTACCAGAATTTCTGAACATACTATTACAAAACAGAATTTCTGAAATATAACATGATAATTTCGCATAATGTGACAATGGAACTTGAGTGAAAGTATTCTACTTCAACTAGCTCATGTCATGTCAAGTATATGGTTCCAAAAGTCAACACTCAATGACAATGTGCAATTGTGCAAATGAATTTAAATTTTTTTTTTCTTTCCAAAAGTCAATACTCAATGACAATGTACAAAGGAAATTCATTGTTTTGGCAGCATTCCCATTAGGTCCCCGAAAAACAAATACTACTTTCCGGTCTCAAAAATGTTGTTTACCGTACTGTTATAATATATCTCAAAATAATTATCCCACTTTTGCAAAAAATTTAGATATAAAAATACCAAAACAAAGGTTCATAACAATTGCCAATAACCCACATATATCCACATATAGAGTGATGAGACATTGAGGTCTTATTCATGAGGCCAGGGGTTCAAACATTGGTTGGGACCTCATGAGAGTTTACCTGAAATTGAGCCTCATGGTAGACTTGAGCAATCTAGCGCTGTTTGCGTATAGGATCGCCTTTCGTCATTGGGTTATCCAGGGTAGCCGGACTTTATTCGTTGGCCGTTTAAAAAAAATATCTAGACAACCATTGTTACTTATTTTGAGATCATTCCACTGATCTCGAGTATCATCTATGCAATTTCTTGTTTATAGTTTTGAGTTCTCATATTATCTTTTGGTAAAAATAAAATTACGAAACTCTAGGAACTAATTAAATCCTAAACAATTGGAAATGAATTGTATAACCAACAATAGGTTTAGTGACATTTGATAGTCATGAAGACAACTGAATGTCAATTGCATATGAGTTGATGTTTGATTAAATCTAAACATCATCACATGTATGTGAAATTGGTTTTATTTTTACCCTTTTTACTTGAAAAAGCCCACACATCATTTGTCTGCAATTTGACATAAATTTTGAGATGAATATAGCAAAACCCATAACCGCATTATGACGTCATATTTTATCTTATCTTATTTTAGTCTGTTAAAATAAAGTACCTTTTTTTTTCAATTACCTAAATAAAACTCAATTTGGCTATTCACATCAACATAATTATATATTCATTATACATAAAAATCCTTTAAATTTATAATTCACACCCTTTCATTTATTATTTTACAATCCTCATCTAATTAAAACTTCACAATTTCAACTTTTCATTTGATGTTATCACATTTACTTAATATTCTATCTATTTACTTTTCCTTTAAAGTTAAAACAAGTAAACAAATGAGTAATTATTTACTTATGCATACAAATTGTTACTTTCAGATATTAAATGATCGTAAATGAAACATTTTTTTTTTTAATATTTGCTATGAATTTTAAGTTATTATATATTTTAAGTTTCAAATATGACTTACAGCCTATGTGTTAACACATGACATAATCTAGTTTTGACAGTAATTCAAACTAATCCCACACATGACTCATCATTTGTCTGCAACTTGAAATAACATACCAGATAGTTTGTTGCTCTTTTTGCTACTGCATATTATGGTGGGTCACAAATTCACAATATGGATGTCTAGTCGTCTAGTGAGAGTGTAATATCACTTGGAGGTTCGGCGTGAATTCAGTGGCGTGTCTAGGAATGAAAATCACGTGTGTCCAAATTTAGTTAATTTGGGTAAAAAAAAATTTCCCCCCCGTATTCAATAACGGGTGGGTCTTCACAAAACATCATATATATCAAAATGAAATTCTTTCGCAAAGATAGTTCTTTCACAAAGTACCTATTAACATTTAAGTGAAATTCTTATAAGATTTCATAGTTTTACCTTGTCATATCGTTACTCAACTTCTATTCCGACCACTATTTTAGATACGAATAGATAGTTTTTTATTATTGTACAATTTTTACTATAAAAATTGGTTTTTGGTAAATCTGGTTTGGTTCCTCCTTCCTTTCACGACCACTCTTAAATCTTGCAAAATTAGTTGTTGGGTTATTATTATTATACGATAAGACTACTCGAAAAAATCTTTTGATAAGTTTAGTGTTTTAAGAGTATTAGAGATTTTAAACTATAAATGAAAGAAGAGTGACTAAAACTCTCAAAGTTTGGAGGTATGCTACTAATGAACTATTAAGATTAGAATAAGAGCCTATGTGTTTTTTGAAATTGTTTTATCTTATAATTATCTGATATAGAAATAGAAGAATATGTATATCTAATTATAATTTATTTACTTCAGATGATTCAAAAGACTTGCTTTATAATTTACCTAGGTCCGCATCCTTGAATAACATGTGTCCAATTATAATTTTCTATATGCTTTCTATAAAAATTTCCGATCTAACGTTGGTCGGTGGACCTAGTTTAACACCACATAGAACCGCCCTTGGGCGTGATCCATAACATGCTCTTCATCATGCTTTGTTCACGTATATGTCCTTTTTATTTTATTTTTGGTTTAAGTTGATGTGATTCAGTACAACCACATCAACTTCTTCTAGTATACATCTCTATACTTCGAACTCTTTAGTCCGTACAACCTTTTATACAATTCAATACTTAGATGCCTATGTAAATTAATTCTTTCTAAATATGGTGACAGTGCTTGAAGGTCTCACCGAGTAAGTCATACACTTGGTTAAAGGCCATGAATCATTGTATAGAACACACTGTCACCTCATCACTTGCGGCTGTGGGTTGTATCCATTAACCGCCAAATCAACGTTATACAACTTTCATTAGACTTGCATTACAAATGTTCTGACAAGAGATGACTGTGTTCCACATATATGTGTAAAATACGTGCATTATGTCAAAGCTTGAAAGTTATATCTTGTCAAATTTATGGCAAATCCAACACACTAAACCTAGCAGTCGAGTACCATACAAATTACCTATTGTCTCATGAGTGTAAAAGAAATCCAGAACGGAACTTCGATTGCCTACAAGTATTCAACTCGGATTACAGCGAGGGAAGAAAGATTTACTTATCGGTAAATTGGCAAAGAAAAGGGACAAAATATACCATAAAAATTGTCATCTTTTAAAAACAAGTTCAACCACAATACTCTAGTTTAACAAAAAAAAATACTATAAAACCCTGAAAACATCAACCAATGTGATGACACTTTAAGATTCCTAGTATAAAAGATCTTAAAAGAAAATTTCACAGTGAAGATGACAAAAAACCACTTTTTGTATAAATCAAGATTCCAGATCTGTGCACTGCAAATTCTCTGAGCATTTTAGCAAAAGCCCATGAATCTTTTCATAACCAAATGTGTCACCAACGGACCCCACCTCTTCTTCGTCATTATCACTATCTATTTCTTTAGGAGTAACGCGGTTTTGGTAGCTTCTTCTCCTTATAACAAAAACATTGAAGTAATAACTCACCAGATTTCGCTTTAATTTAGCAGGAATCATCTTTGCAGCTTTTCTCCAAAATAAGTTCATGATCTCACGCCTGCTCTTGGTGCTATGCGATAACTCATACCGTGCCCTAACAACTAAGCTTTTAAATCTTTTTTCTTCTTCTGGTTCCCATGAAAGCGAAACCTCCTCACCCATTTGGTGAAATTTCCATTTATAGAAAAGATGGCCAAGTTTGATTTTGACTTTCAACCTGTTTTCAGCAATGTGAAACCGCACACATTCAGCAGACCCAGGAAACACGCACTCACATGAGCTCTCCCTTCCTAGCCCGATTGCCACAGTGTCCTTTTCGTGTTCTCCATTTGGGTCATCAGGTGGGGGCCACATTCGAGTACCAAGCCACTTGGGGTCACTTTCAAAAACTATACCGGTCCATGTTGGCACTTTGGCTTGATAAAGCGGTCCCACATTATAATCTTGGTCCTGTGGTACCAAGATTTCATGAATTCGGTCTGTTGAAAATTTTCCAGATTCAGTTCGTTGACGTTTCAAACGAGAGGGGATTGGTATTGCAGAAGCGGATCTTCTACCACATCTTGATTGAACTCTATCGTCATCATCATCATACATTGCAAGGTGCATTCTCTGGTTCTTTTTCTACACGTTTGAAAAGTCAAAGGTTGCATTAATTTGTCGAAAAATACAACTTAAATACAACGATCAAATTGTACTCAAAGGAGATTCTTTACACAATAGAGAACTGCTTAGAAGCAAACAATTATCCTGCCACTTTTAAACTTTTCATTCTTTTATTCATATTTATCTTGTGTGCCACAAAAACGGAATATTAGATCGCAGTTCACTTTTTAAGAGAACTTAAGATGGAACTCTAAATATGAAGATCATAGAAAAGGGAAACGACAAGTAGATCCTAATCCATTCCGATGTTGAATAATAGATCTAAAAAAATGTGTTTATATACATAATTACCAAATATGATAAGTGATGGGTCTTAATTGCCCAAATAACTTTTATAATTTCTGTTGTCTGAGTAAATCCTTAATTTGTGAATGCAATCAGGTTGCTATGCATAATTGCATCAAATTTACTTATAGCCAGAAGATTACTATATTAGGGTTCATAATCTTCAGTAACATGAATGCACACAAATCATAAAATACGTAAAAGAATACATACAGAACAAGTACAGCAACCACAAACTATAATAACTAAAGCAAAGGTGATGTAAAACTAAATCAGGGACTTTAAACCAAACAAAAACTTTAGTTCCAAGATCAGAATTTTTACTCAGTTTCTAGATATTATGCATTATTTAAGTTAGAGCAATATCAGGATTTACAAAACCTGACTGACTTGACTTTTAGTTTCTAAAACCAAAGTATTTAATCCAAGCCCTACCTATGAGGCTATGACAGATTGCAATAAACTAGACCCAAATAAGAATACAGAATAACTTAGATGGGCAAAACAGCTACATTCTTTGATTAATAGCAAGATTAGAACCTAAAAAGGGAATAATGATCATAAACATTGAACATATACGACAGAATGAGTTATACCAGTGAACCACTTGCATCGTAGCCTGAATCAACCTTAAGTTCTGCAAAAAGTGCACGTCTAGCAAGCAAAACTTGCTTCCATAATTTATCATTCGTATAATTCTTCCATTTATAACTTCTTTGTGAAGTTTCAAAGGCTCTATCATTGGGATCTTTTGCAGCATATCCTAACCAATCTAGCATTTCCAATAACGACAAAGATTCTTCCTCCCTATTTCTTTTCTGATTGTTGACATTACAGGAAACAACATCGTCTCCATCATCATCCACAAGAGTTAACTTAAGATCATCACCATTGACCATTGGAGTATCCACTTTCTTCACAACATTATCATCATCATGTATAACGGAAAGTCCCACTTTCTTGATCACATTATCAGGTGCTAACTCACTTTTAGTGACCTCGTCGTTGACCATTGCAAATCCGATTTTCTTGACAGCTTTTGGAGATAACTCACACCTTTGTTCACTAAATTTTTCATCATCATCATCATTGATTCTCGAAAATTCAAGATTCATTACGTCCTCATTTTCATTAAACCTCGAAGTACCCACAATTTTCTTCATACCCTCTTCAATTTCAATAACTTCAACATCAATCAAAGATGTTCCCAATTGACGTGACAAACAGTCCAGTTTTTCAACTACACCTATTTCCATATTATCCATTTTACCATCTTTAAAACCTCCTTTCATCAACCATTGATCCAATTCTAACAGATACTTGATATATATTAACTTCAAAGACGCAACAAGCCCGATTTCTAACCCACATTCCCTTGCAACAAATTCCCACAAATTATTCTTTGAAACCAACTCATAACTCCCTATTCTCCTAATTGTCAAAAACAGTTTGAATAAATCAGCCTCTTGTCCATCACCAAGTTTCGGCGGAAAAGGCCTAAAACGATTTCTATTAACCGAAACTTCTTTCAAGAAAAATGTAATAACTTGATCAAACAATGCCCTTAATTCACTAAAATCAGTACAACCACCCAAACCTCCATACTTTACATACAAATCATGATGTTGGTTTACAAACAATCCATCACTTTTACAACTTTCCGGATTCTCGAATTCATTCAAATTCAAATCAGACCCATTTTTCAACTCTGAATTATAAGACATTTTTTGACATCAAGACTCAATCTTTTTTTCTTGGTTTTACAACAAAAAGATAATACAAAAAAAGATACAAATTTCAGCCAATAAACATCAAAAAAACATGATCAAGATTGAATATTGGAACCCCATTAAGCAACTAAACATAATTCTTGATACACTTCATCTTTTCTTTTTTTTAATACTAAGATTTTACCTTTGTACATGTTTTTGGAACCCCTTTAAGCACTTTTCATTTTCCTACAAATAATTATGAAAAAAATAAATTAATGAGATAATTAGTTTGTAACATTATTAGGTGTTTAGTTAATTAATTAATGAATTTATGATGCATTTTGTGTTGAAATCATTTAGAATTAAAAGAGAAAATAAAATAGGTTTTTAGGGTGTTTTTAGCCCTCGAGATGTAGAGGAAAGAAAAGACTAGCGTTAAAAGAGAGAAACATTTTGTTTCTATTTCTTGGAAAAATGAAAATGAATTGTTTGTATTAAAAAAACGAGAAAAGTTAATAAAGTAACAATAATAATAGTAACAGTAATAATAATATCGAATGTCACAATTTACCTTATGTTTGGTAGGAGATGAATAATGAATTTGTGAAAAGGGAAATTGATTTGGGATTTAATCAATTGAAAGTTTATAAGAAAACCCTAATGATAGACTTTGGGGTATTTGGTGCATTTCTAGTTGGAGGAGTTATGAGATTTGGGATTTTGGAGGTTTTGGTGTTGGTTTGTGTATGATAGGTTGTGCATATAAATCACATCTAAGCCCTTTTTATAATATCTTACTAAGGGTATTTTTGTCAAACTATTTTTTTACTTTAGATATAGATGTGATATAGAAATAGATAGATATATAGATTATAGATCTTGTCAAAAAAAATTATTCATTTGCAGATATAAGGGGTTTTTTTATAGGTGACTGAAGGGTTTTAGGTCAATATATTATGGATTTATAAGTTAAAAGTTTTGGTTAAAGATTAGATTTAAAGAAAATGACGAATTTAGTTATATACCAGAAATGTTTGACATATCAAATTTTATGTCGATCGGACAAAACAAAGTTATAAATAAAACGAGTGAAAAATACAAAGAAGTTGAAAGATAAATAAAAAACTACATAACAAAAATCAATAAATTAAAAGTAGAAAGATGGGTCTTTATTATTTTCTTAATGATTAAAATCGTATTTTGTATAGAACCATATTCTATTAAAGAAGATAAAAGTAATTAATTTTAACTCAAATTCAATATTGTTAACTAAAGAAGATAAGAGTAATTGAAATCATAGATTAACACTTGTAACTCTCAAACTTTTTATACACGATACAAATTTAGAAAACTGGTTGAATCTGTCGAATCGAAAACCGGCCCACTCATTATCACAGGTTGGGACGTAAGGGAGATTCATTGCTTAGGTTTGATGGTCCAAACCAGCCACTTTTCCGACCGAACTGTGTTGAATAGAAGGATTGTACAGGGGAAAATAATAGTAATATGAATATGAATATGAATATGAATACGAATACGAATATATGATAAAAGCTTTAATTTGTTCTGACAAGCTTTAATACTTGGATTTTTTTGAAAGCCAGGGCCTCCATGGAGTGCAAGGCTTCTAAATTGGAATTTTATCTGTATCGTGATGTATATAAGGTGTTTGGGTTTGGTGTTTTACTTTGGACCTCAACCCATTTCTGTACATTGGGAACCCAATTTGGGTATTTAATGAAATCCTTGCTTTACATTAATCTAACTCAACTGGCAGATGCATCCCCTGGTTTTTCCCACAGGTCTTGGATTCGACTCTTAGGAGTGACAAGTCTGTGAGTTTTTCTCCTGAATCACCTGTAACGGCTTATGGTCTACGACTCGTAGTCTAGAGTACGTGCAGGGCTTCACCGTTATACGGTGAGGTGTTCCTTGATGTCGAATACCGACTAACTGTTCAAAAAAAAAATAATCAAAGTAATATAATTGTAAATCTCAAATATTTTCCTTTTTTTTAAATGCAATCTTCTAAAAACGTTAGATTAATGTTTCTAAAAGCATTTGCATTATTACCCTAACGATACTAGAAAAAATTTCAAGAGCAAGCAAAATTGAAACTTAAACTTTATGCATTTGAAATAAAATTATTACTCATATTATATCCATACGTGTATTAAGTGCAATAATTAATAGGTAATTACTTAAAATTTCCTCACCAATGACAATGTTAAGGAGGTTTCATGCTTTGATAAATCTTCACTATCACTTCATTAAAAACACCCTTAAACTCTTCGTTCTTGATGTATGTAACAAAAGAGTCATTCATCCACTCGTCTTCCATTTTGCTACGCAATTGAGTTTTCACAGTCCACACTCCACAACCTCACATTGCTGCATTTCAACTATACGGATAGACATCAAATATATGCAACTTTTAGTTGATCTTGTTCTCAATTGTCTTCTTTATGTTAATACTAGGATTTTATTTGTTTTTTTTTTTTTTTGCTTCATGGTTTCAATTGCTTCAAGAAGTTTGTGACTTTGTGAGGACGTGAGATAAAACATAAAAGCTCTAAAGGAAGGTTTTTTTGAGTGCTTTTTTTTTTATAATAATGATGTCCAAATTACATGTTATCATACTATCTATACTACAATATAAAAATTAGGGTTAATTACAAAATTGGTACCTGAACTATCCACCATATTGCACAAATCATACCCAGGGTTTATTAATTACGTCCGTCATACCCAAACTTACCATTTTTCCACTCGGACCATATTTGAGCTACCTGTGGTCAAAAGATTTTGTTTTTAAACCGTTTCGTACTCTCACGAAGTTATGCCAACATATTTTTCTTGACATTTTATTGCAGCTGTAGTCAAGCTACTACTTGACCATGACCCATCCCTATGCCAAACAAGATCACAAAGAAATGCAACCCCTCTCATAACTGCAGCTACAAGAGGACACACTGCTGTTGTTAAGGAGCTGCTATCAAAAGATCGTAGCTTGTTAGATATTTCAAGATCAAATGGTAAAAATGCATTGCATTTCGCAGCTAGATCCGGGCATGTCGAGATTGTAAAGGCTTTACTTCTGGCTAGAAGGACAGACCGCATTGCATATGGCTGTGAAAGGGGTCAGCAGTGAGGTTGTGAAGTTGCTATTGGAGGTTGATGCAGCTATTGTTATGCTGCCTGACAAGAAGGGCTTTACTGCGTTGCATGTAGCTACCAGAAAAAAACGAGCAGATGTAAACTTCATTTATTTTTACTTTTTCTTGTTAATTTTCATTGACCCATATGGTACATGATTTGGTTAGAGCTACAATGCTTTTAGATTAATGGTTGTGTCTTGTGTGGGCTGGGAAAACTGGTTCTCATAACGTCACTTTTTAGGACGGCTTGAAGTGGTCAGCCCAGCTGAATGGACCCACAAACACTTTTTGGTCCAGCTTTATAAAGACTAATGCATCGGTTATGGCTCCAAAAATAGTAGAAATCTAAGTTTTTGAATAAATATGTTTGATTTTTGAAAATCTCCGAACAATAATTTTTTGTTTTTGAATATCTTTGAATAATACTATCTAGGAGATTGTATCCATCACAGATAGAATTTGGGAGACCTTATGCCAATTTGACCCATTTGAGATGATATACATCCCAAATCGAACATTGTCACAATTACTGACCCGATGTGTTTTTCTTAATATTGCAGATAGTAAACGAGTTGCTTAGCCTCCCTGATACCAGCGCTAATGTTAATGCACTTACTCGTGGTCACAAAACTGCTCTTGACATTGCCGAAGGACTTCCCTTATCTGGATACTCTTCCGATATAATAGCCTGCCTTACTCCCTTTAAATCAAATACCTTTAATAAGTATGATTTGTGCAATATGGTGAATAGTTCAGGTATCAATTTTGTAATTAACCCTAAAAATTATAAGCCCATGTTGAAAGTTTAGAAAAAAATGGGACATGTGAATTGACCAAAATACCCTTAATGAATTAAATCACCATCAACCCTTAATATTAAATTACACTATTAGTCCATTATATTATAAAATATCTCTACTAACTCCCTTTAAATCAAATACCTTTCCCTACACCAATTGATGTCGCCACCACCGTCACCATCCGTCGCCGCCATCACACCACCGTCATCACCGGCTCGCCGCATTGGGCGGGTACCATGCTCGTTCTTACAAAACAAAATCGGTTAATTTGGCTTAGGTTTACACGTTACAGTTTAACGACTCATTACTGTTGCCTTGATGGGGTGGATTTCGATGCTGATCAGTGATCACACATTAAATCTTAATAAACTGCTGCACTTATAGCACAACTAATTCGACCTTCGATTTTCCATCCGGGAATACATCATGAGTTTGGTAGTAATACAATATCGAGTATGTTGTTAGATAAGGAGTATATATCATCTAAAATTATTTTTGTTTATTTTTCCTAAAAAAAACGATTGTAGATTGCGGTTCTATACAAATATACACAACATATCAAAAACAAGAATGGAACATATGCATTCACCATCTTAATTAAAAAATTCATATTTTAAGACATGCTTCAAACTTAAAAGTCACATCAACGTTGAAACTTCTTCAGTTAAAGTTCATATAATCCGAACTCAAGAGACATTTACACAAAGATACCATGGAAAATCATTTCAATATTTTCTTACCGAGTAACGTCCAATTTCAGCAAGGCTTTATAATGTGAATCATTCAGCTAGAAACTAATCATATATGTTGTTATTATTGACAACTGACTACAAAAAAACCTCAACATAATTTATATCAATATCCACAACTTTATACATCTATATATTTACCATCTACAATGTAACAGATAAGGGGAAAACTCGAAAACAACAAAATCACACAACATAACAAGCAACAAGTTCAAAGTGACATCTTTTGTCAAAACATTGCGACTTGAAACAAATCTATAAATTAAAATGAAATGATGAGAACATGTAGAATTCAAACTCTGCACATTAACAACTCTTTCTACAAACAAGTATAAAGGCCAACATCAAGACTCAGACTCCTGTACAAAATAATTCATTTTCCAACATTTTTTGTTCATCAAACCAGCTTTCCCATATGCTCAGATATATCTCCAACAGAGGGCAGATAGCACCGCTAAAGGAAAAGTAAATGAGTGATATGGTTTTGTCAATCTCCATACGACTTTTCTCCTTGATATTTAATGTTTTTTTAAAGGTTTTATTTGTTTTTCCAATGGAATGGACAAGAAAATGAAGCATTGGAGAAAGGAGGAAAAAAAGAAAGAAGAGAAACCAAAAGTATGGTTGCTACTAGAAAACCCGAGAAGTAATTCAAACCCCCCAATGCATTCTTTACCTTGGACACTTGATCACATAATTCCACAATGCTAATCGTTAACGGGGAAGTTGATTATCATTTCCTGCACCAATGCACAACTTAATTTAGTATGGGCACAGTATGCTAATAATTACATTCCCGTGTTTCCAAGTATCATTTTCATTCTCGAGACTACATCCTAGCGGCTAGAGGTGAAAATTTCAGCCGTTTTAGTAACAAATGAGTCAATTTGAGTCATGCTTCAAGTTACCCGGTCAAATGGGTAGAATGCAAAATTTAGCTTTTAGAAGAAAACGAGTAATATGGGCTGAACATGTGGGAAGTCTCCCAAAGTGTACTTATACAAGATACAACCTCCTAAATCACATATTAGATTAGATTAACCATTATTTAAAATATATATAAAAGCTGGACAAAAGGGTTTTCGGATCCCAAATTATAAGCATATTACTGCCCAGCCTATCTGTTTGATCTGTATAACAGCCCCAACTACGACAAGTGGAGCGAGTCAAATGCAGTAACTTTTGATGTTAGTAACGAAGGATGACGCCCATGTCACAAAACCCTACTGCAGTCCAACCCTTTATTGTTTTTGTTTAATTTTGTTTTATTGCATAGAATATACAGAATCCCAGAAAGAATATTAAGCCAATTAAATAACATCAACTGTCATAAATGAAACTTAGACCAACCTGATCACACACAGGACATGTATCACTTCTCTCCATCCATTCAAGAATGCATGACAAGTGAAAATGATGTTCGCATTTTGTGATTATTTTTGGGTTGTCTTCGTCATATTCTGCAAAACGAGAAAGTAATATGCTTATATAGCTTCAAGGAAGCAGAAGTGATGATACACGCCCTCCACAAGAGTTCTACGTAACTTTCTTTTCATTTACCCTTTTCTTGGATTATATTGTTGGGTTAATTGCATAAAAACACAGCTTTAACCTGATTTCAAACAAAGTCTGTTACCTTGTATAGAATACTGTTATTACCTTCAAGACATGTGGGGCACTCTTCAGGAGGTAAATTAGGTCCACTGGGCTTCTTGAGTTCACCAGACTTCTCGATATCGGCTTCAGTTTCTTTCGTTTCAACAAGTTCAATGTTGGTAATCTCTTTGCAATCAGATCCCTTTGCTTCTTTAGTGACAGTTTCACCACTGCCATTAACACTTATTTCTCCAACAGACACGGCATTATTTGTTGGAACAGGCGATTCTTGTTTAATTCCAGAAGGCAATGGACTCCGAGGAGGCCCAGCACTCACATCATATGGTATAGGTGCAGGAGGAGGCCTGTAGGTATCGGGTATAGATGTTTCAAGATTTGTATCAACTAAAAGCCCTGTTGAAAGGACAGAAGCTGCACCACTGTTTGACGATAGGGGTTGGCGCTCCTCTGATGCTATTGGATACTGCAGAGTGAATCATGTCGAAGTAAATTCATCGTTAAACGAAGTACAAATAAAACTAAAGACAACAAAAAACTAAAATTCTAATATCCCCATCCCACAAAATTTAGGAATGTAATAGCTAAAAAATGCTGTTGGGACCTTGGTTTTAAAAGGCGATAGGCGCACAAAAGCGATAGGGTCCATTTCGGAAGCGCAAAGCGCTAAGCGCAAAAGCGGCGAGCTTTTCGTACGCAAGGCGCACACTTATGAAAAAAAATTATAAATTATTTATATAGTATTTATAACACATAAAATACCAAAACACCATCAGTAAGATACTCGTTTAAGTCCGATTTTGATCAAATTTGGTGTTTGAAAAGAAACTCTCAAAAGATTGTAGGTCTCGTTGAGGAAAAAGAGAGAAGAGATCAATCTTGTTGAAAAAGAAGAGGTAAGAAAAAAAAAATTACTTGTTTATAAAAAAAATCCTCTTGTGTACAAAAAGCTCACGCTTTTTAGCGCCTAAGCTCATAAAAAAGCCCAAAAGCGTGCGCTTTTTGTACACCCTGCGCCTTGAGTACCAAAAAGCTCTAAGGCTTGCGCCTAGCGCTTAAGCGCGCCTGAGGCGCGCTTTTTAAAACCAAGGTACATCAAGAATTTCTTCTGTTATGACCATAGAAGAAGATCATCATCATGTAGCAGCAGACTTGTCAAAGAAGGTAAGATTGTTAACAATATTAAGAGTATTTTTCCTGAAAGAAATATATTATAATCTACTGATATATTTTAATTTGCTAATTGTGAGATGCATAAACATCCAATCATTGACAGAATTTAGTGTTTTAAGTATATGAATAGTTATCGTACATGTAGATTATCAGGGAAGCAAAGTAATTTGAACGAACTTTTTGTTTGAAGGCCTTTTACAAGAATAGCTGATATAAAAAAAGGATTTTGCCAAGGTCTAAATTCTTGTTTTATGCTTAAAACCAAGTATAAATTTTAGCAAATAACTGGAAAGAAACTGTAGTCACTGGCATTTTCAAGATGTAAATAGGGGCAAGTACTGAGAGAAACAAAAGACATCATAGAGATTAGAGACGGCGACACGGTTATGTATAACAAGTTAGAGGGAGCTAAGTATATTGAGGATAGCAAACAACAGATGATAATTTATGTGGAATTATATGTACATATCATCTTCTGCTTATTGTAAACGATGTTTTATAGTGTTTACTAAAGTATTTAGATGCAACGAGTTACAGAAGATATGTATATTGCTATAAAAAAAGGATTTTGCCAAGGTCTAAATTCTTGTTTTATGCTTAAAACCAAGTATAAATTTTAGCAAATAACTGGAAAGAAAAGATCATCATCATGTAGCAGCAGACTTGTCAAAGAAGGTAAGATTGTTAACAATATTAAGAGTATTTTTCCTGAAAGAAATATATTATAATCTACTGATATATTTTAATTTGCTAATTGTGAGATGCATAAACATCCAATCATTGACAGAATTTAGTGTTTTAAGTATATGAATAGTTATCGTACATGTAGATTATCAGGGAAGCAAAGTAATTTGAACGAACTTTTTGTTTGAAGGCCTTTTACAAGAATAGCTGATATAAAAAAAGGATTTTGCCAAGGTCTAAATTCTTGTTTTATGCTTAAAACCAAGTATAAATTTTAGCAAATAACTGGAAAGAAAAGATCATCATCATGTAGCAGCAGACTTGTCAAAGAAGGTAAGATTGTTAACAATATTAAGAGTATTTTTCCTGAAAGAAATATATTATAATCTACTGATATATTTTAATTTGCTAATTGTGAGATGCATAAACATCCAATCATTGACAGAATTTAGTGTTTTAAGTATATGAATAGTTATCGTACATGTAGATTATCAGGGAAGCAAAGTAATTTGAACGAACTTTTTGTTTGAAGGCCTTTTACAAGAATAGCTGATATAAAAAAAGGATTTTGCCAAGGTCTAAATTCTTGTTTTATGCTTAAAACCAAGTATAAATTTTAGCAAATTCTGTTATGACCATAGAAGAAGATCATCATCATGTAGCAGCAGACTTGTCAAAGAAGGTAAGATTGTTAACAATATTAAGAGTATTTTTCCTGAAAGAAATATATTATAATCTACTGATATATTTTAATTTGCTAATTGTGAGATGCATAAACATCCAATCATTGACAGAATTTAGTGTTTTAAGTATATGAATAGTTATCGTACATGTAGATTATCAGGGAAGCAAAGTAATTTGAACGAACTTTTTGTTTGAAGGCCTTTTACAAGAATAGCTGATATAAAAAAAGGATTTTGCCAAGGTCTAAATTCTTGTTTTATGCTTAAAACCAAGTATAAATTTTAGCAAATAACTGGAAAGAAACTGTAGTCACTGGCATTTTCAAGATGTAAATAGGGGCAAGTACTGAGAGAAACAAAAGACATCATAGAGATTAGAGACGGCGACACGGTTATGTATAACAAGTTAGAGGGAGCTAAGTATATTGAGGATAGCAAACAACAGATGATAATTTATGTGGAATTATATGTACATATCATCTTCTGCTTATTGTAAACGATGTTTTATAGTGTTTACTAAAGTATTTAGATGCAACGAGTTTACAGAAGATATACAAATGCAATTTGCTATCATAAACTAATAACTACCAAATGGTGCACCAAAGTAATTAAAGGAGCAAGCTGACAGATACATACAAATTATCTTATTATGTCCAAAACCAAACCTTAAATCTCCGAATAATTCAATCAACAAGCTAATTTCATAACTAAAATATAAACATTCAGCTAAATGAACACCAAAGACAGAGCCAAACCCTCGAGTTGCACAAACAATAACGCTAAGACAATCCAAACACGCCCGGATATATTATAACTTTAATCCAACACCAAAGACTACAATCATCAAAACTATGTCTTAGCTAAATTCTAAAAAAAGTTCAACTAACCAATCACAAAAAATAAAAATAAAAAGATAACCAAACCACTTACTTGCAAAACTAATATATAACTAAAAGGCAATATTACCCGAAAGCCAAAACCAAAGAAATAAGCTAAAACAATTATTTGCACCAGCAAGAAACTTACAAAAAAATACAGAAATAAATAAATATTATAATTCAAATTCCAATAACAAATCTTTAATCTCAAATAATACAATCATCAAGTCAATACAAATAAAATTCAACAAAGATAGATACAGATAGATAGATAGATAAAGATAATATAACAAAGACTCAGAAACATCGCTTTCCAAAATTAGCGAAAGTAATGGTCTTTGAGGACCTAAACCCTAAAAATATAGATTTAAAAAATTTCCCAATTGGATATGAAATTCTAAAACTATACATACACAATAATTAAGACTCCCTGATAAAACCCAATAAAGATAAGAGTCAAAATATCAATTTTTGTAAAGTAAAAAAAAAGAAAAAAGATTACATCTTTGTGTGTGTATGTTCATACCTTGTTGTATGTATAGATTGAAGTTGTGGGGATGAGTGAATGGAATGGAAATGGGAGCTGTGTGTGTACTTTTTTAAGTTGAATAAAGAGCAAAGCAAAAGCTAATTAGAGAGAGAGAAAGAAAGTGGGGCATATGAATTTTCTTTGCTATTTTATGTTACTTTTTTGCTATTATATATACCTCTCTATTAAGGGATAACGAATTATGAACAGTGAAACATGTTGGCGGACCGTTGCTTGCTAGCCTGCTTATTTTTTTTTTAAACGTATATATTTAATATTGTCAAACGTTTTTGCGGGTTTATCATATTGTTTTTATTTAAGGTTTTTTAAGATTTCGTCTATCTCTATATTTTGATTTCGCTCATCCATATCTTTTTTAGTTTTTTTTTGTCTCACCCTGTATTACCTTTTGGACTTTACAACGTCGCAACCCTTTTTGGTTTTTCTTGCGCAGCTGCCCGCCAGTCTGTTTTTTTTATTAAATAAAACATAGAGTAAATTACAATTTTCGTCCCTGTGGTTTGTTCCAAATTTCAGGTTTCATCCCTAGGTTCATGAAATTACGTTTTTCATCCCCAGGTTCGGAACTCTGTTAACAAATTTGGTCCACGATCCAAACGGATGTTAGATTAGTGGTCACGTGACAGGCACACCATGGGCATATTTGTCTTTTTGCCTTTTATTGAAAAAAATATTTTCTTAAAAAAACACTTTTTTACACCTTTGTCTTTTTCTTTGTTCAGATCTTCAAAATCCCAATAACAAGCTTTCATTTTTTTTACACTTCTTACAAAACTAGTAGATTCCATCCTAGTTTAGTTTCATCAATTTATCAACATCATCATTTGCCGACATCTATTTCCAGTCAAGTTCTTTGAAACCAACATCATCATCGTCGATATCTATCTATTGGTATACAAATTAAAAGAACATAAAACTAGATAACTACGAGTATATATCAATAACCACACAAAAGTATATCAAATCTAATTCAAAGATCCACAAATCCATGTACAAATCTATATACACCATGAATCTGGTTGGTGTTTGGGTTTCTTTTTTCTTTTCTTTTCTTTTTCATACTACTCGTGGCCGGAAGTCTGGTCGGTGTTTAGATCTGGGTTTTTTTTAGCATTTCAGAAAGATCGAAATCTTCGAAAATAAAAGAATGATGGTCGGAATGGTAAATATGGCAGTGGTGGTGGCTGTTTGGTAGTGGTCGGTTGGTGGTGCAGTGGTGGTGGACTGTTGGTGGGGGCAGTGGTGATGTGCGGTTGGTGGTGAGGTTGTGAAATGGTGATGAATTGAATGGTTGAGTTTTTGGTATTGTGTAGATCAGGTGCTTGCTTTTATACATATATGGAATCTACTTTAAATATAGATGTATACATTGATCATTTTGGAGGTTTAAAATTACAGTTATGAGGATAATGTTTTGTTCTAGAGTCTGATGGTATATTGTTGAGAAGATGATGATAGATATTACACTTTTGGTCCTATGTTAAAGGAAGTGACTATTATACCCTCAGCATGCATGTCGCATGACCACATATTTAACGTCTGTTAGTGATGTGGACCAAAGTTGTTAACGACATTCCAAACCTGGGGATGAAAAACGTAATTTCGTGAACCCAGGGATGACACGTGAAAATGGGTACAAACCACAGGGACGAAATTTGTAATTTACTCTAAAACATATGTGTCTAATATGTTAACTTTTAAGCGGGTTTATTATATTTATTTATGTTTGATATAACAAACATAGACATATATTTATATTCTTTTTTATGTTTGATATAACAAACATAGACATATATTTATATTCTTTTTTATGTTTTTGGTTGTTTGTCATTATGTACCACTATTTTGTTTCAATCGCACTCTTCTCCTTTGTCGTTTTAACTAATATGTTGAAAACTTATATTCAATTATTTTTTATCGCACTGGCAACAACTTCTTTCTTTTTCCTAACCAAACCTTCTTGAACAGACTCAGTGGCAACATGCGATTTTTCCCCCTTGGAATGATCATCAGTTCTTGACTTGAGATCATTCCACAACTGTTCAAGCATATGTCTGTCTAGAGCACCAAATGTTCTTCCAGCCACTGGAGTTGTTATATTCACAGTCTTCCTCAGAGCCATCACTTCCTTCTTAACAATTTCAAGTTCCAATTGACCAGTCCTGGCTCAACATTCTGAGCAACATTTTCTACCTGTTCATCAGTCACCTGCTCAACATTCTGAGCAACATTTTCTACCTGTTCATCAGTCACCTGCTCAACATTCTGAGCAACATTTTCTACCTGTTCATCAGTCACCTGCTCAACATTCTGAGCAACATTTTCTACCTGTTCATCAGTCACCTGCTCAACATTCTGACACATTTTCTACCTGTTCATCAGTCACCTGCTCAACATTCTGAGCACATTTTCTACCTGTTCATCAGTCACCTGCTCAACATTCTGAGCAACATTTTCTACCTGTTCATCAGTCACCTGCTCAACATTCTGAGCAACATTTTCTACCTGTTCATCAGTCACCTGCTCAACATTCTGACACATTTTCTACCTGTTCATCAGTCACCTGCTCAACATTCTGAGCAACATTTTCTACCTGTTCATCAGTCACCTGCTCAACATTCTGAGCAACATTTTCTACCTGTTCATCAGTCACCTGCTCAACATTCTGAGCAACATTTTCTACCTGTTCATCAGTCACCTGCTCAACATTCTGACACATTTTCTACCTGTTCATCAGTCACCTGCTCAACATTCTGAGCAACATTTTCTACCTGTTCATCAGTCACCTGCTCAACATTCTGAGCAACATTTTCTACCTGTTCATCAGTCACCTGCTCAACATTCTGAGCAACATTTTCTACCTGTTCATCAGTCACCTGCTCAACATTCTGACACATTTTCTACCTGTTCATCAGTCACCTGCTCAACATTCTGAGCACATTTTCTACCTGTTCATCAGTCACCTGCTCAACATTCTGAGCAACATTTTCTACCTGTTCATCAGTCACCTGCTCAACATTCTGAGCAACATTTTCTACCTGTTCATCAGTCACCTGCTCAACATTCTGACACATTTTCTACCTGTTCATCAGTCACCTGCTCAACATTCTGAGCACATTTTCTACCTGTTCATCAGTCACCTGCTCAACATTCTGAGCAACATTTTCTACCTGTTCATCAGTCACCTGCTCAACATTCTGAGCAACATTTTCTACCTGTTCATCAGTCACCTGCTCAACATTCTGACACATTTTCTACCTGTTCATCAGTCACCTGCTCAACATTCTGAGCAACATTTTCTACCTGTTCATCAGTCACCTGCTCAACATTCTGAGCAACATTTTCTACCTGTTCATCAGTCACCTGCTCAACATTCTGAGCAACATTTTCTACCTGTTCATCAGTCACCTGCTCAACATTCTGACACATTTTCTACCTGTTCATCAGTCACCTGCTCAACATTCTGAGCACATTTTCTACCTGTTCATCAGTCACCTGCTCAACATTCTGAGCAACATTTTCTACCTGTTCATCAGTCACCTGCTCAACATTCTGAGCAACATTTTCTACCTGTTCATCAGTCACCTGCTCAACATTCTGACACATTTTCTACCTGTTCATCAGTCACCTGCTCAACATTCTGAGCAACATTTTCTACCTGTTCATCAGTCACCTGCTCAACATTCTGAGCAACATTTTCTACCTGTTCATCAGTCACCTGCTCAACATTCTGAGCAACATTTTCTACCTGTTCATCAGTCACCTGCTCAACATTCTGACACATTTTCTACCTGTTCATCAGTCACCTGCTCAACATTCTGAGCAACATTTTCTACCTGTTCATCAGTCACCTGCTCAACATTCTGAGCAACATTTTCTACCTGTTCATCAGTCACCTGCTCAACATTCTGAGCAACATTTTCTACCTGTTCATCAGTCACCTGCTCAACATTCTGACACATTTTCTACCTGTTCATCAGTCACCTGCTCAACATTCTGAGCAACATTTTCTACCTGTTCATCAGTCACCTGCTCAACATTCTGAGCAACATTTTCTACCTGTTCATCAGTCACCTGCTCAACATTCTGAGCAACATTTTCTACCTGTTCATCAGTCACCTGCTCAACATTCTGACACATTTTCTACCTGTTCATCAGTCACCTGCTCAACATTCTGAGCAACATTTTCTACCTGTTCATCAGTCACCTGCTCAACATTCTGAGCAACATTTTCTACCTGTTCATCAGTCACCTGCTCAACATTCTGAGCAACATTTTCTACCTGTTCATCAGTCACCTGCTCAACATTCTGACACATTTTCTACCTGTTCACCAGCCTGCTCAACATTCTGAGCAACATTTTCTACCTGTTCATCAGTCACCTGCTCAACAATCTGTACATTTTCTACCTGCTCAGCATCTTGTACAATGTTTTCTTCCTGCTCAAAAATAGGAGACCCATCTAAATTCATAATATCACCAGGATGGGTTGCATCGGCTCTATCTGGATTCACCTGAACTCCAGCTCTCATAAGACGCCTGGAAGATCTTGGCTGTCTAGGAGGATCAACATTTTCTGGTTGTTGACCTTCAGGAGCCACCTGGGTCACTGGTTGCACATTTTCAACATCGACGACTCCAGTGGGTCTTACAACAATCTGACCCCTACCTGGAGCCTCTTCTTGCTCATCAGGTGCATCATTTCCAAAATTATTCAACATATTTACAGGAATTTCAACCTCACCAGCTCTTGATTTTAGGGAACTCAACTCCCTCAGATATTCACACACCGAAAAATGATTTGTTTCATAATCATACTCAGCACCCAGAGCTCTTAGAAAAATAAGTGACAGAAAACGAATATAAGGAATATGGGGTTTTCTACCTTTCACCTTCAGACGGTCAACAAGGTCATCGAAGAAGATCTGAGCAAAATCGACCCTGTACCCAAACCATAGACAGTAGGCAATCTAGAGTTGCATTTGATTAATCTGGTCCAACCCTCCAGAACTGCCACCTAAACACTCAACAAGATAAGTGAAAAAGTATCTCCATGAGTCTGACAACTTGCTCATGCAGATTGTGCCTTTCCTTAATAACTGGCCATGTTCATCCAATATTTCAGTGTGCCCCATCAATCTGCACACATCCCTGAAATTGATACCAGTAGGGAGAGGAATTGCCATCTCATTTTCGGCCAAATAATTTAAATGAAGAACATCTCTGAGAGAATCGACAGTGAGAGTGAAAGACCTGGTGCCTTGTTGCAATGTGTAGTTGATGGTTTTAGTGTTTTCAACATACACATCAGAATACCAGAATTCACACAAATAATCATGATACATTTTACCAGGATTAAGAGTAAGAGCACCATATAGTGGACAACAGAGGAAAAAGGCATTCAGTCGTCCGATAAGAGAGGTGGGAGCATGAATGGTGCTTGTGAGTCTAGCCATCCAATTGTTCATGTTTATTCTGATGGCCTTAGCCTCAAGAGTAATATGAGGTGCCTTAACAATATTGGCAACCAGAGCATATTCAGCGGCGAGCAGATTCTTAGGTGAATTGGATTGTCTTGGTGCCATTGAATATGATAGATATATGAAGATGAAATTGAAGAGTTAGGGTTTTGATGAAGATTTGAAGAATTAAATATGGGAGAGATTTATGATTGGAAATTGAATGAAGAATTAAATGAAGGAATTTGAAGAATTTTGGGAGTAAATATGTTCGAAGTAAATGCAAATGAAAGTGAAAGTGGGTATTATATAGGAGAGAGAATGTGGAACTCAAACGGTTAATTTTGAAATTATCAAATATAATTTTGATCGGGTTCTGAGATCCGCATTAAATATATCACATCACACATAAATGTGTGACGGTTTACAGCCCACAAACAGTATCAACTTGCACTTTTTGTCTTCCCAAGGTAAAAATACCATCATTTCTTTGAAAAATTTACATGCCACGTAGGATAATAAGATAAATATCAAGATAAATATCTTTTCAAAAGATTTTGCATACGTGGTACGCATAATGACCAAGTATTAAAAATTATTATGACTGACATACCAGTGCATCTGGAGGTTGACTGGACACTCCAGCATCACTGGTGGATTAGGCCAGTGAAGCATGCACTGATGGTACACTGGAGGGACACTCTAGTAAAGTACCAGTGAAAACCATTTGAAAGAGACTGGTAACCTCAAACATGCACGTCAACTAATACAGACAAATGAGAGGGACACATTTACAAGGAGACAAAAGTCACCTCAAAGATGCACTTCAACCTATCTAATTATCAGTGAGAGGGACACATTTACAAGGTACCAGTAATATTTTCTGGAAAAATTTTGTCCAGTGAGCAAATAAATTAATAAATTCCCCGTGAACTTAAAACATTTTTAAGAACAAAAATATCTTTCAAGTCTTCCCCCTGGAATGTTGATCCAGAAATCTATTAATGCAAAGATAGTACACAATGGCGTTCGATATCTAAGCAGTCATAGATTTATAAATCTTTAAATCAAGGATCCTCAGTAGTACACAATGACGTTCAATACCAAGGTTCCAGATTTAAGGGTTTAACATTCCCAACTCACCAACAAGATATTCAAAAGTTTTGACATCCAGAGGTTTAGTAAAAATGTCAGCGAGTTGTTTGTCAGTGGGAATAAAATGGAGTTCAATGTTGCCTTTTACAATATTATCACGAATGAAGTGATACCTGAGATCAATGTGCTTCGTTTTGGAGTGCATGACTGGATTGTTCGAGATAGCAATGGCACTGGTATTATCATAAAAGATTGGGGTCTTTGAATACTTAATACCATAATCAAGCAACTGGTTCTTCATCCAGAGTATCTGAGCACAACAACTGGCTGCAGACACGTATTCAGCTTCAGCAGTGGACAATGAACTGAAGTTTGCTTTTTACTGGTCCAGCTGACCAGTTTGCCACCAAGGAAATGACATCCACTAGTAGTGGATTTCCTGTCTATCTTACAACCTGCATGATCTGAATCTGAATAACCCATTAGATCCATGCCTGAGCCTTTGGGATACCAAAGACCCAAACTGGGGACACCCTTAAGGTACTTCAGTATGCGCTTTACAACAAGCATATGAGATTCTTTTGGATTAGACTGATATCTGGCACATAAACATGTTGAAAACATAATATCTGGTCTACTGGCAGTTAAATACATCAGTGAACCAACCATGCCTCTGTAGACAGTGGTGTTCACTGGTTTACCATCTGGATCTGAGTCCAAGAAAATACGTTAATTCACCCATCAAACTCATTTCATATTCAGTTGACATTATTTTCGAAAATTTCTTGCACATTTTATCATCAGTAGAGCCAAAAATAATATCATCAACATAAATTTGTACCATTAACAGATTACCTTTTTCATGAAGAATAAATAAGGTATTGTCAATTGCACCTCTTTTGAAACCATTTTTCAATAAATGTTTAGTCAGAGTATCATACCAGGCACGTGGGGCTTGTCTGAGGCCAAAAAGCGCTTTGTCCAGACGATATACCCAATGTGGATGCTTTTCATCAACGAAACCTGGTGGTTGTCTGACATAAACTTCTTCTTCAAGTTTTCCATTCAAAAATGCACTTTTCACGTCCATTTGGTAGACCTTGAACTGATGATGAGCAGCGAATGCTAAAAATATTCTGATCGCTTCAAGTCTAGTCACTGGAGCAAATGATTCATCAAAATCGACATCTGACTGGCAGTAGCCTTGTGCTACCAGTCTGGCCTTGTTTCTGATTACGTGGCCATCTTTATCTACCTTGTTCCTGAAGACCCATCTGGTTCCAATTGGTTCTTTCTTTCCAACTGGGAAAGGAACCAGGTACCAGACCTTGTTCCTTTCAAACTGGTGAAGCTCTTCTTGCATAGCAGTCACCCAGTTTAGATCTTCCATAGCCTCGTCAATCTTCTTTGGTTCTATCAGTGATAAGAAACTGACATATAAGCATTGATCACTGGAGGCTCTTCTGGTTTGAACTCCTCTACTGGAGTCACCTATGATCTGATCGATAGGATGAGCTTTTGTCCATCTGGAGTACTGACCAGGATTGTTACTGACAACAATATCAGTGCAAGAATTCAGTTGATTCTCCTCTGGTGTTGCTTCAGGAGGAGGATCTTGCCAGAATACTTCAACATCTTCATCTGAGTCATTTAAATCACAATTTGCATCATGAAATTCTTCATTTGAAATGATTTCTTGAAGTGCTGGTTCAGTCTCAACTGGGACTGATACTGGGGGCGTAGTACGAACATCTGATCCAATATTAATTTCAGAGGGTAGCTTGAAAATAATAGAAGGATAGAATGGAGTACTACTGGAGAGTTTCTTTTTCTGAACAGGTTCCAGATCAGGATGACTGGAAACTGTGTCTTCTGAATCTTCATTGTAGTTGATAGGATCAGATTCACAGAAGGCAATTGGAGTTACTGGGGGAGTATCAAGGGTTCGCTTATTATTGATTGCGGCATTTGATTCATCAAATGTGACATGAATTGACTCATGGACCTTCTCCAGTCTCTTGTTATAGACTCTGAAGGCCTTGCGAATGGCTGAATATCCTAAGAAATACCCTTCATCAGCTTTGGCATCAAATTTGCCTAACTGACTGGAGTCGTTCATGATGTAAACTAGACATCCAAAAACGTGAAAATAACCAATATTTGGTTTTCTATTTCTTAAGACTTCATAGGCTGTCTTTTTGTGTCTTTTGATGTACACTGATCGGTTCTGGGTGTGGCAAGCAGTAGCAATTGCTTCTGCCCAGAAACTGGTAGACAGACCAGATTCAGCAAGCATACTCCTGGCAGCTTCTATCAGCGTTCGATTCTTCTTTTCCACCACTCCATTATGTTCTGGAGAGCGGGCTGATGAGAAATTATGGGAGATGCCAGTGTCAGTACAGAATGACTCCAGAGTTGCATTCTGGAATTCTGTTCCATTGTCACTTCTTAACTGACACACCTTTCGACTGTACTTGAGCTCAATTTGCTTGATAAGACTGATGATTTCAGCAGCAGCTTCACTGGAGCAGTCATCTGGAATGCTCCAGTCTTAACCTCTGGGGATTGAACTGGGAAAATATTGGCCTTGGGAGTTACAGGCTCATCATAAACAGTAATGGGCCTGAATCCCTCTGGTAATCGATCAATTACTGGGATTAATGATGCAACATGAGTATTTCCATCTAAATAAGCACGTTTTTGAGCGGGAAATTGATTTACTCCTGCATCATATGGCTTTCTGGTTTCAAGCCATGATTAAATCACTAGTTTTTCTTTCTCTAAAATGATCTCAAGATCTTGTTTTTCTTGAATCAATTGTTCAGTTACCAGAACCTGGGCTTGAAATGCCAGTTCAATGTCTTGAAGTTCTTTTAACTTTGATTTTAAAACAGTTATTTCAGAAAAATCTGTTTCTAGACCATTTACACAGTCAGATCTAACAGTTTCAACAAATATTAAATCAGCATTAAGAGCTTCAGCAATATCCAATTTTAATTCTTGGTCAGTTGCAGTATCATAATCACTAACCTTTTTGATAACAATGTCCACCCATCGTCCAGATGTGACATCTTCCTTCACCAGGTGCTCTTCGTCTGCCAGAGCCATGTAACAGCAATCTCTTTCTTCTTCTTCATCAGCAGATGAGTCATCAGAAGGAACCCATTTTTCTTCAGTTGTTGCAATCATGCACTTATTATTATTTTCCATTTGTTGTGCCATGAGAGCAATTTGAGCCTTAAGCTTTTTATATTTAGATTTATAGCTATCATCAGGCTTATTATTAGAAGTAAATGGACCAGGCTTGGATGCAAACTGACTGGACTTGCAATCTTTCATGAAATGACCTTTTCTGCCACACTTAAAGCATGTCAGATTGGTCTTATCAGTTGAAGAACTGGATGCAAATTGTCCAGATGGCCGATTTGCTCTTGCTTTGAAACGGTTAAACGTTTTAGCAATCATAGCAACCAGGTCATCATTTTCAGATTCATCACAATCTGGAGAGATTTGACTAGCTTCTCCAGATTCCATGAGTTCAGACACCATCTTCTTCATAGAAAATACATTCTCAGAAGATATCAGTGCTGTACTTTGTGGTTCAGTATGACTAACCACAATAGGAGTACTGGAGGCATGGTTATAAGCATCTTGTTCTGCCACAACTCTCTGAGCTTGATTTTCCTCAGTGTATCTGAAAGCTCCATATAAAGTTGACAGAGTGTGAGTGTGCAGAGTTTTACCTTATCGTAAAACCAGGATCATGTGAGACCATTTGGTGGACAAAATATCACAAAATTTCTCCAGAAGTATATCCTTGTCTTTTTAAACCCCAAGACCTCTCAACTGGTTTATGATACTCATAAATCTGGTGTAAGTACCAGTGAGAGACTCATTGGGCTGAGCAAAAAATGACTCATACCTCTTGTTTAAGGAGACTTTTCTGGTGACAATGGTGTCATCTCCTCCTTCATGCTGGTTCAATAGTTCATCCCACATGGTTTTAGCATTGGGAAAAAGAACTAGTGTGGGAATTAGGGTTTCAGGAACAGCCCCGAGAATCATGTTTTTGAGAAGGGTATCTAGATTTACCAATCTCCTCTCCTCTTCAGACCAATGTTCCTCCCTCTTTTCCCTACCTCTTCTAGATCCAGTTGGATCAAGGAGAGCATTGAGAGGTGATGTAGGGACATAAGGTCCTTCGTTTAAAATTTTCATCATATATCTCTCAATACCAGTGATATGCAATATCATCCTAGCTTTCCACGTACCAAATTCATCGCTATTCCCACTGAATTTAGGAACAGGATTATTTGAGTAGTGCACATGCACATGTGGAGAAGCAGGAGTAGGAGGAGGAGGTGGTGGATTTGTGTTAACAGGTGGTTCATTATTTTGATCATTAGCATTAGGATCAGGACCAAAATTAAAATTTCCTTGTGTATTTTCTGAGTTGGCCATCAAAGAAACAGATCTAGGCAATGTTTAGCCTTCTGCTCTGATACCAATTGTAAAGTCCCAAACTCTCTTGATGGTTAACCCCGAATGTAAAATACAACAAGTCTAATAAGCACTAAAATGGACTAGTATTACTTGAATATAAATGCAAGAATATAAACAAAGTAATACAAGACTAAAAGCAATAAAGTAAAGGTGGAACACAATGTAATTTTTCAAGTGTATTTTATTTATGATGTTAAATAAAATACAAGGTTGTGCGGAATCAAGATAATACAAATATGTAAGTATCCTAACAACCTATGAATTACAAATGATCTATATTTGCCAAATAAACTCTTTGGATCGAGATACTTAAAGTTGTGAAATATCCCTGTTTAAGATCGAGAGTATTTAGACAAATTCACCTTTAATGCTAAAAGTGATTTTAACGAAGAAATGACTTTGTATTTATAGGCAAACAAATTCACCAGTGAATTTGTGCCGTACAAATATGGTTGCATGCATTTAATGAACCGACAAGGTCATTAAATGCATTGGTTAAGGTACAAGGATAAAGTCACATCAATATGACAATAATCATTTTAACCAACCACCTTTACACACGTAAGCACTTTGGTAAAGAACAAATGAAATGTTCTTTGGAAAGTGTGTAAAGGCAAAAAGTCAATTCCTCAATATCAGTGTTTAGACTTGTAAGGTCTAGAACACTGACAATCCTCCAGTCGTAGATCTGGTAAGACTTCCAGTGGACTCCGCCATTTGTCAATCTTCTTTATTCTAACTTCAGTCTTTGACTTCAGTGAGAATGTCTTCAGTAGAATAGATCTGGACTGGGGTGAAGTCCAGTGAGCTAATCTGGAATACTCCAGATTTCCCATACAAGTATTTGCTCACTGGTCTTCCATTATTTCTGAACAAATCTTCAGAGGGACTCCAGTTTCCAAGTCTGGAGTAGGTCCAGTAAATATCATTTCTGGACAGATCTTCAGTAAGACTCCAGTAGTCGAGTCTGGAGCGAGTCCAGTAAATCTGGACCTAACACTTAACCACTATATCATGTTTGGTTTCTATTTCTTTTAATTTAAAAATTCCATATATATTTTCTATCTCATACTTCTATCAAAAGCTAGTATGTAGTCATCTTAACAAAACAAGTTTGATGGATTGGTTGGTTTGAAAAAGTTGGTATTTATTTGATGGTGTTAAAAAATCACAAATGAACCCATAATTATAATAAATTAAAACCTATAATGTGTATTTGTAAAGGGAATGCCGGAATGGTATATATATTTCGAAAGATCATAAGGTACATATACATAAAAATGGTTGTTAAAAGCTTTAAGACATCTATTTTTTAATTTGTTTTCACAATACTTTTATGTTTTTCCTCCCATTTTAATGATCTTTACATTGTCGTTGTATCCGTTTTAGTATTATCGTTTAGAAAGTACCATAAAAAAGACACAACATATATAAACACAAAATATGTAAATTATCAAAAGATGCAAAATTAAATTATCTTTATTTGTTTGGTCCAATTTATCCAATAAAAACAAGATTATTCAGATTAAATTTTTTTCTATAAATATTTTATTTAGTCTGACATATCCAATGAAAAATAAATACTCCGAACTAAAAATAACTAAAAAAATGGATTTAGTGTAATTTATTTTATCAACAAAATGCATAAATTGACTGATTCTAATTTATTTTAAATTAAAAACTTCTTTATATTTTAATTTAAAATTTAAATACCTGCGTGTAATGGTTAGCTTTACATATACGCGGGTTAATAACCGACTTTAACTTACATATATATACACATAAAACATTACATACAGATACAAGATTTCTTTTTTGTATCTCTGTTTCGATATTTCAACTCTGTTTGCATTGCATTTAGGGTTTTTCTTACAAATTATCGCTTCTAAGGTTTGCATTCTGCAAATTGGTTTCTTCAAGAAACTGTATTTTTATTTTGTTTTCCTTTTTTAAAAAAATAAAATTTAGGTTTTCATGATTTAGGTTTATTTTCTTGATACCATATTTGATTATTTTCCATGATTTAGGGTTTTTTTTAATTTGAAGTTTTCTTTTCACTCACCTTTTATGTTATATGTATATATATTATATATATATTGAAAGTCCCAAGTTTGCAACGATTATGTAATTTAACAACTAAGGTAAATTACACTAATAAAGAAAGATAAGAAAGTAAACACGCTTAATCATAAGTAGTATTAATTAAACGGTGAATACATGGTTGGTTTTCAAAGAAAGAAAAAAGGAAATATTGTTAAGTTTTTTTTGCACACACGAAAAACTTAACAATGATACAATTCTACAATGAGAGAAAAACACACTAAGTGACTATTGTAGAATGAACCAACTAAATTGCGGCTAGGTCAAGTGATGTATTATATAGAAAGAAGAGACATCACATGACAGCCCAATAGATGTTGACACATGAAGGTTGTCAACTATCTATTGGTGTGTAAGACTGGTCTGCAGAGTTCTCTTTTCTTCATCTTGTTTGTTTCCCAAAACGGCATGAAAGAGAAACATCTTAGTACCAAAACGGTACAAGGTCACTTGTCTTCAATCTGATCTTCCAACACGTGTCCTTGGGGACCAGTCTTCTTATCTTCATTTTCCCGCCCATATTTGACTTACAACACATGGCGGTGAGTCATTGAACTTATCCTTTAACTTGAAGATAATAGTGATCGCTGAAGGTTCGCTGATGAAACCTCTCGCTGAGGCTGTCAGCGACTACTTGACTCAGCAAGTAATCTTCAGCGAATCCATGACTCAACATATATATATATATATATATATATATATATATATATATATATATATATATATACACACACACACACATATAGATATAATTTAGGTTTATTTGCTCTACTTTTATCTACAATATTTAGCTATTCACATAAACATGCCAAAGCAGGATGGCTTGGAGCCTCTTGAGCAGTGTTTCGTTTTCAACATTCTAATAATTGACGGATTTGGACAGTTGTGAATCTAGCCACATGACGCAGCCCTTGCTTGAACGTAGATCAGACTAATGGCATAAGAATTTGAGCATATGGAACTAATTTGAAAAAGGATGAGCCCGACTAATGCTATAAAGGTGTTGAGCATGAGCTCATGGGATCCATGATGCCTTTTAGCTTGTTTTATCATATACTCAGAGGAAGGATGAGCAAAGTTACTTGATCCGCACAGTGTCACATGCAGTGAAGATGCTTGAAACATCAGCACAGGTTATAAGCACGTTGATACGAGGAACACAATGTACAAACGTATCATC
>CM067167.1:150008818-150083818 GCA_034093135.1 Erigeron breviscapus | reverse complement strand
CAAAATGTTGCCAACTTTAAGGTTAAAATTGTAATTTTTAATAATGAATTAACAAAATAACTATACATATATATACAAACCCTATAATTTTTACGGTATGCTTCGATCTTACGCGTATATTGAATTGCAACACCATAAACCCTAAAATAACGCGGCTGGGGTGGGAGAAAGGAGGGACGAACTTCCGTCGTGTTCTTAAACACGCCTGCCCTGTGATCATTTAGAAAGGAGGATTATGAAATGTTTGGTATGTATCATCGTTTCCAAATACGATATTATTGTTTATATGGTTTGTGAAAATTAGTGATGGCCGACCTGAATGGGTGGTGGCGTTGCGGTGGTTGATCACAGTGGTGGTGGCCGGATGTTTGAGAGGGAAGAAAGGATGTTTATATATATTATAAATAAGAGTTTTTTGAAATCAACCTCGATCCTGTTTCTTGAAATCAATATATCTCCGATCGAATTAATAAGAAAGACTGGGTGGTGTTTGGCAGCAGCAGCAGAAGATAAGATCTTTTTTGAGATCAATCAAGACATGTATCACAGGAGGAGAAAAGCAGCAGCAGCAGAAGAAGAAGAAGAAGAAGAAGAAGAAGAAGAAGAAGAAGAAGAAGAAGAAGAAGAAGAAGAAGAAGAAGAAGAAGAAGAAGAAGAAGAAGAAGAAGAAGAAGAAGAAGAAGAAGATAAGAGTTTTTGCAATTTTCGTCCCTAAACATGTCACGTTTTTCACTTCTAGTCCCTTAGGTGTAACAAGGAAATGACATTAATACCCTCACGTGTTTAGCACGTGCGTACGTTAATGGCAAAAAACGAACACCGTCTAGTGGAAGAACCTTGATTGCAAAATGTTGCCAACTTTAAGGTTAAAATTGTAATTTTTAAACGGTAGGGACGAAAAGTTCAAAAGCTGCCAACTTCAGGGATGAAAAGTGTAATTTACCCTATATAAATTGATAATTGAAAAATAGGGGTTACGTCAGATAACCTGATGGAGTAGGAAGAGATCGGAAGATCAATAAAAATAGAGAAAGAAAAGTCATTAACAAAGAAGGCATCTAAATTTCTTCGGTGAACATATTATTATACTTTTAATCAACAAGAGTCACTTTGAATGCATTCCAAAACTATGGCAATTCATTCAATCATTTGCAGACACTCTGAAACTCCCAAGTTTTCTCTTAGACCAACAGCATGTTGTGCATCCTAGTTTCCGTAGCATTGCTTGATCTTGGCAAAAAAGATAACTTCAAAACTACTATTCATGAAGAGCCAATCCTAGATGTTGCACCTACGAATCTGTAGCAACTAAAGACATTTTAAAGATTATAAACAGAGATTTTGAGGAGGCAAGCTGGAGTTGATACCCAAAATGATCAAAGAAACAAAGACAGGTTTCAGGGATAATTTGAAACACCTTCAATATATATTTTTAAAAAATGGGAGAACCTGACTTTAATAATACAGCTTGCAGGTTGACAAACAACAAGTGGCTGTACACCGGTTTATTGGAAATTCAGTTAACTGTATGCCCTGCTTTTAATAGCTTTAGATTGTTAAAGAAGATTAGTTCACACTGAACCCAAATAGTATACACACATCAAACGATGACCAAACCCTTAACAGTAGTAATGATACCGAAGCACAAGGCGGCAAGTCATAATGACAAACTTGGTTAGGCAGTAACAGTTAAAAAAAACCCTCAAACAAATTTCACTGCCGGTGATGTATCTCATGGACAAGACACATACATACTTTTGGTGTGACCCAGATTCTCTCTTCTTATGATTAGCCTATACAAATACCATTATATACATACATACATACATACAATCAGTAAACCCAAAAAACCGTAACTGATAAACCTAGAAAAAGAACCCTAATTGATGATCAACCGGGGGCAATGAATCATAAAATAGTTCTAATTATGAAAAACGTAAACAACAATATGCAGTATTGTTAAGTTATTTAAAATGTACTAAATTTAATAACTAACTATTTTAGTTGTTGAACAACAATTAGGGCAAAACGAAATCGGATCGGAAGGAAAAAAAAAAATTTGGACCATTTCTCGATTTGTGCGTGTCATCCTTGCGCAGGGGCCATGCTAATCTTCTCTGTATCGTTCCAATTTTATCGGATGTCCCCGAAGGGACAATGTATGTTGCCTCCTAGCGCCTTATAAACCCTTTAAAAGACCCTTCTTTGGCCGATGTGGGATGAGAAGTACTATTGTTATTTCAAATTTTAGATGTACATTCAAAAGAATTTATTACAAATAATGACCTGAATAACATTCCAATGATATTAACACATCCATCACATGTAACACTTGATTAATACATACTCGAGAAAAGTTCCCAGAGAAATCAATAATTTAAATAGTCATGAGATTTCATTATAGAAGAACAAACAGTATGCCATTACATTAATTAATACAAAGTATATGATGAAATATGCAACAACATGAGTTTGTTTACAATCAATACATACATACATACATACATACATACATACATACATACATACATACATACATACATACATACATACATACATACATACATACATACATACATACATACATACATACATACATACATACATACATACTAAGGATGCATCAATCTAATGTCATCTACTAGATGGTCCAACATTGCATAAGATGATCCACCTTTGCTTACACTTTTTGCTCCTAATTTCTTCATTTTATTTGCATTTTCCATCAACTCATTCTTGGATCCCATCACATCTCTTATCGTTTTCTTGATTACATCTCTATCCAATCTTCCGTCCATATTCACCTCGACCTTCCAACCCCTTTGCTCAGAAACTTTCTATTTACTTGTTTTATCCCAAGATGTCGGGCAACAAATGATCGGGATTCCCTCAACAATGCTTTCTAGTGTCAAGTCCCATTGACTAATCAATAATGCAGCCCCTTGCCTTCGTTTATGCAGTCTCTTGCTTGTTCTTGGTGAAAAGGGATACTTCAAAACCACTGGCAAAATGGTTGGCAAACAGCAACCAATGATTCCAATGGGCGGTTCAATCAGGTTCGGGTTAAGACTCAGTCTCTGACTTCTGTTTGTCAGAAACATCGTCAAAAGGGCTCACAGCTAAACTACATGAATAGAGTGTATTGTCAAGTCAGATCCACAAAAGAAGTAGTACTTAAGGCTATAGGAGGCTTCTGGACTCCTAATGGATGTAACTCAACTTTGGAGAGTATCTGTAAAGGTGTTCACCAATGATCTGCTCGTCTTGTTTATGATCAAAACCAATGAATGTGAGATATGTAACTCGCGTTTGGAGGATAGAGAATGTTCACAACCTAAATCTATGAACTTGTCTCTAAACCTGCTTCATGAGTCTTACTTTGTGTGAGAACAAAGGAGCTTGACTTAAACATGAATGTCCAGCAGAAATCTTGAGACTATCTTGAACAAGCCAACTCAAAACCTTGAAAATATGCCATGAAATCCAATAAACTTCTTCACATAGATCAGTCAATACGCTTGATCACAAAAGAATTGGCAAAACACCACTCTCAAACATAACCGAAGAGCAGCAGAACCTTAAATTCAAAAAAAAAGAAAAAAAAAACCTCCTTACGAGCGTGCTTTTATGGCCGTTGGTGTAAGGAGGTATATCAGCCGATATGCCAAAATAACCACTACAACTTATCAACCAGTGAAAATGCCATTAAAATAGGTTGATTGTAATTAAAGGATGCTAACAGTTCGTCATGTAGGATGATTGATTCAACATAACCACCGTTAGAACCACCCCATGAAGGGTAAATTGTAGACTTTTAGTTGGTGACGATTGCTATTGAAACCTATGAATGGTCTCAAAAAATTTCCTGAAGTGTGGTAGTTTCACACCGACAAAGAAGATGCAGAAAAACAGAACGAGTAACAGCCAACAACTGCGATGAAATTGAAGTCTGGTGTGGCAGATGAAAACAAACAGCCATAAGGAAAGAGCACGAGTAAGCACCTACTGACGATAACTGTTGGTTGACAAAAAGGATAAGGCTGGTAGTGGACACTGAAGCCGAATAGCTTACAGACTATGTATTCGTTATGAATGTCGTAATTAATAGCTATGCCATTTTTAAATTTGAAACATAAGCTATAAACAAGTTGTGGCAGTGACGAAAATGGCATCGATAAAGTAACCAACTTTGAGCACCAATAAGCCTAGTGAATAAGCTTACCAGCACAAATCACAACTTACCAATAGCTTTTAAAACTTGGCTTATATAAATAAGCTTAAAAAGATCTGCCAAACACTAAACTAGCTAATTTTATTTTTTAAAAAAAGCTGTAAGAACTCAAATAATAGCTAAAACAAACACCCACTAATGAATACAAGTTTAATTAAAACCCTAACTGATAAACTAAACCCTAATTGATGAGCATTGTTTAGATACTTAAGTCATTATAAAAAATAAAAAGTTGAAATTAAAATCCATACCTGGGGTTGAAGGAAATCGGATCGGTGGGAAGGGGAAAAAAATTTGGACCATTTCTCGATTTGTGCGTGTCATCCTTGCGCAGGGGCCATGCTAATCTTCTCTGTATCGTTCCAATTTTATCAGATGTCCCCGAAGGGACGATAAATGTTGCCTCGTGGCACCTTATAAACCCTTGACAAGACTCTTCTCTCACCGATGTGGGATGAGAAGTACTATTATAATTGTTAAGTTTTAGATGCACATTCGAAAGAAATCATTACAAATAATTACCTGAATAAAAATCGAACATTCCAATGATATTAACACATCCATCACATGTAACACTTGATTTAATATCAACTAATGATGTAAATTTATCATTTCCTATTTGTGGCTTGCATTATTGTTGAATAATGTTTCAACATAATAGCTTTCATTTTGTCCGTTTAATTTTGACAATGGAATCACAAATCATCATTAATATGTTGACTATATTTATTGCAATTTTGCAAATTCAAGGTTCACTACAAAATAGTATCGTTATCTTTGTGCATCCAAGTCTTAAGCATATAAAGATTAGTAAAGGTTAAGTGACTCGAAATGTGTCAAACTTTTTCAAGTTTTGTTTGTGTTAGTGATGTTCATGTTCCATCTTTTTCAAGGTTTTGGCTTGATGTGGAGAAAAGAGCCCTAGTGTTCATTTCATCATTTGCCGAAATGCTACTTCGTTCAATAGCTATTGCTCAAATTGGTTAGCGATCACATCATTATAAGAGAGATCTTTGGTTTATATCTCACCCACTATACCCATTGTGCTAAAATGAAATTGTTTGGAGCTATTTTTTATGAGTTGAACAGTGACTGATACAAAAAAAATACCCGTGATCAAAAGTTTCACCGTCAATCCACTCCTTTTCGAGAGATTAAAGAAACCTTGATACATATGTAATTATGTATCTTAAGAAATAAGTACCAGTTCTTTCTCTCTATCATGATCCTCAAAACAGGTAATTACCTTTAGCATACTTCAAATTATCTGAAAATTATATATCTATTGGTTTCTTAAAAAGAAGCATGACTACATTTATCATCAACTAGTTGTAAATGGAAGACAACGATTCATATAGTATTTGCAGCCGCACTTGTACCATGATATATCTTTAATAAATATAAGAACATTCATACAAAAGTTAATCAAACTATATGCAGTTTTACACAGCCAAAATTAGTTAAGTATCTGGTGGAAAGAAAAACCAACAACAAGACACAAAATCATAAAATAGCACTGTGTTTGTCCAAAACGAACCTGTGATTTGACATTATTTTTGTAACACCCCAACATGGCGGAATCATGAGGTATCACTTAGAAAAGCACAGCACGACATGAAAATTATGTAGAATCAAACTATATGAAAACATAGGATTGAAACAATCCTTAAACTTGTACAAACGTATACAATCATCAACATTTATCGAAATACATGTTCAATCAATAATAAAAGGTAATTCAATCAATAGTAGTTGATCCTAAAAGTAACCCATAAAAGGGAAGTAAGGATCATGGATCCAGAAAGTCCAAAACTAGTCCAATCCTAGCAATTTAGCATGCAATCATCCATTTTGTCTCTGATTAACTTGATTACCTGAAAAGTGTACTAAAGAGCGTCAACATAAAGTTGGTGAGTTCGTAGGGACAAGTAACAAGGAATAACTGTATCGGATAACAACCGTTAACAATAAGTGTGGATTAGGAGAACTAATCACATCCAAGGAAAACCTATAAGGTTTCACATTATCACAATTCAATACAAGTCAACATTCAATAATAACGATTCCATATAACGTTCAACAACGTTTCATAACAATCAATAACGATCAACAACGATGCGGCTTACATAGTTAATAATTAACAATGCGCTAACATGTCCACATCAACAATTCAATCATACAATCAATCAAATCAACAATCAACAGTTAAACAAACATGTACACTTTTCAGCCCGAATCTCAATTGAGTAGGGAGGGTTTACGAAACTCACCTTATTCTTGATAGTTCAACAACAAAGTAGAAGAGATTGATGTAGTCAACGATGACGAGTGAGTCAACTGGCCACGTTACGTATTCCCTAATTTCAATGTTAATTGATTTATATTCGTGCTAAATTCCAAATATAGACATACAACTATAAGGTTATCTTTTTAATACGCTTGTCAACGTAATTTACTTCCTGTGTTTTTATAAGTCTTTGAATTTATCTTTAAGTATCATTTCAAGTATTTTCTAAATGAAAACTCATTTATGTTGCAAAAATTTAAAAGGACCAAATTGTCATTCTTGAAACTTGAGGAACTAAATTGTCAAATGTCCAAAGTATAAGGACGAAAAATGATACCTTTGAAACTGTAGGGTAAAAATGTAACTTTCCGTATGTAATACGTATCCGTAGGATATATAAAGTATTCCTCTGATATTTCTAAATCCTTTTGAAGTATTTTTAAATAATAGGATTAATACGAAGAATGTATTAATCTTGTAACGAATAGATGTTTTCAATAGCAGAGATATGAAAAGATACCTTGAATGGTATGTATTATAATCAATACAAAATGTATTGATTACAATTGAAGAAATACCTTAAATGGCAGGAAAAACCAGCATTTTATTTCCAAGTTGTGTTAGGGTTGGCCTTGGGTCGTGGAGAATACCGGGGCGAATTAAGTTGCTTAGTGAATGCTTATGCAAACTTTTCGCGAACTACCTTCCATTCCTCCGGTATAAGCCAAAGAGGCCCAAGGTGCAATCACTTTCGGAAACATTGTGCGGTTAAAAGCGTATCAAGGATATATTCTATCCATAAATCAAACAATTCGAAAATACGAAATAATTCACAGATGGTGAATAGTAATTATATGAATTAGGATAGTTAGGTATATAACTATGCCCTTGTTTATATACCATAATAAGTATTTAAAATGATTTAATAAAAGTTTTACGATTTCTCGTACTTTCGCTAATAATTCATTTTTCGCAATAGTAACAATATTTCAATATTCATATATAAAAGCGATAGTTACCGTATTTAAATGCAATTATGTATCAATTGAGTATAAAATTAAGTTGACAAGCATTTCAATACATAACATATAGTCATATAATCATAAAGCAAAGTATAGTAAGGTTTCATAGAAACACTTACAAGTATGGAGATATTATGAGTTCTAAGATCAAAGTAACGATATAGTTTTTTTTTTTTTTTTTTTTTTTTATCAGTTTTGTGTTTTTTTTTTATTATATATATAGTTTCTTTTTATTTTTTCATTCGTGTGTTATTTTTTTTTTTTTTTTTTTTTTTTTTTTTTTTTTTTTTTTTTTTTTTTTTTTTTTTTTTTTTTTTTTTTTTTTTTTTTTTTTTTTTTTTTTTTTTTTTTTTTTTTTTTTTTTTTTTTTTTTTTTTTTTTTTTTTTTTTTTTTTTTTTTTTTTTTTTTTTTTTTTTTTTTTTTTTTTTTTTTTTTTTTTTTTTTTTTTTTTTTTTTTTTTTTTTTTTTTTTTTTTTTTTTTTTTTTTTTTTTTTTTTTTTTTTTTTTTTTTTTTTTTTTTTTTTTTTTTTTTTTTTTTTTTTTTTTTTTTTTTTTTTTTTTTTTTTTTTTTTTTTTTTTTTTTTTTTTTTTTTTTTTTTTTTTTTTTTTTTTTTTTTTTTTTTTTTTTTTTTTTTTTTTTTTTTTTTTTTTTTTTTTTTTTTTTTTTTTTTTTTTTTTTTTTTTTTTTTTTTTTTTTTTTTTTTTTTTTTTTTTTTTTTTTTTTTTTTTTTTTTTTTTTTTTTTTTTTTTTTTTTTTTTTTTTTTTTTTTTTTTTTTTTTTTTTTTTTTTTTTTTTTTTTTTTTTTTTTTTTTTTTTTTTTTTTTTTTTTTTTTTTTTTTTTTTTTTTTTTTTTTTTTTTTTTTTTTTTTTTTTTTTTTTTTTTTTTTTTTTTTTTTTTTTTTTTTTTTTTTTTTTTTTTTTTTTTTTTTTTTTTTTTTTTTTTTTTTTTTTTTTTTTTTTTTTTTTTTTTTTTTTTTTTTTTTTTTTTTTTTTTTTTTTTTTTTTTTTTTTTTTTTTTTTTTTTTTTTTTTTTTTTTTTTTTTTTTTTTTTTTTTTTTTTTTTTTTTTTTTTTTTTTTTTTTTTTTTTTTTTTTTTTTTTTTTTTTTTTTTTTTTTTTTTTTTTTTTTTTTTTTTTTTTTTTTTTTTTTTTTTTTTTTTTTTTTTTTTTTTTTTTTTTTTTTTTTTTTTTTTTTTTTTTTTTTTTTTTTTTTTTTTTTTTTTTTTTTTTTTTTTTTTTTTTTTTTTTTTTTTTTTTTTTTTTTTTTTTTTTTTTTTTTTTTTTTTTTTTTTTTTTTTTTTTTTTTTTTTTTTTTTTTTTTTTTTTTTTTTTTTTTTTTTTTTTTTTTTTTTTTTTTTTTTTTTTTTTTTTTTTTTTTTTTTTTTTTTTTTTTTTTTTTTTTTTTTTTTTTTTTTTTTTTTTTTTTTTTTTTTTTTTTTTTTTTTTTTTTTTTTTTTTTTTTTTTTTTTTTTTTTTTTTTTTTTTTTTTTTTTTTTTTTTTTTTTTTTTTTTTTTTTTTTTTTTTTTTTTTTTTTTTTTTTTTTTTTTTTTTTTTTTTTTTTTTTTTTTTTTTTTTTTTTTTTTTTTTTTTTTTTTTTTTTTTTTTTTTTTTTTTTTTTTTTTTTTTTTTTTTTTTTTTTTTTTTTTTTTTTTTTTTTTTTTTTTTTTTTTTTTTTTTTTTTTTTTTTTTTTTTTTTTTTTTTTTTTTTTTTTTTTTTTTTTTTTTTTTTTTTTTTTTTTTTTTTTTTTTTTTTTTTTTTTTTTTTTTTTTTTTTTTTTTTTTTTTTTTTTTTTTTTTTTTTTTTTTTTTTTTTTTTTTTTTTTTTTTTTTTTTTTTTTTTTTTTTTTTTTTTTTTTTTTTTTTTTTTTTTTTTTTTTTTTTTTTTTTTTTTTTTTTTTTTTTTTTTTTTTTTTTTTTTTTTTTTTTTTTTTTTTTTTTTTTTTTTTTTTTTTTTTTTTTTTTTTTTTTTTTTTTTTTTTTTTTTTTTTTTTTTTTTTTTTTTTTTTTTTTTTTTTTTTTTTTTTTTTTTTTTTTTTTTTTTTTTTTTTTTTTTTTTTTTTTTTTTTTTTTTTTTTTTTTTTTTTTTTTTTTTTTTTTTTTTTTTTTTTTTTTTTTTTTTTTTTTTTTTTTTTTTTTTTTTTTTTTTATTTTTTCGTTTATGCTTTCCGATGTAGCTGATAAGCTATGGACCTCCTTTTCGTTGGTATGCTTTCCGATGTAGCTGATAAGCTATGGACCCTTTTCGTTGGTATGCTTTCCGATGTAGCTGATAAGCTATGGACCCTTTTTGTTGGTATGCTTTCCGATGTAGCTGATAAGCTATGGACCCTTTTTGTTGGTATGCTTTCCGATGTAGCTGATAAGCTATGGACCCTTTTTGTTGGTATGCTTTCCGATGTAGCTGATAAGCTATGGACCCTTTTTGTTGGTATGCTTTCCGATGTAGCTGATAAGCTATGGACCCTTTTTGTTGGTATGCTTTCCGATGTAGCTGATAAGCTATGGACCCTTTTTGTTGGTATGCTTTCCGATGTAGCTGATAAGCTATGGACCCTTTTTGTTGGTATGCTTTCCGATGTAGCTGATAAGCTATGGACCCTTTTTGTTGGTATGCTTTCCGATGTAGCTGATAAGCTATGGACCCTTTGTGTTGGCATGCTTTCCGATGTAGCTGATAAGCTATGGACCCTTTTCGTTGGTATGCTTTCCGATATAGCTGATAAGCTATATGGAACCTTATCGTTGGTATGCTTTCCTATATAGCTGATAAGCTATGGACCCTTTTCGTTGGTATGCTTTCCGATGTAGCTGATAAGCTATGGACCCTTTTTGTTGGTATGCTTTCCGATGTAGCTGATAAGCTATGGACCCTTTTTGTTGGTATGCTTTCCGATGTAGCTGATAAGCTATGGACCCTTTTTGTTGGTATGCTTTCCGATGTAGCTGATAAGCTATGGACCCTTTTTGTTGGTATGCTTTCCGATGTAGCTGATAAGCTATGGACCCTTTTTGTTGGTATGCTTTCCGATGTAGCTGATAAGCTATGGACCCTTTTTGTTGGTATGCTTTCCGATGTAGCAGATAAGCTATGGACCCTTTTCGTTGGTATGCTTTCCGATATAGCTGATAAGCTATATGGAACCTTATCGTTGGTATGCTTTCCGATATAGCTGATAAGCTATGGACCCTTTTCGTTGGTATGCTTTCCGATGTAGCTGATAAGCTATGGACCCTTTTCGTTGGTATGCTTTCCGATATAGCTGATAAGCTATATGGAACCTTATCGTTGGTATGCTTTCCTATATAGCTGATAAGCTATGGACCCTTTTCGTTGGTATGCTTTCCGATGTAGCTGATAAGCTATGGACCCTTTTCGTTGGTATGCTTTCCGATATAGCTGATAAGCTATATGGACCCTTTTCGTTGGTATGCTTTCCGATGTAGCTGATAAGCTATGGACCCTTTTCGTTGGTATGCTTTCCGATATAGCTGATAAGCTATATGGACCCTTATCGTTGGTATGCTTTCCGATATAGCTGATAAGATATGGACCCTTTTCGTTGGTATGCTTTCCGATATAGCTGATAAGCTATAGACCCTTTGTGTTGGCATGCTTTCCGATGTAGCTGATAAGCTATGGACCCTTTTTGTTGGTATGCTTTCCGATGTAGCAGATAAGCTATGGACCCTTTTCGTTGGTATGCTTTCCGATATAGCTGATAAGCTATATGGAACCTTATCGTTGGTATGCTTTCCGATATAGCTGATAAGCTATAGACCCTTTGTGTTGGCATGCTTTCCGATGTAGCTGATAAGCTATGGACCCTTTTTGTTGGTATGCTTTCCGATGTAGCAGATAAGCTATGGACCCTTTTCGTTGGTATGCTTTCCGATATAGCTGATAAGCTATATGGAACCTTATCGTTGGTATGCTTTCCGATATAGCTGATAAGCTATAGACCCTTTGTGTTGGCATGCTTTCCGATGTAGCTGATAAGCTATGGACCCTTTTTGTTGGTATGCTTTCCGATGTAGCTGATAAGCTATGGACCCTTTTTGTTGGTATGCTTTCCGATGTAGCTGATAAGCTATGGACCCTTTGTGTTGGTATGCTTTCCGATGTAGCTGATAAGCTATGGACCCTTTTCGTTGGTATGCTTTCCGATATAGCTGATAAGCTATATGGAACCTTATCGTTGGTATGCTTTCCTATATAGCTGATAAGCTATGGACCCTTTTCGTTGGTATGCTTTCCGATATAGCTGATAAGCTATGGACCCTTTTTGTTGGTATGCTTTCCGATGTAGCTGATAAGCTATGGACCTCCTTTTCGTTGGTATGCTTTCCGATGTAGCTGATAAGCTATGGACCCTTTTCGTTGGTATGCTTTCCAGTGCAGCTAACAAGCTATGGACCCTTTTCGTTGTATGCTTTCCAATGTAGCTAATAATCTATGGACCCTTTTCGTTGGTATGCTTTCCGATGTAGCTAATAAGCTATGGACCCTTTTTGTTGGTATGCTTTCCGATGTAGCTGATAAGCTATGGACCCTTTTCGTTGGTATGCTTTCCGATATAGCTCGTAAGCTATATGGACCCTATTCGTTGGTATGCTTTCCGATAGCTAATAAGCTATGGATCCTTTTCGTTGGTATGCTTTCCAATGTAGCTGATACGCTATGGACCCTTTTCGTTGGTATGCTTTCCAATGTAGCTAATAAGCTATGGATCCTTTTCGTTGGTATGCTTTCCAATGTAGCTGATACGCTATGGACCCTTTTCGTTGGTATGCTTTCCAATGTAGCTAATAAGCTATGGACCCTTTTCGTTGGTATGCTTTCCGATATAGCTGATAAGCTATATGGAACCTTATCGTTGGTATGCTTTCCTATATAGCTGATAAGCTATGGACCCTTTTCGTTGGTATGCTTTCCGATATAGCTGATAAGCTATATGGACCCTTATCGTTGGTATGCTTTCCGATATAGCTGATAAGCTATATGGACCCTTATCGTTGGTATGCTTTCCGATATAGCTGATAAGATATGGACCCTATTCGTTGGTATGCTTTCAGATGTAGCTGATAAGCTATGGACCCTTTCCGTTGGTATGCTTTCTGATATAGCTAATAAGCTATATGGACCCTTTTCGTTGGTATGCTTTCCGATGTAGCTGATAAGCTATGGACCTCCTTTTCGTTGGTATGCTTTCCGATGTAGCTGATAAGCTATGGACCCTTTTCGTTGGTATGCTTTCCAATGTAGCTAATAAGCTATGGACCCTTTTCGCTTGTATGCTTTCCAATGTAGCTAATAAGCTATGGACCCTTTTCGTTGGTATGCTTTCCGATAGCTAATAAGCTATGGATCCTTTTCGTTGGTATGCTTTCCAATGTAGCTGATACGCTATGGACCCTTTTCGTTGGTATGCTTTCCAATGTAGCTAATAAGCTATGGACCCTTTTCGCTTGTATGCTTTCCGATAGCTAATAAGCTATGGATCCTTTTCGTTGGTATGCTTTCCAATGTAGCTGATACGCTATGGACCCTTTTCGTTGGTATGTTTTCCAATGTAGCTAATAAGCTCTGGACCCTTTATGGACCCTTTTTTGTTGGTATGCTTTTTGATGTAGCTGATAAGCTATGGACCCTTTTCGCTGATACCCTTTCAGATGTAGATGATAAGCTATGGACCCTATTTGTCAGTATGTTTTCCGATGTAGCTGATAAGCTATGGACCCTATTTTTCCGTATGCTTTCCGATGTAGCTAACAAGCTATGGACCCTTTTCGTTGTATGCTTTCCAATGTAGCTAATAATCTATGGACCCTTTTCGTTGGTATGCTTTCCGATAGCTAATAAGCTATGGATCCTTTTCGTTGGTATGCTTTCCAATGTAGCTGATAAGCTATGGACCCTTTCGTTGGTATGCTTTCGATAGCTAATAAGCTATGGACCCTTTTCGTTGGTATGCTTTCCGATAGCTAATAAGCTATGGATCCTTTTCGTTGGTATGCTTTCCAATGTAGCTGATACGCTATGGACCCTTTTCGTTGGTATGCTTTCAGATGTAGCTGATAAGCTATGGACCCTTTCCGTTGGTATGCTTTCTGATATAGCTAATAAGCTATATGGACCCTTTTCGTTGGTATGCTTTCAGATGTAGCTGATAAGCTATGGACCCTTTCCGTTGGTATGCTTTCTGATATAGCTAATAAGCTATATGGACCCTTTTCGTTGGTATGCTTTCCGATGTAGCTGATAAGCTATGGACCTTTTTCGTTGGTATGCTTTCCGATGTAGCAGATAAGCTATGGACCCTTTTCGTTGGTATGCTTTCCGATATAGCTGATAAGCTATATGGAACCTTATCGTTGGTATGCTTTCCTATATAGCTGATAAGCTATGGACCCTTTTCCGTTGGTATGCTTTCTGATATAGCTAATAAGCTATATGGACCCTTTTCGTTGGTATGCTTTCGATAGCTAATAAGCTATGGATCCTTTTCGTTGTATGCTTTCCAATGTAGCTAATAATCTATGGACCCTTTTCGTTGGTATGCTTTCCGATAGCTAATAAGCTATGGATCCTTTTCGTTGGTATGCTTTCCAATGTAGCTGATACGCTATGGACCCTTTTCGTTGGTATGCTTTCCGATAGCTAATAAGCTATGGATCCTTTTCGTTGGTATGCTTTCCAATGTAGCTGATACGCTATGGACCCTTTTCGTTGGTATGCTTTCCAATGTAGCTAATAAGCTATGGACCCTTTTCGTTGGTATGCTTTCCGATAGCTAATAAGCTATGGATCCTTTTCGTTGGTATGCTTTCCAATAGCTATAAGCTATGGACCCTTTTCGTTGGTATGCTTTCCTATATAGCTGATAAGCTATGGACCCTTTTCGTTGTATGCTTTCCAATGTAGCTAATAATCTATGGACCCTTTTCGTTGGTATGCTTTCCGATAGCTAATAAGCTATGGACCCTTTTCGTTGTATGCTTTCCGATGTAGCTGATAAGCTATGGACCCTTTTCGTTGGTATGTTTTCCAATGTAGCTAATAAGCTCTGGACCCTTTTCGTTGGTATGCTTTCCGATGTAGCTATAAGCTATGGACCCTTTTCGCTTGTATGCTTTCCGATGTAGCTGATAAGCTATGGACCCTTTTCGTTGGTATGCTTTCCAATGTAGCTAATAATCTATGGACCCTTTTCGTTGGTATGCTTTCCAATGTAGCTAATAATCTATGGACCCTTTTCGTTGGTATGCTTTCCGATAGCTAATAAGCTATGGATCCTTTTCGTTGGTATGCTTTCCAATGTAGCTGATACGCTATGGACCCTTTTCGTTGGTATGCTTTCTGATATAGCTAATAAGCTATATGGACCCTTTTCGTTGGTATGCTTTCCGATAGCTGATAAGCTATGGACCCTTTTCGTTGGTATGCTTTCCGATGTAGCTGATAAGCTATGGACCCTTTGTGTTGGCATGCTTTCCGATGTAGCTGATAAGCTATGGACCCTTTTTGTTGGTATGCTTTCCGATGTAGCTGATAAGCTATGGACCCTTTTTGTTGGTATGCTTTCCGATGTAGCTGATAAGCTATGGACCCTTTTTGTTGGTATGCTTTCCGATGTAGCTGATAAGCTATGGACCCTTTTTGTTGGTATGCTTTCCGATGTAGCTGATAAGCTATGGACCCTTTTTGTTGGTATGCTTTCCGATGTAGCTGATAAGCTATGGACCCTTTTTGTTGGTATGCTTTCCGATGTAGCTGATAAGCTATGGACCCTTTTTGTTGGTATGCTTTCCGATGTAGCTGATAAGCTATGGACCCTTTTTGTTGGTATGCTTTCCGATGTAGCTGATAAGCTATGGACCCTTTTTGTTGGTATGCTTTCCGATGTAGCTGATAAGCTATGGACCTCCTTTTCGTTGGTATGCTTTCCGATGTAGCTGATAAGCTATGGACCCTTTTCGTTGGTATGCTTTCCAGTGCAGCTAACAAGCTATGGACCCTTTTCGTTGTATGCTTTCCAATGTAGCTAATAATCTATGGACCCTTTTCGTTGGTATGCTTTCCGATAGCTAATAAGCTATGGATCCTTTTCGTTGGTATGCTTTCCAATGTAGCTGATACGCTATGGACCCTTTTCGTTGGTATGCTTTCCAATGTAGCTAATAAGCTATGGACCCTTTTCGCTTGTATGCTTTCCGATGTAGCTGATAAGCTATGGACCCTTTTCGTTGGTATGTTTTCCAATGTAGCTAATAAGCTCTGGACCCTTTTCGTTGTATGCTTTCCAATGTAGCTAATAATCTATGGACCCTTTTCGTTGGTATGCTTTCCAATGTAGCTGATACGCTATGGACCCTTTTCGTTGGTATGCTTTCCAATGTAGCTAATAAGCTATGGACCCTTTTCGCTTGTATGCTTTCCGATGTAGCTGATAAGCTATGGACCCTTTTCGTTGGTATGCTTTCCGATGTAGCTGATAAGCTATGGACCCTTTTTTGGTATGCTTTATGATGTAAAAATCGACGGTTTCTGTCAAAAATTTAATTGATGGTCTTTACATCATGGTGATGACTTCGAGGATTTGCAGTATCATATTAATCAATGGTTGTTGTGTCAAAGTTATCTTATTCTAAATGTCTGACACAGTCAGCCCCCCTTTTGCAAGTAGTTGGGTAGAGGTAGCCTAACTTCTGACCCGTTACGAGACATGTCTCAGACCATTTGGACCTGTTTTTGACCCTATCCAGTTTAGTCCCAAAACTGTAAGTCCTTTATTTGTTCGGTTTAAAAGTATCCGCAGAGCTAGCATTTTCAGCTGGTAGTGGTTCTAGAGTTTGGAAAAGTGACATAACCTCACCCGTTAATGATGTGGCCCGTATTTGTCACTATGCTTTCTGATGTAGCTGATAAGCTATAGCCCCTTTTCGTTGGTATGCTTTCCTATGTAGCTGATAAGCTATGGACCCTTTTCGTTGGTATGCTTTCCGATGTAGCTGATAAGCTATGGACCCTTTTTGTTGGTATGCTTTCCGATGTAGCTGATAAGCTATGGACCCTTTTTGTTGGTATGCTTTCCGATGTAGCTGATAAGCTATGGACCTCCTTTTCGTTGGTATGCTTTCCGATGTAGCTGATAAGCTATGGACCCTTTTCGTTGGTATGCTTTCCAGTGCAGCTAACAAGCTATGGACCCTTTTCGTTGTATGCTTTCCAATGTAGCTAATAATCTATGGACCCTTTTCGTTGGTATGCTTTCCGATGTAGCTGATAAGCTATGGACCCTTTGTGTTGGCATGCTTTCCGATGTAGCTGATAAGCTATGGACCCTTTTTGTTGGTATGCTTTCCGATGTAGCTGATAAGCTATGGACCCTTTTTGTTGGTATGCTTTCCGATGTAGCTGATAAGCTATGGACCCTTTTTGTTGGTATGCTTTCCGATGTAGCTGATAAGCTATGGACCTCCTTTTCGTTGGTATGCTTTCCGATGTAGCTGATAAGCTATGGACCCTTTTCGTTGGTATGCTTTCCAGTGCAGCTAACAAGCTATGGACCCTTTTCGTTGTATGCTTTCCAATGTAGCTAATAATCTATGGACCCTTTTCGTTGGTATGCTTTCCGATAGCTAATAAGCTATGGATCCTTTTCGTTGGTATGCTTTCCAATGTAGCTGATACGCTATGGACCCTTTTCGTTGGTATGCTTTCCAATGTAGCTAATAAGCTATGGACCCTTTTCGCTTGTATGCTTTCCGATGTAGCTGATAAGCTATGGACCCTTTTCGTTGGTATGTTTTCCAATGTAGCTAATAAGCTCTGGACCCTTTTCGTTGGTATGCTTTCCGATGTAGCTGATAAGCTATGGACCCTTTGTGTTGGCATGCTTTCCGATGTAGCTGATAAGCTATGGACCCTTTTTGTTGGTATGCTTTCCGATATAGCTCATAAGCTATGGACCCTTTTCGTTGGTATGCTTTCCGATATAGCTCGTAAGCTATGGACCCTTTTCGTTGGTATGCTTTATGATGTAAAAATCGACGGTTTCTGTCAAAAATTTAATTGATGGTCTTTACATCATGGTGATGACTTCGAGGATTTGCAGTATCATATTAATCAATGGTTGTTGTGTCAAAGTTATCTTATTCTAAATGTCTGACACAGTCAGCCCCCCTTTTGCAAGTAGTTGGGGAGAGGCAGCCTAACTTCTGACCCGTTACGAGACATGTCTCAGACCATTTGGACCTGTTTTTGACCCTATCCAGTTTAGTCCCAAAACTGTAAGTCCTTTATTTGTTCGGTTTAAAAGTATCCGCAGAGCTAGCATTTTCAGCTGGTAGTGATTCTAGAGTTTGGAAAAGTGACATAACCTCACCCGTTAATGATGTGGCCCGTATTTGTCACTATGCTTTCTGATGTAGCTGATAAGCTATAGCCCCTTTTTGTTGGTATGCTTTCCGATGTAGCTGATAAGCTATGGACCCTTTTCGTTGGTATGCTTTCCGATATAGCTCATAAGCTATGGACCCTTTTCGTTGTCATGCTTTCTGATGTAACAATGGACCCTTTTTGCTATTGGAAATTTGATATTTTTGTCCCTTTTTGTCGGTATGCTTCTTGATGCAAGAGTTAACCCTTCTTATCAAACTGGTGATTGTCTTTACACCATGAACTTGTAATCGCATGATGATGTACCTTATATTGATCAATGGTTTGGTATGGTATTTCTTCCGTACCTCTGCTATGACGTTATGTGTAAACAATCGAGGTCCCTGTTAGTATTCTTTATGATGTAAGCAATTGTCCCTTTTTGCTGGTATGCTTTATGATGTAAAAATCGGCGGTTTCTGTCAAAGAAATATGTCTTGACATCTGGTAATGAGCCCCCGTTAGCTAGTATGCTTTAAAATGTAAACAATCATCCCTTTTTTGCCAGTATGCTTCTTGATCTAAGAATCGACGTTTCTGTCAAAGATTTAATCGATGGTCTTTACATCTTGGTGATCACTTCGAGAATTTGCAGTATCATATTAATCCATGGTTGTTGTGTCAAAGTTGTCTAATTCTAAATGTCTGACACAGTCAGCCCCCCTTTTGCAAGTAGTTGGGTGAGGTAGCCTAACTTCTGACCCGTTACGAGACATGTCTCAGACCATTTGGACCTGTTTTTGACCCTATCCAGTTTAGTCCCAAAACTGTAAGTCCTTTATTTGTTCGGTCTAAAGTATCCGCAGAGCTAGCATTTTCAGCTGGTAGTGGTTCTAGAGTTTCGAAAAGTGACATAACCTCACCCGTTAATGATGTGGCCCCTTGTATTTGGTCCTGACTGGTTTAGTTATTTATTTATATCCCTTTTTGCTCAGTATGCTTTATGATGTAAAAATCGACGGTTTCTGTCAAAGATTTAATCGATGGTCTTTACATCTTGGTGATCACTTCGAGAATTTGCAGTATCATATTAATCCATGGTTGTTGTGTCAAAGTTGTCTAATTCTAAATGTCTGACACAGTCAGCCCCCCTTTTGCAAGTAGTTGGGTGAGGTAGCCTAACTTCTGACCCGTTACGAGACATGTCTCAGACCATTTGGACCTGTTTTTGACCCTATCCAGTTTAGTCCCAAAACTGTAAGTCCTTTATTTGTTCGGTTTAAAAGTATCCGCAGAGCTAGCATTTTCAGCTGGTAGTGGTTCTAGAGTTTGGAAAAGTGACATAACCTCACCCGTTAATGATGTGGCCCGTATTTGTCACTATGGACCCTTCTGTCACGATGTAAATATGGACCCTTTCTGCTATTGGAAATTTGATGTTTGTGTCCCCTTTCGCCCGTATGCTTGTTGATTTAAGAATTGACCCTTTATATCTGACGTTTGATTGTCTTTACACCATGAACTTGTAATCGCATGATGATGTACCTTATATTGATCAATGGTTTGGTATGGTATTTCTTCCGTACCTCTGCTATGACGTTATGTGTAAACAATCGATCCCTGTTAGTATTCTTTATGATGTAAACAATTGTCCCTTTTTGCTAGTATGCTTTATGATGTAAAAATCGACGGTTTCTGTCAAAGAAATAATATGTCTTGACATTAGGTAATGAGCCCTTTTGTCTAGTATGTTTTTAGTGTTGGACGTGAAGGCCTTTTGGGCCAGTTTTGGCCTTAGGGCCAGTTTAGTTTAAGTGTTTAGGGGCCTTATTAGGTTTCCTTGTTCACCAAGTTTTAAACCCTAGTTGTTCTCCTATATATACTGGTCTACTTCATTGTAATTCTGTGTCATTCAGAGCTTAATAAAATCCCTAAGTATATTATATATATATATATTATATATATATATATATAATATATATATATATTATATATATATATTATATATATATATAATATATATATATATTATATATATATATAATATATATATATAATATATATATATAATATATATATATAATATATATATATATATTATATATATATATATTATATATATATATATTATATATATATATATATTATATATATATATATATATATTATATATATATATATAATATATATATATAATATATATATATATATAATATATATATATAATATATATATATATTATATATATATATATAATATATATATATAATATATATATATATTATATATATATATATATATATAATATATATATATATATATATAATATATATATATATATATATAATATATATATATATTATATATATATATTATATATATATATTATATATATATATTATATATATATATAATATATATATATATTATATATATATATTATATATATATATAATATATATATATAATATATATATATAATATATATATATATATAATATATATATATATAATATATATATATAATATATATATATATTATATATATATATAATATATATATATATTATATATATATATTATATATATATATAATATATATATATATTATATATATATATTATATATATATATATAATATATATATATATATATATATATATATATATTATATGCTTTATGATGTAAACGTCCCTTTCTATATATATATATATATATATATATATATTATGGTCTTCACATCTGGTAATGAGCCCCTTTGTCTAGTATGTTTTTAGTGTTGGACGTGAAGGCCTTTTGGGCCAGTTTTGGCCTTAGGGCCAGTTTAGTTTAAGTGTTTAGGGGCCTTATTAGGTTTCCTTGTTCACCAAGTTTTAAACCCTAGTTGTTCTCTTATATATACTGGTCTATTGTATTGCAATTCTGTGTCATTCAGAGCTTAATAAAATCCCTAAGTTGCAGTCGTGGATTATTTCACACACTGTGTGAGATACCACGTTATATTCTCATGTTCTTCTTCTTTAATTTTCTGTTTTGCTTCCGTTGTGCAACCCTACTGTTCCTAACAAGTGGTATCAGAGCCACATGTGGTTCTTAAGATCAGTTTGATTGAAATTCGGTTGTGGCTGTTGCTGTTTGAATTATCTTAATTCGTTTGCTGCTGCTACTATTCGGTTCTGATCTGTTCTGTTCTATTTTGTACTGCTGCTGTTTGCTGCTTATAAGCTGTTGTTTAGCTGTTCTGCTGCTGTTGGAACTACTGTTTTCTTCCTGTCATATCTGTTTTGAAGCTGGTTTGCAGCTGTTGCTGCTGTTCCGCTGCTGTACATCACCAAAAACCGCCGCTGTTTGCAGCCGACTGCTGCCGGTAGATCTCGGGTTTAGGGTTCTTGTTTTGGGTTTTTTTTGGTGTTGTTGACTGATCGTTTGGAAGATATAAGGTTGCTGTTATTGGTTTTTTCTTGTTTGATTCTTGTTGATGGGTGTTAATCAACTAAGTTGAAGCCGGGTAACTTTGGTTATTTATTTTTCGTTTGTCATTATGGCTCAAGACGGGAAATTTGTGATTGAAAAGTTTGATGGTTCGGATTATAGTTGGTGGAAGATGCAGATTGAAGCATTACTTGGTCAAAAGGATATGGACATGGTTCTTGGTAAAAAACCGGAGAAGATGAATGAAGAACAGGCAGCTCTTTGGGTTACGAAAGATAAGAAAGCCAGAGGAGTTATTACACTGAGTTTGACGAGAAACGTGGATTACAACATCATGTCTGAAACCACTGCGAGTGGTATGATGTCGGCATTGTCAAATATGTATGAGAAACCATCTGCTGCTAATAAGGTATTCCTGATGAGAGAGTTGTTTACCATGAGAATGAAAGAGGGGGGCTCAGTGACCGAGCACATTAACAAATTGAACTCGATCTTGTCCAAATTGTATTCTGTTAAGATAGAGTTTGATGATGAGACCAAGGTTGTACTATTGCTATCTTCATTGCCTGATAGTTGGTCCGGGACAGTGACAGCCGTTACTAGCTTGGTGGGAACCGATGATATGATATTTGAAAAGATTCGGGATTTGGTATTGGGTGAAGACATTCGCCGGAGAGGTACTCTGTCGGGATCTTCTTCTGAGATGTTACATGTTGGCAAGAAAGGGAATAGCAGGAATAGTGGCAAGGGTCGTGGTAGGAGTCCTTCTAGAACTCGGCCGAGTGTGCGTTGTTGGGACTGCAATGAGACAGGGCATCTTAGGAGTTCGTGTCCTAATAAGAAGAACTCCGATGAAGGTTTGAATTCTGCTTTTAAGAGTGCTTCTGATTCAGATGATGGTGATACACTGGTACTTAGTAGTGCGAAACATTGGGTCATGGATTCTGGTGCATCAGTTCATGCCACCCACAGTGCTGATTGCATGCAGGATGTTAAAAAAGTCAATTTTGGCAAGGTTAGGCTTGGAAACGGTAAGGTTCTTGATGTGACTGGCATAGGTAATGTTGTCTTGGATACTTCTTTCGGTACTACCTGAACTTTGCTTAACGTGAGGGTCGTTCCAGAGCTAAAAACAAGTTTAATCTCTGTTGGGCAATTGGATGATCAGGGTTTTGATGTGAAGTTTGGTGGAGGAAAGTGGACGGTGTTCAAGAAACATCGAGTTATTGCTAGGGGTTTCAAGAAAAGTTCGTTGTATCTTGTGCCTGTTCCGTCTGGGGAAGTGACCACCCCTGTTAAGACGAACGCCAAAGTTGGGCTCGCTGATTCAGTAGTTAAACGAGTTCAGTCGACGGTAAAGAACTCCGGGACTCCAGGTAATCTGCTTGAGCGTATTCGGAAGTCTGAACGTGTACGGGAGTTTCGTGACAGTGGGAGTAGCTCGACACAGTCAGGGAATCTACGTTGGGTTCGAAAGACTAGAGATCCGAATGAAATCTCTCATGAGAAGTTATCGTCATGGAGAGTGTTCCTCTGAGAAGTCCTGAATCTAATTTATGGGAGTCAGATGGGATTGAGGATGTGAAGCTGAGGTTTGCTAAGACTGTGTTGGGGCCATCCGAGGCTCCAACGGGGACTTCTGTTTAATAAGTGGGGGTCCGCTGCAACTAGGTGTGCTATGGTTTGAAGTTTGGTTTGTTCGTTGAGCTAGACCTGTTCTTTTGTTCCATGTGTTTTGGGATTACTGTCTTGATCGGGATATTGTTTGCTTGAATGGCGGGCTGAAGATTTTCGCAAGGCCTTCAAGTGGGAGATTGTTGGACGTGAAGGCCTTTTGGGCCAGTTTTGGCCTTAGGGCCAGTTTAGTTTAAGTGTTTAGGGGCCTTATTAGGTTTCCTTGTTCACCAAGTTTTAAACCCTAGTTGTTCTCTTATATATACTGGTCTATTGTATTGCAATTCTGTGTCATTCAGAGCTTAATAAAATCCCTAAGTTGCAGTCGTGGATTATTTCACACACTGTGTGAGATACCACGTTATATTCTCGTGTTCTTCTTCTTTAATTTTCTGTTTTGCTTCCGTTGTGCAACCCTACTGTTCCTAACATTTAGATGTAAACAATGGCTCATTTTTGCCAGTGTGCTTCATGATCTGAGAATCAACCGTCATTTCTGTCAAGGATTTAATCAATGGTCTTTAGATCATAGTAATCACTTTGAGGATTTGCCATATCATGATTGTCAAAGTTGTCTTATTTTAAATGTTTGACTTGTAAATAGTCAACCCCCTCCTTTCTGCAAGTAGGCTTTATGATGATACAGTTGTCCCTTTTTGTCTGATGAAAGAATCGACCCTTTATATCAGTATGCTATCAGGCATAACGGTATGGTATCTATGTCAGACTTGTGTTATTGAAATATGTTCATGTGTTAATTGTTTGCTGCTGCTAAATACAGAGGAGATGGTGAACCTCTTAATGATGTTTTAAAGGAGATCATAGCTTCCAACAGACAAGTCCTTTTATTAAATTTGACGAGATTTACGTTCTAGTTGGTGTACGTCACCAATTATACTTTTTTTTATAAAGTATTTTCTGTTTTCGTTGTTCATTTCATAATGAAATTGTTTATTGAGTGTACCGGAGGTTCTGATGGAGCAATGCGTGCAGGAATTGTAGGTGAGCTTCAATGTTTTGGAGCAACCACATTAAATCTTTATAAAAGAGAATCCTGCTCCAAAGAGTATGTTTCAACCAGTATTCTGTGATCAGCCGTCTGCCCGTTTGTTGAATCCATTTTTAGTGGACTTCAACCATCGTAAGCAGTTTGAACTTCATCACGGGGTCAAAATATCTGATGATGCTCTTGACTCTTATGTCTGCAACTGTTCTTTCTGATCGATACAAAACAGAATGATTTTTGCTTGATAAAGATTAGATTGCCAGAACACCACTCCTGCCTCAATGTATATTTTTATTCATTTTTGGATATCATATATAGAAAATTATTAAATGTAAGTAGGTTTTGATTAGAAATTTGGCACCACTTGGATCAAACTCACATTGGAGTCAACTTAATAATTGGTCTAAATGAACTTTCTTCTCATTACTACAACAAGTGATCTTCTAAATGAATCTACTGCAAAAATAAAGTTTGGGATTACCACTAGGCCACTGAACCAAACAGATCGAGCAGTGTTGACACTTGAGATGGAGAGAATTTCTCAAGAAAGCTAGTCTCATAAAGCATCCAAAAAAGATCCGACTGAGATTGAAAGTCATTTAGAATCTTTGAAAGTGAAACAAGAAGAGGTCATTGACCAATGGAAGCGTGAAAGCATGCTGATGACCTGCATACGGCCAGTAAAAAACGAGGTAATTAACACTCTCAATTCAGCTAACATCAATTGTGGAGGTGGCAATTTCATTCAGTTTACTTACCAATGGGTCGATTTGGGTTGTGTTTATTAGAAACTGAATTGAAGATGAATTTGAGAGAAAAATGAGAGAGAAATGATTTGGGGGGAAAATTGTATATTCTGTATTATGTAAAAATTATATACAAAATACATATATATGGGGGTCTTGGTAACCGCCCCTCTGACTTTGACTTTCTGTTACAAACTATTGCCATATGACATTTCCAGTCCCTTAACTTATGTACATAACTAGAAAACATTACATTGAATTAAACTCCTAGCAACTAAATCCTTCATTTTGGTACTACATCTTCTTGCATTGCATGAGTTTATTGTAGATGTAGCTTTTGTATTTTCTTCTGCCAGTGTGGTCTTTGTGTTTTCTCCTTATGATACATGTAATGTATCATCATCCCCCCCACAAGTTGAGAGGCTGTAAGGATTGCAGCAACTCAACTTGGAAAGACAAGCATAGTGGAGGGCCTTTGGAAGACCTTTGGTAAAGATATCTGCTACTTGCTGTTTAGAGGGAACAAACTGTGGAGTGATGTGTCCAGATTTAATCTTCTCTCTGACAAAATGGCAGTCCAGCTCTATGTGTTTTGTTCTAGCATGATGGACAAGATTGGAAGCCAAAGCAATAGCAGAAGCATTGTCACATAACATCAAAATAGGAGTAGGGATGGAGACTTGAAGATCTTTGAGGAGACATGTGAGCCAAGTGACCTCACATGTACTGTCTGCCAGTGCTCTGTACTCAGCTTCAGTTGATGATCTGGACACAACTGATTGTTTCTTTGATTGCCAGGAGATGAGACTTGTTCCTAGAAAGATAGCAAATCCAGATACAGATCTTCTGGATATTGGGCAAGTTGCCAAATCAATGTCACAATAGTTTGTTAATTCAAGGCTGTTAAGAGTAGGAAAGAAGAGACCTTGGCCAGGATTGAGTTTGATGTATCTCAAAACTCTTGTAAGTGCTTTCATATGGGCATCAGTTGGAGCATGAGTAAATTGACTTAGGAATTGAGCTGCAAATGCAAGATCAGGTCTGGTAATTGTAAGGTATATCAATTATCAACTAGAGTTCTGTACATAGTAGAATCTGCAAGAGGAACACCACTGGTTGAAGTAAGCTTGATGGATGGATCAATGGGAGTGATTGCTGGTTTTGAATCATCAAGTCCAGCATGAGTGATAAGGTCCAATGCATATTTTCTCTGACTCATGGGTATACCACTGGAATTTCTGAGAAATTCAATCCCAAGATAAAAATGCAGGGCACCCAAAGTTTTGATATTGAATTTGTTATGAAGATGAGTCTTAACAGTATCAAGAAGAGATTGATTGGTGCCACATAAAAGAATGTCATCTACATAGACAAGTAGGGCAATGAAATCTGTGTTGTGGGTATAAGTGAGGAGGGAAGTGTCTGCATAACTTTGCTTGAAACCAATAGTAGACAGAAAGGTAGTTAATTTGGTAAACCACTGTCTATTTGCTTTTTTCAACCCATAAAGAGATTTGATGAGCTTGCAGACAGTATTGGGTGGCAGATCATGATAGTATCCTTTAGGTACAACCATATATACCTCTTCATGTAGGTCACCATGCAAAAATGCATTGTTCACATCTAGTTGTTCAATGAGCCAACCCTTTTGTACAGCAACATCCAACATAGTCCTAACTATGACCATTTTGGCTACATGTTCAAATGTTTCTTTATAATCAACACCTTCTTGCTGTGTAAAACCCTGTGCTACCAGTCTAGCTTTGAACCTCTCCATACTACCATCAGCATGATGCTTTATTCTGTAGACCCATTTTCAACCAATTGGATGTTTTCCTTCAGGTAGAGTGGTAAGTACCCAGGTTTGATTGCTTTCCAGGGCTTTGATTTCTTGAGTCATGGCTTCAATCCATTTAGGATCCTTGGAGGCTTGATGATAATTCTTTGGTTCAGTGTGTTTATCTATGAGGTGAACAGAGTTAAGGGAAGGATAAGACATATTTGTGTAATTGAGATAGTTGGAGATTGGGTATTTAGAAAAGATTGAGTTGACCTTGTCTGAGGGAAGTTGATAAGAATAGCCTTGGAGTTTTGTAGAAACAATCTTGTTTCTAGTAGATTGTCTAAGTGGTGGAGGGGGTGGAGAATTTTGTTGATTGACAGGAGAAGAGATAGGAGATGGAGTGTCAATATATGAAGAATTAGATGAGGGTGAAGTTGGAGCAGGACTGTGTGGTGGAGAAATTGGATTGGGAATAGAAGAAGACGGAGGAGGTGGTGGTATGTAAATTGGTGAGAATGAAGTGGGAGTGGTAGTAGTTGATGTTTTGGAAGGAGTTATGTGAAAGGGAAAAACAGTTTCATGAAATGTAACATGTCTACTAACAAAAGTAGTATGATTTTCCAGGTTATATAAGAGATATCCTTTCTGGTTTTGTGGATAACCAAGTAGGACACAAGAGATTGCCCTTGGTGCAAGTTTGTCACTTGCATGAATAGAGGCAAAGCATTGACAACCAATTGTTCTGAGATGTGCCAAAGATGGCTGCTCTTTGTAGAGCAGTTTATATGGACTTTTGAAATTTAGTACACTACTGGGCAGTCTATTAATAAGGTATGTGGCAGCAAGTACTGAATGACCCCATAAATGAATTGGAAAATTTGCCTGGAACCGAATTGCTCTGGCCATTTCTAAAAGATGTTTGTGCTTTCTCTCTACCCTATCATTCTGTTGTGGTATATATGGGCAAGAGGTTTGATGAATGATGCCATGGTGTTGGAAGAAAGAAGTGAGATCAGAATTGGTGAATTCTGTCCCATTATCACTGCGGATAGTTTTGAGTTTTGTTTGAAATTGTGTGATTATGTATGAGTGGAAAAGTTTTAGAGTAGATGATACATGAGTTTTAGATGGTAACAAATATACCCATGTAGCCCTAAAGTAATCTGTTGAGTCCCAATGTTCATTGTAAATTTGGTGATGACAAATCTGATAGATAAACACTTAGAAATCTTTTGGTTCTTGTAATCTGATCTGGGTCAGACTAAGCTGGCACAGCTTACGATCTGTTTCTGACCCAGATCATGCTTCATGTTTTGTAATGGTAATCTTATGGAAGCAAGTATTGTTCAAGCTGCATCAACAATGTTTATAGCATTCAATCCAAGTCGTAGAGGAGGATTGAAGATAAAAGACCAAGCTGGTAGCGGAAGTCAGCTTGGGATTAGCAGTCAGCTTGGAGATACTTAGGCAGATTGGTGCTTTGACAAACGGCCCAATCTGTGTCTGACAATCAAGTGAAGATAACAACCTGGATTGAAGATAAGGACAAATGACGTGACTAGGAAGAATCCTAGGATCCAGGTTGGTGGTTGGATTTACATATGCGTGTCCATACTCTTATTAGATGATAAAGAATGAATGGCAGTACTTTGGGGACCATAAGTACTATGAGAAGGCACGGTCAAATATTCCTTTGTCATCCAGTAGAAGAAGAATACGTGGCTTAATTGGATACCAAGTGAAGAAGGGCTTTCGCCTATAAAAGCCTCAATCCTTGATTGCATATGTGTGGCATTCCTGAGAATCATTCTTCACACAAGTTTTCTTTGCTCTTACACACAACTTAGTCTGTTTGAGATCAACTTGGGCTGATTCTCTTGAGTAGAAACTTATTGATTGTAGTTTGTCATTTCAAAGGGTTGTTTAGATATCTATAGGCTATCTTGTTTCCGCAACAACCCTGTAATTCTTTGTATAGATTATTTCTTAATAAAGGATTACATTGAAAACTATAATCAGTGTTCAAGAATGTTTCATTTACTTTACTGCTTTACTGTTTTAATGATTCTTGTTCTTTACTTACTTAATATATAAACTGAATCCTTAAAACGTTTTATTTAAAAGTATGTAAAGATCGAAGAAAGTTGTATTCACCCCCCTCTACAACTATTCCGTGTACAATATACTTTGGTATATTGATACACTGTGGGACGTATCAATTGGTATCAGAGCAGGGGTTAAGAATTAACTTGGCTAGATCCTTGCTTATTTTCTTTAATAGTAAAGCATTATGCCATCCTATATTGATAATGGTTCTTCAACCAGACCACCCATGTTTGATAAAGATGATTTTGTAAGTCCCAACTCAATAGATGGTACTACCTGAAGACACCTCAATGTCGATGGTGGAGTTACTTTGCAATATAAGCACTGAACTGGAGACGACCAGTTACAGGAGTATATACCAAGTTCTAGATAGATTACTTATTTAAGTGACAATAAGTAAAGAACAATGCAATAATACAAATAACTTGTAAAGTAAATTGGCGAGACAATATGTAATTTTCAAGTGTAATTTATTTATTAACTTTAAATAAATTACAAGGTTGTTGCGGAACCAAGATAATACAAAGTATGTAAATATCCTAACAACCTATGAACTACAATTGATCTACACTTGGAATTTCTCTAAACAATCGAAACACTTAAAGTTGTGAAATGTTCCTTTTTACGATTGAGAGAATATTGCACAAGTTCACCAAGAATATTGCAGGTATGCAAAGTGTGAAGTTTTCACTTGTTATTCTTGTTGTGCAATGACTTGTATTTATAGGCAAAGTTAACATTGGGATGTTAACTTTGGCCGTACAAATGTGGTTGAGAGCATTTAAGGAATAGCATTTAATTCCTTAAAATGCAGTGTAAAGTTGCAGTATAAAGCAAATTTATTCAACCAGCTTTATGTACCTTTTATTACTTAAATAATAAGATAAATCTTATTATCCGGGTAAAAGCACATAAAGCATAAAAGTCAATTCCTCGTAATCAGTGTAAAGCTTTGTAAGAGCTTTCCATTGATGGTCTCCAGTTTGTAACTGACTAGAATGTCAACTGGGCTTCGCTGCCATTGTCATTCTCTATCTTCCACTTGTTGTCTTCGACTTCAACTGGAAGGATTCTTCAACTGGTCAGTTCTCAACTGGAGGAAGTCTTTAGTTGCGTTGACTGTACGATGCAACTGGACTTCAATATATTTCTGGACAAATCTTCTGGGTCTCCAGTTTCACTGAGTCTCCAGGTGCAACTGGAGACTGGCCAGTTTCACTAAAACTGGTCCTAACAAATTCCCCCTATTTGTCTAGAAATATTGGCAAGTCTTTTTCAGTCCTTGTATCTGTACAAGTGTGAACTGAAGAGACTTGTTCGATTAAATCTATCTAAGTTTTCCAAGGCATTTTTATAGATCAATAAATGCCTTGGGTTTTTCTTTTAAGTTTGTTAGATCTAATCTATTATCTACCTTGTGGTTACAAACTGGTAACTTCATTTATACAAGGAAATGAAATTTAAACAAGTTACAGAATGTAAATAAAATACAAGTAGATACAATGAAAAGAGAACTTAATGAGATGGCCCTTCGCCAGTTCTTCTTCTCTTGGTCACTGAAGAGATAGGCTGAGAGTCTTCAGGATCAATATTCAACTTTAGCTCCAGATTTTCTTTATGTTGAATCTTTCCCTTTAAGAAGTTCACCCATGCTTTCTCAAACCTATTCTTTTGTTCCTTGGCATCCAAAACATTCACCATTTCAACCCATTCAGTGAACCCATACTGCATTGCACCAGGATTGTCAGTTTTAACCAGTGGCCCTCTGGTATAACTAACTTCAACTTGAAAGTGCTTGGTACCTGGCTTAATGGTTACATTAACATCATTGATAGTCCCACTATGTCTTCTGGTTGCCATGATCTGGGAGTAATAGCTTCTTGCTTCAGATTCATTTGTTATTTTAATACTCCCAGCTCCAGCAGCCAGTACAACAGACTTGATGTCATCATTTGATACTTCACCAGCTGGTTCAATGAAGGTTCTAAGGTCAGCATCTCTGGTCAGTGGTCTTCTTGGTTGAGGGATCCTCCTTGGTGGATTCAATACCTTTTTCACAACCTTCTTAACATGTTCAATTCTTTTTAGAATCCCACTGGCCCTATTCTCCTTTGCCTTCTCCACTGATATATTCAAACTTCTGGCATCAAATTCAGCTTCATCATCAGGATAGTGTCTGTCCAGTTCAACATCAAGCATTTCTTTCAACTGGTCAACTATCCTGAGATCATTCTTAACTCTGGCATACTCCTCCTTAGTGATTCCCAAAAGATGAGCATCACTAATATCAAGCAATTTAATCTGTGCAAGATGTGCTTTGGCTTCAGCTTGGTTTCTTTGTTTCATCTTCTTTCTTTCTTTAATTTCAATGCCAAGTCTAGCCAATCTTCTGCTATCACTTTCTGAAACTGGAGGAAGTACATCAGCATTGCCAGTTTCCAACATAGGTACATCAGTGGCCGGATGGGCAGATACATCAGATGCCAAACCTTTTCCTTTATCCAAAACATTCCCCCTAACACTTATATCACCAGTTCTTTGCTCACCAGCTTCAGTACTGGCAGCCACAATCATTTCCCTCCCAGATTGATTTCCAGATGGAGTGCTTTCAGTTGCAATTGGTGCAAGAACTGCACTTCTTTCCCCCTTGGCAGCATCTAGATCTGCCCTAATCACTTCCCATTCAGAATGGTGAGTTGGCAACCGGTCAAGAGGCTGCCATGATTGCATGTTCTTGCATTCTTTGAAGATAGTGCACATCATCCTGAAAGATCTCCAAAGGTGGTTGGTTTCTTTAGACTGGGTCAGAACATTAGCTGCAACTTGTTCCTGACCAGTTTTCAATTCATTTAAAATCTTGGAATCTTCATCCAAACCAGAAACCACCTTATCCTTCACTTCTTCATCCTTCTTCTTCAAACTTTCTACTTCAGTTGTCGGTTTATCCAAAGATTGAGCATGAAGTGATACCTGGGTGTTCAAGTTATCAATGCTGCTCCTCAACTGGTTGATCTCATTTGTGAGTGGGTCCAGATCAACCTGAGGAGTGGCCAGCTTGGTGATCTCAGACATCACCTTTTCTATCAACTGTTGTTCTCTAGCACCCAGCGTATCATCTATCTTTTGACCAACTGAAGTCATTAACTGCTGCCCAAGTTCAGTCACATTCAACCCAGGCTTGTCAACTAGTTCTTTTACTTGTTTTTCAATCTCCCTTAAGTCCACTTCTGATGTTCTAACAGTGTTGCCCAGCAAGTTGGAGATTGAGGTTGTGACCTTGGACTGAGTGAGGTCAAAGGCTTCTTTTAAAGTACCTGCCAGATTGTTGCAGCCAGTGACCAACTCATTCAGCTTCTTCAACACCAAGTCTTCATTAGATGAAAACTTGTTAATCCCCAGATCAACCACTTTAATATTGGTCAAGTGATCCTTGTGGTATCTGGAGAAAGACTTGGTGTTTTTGTCAAGTGTCTTTTGAATCTCCTCCACCCTGGTGAGAAGGTTTTGGAGATCGGCTTGTACAGAGACAACTTGACTGTCCAGTGACGGAGGAGAAGGTGTCACTGGACCAGCAGCAGTTTCTACTGGAGCAACTGGAGGAGGCAAACTTAGAGAAGTCTCCCCAGTTGTCAGTCCAGCAGTTGAAGAAATAGTAGGAGTGGTGGTAGAAGAAAGGACTGGAAATTCAATGTGTTGTTCATGCTGAGAATGCTCAGGTGTGAACAACGGCGGCGGTGGGGGTGGCATTTCTCGAAGGAGTGAGAATTGCCCAGATGGTGAAAGTGCCATACGTCTGTTTCCAGACATATAGTTATAAGTTGGGAATGGAATATCTGTAGGCTCATTTTGTTGGGATGGTGAAAGTGAAATTGATGCATCTGGAAGCGAGACTAGAGATGAAGGGTTTTGATCTTGTACAGCAGAATCAAAAATCTCCAAGTCTGAAGCAGTTCCTTCAGAATCCGAAGACTCTATAAGGATTTCCTCGTCATTAACATTCATGTCCAGATCCATGAATGTAACTGAGGGCTGACCAGAAGGGTCAGTCTCCAAATGACCTTCCCCAGTTTCCTGGTTGGGTGCATCTGTTGGAGGATCAGATACCGAGGTATCTTTACCAGGGATAGATGTTATTGGAGTTGCTTCAGTTATAGTTGCTCTATCCTCAACCATAACATTAGACGAACTGGAGGGTCCCTCATTATTTTGAGGCCCGCCCGGTTGTCTTTCTGACTCATCTTCGATTGGTGCATCAGTTTTATCGAATGCCAGCCGCATTCGATCTGGAATCTCGACCTCTCCAGCTTCAGATACTAGAGAGTCTAAATTCCTTAACAAATCTGGGACAGTATAAGGTGAATCTGTACTTAAGTATGCTTCACTGTCCAGAATTTGTTGAAAGTAGAGAGAGAGAAACCTTGAGAAGGGGATACAAACTCCCCTGGTGCCCTTCAGTTTTTGTACTAGGCTTCTAAATAGGATATCAGCAAAGTCTACTCTCAATCCATTCCACAAGCAGTATGCCATCTCTGCTTGTGCGGAGTTAATCTGGTCAAGACCACCAGAACTCCCACCCATACTCTCCACCAGGTGGATGAAAAAATACCTCCATGAAGGTGTAAGACCCTTCATGGTCATCGCACCCTTTGTCTTCAAAACCCCTTTCTCCAAGCACTCCTTATGTCCCATTTCAAGGAGGACTTGGCGAAAATTAACGTTTGGGGGTAAGACAACTGGAGATTCACCCTCTCTCCAGTAGTTGAGGTGTAAGGCATCCCTCAACACGTCAGCGGATAAGGTACACTGGATTGTTCCACCTTTTAATGTAAAAGTGATGGAAGAACAATCGGAAGAAAGAGTGGCAGTGTACCAAAACTCACACAAGTAGTCGTGAAACATCTTGCGTGGGTTTAGAGAGAATGAGGGTCCTATTGGAGAATCCTTCAAAAAATTTTGAATTCTTCCAATAAGGGTATTGGACCCTTGAGATCCTTGTAAACTCGCCATCGGATTATTTGGATTGAGTTTGATGAGCGAAGTGTTACTAGGAGCACCAGATGCCGGTTTGACATCTGGTGAAGGGGCATATGGAACAGTTAAGAGATTTACGTCTCTTGAACGGGATGATTTAGGAGCATTTGAAAATGAAATTGAAATTTAGGAATTAGGGTTCTTGATTTATGAAGCAGAGAGAGAAATGAAGCAATTTTAGATGATTGGGAAGTAAATGAAAGAATGTGAAGGAAAGTAAATGTGTTCGGAGTAAATAAGGGTATTTATAAGGAATTCAAGATCCCAATGTAATACCAAAAATTATATTTTATTAACAAAATCAATTTTGTAGATATTTTTACAAAATAAGTTTGAATTTTGAAATAAAAACATAATTAATTGTGTCAGCATTAAATGCTACGACGGCTTATCTTACCCACGCACCCACTAACATTAATTTTCCCAATACAAACAGTGTTCATTTACCAAAATGACTTTAAACACGTCAGATGACGATACCAAGTGGTTTAAAACACTCGAGTACCATCACGTGTCACAAATATTGACCAAGTATTTCTAACGTTATAAAAAAAATAAGACAAGACTGAAGCTGGTCACTGGAGGATTAGTCCAGTGCCAGTTTTCAACTGGAGAGTTCTCCAGTTGCCATTTTCAAACAAAAACGAATTTTAGTCAGAAAATTATTTTTGAGTCTTTCCCCCTAAAATGATGATCCAGAAATCGATTAGTGCCAGGATAGTATCACAAAGGCGTTCGATAGCCTGGCGAGCAAAGATTATCTGGACCTCCTCAACTGGAGAACTTCATCAGTGTCACTGACGCGTTTAATAACAAAGAAATCTCTAGTTTTAAGGATTTAACATTCCCAGTTCGCTGATGAGATATTTAAAGGTTTTCTCATCAAGAGGTTTTGTAAAAACATCAGCTAACTGTTTGTCAGTGAGGATGAAATGTAATTCAATGTCTCCTTTCATAACATGATCGCGAATAAAATGATACCTGATGTCAATATGCTTTGTCGTGGAGTGCATCACTGGGTTGTGAGATATAGCAATTGCACTGGTGTTGTCACAAAAGATTGGGGTCCTTGTATACTTTTGACCATAATCTAGTAACTGGTTCTTGATCCAGAGAATCTGGGTACAGCAACTGGCCGCAGAAATGTACTCTGCCTCAGCAGTGGACATAGAGACTGAAGTCTGCTTCTTGCTGGTCCAACTTACCAGTTTTCCTCCAAGGAAATAACAACCACCAGTTGTTGATTTTCTATCTATCTTACAACCTGCATGATCTGAATCTGAATAACCCATTAGATCTAATCCTGAGCCTTTGGGGTACCAAAGACCAAGATTAGGACACCCTTTCAGGTATCTAAAGATACGCTTAACAGCGTGCAAGTGTGATTCTTTAGGGTTAGCCTGAAACCTGGCACATAGACATGTTGCAAACATTATATCTGGTCGACTGGCAGTTAAATACATCAGTGAACCAACCATACCACGATAGTCAGTTATGTTCACTGGTTTGCCAGTTGGGTCAGAGTCCAAATTTAATGGTGCTGCAATATGTGTGTTTTTCGATGGGATTGAATCATATTTGTATTTTCTTAACAAATCTCTGACATATTTTCCTTGGTTTATGAAAATTCCATTTTCAGTTTGCTTAATCTGAAGACCTAAGAAAAATGTTAATTCACCCATTAAACTCATTTCATACTCAGATGACATGATTTTAGAAAACTTTTTACACATTGCATCATCAGTTGAACCAAATATAATGTCATCAACATAAATTTGTACCAATAAGATATTACCTTTTTCTTTCAAGATAAATAAGGTATTATCTATTGCACCTCTTTGAAAGCCATTTTTAAGAAGATGTTTAGTTAAAGTATCATACCAGGCTCTTAGGGCTTGTCTAAGACCATACAAAGCTTTGTTCAGTCTATAGACCCAGTGAGGATGCTTCTCATCGATAAAGCCTGGAGTCTGCTTAACATACACAACTTCTTCCAATGTTCCATTAAGGAACGCACTTTTGACATCCATCTAGAAGACCTTAAACTGCAGATGGGCTGCATAAGCCAGAAATATTCTGATGGCTTCAAGTCTTGCAACTAGAGCAAAAGTTTCATCAAAGTCAACGCCTTCTGCTTGACAATAACCCTGGGCAACTAATCTGGCCTTGTTTCTTACAACATGGCCATCTTCATCCATCTTGTTTCGATAGACCCATCTAGTACCAATGGGTTCTTTCTTTAACCCTGGTGGACAAGGAACAAGCTCCCATACATTGTTCCTTTCAAACTGGACGAGCTCTTCTTGCATAGCTTCCACCCAGCTTGGGTCTGCCATAGCCTCATCAATCTTCTTTGGTTCAATTAGTGATAAGAAGGTGACGTTTAAGCATTGCTCACTGGTGGCTCTTCTAGTCTGAACCCCACTATTTGGATCTCCCATAATCTGTTCAATTGGATGTGCTTGAGTCCATCTAGTATATTGACTAGGCTGGTGTAAAACAATATCAGTGGAAGTCACCTGGCGATCTTCTTCAGTTGCAGTAGCTTCTGGAGGAGGATCGGTCTAAACTACTTCTACATCCTCATCAGAGTCAATGAGGTCACGATTTGTATCATGAAATTCTTCATTCAAAGGCATTTCTTGAAGAACTGGAGAAGTTAGAGTTTGAACTGGTGCTGATATTGGAGTGGCACGTACATCAGATCCAATAACCAATTCTTGTGGTAAGTTGAAATTGATGGAGGGATAGAATGATGTGTCACTGGTGGTGTTCTTCTTCTTAACTAGTTCCAATTTGTTGTAACTGGAAACATCTTTTGGTGAAACAGCTGACTGATGAACTTGGTCAGTTTCGCCAAAATTGATTGGAACGACTGGAGTAATATCAAGGCTTGGTCTCTTGTTGATTGCTTCAGTTGATTCGTCGAATGTGACATGAATTGTCTCATGAACCTTTTGGAGTCTATAATTATAAACTCTAAAGGCCTTTCGAATATCTGAATAACCTAAAAATACCTCTTCATCAGCTTTTGCATCAAACTTTCCAAGCTGACTGGAATCGTTTAAAATATAAACTGGACAATCAAATACATGAAAGTATCCAATATTTGGTTTACGATTCCTGAGTACTTCATAGGCAGTCTTCTTATGTCTCTTGATGTAGACTGACCGGTTTTGGGTGTGACAAGCAGTTGCAACTGCTTTAGCCCAGAAACTGGTGGGAAGACCTGATTCAGATAGCATACTTCTGGCTGCTTCTATCAGTGTGCGATTCTTTCTTTCCACAACTCCATTCTGCTCTGGAGAGTGTGCTGATGAGAAGTTTTGAGAGATGCCAGTGTCATTGCAAAATGTTTCAAGTACCTTATTTCGAAATTCAGTACCATTATCACTTTGCAACTGACAGACTTTTCGAGTATACTTGAGTTCAATTCTCTTGATGAGAGAGATGATTTCAGCAGGTGCATCACTTTTGGATCTGAGGAATCCCACCCAATAGTATCTGGTGAATTCATCGACCACAACTAGAGTGTATTTCTTCCCAGCTCTAGTTTGAACATTCACTGGACCAAAGAGATCCATATGTAGCATGTGAAGAGGTTCAGTGATGCTAAAGTTTTGTCTAGTTTTGAAACTGGCCCTTTTCTGCTTGCCCATCTCACACCCTGGACATGGCTTTTCTTTATTAAAAGAAATCTGAGGTATCCCATCAACCAGTTGTTTGCGAGACAACTTGTTAATATTTTTAAAATTAAGATGGGATAATCTTTTATGCCACAGCCAGTTGGTGTCCTCATTAGCTTTGGTATAGAAGCACTGCTCTTTTGGAGCTGGTTCCATATCCATGATGTACACATTACCTTTTCTTGGTGCAACCATCACCACTTTCCAATCCTTGTTAAATATGGTGCCTTGAGCAATATCGAACAAAACTTTGAAGCCATCATCACAAAGTTGGCTGAAACTGATCAGGTTGTATTTCAAACCATTCACAAATGTAACTCTTTTGAATTTGACTTGCCCGTTATTGAGCACACCATATCCTTCAGTCTTTCCACTTTGATCCTTACCAAACGTCACTGTCGGTCCATCTTGGACAGTGAATTCTTCAAGCAGGGGCTTACATCCGGTCATAGTCAGGCCGGCAGCGCTGTCCAGATACCAGATATTCTTCTTTCGATCGCCCTGCACACCCATAAAAATCATCAGTTATTTTTGTGAACCCATCTTTTCTTGATGGGTTCACTGGACTTCTCTACAGAAGTCACAGTTGATTGTTATGGAGGTAAACTGAAGACTACATCTGGATCTTTTTCACCAGATCCAGGTGCAGGAGTAAAAACGATTGGTATTTGATACCTACTCCCCTTTTTCTTATCAGATTTAGTTCCAGATGAAACATTCTTTTGTTTTGGTTTTGAAGGGGGTTTAATATTTTGTTTTAAAACTGGAGGTGATGAACCTCCTTCCAGATTTTTAATCCGGGCAGTACAACTCTGAACCTGTCGAGACAAAAGTTGGAGTTGACTTTCCAGTTTAAACAAAATATCTTTTTCATCAGGCAGCTGAACCTTGGACCTTGGTTTAGCTGGAGTTTTAGTCTTTTGGGTCTTGGGCACCTTAGACTTTTGAGGTAAAGGCTTGTTACCAGTGGCCTTTTTAACTGGAGCATTAGCCTGTTTGGCTCCAGGTTTAACCTCAATGGGGGTGGTCTCAATGGGTTCAGTTTCAACAGCTTCAGGTTGATCATAAGAAGTTTCAACCCTGAGAGCTGGAGGCAATGCATGAAGATCTGGTATGAGAGCTGCCATCTCCAGATCTCCAGATTTCCATGCATTCTTCTGGGCATCAATAGTTCTAGAAAATGCATCAAAGTTCTTTCCAGATGCTTTTACCCATGACTTGATAATCTTTTGTTCTTTTTCAAGATCAGAAAATAATTTTTGATTATCAAGTTCCAAAGCCTCAATTTTTAAAACTGACTCCTTGAGAGCCAACTGGATACTTTGTAAATCATTCAGTTGTGGTTTAACATTGTTTAGTTCAATTAAGATAGTGTCAAGATATCTTTCACTATCTGCTCTAACAGTTTCCACAAAAGCCAAATCACCACTTAATGATTCAGCAAGGTCCAGTTTCAGTTCAGGGTCAACCTGATTGTCATAATCACATACCTTCTTTAAAATGATGTCCACCCATCTTCCAGTGATGACATCTTCTTTTGCCACATGCTGCTGTTGATCTTCCAAGGCCATGAAACACATGTCCCTTTCCTTTCCTCTTCTTCATCAGCTGATGAGTCATCAGAGTACTCCCATTTTCCCTCAGTTTGTGCCATCAAGCACTGATTCTTATCTTTTTCCATGGACAGGAGGGCAATCTGGGCCTTAAGCTTCTTATATTTAGCTTTGTAGCTATCATCAGGCCGATTGAAATTAGGGACAGGGGGGCCAGTTTGGTTGTTCATCTGACTAGATTTGCATTCCTTCATAAAATGACCTTTCTTACCGCATTTATAGCAGTTAAGATTGGTTTTATCCAGAGAGCTGGAGCTGGAAGCATTGTTTGGGCCATTAAATCTTTTAGATTTATGCTTAAACCTGTTAAAGGTTTTAGCAATCATGGCTACCAGATCATCATCGTCAGTTTCATCACAACCATCACTGATTTCAGTGGTCAGGCCAGAGTTCAAGAAACTGCTTAACATCTCCTTCATTGAGTGTACCTGGACACTCTCTGCAGACATTAAAGTAGTACAAGGTCGCTCAGTTACACTAGCAACCTTGGGACTCTGGGCATGGTTCATGGCATCCTGCTCAGCCACCAGTCTCGCAGCATTATTATCTTCAGTGAATCTGAAGGCTCCATAGAGCGATGCAAGAGTATGGCTGTGCAGGGTTTTACCTTGTCTTAAGACAAGAACCATATTTTCCCATTTGGAAGGAAGAATATCATAAAACTTCTCAAGAAGAATATCCTTATCCTTCTCTACACCCAAGCCTCTCAGCTGATTAATGAGGCTAGAAAATCTGGTGTATGTACCAGTTAGACTTTCATTGGGCAGAGCAAAGAAGGATTCATACTTCTTGTTCAAGGCAACCTTTCTGGTGACAATAGTGTCATCACCTCCTTCAAACTGAATAACTAATTCATCCTACATTGACTTGGCACTGGGGAACAACACAAGTGTTGGAATTAGATCTTCAGGAACAGCTCCAAGGATCATGTTCTTGAGTCTGGTGTCCAGATCTACAAGTCTACGATCCTCATCAGACGAGTGGTCTTCGAGCTTTTCTCTTGAACCTCTTCTTCCAGTTGGATCTAGAAGAGGACTTACCCCAAGAGACATGGGTATATATGGTCCATCCTTAAGGATTTTCAACATATACCTCTCTATCCCACCAAAATGCAAAAGCATTCTAGCCTTCCATGTACCAAAGGTCTCATTATTTCCATCAAATTTTGGAACAGGAGTGTTAGAATAATGTACATGGACATGATTTGGGGCAGTAGGAGGAGGAGGGTTAGTATTAACATTTTGAAAAGGTGGTGTATTAGTATTCAAAGGGTTTTCACCTTGACCAAAACCATCTCCACCTTCAGTAGTGTTCATCTTAGCAGATCTAGGCAAGTTTATTAGCCTTCTGCTCTGATACCACTTGTAAGTCCCAACTCAATAGATGGTACTACCTGAAGACACCTCAATGTCGATGGTGGAGTTACTTTGCAACATAAGCACTGAACTGGAGACGACCAGTTACAGGAGTATATACCAAGTTCTAGATAGATTACTTATTTAAGTGACAATAAGTAAAGAACAATGCAATAATACAAATAACTTGTAAAGTAAATTGGCGAGACAATATGTAATTTTCAAGTGTAATTTATTTATTAACTTTAAATAAATTACAAGGTTGTTGCGGAACCAAGATAATACAAAGTATGTAAATATCCTAACAACCTATGAACTACAATTGATCTACACTTGGAATTTCTTTAAACAATCGAAACACTTAAAGTTGTGAAATGTTCCTTTTTACGATTGAGAGAATATTGCACAAGTTCACCAAGAATATTGCAGGTATGCAAAGTGTGACGTTTTCACTTGTTATTCTTGTTGTGTAATGACTTGTATTTATAGGCAAAGTTAACATTGGGATGTTAACTTTGGCCGTACAAATGTGGTTGAGAGCATTTAAGGAATAGCATTTAATTCCTTAAAATGCAGTGTAAAGTTGCAGTATAAAGCAACTTTATTCAACCAGCTTTATGTACCTTTTATTACTTAAATAATAAGATAAATCTTATTATCCGGGTAAAAGCACATAAAGCATAAAAGTCAATTCCTCGTAATCAGTGTAAAGCTTTGTAAGAGCTTTCCACTGATGGTCTCCAGTTTGTAACTGACTAGAATGTCAACTGGGCTTCGCTGCCATTGTCATTCTCTATCTTCCACTTATTGTCTTCGACTTCAACTGGAAGGATTCTTCAACTGGTCAGTTCTCAACTGGAGGAAGTCTTCAGTTGCGTTGACTGTACGATGCAACTGGACTTCAATATATTTCTGGACAAATATTCTGGGTCTCCAGTTTCACTGGGTCTCCAGGTGCAACTGGAGACTGGCCAGTTTCACTGAAACTGGTCCTAACAGATTTCAGTGGGTGGAAAGGTCGAATGTCTTTGTTCCTTGAATCCATCGATAACAATATGCCTGACATCCTTGCGGATGGTCCTTACATTCCTACACAGACCCTTGTGGTCGATGCTGTGGTCAGAGATGGTCAACCAACCATTCCTGCCACAGTCAAATCTATTGTGAAGGATAAGGCAGATTGGGGGGATGAGGATAAGAGATTGGCAAACTTGGATGTGAAGGCTAGAAATTTCATTGTCCAAGCTGTGCCCAAAGATCTTTACCATTCTATTAAAATGTGTTCTACAGCTAAGAAAATGTGGGGTACATTGACTGTCATGTTTGAGGGTTGCTCTACTTCCATGGAATCCACAATAACTACTTTGACCAGGAGGTATGAGAGATTCTTCTCTTTGAGAAATGAATCCTTAACTGACACTCATACCCGCTTTAATACGTTAGTTAATGATTTAGTTGCTGTTGGAATAAATAAGAAAAATGAAGTTTTAAAGAGTAAATTTCTTGATTCATTACCACCTTAATGGAATAACTATATTTCATCTGTTAAGCCAAGTTCTGTTTATCATGATCTTGATCTCCCTGGACTCTTTGGTTTGCTCCATAACCAAGAGCGTTCAGAGGCTGAAAAGTTGATTGCTATGGGTGATTCTTATAGTCAGCTTGCTACTGCACTTGCTGCTTCAATGACTGAACACCCTAGCTCAATAAGTAATGAGATCATACCTTGTAATGATGAAGTTCCTGTGATTTCTAACACTAACTCTGTTTGTGCTGAATCTGAATGTGATGAATCTGATGGTGATGAACTAGCTAATGAAGTAGCTATGTTGGCTGAAAGGATCAGAAGGAGATCCTTTAGTAAGTTTAAAAGAAAAGGAAAAGCTGGCCAAGCTGATAAGACAAAGAAGCCATTTGACATGTCCAAAGTCACTTGTTACAAATGTGGCAAAACTGGACACATGGTTGGAGATTGCAGATCTAAAGAATCTTCTCAAGCTGTGTCATCCAAAGGTGGAAGAAGTGAAAAATACTCAAAGCTGGAGACAAAATACAAAGCCTTAAAAGCACAAGTAGCTGAGCTGAGTGAAAAGGTAAACAAAAGTGATAAGAGTCTGGTAGTCAAAGACTGGGCTGAAAGTGCCACTTCATCTGATGATGAACTGTATAAAGATGCCAAGTGTTTTATGGCTAATGAAGCTACTCAAAAGTTTGCTGAAGATCTAATGCAAATCCAACAGCAATCTAAGTCAGCTCACCAGGCATCTACCAGTCAGACTACTCCACCTGAGGTAATTTCTTTTTCCAATCTGTCTGATAATGAAAAACTGTCTAGATTAAATAGATTGGGTGATGAGGTTCTTTTACAAAAACACTTCAATCAAGAACTCAAAAAGGAAATATCTGTTTTGAAACTTGAAATCAGTTCTAAGAGTCACACCATTGAAAAACTGGAATCTGAAGTTAAAGCTCAAAAACAATTAAACTCTATTTTGGTTAAAGAAGCTAAAACTGCAGAAGAAAAGTTTTTGAAAATTAAACAAATAACTGAGTCATGGTGTATTTGTTCTAAAAGGACTGCTAAGTGTGTAAATATACAAATACCTCATCAGATCCAAGCTATTTTTGATGGTGATTATGATAGAGCCATAGCCATAAGTGAAGTATGTGCTATGGAGCCTTGTTATCAGCCTCCTTCACCACCCAAAGTCCAAACCAAAGGGAAAAAGTCTAAACCAATTAAGTTGGTTCAGAAATCTGGTATTGGGTTTAATGATCCTGAAACTATTGGTCAAACCATTGCTGAAGCTGTGTCTGAAGCTGATAGGGTCTTTGAGTTAAAACCTGAAGAAAGTCTTGACCTATCTAAGCTGACCATTTCCCAGTCTGTGTCAGATTCTAAGTCTAAAACAAACAATGGTAACTCAAAGAAAAACAAAAGAAAGGTTAGAGATCATAGTGTTCCAAAAGAAAAGATAAAGATTTCAAAGAATGAGAAGTCTGGTTCTCAAGGAAAATTGTCACAAACTAAATCTGTGTCTATTTCAAAAGATACCAAATCTGACTCTGACAAAATAATTTCAAAATATGTTGAGTCTAGAAATGGTAAGGTTTCAAATGATGTTAACTTTCTGAAAAATGTGTCTGATCCTAATGTTGTTGATCAAAGGAAGTTAAGAGCTGAATGTAAGAAATCTGGAATAGGCAAAGGATTTGCTAAAAAGGAAACTCTAAATGTTGCTAAAAAGAATTTTAAATCTGGTAAAGGACAGATCAAGCAACAATGGGTGTCCAAATGTGATAAGAATTTAAGTTATGTTTCCCAGTCTGAGTCAGACCAGATGGTCAACTCTGGTGAACCCATCTTTGGATGGGTTCCCAAAAATAACTAATCTCTTATTGAAAATGCAGGGCAATCATGAAGATAATACATGGCACTTGGACAGTGGGTGTTCCAAGCATATGACCGGATGTAAGTCCCTGCTATGTAGCTTTAGGATTCGCGCTGGTCCTAATGTTACTTTTGGAGATGACTCTCAAAGAAAGATTGAAGGATTTGGTTTACTTTCAAATGGTCCCCTTACTTTCAGAAGGGTCTCATATGTGAATGGTTTGAAGCATAATTTGATAAGTGTGAGTCAATTGTGTGATGCTGGTTATGAAGTGAGATTCAGGTCTGATAAGGGTATTGTTCTTGATTTAGAAGGTAATATTGTTCTTGTAGCAAAAAGGGATGAGTCTTTGTATTCTTTTGACATGAGAAAACCAACTGTAACAAGAGAAGTTTGTTTCATGTCAAAGACTCAAGATGAGCTGAACTGGTTGTGGCATAAAATGTTATCTCATATGAATTTCAAAGACATCAACAAGCTGTGTAAGAAAGAATTGGTGTCTGGTCTTCTTGTGATAAACTATGAGAATGACAAGCTATGTGGTGCTTGTGAGAAAGGCAAGCAACACAAAGCTACTTTTAAGTCTAAAACATGCTCAACCATTGATAATTGTTTGGATCTGCTTCATATGGATCTATTTGGGCCAATTAGTACTCCCTTATTCACTGGAATGAGATACTCTTTGGTTATTGTTGATGAATATTCAAGATACACCTGGGTTTTCTTTCTCAAGAACAAGAGTGAAGCTGCTGACAACATTATTCATTTTATCAAGCAAGCTGAAATTCTCTACAAGAGGCCTCTAAGGAAATTAAGGAGTGATAATGGTACTGAATTTAAGAATATCACTCTTAATTTATTCTGCAGTGAAAAGGGAATTTCACAAGTCTACTCAGCTGCTAGAACTCCTCAACAAAATGGTGTTGCAGAAAGAAGAAACAGAACTCTTATTGAAGCTGCCAGATCCATGGGGGGGGGGGGGGGGGGGGGGGGGGGGGGGGGGGGGGGGGGGGGGGGGGGGGGGGGGGGGGGGGGGGGGGGGGGGGGGGGGGGGGGGGGGGGGGGGGGGGGGGGGGGGGGGGGGGGGGGGGGGGGGGGGGGGGGGGGGGGGGGGGGGGGGGGGGGGGGGGGGGGGGGGGGGGGGGGGGGGGGGGGGGGGGGGGGGGGGGGGGGGGGGGGGGGGGGGGGGGGGGGGGGGGGGGGGGGGGGGGGGGGGGGGGGGGGGGGGGGGGGGGGGGGGGGGGGGGGGGGGGGGGGGGGGGGGGGGGGGGGGGGGGGGGGGGGGGGGGGGGGGGGGGGGGGGGGGGGGGGGGGGGGGGGGGGGGGGGGGGGGGGGGGGGGGGGGGGGGGGGGGGGGGGGGGGGGGGGGGGGGGGGGGGGGGGGGGGGGGGGGGGGGGGGGGGGGGGGGGGGGGGGGGGGGGGGGGGGGGGGGGGGGGGGGGGGGGGGGGGGGGGGGGGGGGGGGGGGGGGGGGGGGGGGGGGGGGGGGGGGGGGGGGGGGGGGGGGGGGGGGGGGGGGGGGGGGGGGGGGGGGGGGGGGGGGGGGGGGGGGGGGGGGGGGGGGGGGGGGGGGGGGGGGGGGGGGGGGGGGGGGGGGGGGGGGGGGGGGGGGGGGGGGGGGGGGGGGGGGGGGGGGGGGGGGGGGGGGGGGGGGGGGGGGGGGGGGGGGGGGGGGGGGGGGGGGGGGGGGGGGGGGGGGGGGGGGGGGGGGGGGGGGGGGGGGGGGGGGGGGGGGGGGGGGGGGGGGGGGGGGGGGGGGGGGGGGGGGGGGGGGGGGGGGGGGGGGGGGGGGGGGGGGGGGGGGGGGGGGGGGGGGGGGGGGGGGGGGGGGGGGGGGGGGGGGGGGGGGGGGGGGGGGGGGGGGGGGGGGGGGGGGGGGGGGGGGGGGGGGGGGGGGGGGGGGGGGGGGGGGGGGGGGGGGGGGGGGGGGGGGGGGGGGGGGGGGGGGGGGGGGGGGGGGGGGGGGGGGGGGGGGGGGGGGGGGGGGGGGGGGGGGGGGGGGGGGGGGGGGGGGGGGGGGGGGGGGGGGGGGGGGGGGGGGGGGGGGGGGGGGGGGGGGGGGGGGGGGGGGGGGGGGGGGGGGGGGGGGGGGGGGGGGGGGGGGGGGGGGGGGGGGGGGGGGGGGGGGGGGGGGGGGTTCCTAATATTTGGAAGTCCTTGCTACATTCTGAATCAGAAAGACCATCTTGGAAAGTTTGATGAGAAAGCAGATGAAGGTATCCTACTTGGATATGCAACAATGATGAAGGCCTACAGAGTTTACAACAAAAGAACCAAAACAATTGAGAACTCTGTGAATGTAAGCATTGATGAAGGTTGTTCAAAGCCAGTCAATTCTCCTCCTGAAGATGAAGATTTCAATTTTGAAGAACTGGCTACACCTGAGAATGAACCTCCAACTAACCCTCCAGTTGGATCTAATAATGATCAAACTCAGGGGGAGCAACTCATTGAAGAAGAGGAAGATGTTCCAATCTTTGAAAATGTATAAGCTGATCCAACTCCTACTGAAGAAATTTTTCTTAATCCATCAAGTGACACTCCAACTGGCTCAGATTCTCCTACTCCAATCCAAGCTGATCAGTCTATTCTACAAGCTGATCATGCTGAATCTTCAAATCTGAATCAGTCTATTGTCCAAGTTACAAATACTCCATCTCATGTAACTAAATGGACAAAGTGGCATCCAATTAATCAAATCATTGGTGATCCACTTTCTGGTGTTAAAACTAGAAGAAAAGCAACATGCAATTTTTGCATGTTTGTGAATTTTGTGAGTAAGATAGAACCAACTGAGGTTAATGAAGCTCTGTGTTAGAAATTCAAAATAGTGCTTAGTTGTATTTGAAAAATAGTGTATTTTATAAATATTGTTAGGTTGAGGGGGAGCTTTTGTAATATACTTAGAGTATAAATACCCCTCAAACCTTTATTCCTTGTAACCTTTTTCCCACTTCTGATTATCAATCAAACCAGACTTTCCACACACACACCTTTCTCTCTCAAGAACACACACTAAAACACACACTTTCCACCATTGATGATTATCAACTTCCGCACATTAAACACGAATTATTAGGTTTTAACAAGTGGTATCAGAGCAAAACAACAATCTGTTGACGATCCAGAACAAATTTCATGCAGATTGATGCTAATTTTGTTCAAAATTGAATTCGTGTTCTTCATTTATAACCGTTTTTTAACTGCTACTGTTCTTCACCAATTAAACCTCAATTTTCACTCAATTTTCCTGTTTTTGTTCACAGATACATTCTAAATCACCTCTAAAAACATCCTGTTAAGTTTCAGAATCCAATTCACAGTATTGATCAAAATCCAAATTTTCTGGAAAGTTGATGAGATTTTGAATTATCAGTTTGAATTGATTTATGCAATGGATTTGTTTCTAGGGTTGTGCGCGATCGAATTTTAAGTGTTTCTGGGTTTGAATCGAGTTATAACACTCAAAATTGAGTGAATTATAGGCAAATTAGTGAAACAATCGATATCTGGTGTTCTTACTGTTCTTCATTCAAAACGATCTTCATGACTCTAAGACGATCTTCTACAAGATCGTCCTAGTGTTTCTTTGCTTTGGTATTAAGACGATCTTCATAAGATCAATTTTCTAAGACGATCTTCTAGTTCAATTTTCTAAGACGATCTTCTAAGTCCAATTTTCTAAGACGATCTTCTAAGTTCCAATTTTCTAAGACGATCTTCTAAGTTCCAATTTCCAAGACGATCTTCACATAAGATCGTCCTACCATTTTTTTACTTAGAAATTTTTCAACAAGTTTCCAAGACGATCTTCACATAAGATCGTCCTACCATTTTTTTACTTAGAATATTTTTCAACAAAATTTTCTAAGACGATCTTCTCTCCATTTCTAAGAATCTTCTAAGTTCCAATTTTCTAAGACGATCTTCTAAGTTCCAATTTTCAAGAGATCGTTCTAAGTTCCAATTTTCTAAGACGATCTTCTAAGTTCCAAATTTACAAAACGATCTTCTCAAGATCGTTTCATTTTTTTTAATCAAAAACAACAAAAATAAATACAAATCATTGTTTATTCATTTCAGATGTCAACAATGAAGTTTTCAGAGCTTGAGATCAGAAAGAAATTCTTAGCCAAACAACAAAAGATGAAACCATGGCTATTCGGGGATATTGATGCTGATTCTGAAGATCTCACATGCTTAATGACATCAACAACCAATCTTTCACCGAATACTTCACAAACAACAACAACTGAGGTACAATTCATCTCCACAGATGATTACTTGTCTGTCCAAACAACTGCTGATACTTTGACAAAGCAAAATCTTACTTTGAAAAATAATTTGAAAATGGCTAAACAAGAGTTTGATAAAATCAATGAAAATTTTTCAGAACTCTCAATAGCTCATGAGGCTCTCAAAGTGAATTATGATTCTTTAAAAGAAATGCATTTGTCAAGTAACAGTTCTCAGGTTGTTTCACCCAATGCTCACTTGACCGACAAATGTCAAGATCTTGAAAAAACTGTTCATTCACTCAAGCAAACCATTGAAACATTAAAGCTTGAGAAAGCCAATGAATGGTTAAGAGCAAATGCTAGACAAGCTGATGTTGAGTTTCTCACAAATAAAATGAAAGATTTTAGACCCAACTGTGAAAAACATGAAAGACAGATTTCTGATCTAAACAGTACTTGTTTTCTCAAAGGAGTTGAAATTGAAACTCTTCAAAAACAAGTTGAGGATTTGAAAACAAACATTTTGTTCTATCAAGAAAAACTCTATAAAGTTGAACAAAATCCTCTTCTGAATTTCACTGCTTATTACAATAAGTCAAAGATAGATAGATCAGAACTTCTTCTTGGTTTGGGTTATGAGAATCCAACACATTTAGAAAAAATCAAAAAGGAAGACCTTGGTCCACTTTATGATGGGAAATGTCTCAGATTTGGCATGATTCAAGAGTTCATCAGACCATCTGAGGATGACTTTGAGTCAGATGATGTTGAAAGACAAAAACCAAACAGTTTTCAGATTGATTATGTTGCTATTAATGATACATACAAGAAAACTCATAAAAGATCCATCTATGAGTTAGAAGAAATAGACAGCATTTCAATTCCTGAAAATGAGTCTCAAAAAGATTGTTCAAAACCAAATTCAGAAAGATTTTACATTCCAACTACCATATTGGAAAAAGAAATTGAAGGTTTAAAACAAAAGATTGAGTCTCAACAACAAGTCATTGAACATCTGAAAACTCAAAATCATTCTCCAAAGGTAAGTGAGACCAAACCAATTCAAATGATGCATGATCTAACTTCTGTTGATTGCTCCACTCCAGTCAAAGGGAGTGAGAATTTTAAAGATATGCAGGTTGATAGCATCTCTCCAGAAGAGATTCATAATATGTCCACTTCCATGCTATCATCATTCTTTCAAATTGAAGAGAAAGTTCAAGCTTTGAAAGCTAAACATCGTGCTTCTGTCAAGAAAATACTTTCTTTTGATACCCCTGTGATCACCTCTGTTGACCAAAATAAAGTGAACTTAGAGCAAAAGATTGAGATTCCTACTGATTTTAAGGCTGAAGCAAAAGCATTAATTGAAAAATTGACAAACAAAAATGTTTTCAAATCAAAAGTTCAAACCAAAGGAATACAATTTACTTATCCAGATTTTTCTGTTGAAGAATTTGATAAGTTTTTGAAAACTGATCATGTTTTTGCACCAGAAGTTGAAAAAGAGCTTGAAAAAATCTCACCCAAAAAGCCTAAACCAAAGAAGGAATCTAAATCTAAGTTTGCTCCAACTTCATTTTATTTACCCAAAGGTCAGTATGCAACAACTGTCAAAGGTAAGAAAATTATCTCTGCTAAATCAAAGCTCAAAGTTGATACTTCATCTGTTTCTAGAACCTCAGCTTCTAAGGCTATCTCTAAATCTAGTTCTTTACCTAAGATATCTAAAACTAGCCAAGATTTGCTAATAAAAGATACATCCAATGGTATAACTAGTTATAGAGATCAGTATGGTTGGTTCACTGTTACAAATCAAAAGAAACAGCATAACAAATCTTCCACCAAGAAAACACAAAAACAGAATATGTTTTTATCTCCTCGAACTAATTCCAAGAATTTATCTGATACAGGAGAGAAGACATCAAATAGTACCCATAAGTGGATTCCTAAATCATCAGTTAGAAGAAATTGGATGGCTAATGATTACAAGAAGGAAGTTCCTGATAGGAAAATTATTTCTGCTAACTCAAAGTTTAAAGTTGATACTTCATCTGTTTCTAGAACCTCAGCTTCTAAGGCTATCTCTAAATCTAGTTCTTTACCTAAGATATCTAAAACTAGCCAAGATTTGCTAATAAAAGATACATCCAATGGTATAACTAGTTATAGAGATCAGTATGGTTGGTTCACTGTTACAAATCAAAAGAAACAGCATAACAAATCTTCCACCAAGAAAACACAAAAACAGAATATGTTTTTATCTCCTCGAACTAATTCCAAGAATTTATCTGATACAGGAGAGAAGACATCAAATAGTACCCATAAGTGGATTCCTAAATCATCAGTTAGAAGAAATTGGATGGCTAATGATTACAAGAAGGAAGTTCCTGATAGGAAAATTATTCTGCTAACTCAAAGCTCAAAGTTGATACTTCATCTGTTTCTAGAACCTCAGCTTCTAAGGCTATCTCTAAATCTAGTTCTTTACCTAAGATATCTAAAACTAGCCAAGATTTGCTAATAAAAGATACATCCAATGGTATAACTAGTTATAGAGATCAGTATGGTTGGTTCACTGTTACAAATCAAAAGAAACAGCATAACAAATCTTCCACCAAGAAAACACAAAAACAGAATATGTTTTTATCTCCTCGAACTAATTCCAAGAATTTATCTGATACAGGAGAGAAGACATCAAATAGTACCCATAAGTGGATTCCTAAATCATCAGTTAGAAGAAATTGGATGGCTAATGATTACAAGAAGGAAGTTCCTGATAGGAAAATTAATTCTGCTAAATCAAAGCTCAAAGTTGATACTTCATCTGTTTCTAGAACCTCAGCTTCTAAGGCTATCTCTAAATCTAGTTCTTTACCTAAGATATCTAAAACTAGCCAAGATTTGCTAATAAAAGATACATCCAATGGTATAACTAGTTATAGAGATCAGTATGGTTGGTTCACTGTTACAAATCAAAAGAAACAGCATAACAAATCTTCCACCAAGAAAACACAAAAACAGAATATGTTTTTATCTCCTCGAACTAATTCCAAGAATTTATCTGATACAGGAGAGAAGACATCAAATAGTACCCATAAGTGGATTCCTAAATCATCAGTTAGAAGAAATTGGATGGCTAATGATTACAAGAAGGAAGTTCCTGATAGGAAAATTATTTCTGCTAACTCAAAGTTTAAAGTTGATACTTCATCTGTTTCTAGAACCTCAGCTTCTAAGGCTATCTCTAAATCTAGTTCTTTACCTAAGATATCTAAAACTAGCCAAGATTTGCTAATAAAAGATACATCCAATGGTATAACTAGTTATAGAGATCAGTATGGTTGGTTCACTGTTACAAATCAAAAGAAACAGCATAACAAATCTTCCACCAAGAAAACACAAAAACAGAATATGTTTTTATCTCCTCGAACTAATTCCAAGAATTTATCTGATACAGGAGAGAAGACATCAAATAGTACCCATAAGTGGATTCCTAAATCATCAGTTAGAAGAAATTGGATGGCTAATGATTACAAGAAGGAAGTTCCTGATAGGAAAATTAATTCAAATTTGAGTAATCTAGCTAAACCATGGTCGGTAAGAAATTCTAAACCTTCTACTGTGATTTCTAAACCTTTGATTGTTGATTCCAATGGGATTGTGGTGAATTTCCTCACTTCAAAATTTTTAAGTTATAAAACCTTAAGACGATCTTGTACAAGATCGTCTCATTTTCCTTGCCTTAAAACATTTTTCAACATTTTGAATGTTGAAACGATCTTGATCAAGATCGTCTCATTTTCCTTGCCTTAAAACATTTTTCAACATTTTGAATGTTGAAACGATCTTGATCAAGATCGTCTCATTTTCCTTGCCTTAAAACATTTTTCAACATTTTGAATGTTGAAACGATCTTGATCAAGATCGTCTCATTTTCCTTGCCTTAAAACATTTTTCAACATTTTGAATGTTGAAACGATCTTGATCAAGATCGTCTCATTTTCCTTGCCTTAAAACATTTTTCAACATTTTGAATGTTGAAACGATCTTGATCAAGATCGTCTCATTTTCCTTGCCTTAAAACATTTTTCAACATTTTGAATGTTGAAACGATCTTGATCAAGATCGTCTCATTTTCCTTGCCTTAAAACATTTTTCAACATTTTGAACCTTAAGACGATCTTGTACAAGATCGTCTCATTTTCCTTGCCTTAAAACATTTTTCAACATTTTGAATGTTGAAACGATCTTGATCAAGATCGTCTCATTTTCCTTGCCTTAAAACATTTTTCAACATTTTGAATGTTGAAACGATCTTGATCAAGATCGTCTCATTTTCCTTGCCTTAAAACATTTTTCAACATTTTGAATGTTGAAACGATCTTGATCAAGATCGTCTCATTTTCCTTGCCTTAAAACATTTTTCAACATTTTGAATGTTGAAACGATCTTGATCAAGATCGTCTCATTTTCCTTGCCTTAAAACATTTTTCAACATTTTGAATGTTGAAACGATCTTGATCAAGATCGTCTCATTTTCCTTGCCTTAAAACATTTTTCAACATTTTGAATGTTGAAACGATCTTGATCAAGATCGTCTCATTTTCCTTGCCTTAAAACATTTTTCAACATTTTGAATGTTGAAACGATCTTGATCAAGATCGTCTCATTTTCCTTGCCTTAAAACATTTTTCAACATTTTGAATGTTGAAACGATCTTGATCAAGATCGTCTCATATCCAGGTTTTCCATACTTAACATTTTTTCAAGAAATCAAGGATAAGACGATCTTAAACAAGACCGTTTCATTTTTCCTTTAACATTTTAATTAAACGATCTTGTACAAGATCGTCTCATTTTCCTTGCCTTAAAACATTTTTCAACATTTTGAATGTTGAAACGATCTTGATCAAGATCGTCTCATTTTCCTTGCCTTAAAACATTTTTCAACATTTTGAATGTTGAAACGATCTTGAATCAAGATCGTTCCATTTTCCTACTTAATTTTTTAATTTTTTTTAAAACTTTGTGTTTTGTGTCAAAGTGCTTTGTATTATCATATAATCACAATTTATTTGAAATACAGGGAATCGAACGCCTTTGTGTACTTCCTTGCTATTTTAAATACCTTGTACTTATATGATTATACTTTATATTCTGCGTTTATCTTCTCATTTCAAATGATTTATTTAAATCATTTGAGTGAACCTTGTTATTTGCTATTCAAACATTATTTTTTGTATGCATTAAATTTTCTTTTGTCTTAAAACAGAAAAATCAAAAATGGATCATCAAGAAGTTGTTGAATATGATGAAGAGGTTGCACTAAATGAATCCATTGAAGAGATTCTCATTGCCGGAAATACAAGCAATATGAGAAACAACATATGAGTTTGAGTTTAATATTGATGACTTCAGAAGGATTTTAAGACTACCTGAAGCAGACTTCAATGGACATGTTGATTATGATGATTTTGAGTCCAATGAAGAGATGTTTGCTGCTTTAATTTCAATTGGCTATGAAGGTGCTTTGTCTAGAACCAAAGATTTCAAGTTGAAAAATCTACCAAAAATCTGGTATTATGTGTACTCCATCCTAAGCAACTGCTTAACTCCTTACACAAGAGGGATGGACAATCTGACACAGCCAATGCTGCACATCTTCTATGCTGTTGTTTTCAACAGACATTACGACATTGCTCAACTTCTGTGGGATCAGTTGATAGTATTAGTAAATGGCAAAGTCTCTGCTCCCAAGAAGTATATTCCATTTATAAGATTTCTAACAGCAATTGTCTACAGTGCCATAAGACAAGAAAGAAGCATTCCAAGGCTTCCAGACAGCAGCAAAGTGATCATACATTTTTATAAGTATGTTAGAGATTCTGGAACTGCTAACTATACTTTCTTGATTCCATCATTTCTTTTAGATATGGTTTCAGATGCTGATGATGATAAGATAGCTTATCTGGACTGGATTAGAACAGCAATGGGACCGGAAAGCCTCCCGGTTCTTGCCCAAGCTGTACATAGGACACCTGGTGAGGGGTCAAGTGTTAAAAGAAAAGAGCGTGAGGGTGAATCCAGTTCCAGTAAGCCAAAGAGAAAGAAACAAAGAGGCGAAATGTTTGTGTTAAGGCTGAGTAAGCAAGTGCACCAAAAGAAGAAGAAAAAGAGTTCTTCAAAGAATCTCAAAAGCAAAGCTCAAGCCGAATCTTCTTCTGAAAAGACAATATCTGCTTCTGGTTCTCCAAAACCAATCCGATCACCACCCCCCAGAACACAAACACCTCAAACACCATCATCTCCATCTTCACCAAAATTACCTCAATCACCAATTCATCAATCTTCACCACTTCCGGAAATTACTACACCTGAACCACCTATCATACCTCAATCTACCTCAACCATACCTTCATCATCTTTTGTCCGATCTCCTCCACCGACATATACTCAAGGCCGAAAGAAATCAATTCCTGTGAATATTCGCAAAACTTTTAAAAGATCTCGCTTTGAGTATGACCGATTTCAAGAACCCGAACCAGAAGAAATGATTTCTACTGATAGTGATGCATCCGATGATGATGCCAATCAGTTTGCTGATGATGTTATGGACATCCCGGAGGGACAAGGAAGGACTGAGGGAGGGGTTGAAAATCTCAGAGAGGTTGAGAGGTCAGGGATAGGTGAAAGGCAAAAAGAAAAAGTTGGCCTCCAATTAGTCTTAAACCAATATCAACGCCGGGTTTACCCTAGAGTAGAAGTCGAGAACTACCCATTCTCGCTTGCACCAAACTCTCCCAGCCATTCTGACTCCTCACAACAGGAGTTAGTCTCAGATATACACGGGGAACAGCCACGCTCACCACACTCTCCTCATTTGGAGGATGAGAGTGTTGAAAATAGAGAGGACCAGCCCCACCTCTCGCCTTCATTTCAAGCACTAGAGTCTAGATCTATTAGGCACACGGAATCACACGCCCAGTTGAGTACTGGTGCCGGAACAAGCGGAGAGGGACCCACTTTGTGTGACCCTCAAGGACAGCTTGGAAATCCTGCCTTAGCTAACATCACGCCAGCTTTAGCCGCAGGTAACAGTCCTCAGACAGAGACTGGGGAGCAGTATGAACGCCGTTGTGACACTGCTGTTCCTCAGGATCAACCTGAGACTGTATTAACGGGCATTCTCAGTGACCCCGGAATTGTTAGTGGTGTTGCCCAACAACAATCTGATTCTGGTTGCAAAGCCGAATCATCAACAACAACAACCACAACAACAACAATCGAAACAACAACAACAACAACCACAACAATAACAACCGAAACAACAACAACAACAACAACAACAACAACAACAACAACAACAACAACAACAACAACAACAACAACAACAACAACAACAACAACAACAACAACAACAACAACAACAACAACAACAACAACAACAACAACAACAACAACAACAACAACAACAACAACAACAACAACAACAACAACAACAACAACAACAACAACAACAACAACAACAACAACAACAACAACAACAACAACAACAACAACAACAACAACAACAACAACAACAACAACAACAACAACAACAACAACAACAACAACAACAACAACAACAACAACAACAACAACAACAACAACAACAACAACAACAACAACAACAACAACAACAACAACAACAACAACAACAACAACAACAACAACAACAACAACAACAACAACAACAACAACAACAACAACAACAACAACAACAACAACAACAACAACAACAACAACAACAACAACAACAACAACAACAACAACAACAACAACAACAACAACAACAACAACAACAACAACAACAACAACAACAACAACAACAACAACAACAACAACAACAACAACAACAACAACAACAACAACAACAACAACAACAACAACAACAACAACAACAACAACAACAACAACAACAACAACAACAACAACAACAACAACAACAACAACAACAACAACAACAACAACAACAACAACAACAACAACAACAACAACAACAACAACAACAACAACAACAACAACAACAACAACAACAACAACAACAACAACAACAACAACAACAACAACAACAACAACAACAACAACAACAACAACAACAACAACAACAACAACAACAACAACAACAACAACAACAACAACAACAACAACAACAACAACAACAACAACAACAACAACAACAACAACAACAACAACAACAACAACAACAACAACAACAACAACAACAACAACAACAACAACAACAACAACAACAACAACAACAACAACAACAACAACAACAACAACAACAACAACAACAACAACAACAACAACAACAACAACAACAACAACAACAACAACAACAACAACAACAACAACAACAACAACAACAACAACAACAACAACAACAACAACAACAACAACAACAACAACAACAACAACAACAACAACAACAACAACAACAACAACAACAACAACAACAACAACAACAACAACAACAACAACAACAACAACAACAACAACAACAACAACAACAACAACAACAACAACAACAACAACAACAACAACAACAACAACAACAACAACAACAACAACAACAACAACAACAACAACAACAACAACAACAACAACAACAACAACAACAACAACAACAACAACAACAACAACAACCTTACCACCAACTCCACCATCACAATCATTTCCAGATCCAAGTTCACCACATCATTCTTCAAGTTCATCTTCTGATTCTGATTCGTCTGAGTACTTAAGTGATTGCTCTCCAAACCGAATTGCTACCAGTGGTTTATCTACCGATACTTTAATTGTCGCTCTTATGAATCGGTTAAGATCTGAAGAACCAAATCTGTCGTCGCATAAAAGATCAATTTTTCAATCACTTCTTGCATACTTGTCTTTCCAAAATACACAACAGGAACAACAGGCTCAAATTGAAGCACTTCAAAAACGAGTTACTGAACTTGATCAACAATGTAGACTGGCTAATATCTCAAGGCGTCGGGATGATCAAGACCCTGATGATCAACCCGAGGGGGAGAATATGAGAGATATTAGAGAGGGTCATGAGACACAAGCTCAAGATGATCAAGAAACTGTTCAAGAAGTTGTCACAGAGACTCAAGGAGGAACTCAAGAAGATTCAGATGATTTACCTCCACTCATCAGAAATATTTCTCATTATTATTCTTCCACATCAAGTTCTGATGAGTCAAGTGATCCTGATCCATTTCAACCAGAGAATGATCATGATGATGAGTCTGATTCAGATAAACCTGATGAAGCCCCAGCAAGTATTGCTCAAGAAGAATATGGAGAGGATATATTTGAAGAGATAGTCTATCAGCTCAGAAACCCAGAAAATCTTGAGACTCCAAATGAACTTGGACAAGGAGTTATACATCCAAGAATCTCAAGAAATACGATATGGCAGATCAATGAAGGGTATTTTGCTGAGAATTATGAACAAATTCTGGATTTGAGAACTAGACCTGAAGAAATGGTGTGCAGAGCTAGATATCTTGAAGAAAGAGCCTTTCAAATTTATTGCTCACCAAGTGAAAGACTCAACATGACCTTGAACCGATTAAGAGCATTCTTTCTGTTCAGACATCAAGGTCAAAGAGATGCTTATATGGAGCTAATGAATGCTGAAAGTTCAGTGAGAGCTGAATGGTGGTACCAACAATTTCAAATTCCTATAACCAAAGTCCTTCAATTGTTTACTCCTCTCAAGAGTCACAATCTCAGACTTGTTCGATTCAGAGTTCGTCGAGCTGATGGCCATGTCTATGTTGTTCAAGAAGAATCTTTTCAACAAATGACGATCTCAGACATTCTATTCCTCTACAATCAATATGCTTATCTGATAATCAAGAATCAAGATCAACTTTTAGCCTATGAAGTATTGAAAAGCCATATTCAAGCCTTGATTAGATTCTATGAATTCAATGACTTCCAGATTGGTTTGGAAAGAAGAACTAGCAAGATTAACCTTACAAGACCAAATCAAAGAGCCGAAGGTTATGAGCTAGATTCATTTCAGATTGGAGATCCAATTGAAAGCCTGGATGGATTTGTCTTCATCAATAGACTCAAGAGAAAGATTTTCATTCGTGCTTCTGAGTTTCCCAAATACTCAGATGGTACATTGAAATATTGTCTGTCAATTCTGAATGCAATCGATGAAGATTCTGACAATGAAGAAGATGAACAAATCAAGTCTCAGAGAGAAGACCATTTAAGACGTATCAAAAATACTCTTGATATGCGTCAGAAAATTAGAGATCTTATTGTCACAAGAACTCAAGGAGGAACTCAAGAAGATTCAGATGATTTACCTCCACTCATCAGAAATATTTCTCATTATTATTCTTCCACATCAAGTTCTGATGAGTCAAGTGATCCTGATCCATTTCAACCAGAGAATGATCATGATGATGAGTCTGATTCAGATAAACCTGATGAAGCCCCAGCAAGTATTGCTCAAGAAGAATATGGAGAGGATATATTTGAAGAGATAGTCTATCAGCTCAGAAACCCAGAAAATCTTGAGACTCCAAATGAACTTGGACAAGGAGTTATACATCCAAGAATCTCAAGAAATACGATATGGCAGATCAATGAAGGGTATTTTGCTGAGAATTATGAACAAATTCTGGATTTGAGAACTAGACCTGAAGAAATGGTGTGCAGAGCTAGATATCTTGAAGAAAGAGCCTTTCAAATTTATTGCTCACCAAGTGAAAGACTCAACATGACCTTGAACCGATTAAGAGCATTCTTTCTGTTCAGACATCAAGGTCAAAGAGATGCTTATATGGAGCTAATGAATGCTGAAAGTTCAGTGAGAGCTGAATGGTGGTACCAACAATTTCAAATTCCTATAACCAAAGTCCTTCAGTTGTTTACTCCTCTCAAGAGTCACAATCTCAGACTTGTTCGATTCAGAGTTCGTCGAGCTGATGGCCATGTCTATGTTGTTCAAGAAGAATCTTTTCAACAAATGACGATCTCAGACATTCTATTCCTCTACAATCAATATGCTTATCTGATAATCAAGAATCAAGATCAACTTTTAGCCTATGAAGTATTGAAAAGCCATATTCAAGCCTTGATTAGATTCTATGAATTCAATGACTTCCAGATTGGTTTGGAAAGAAGAACTAGCAAGATTAACCTTACAAGACCAAATCAAAGAGCCGAAGGTTATGAGCTAGATTCATTTCAGATTGGAGATCCAATTGAAAGCCTGGATGGATTTGTCTTCATCAATAGACTCAAGAGAAAGATTTTCATTCGTGCTTCTGAGTTTCCCAAATACTCAGATGGTACATTGAAATATTGTCTGTCAATTCTGAATGCAATCGATGAAGATTCTGACAATGAAGAAGATGAACAAATCAAGTCTCAGAGAGAAGACCATTTAAGACGTATCAAAAATACTCTTGATATGCGTCAGAAAATTAGAGATCTTATTGTCACAAGAACTTCCAAATCTCAAGAAGGAGTCATACATACCAAGACAGGTTCATGGGTTCATTGGAATCCTAGTCATGAACGTGGTCCCCATAATATTCCTCCTGTCAACTTCCAAGATAACATCAGATTGCCAGATGAACGTCCTGTTGGTGATAACTGGCACTTTATCCCTAAGAAGTTCTGGAATGAATCATGGAACAGTTATAAGAAGAGAGCATTCTGGAGTGCAAAGATTGACAAGCCATCAACATCAAATGCTGCACGACGTTATAAGAAAAGGAAGAACAAGCAGAGACGTGCAAATAAGAGGAGGAGACAACAGAGGAAATGATGATGGACAACCAAGCACTAAGGGGGAGAATGTTAGAAATTCAAAATACCTGACCGGGGGGGGGGGGGGGGGGGGGGGGGGGGGGGGGGGGGGGGGGGGGGGGGGGGGGGGGGGGGGGGGGGGGGGGGGGGGGGGGGGGGGGGGGGGGGGGGGGGGGGGGGGGGGGGGGGGGGGGGGGGGGGGGGGGGGGGGGGGGGGGGGGGGGGGGGGGGGGGGGGGGGGGGGGGGGGGGGGGGGGGGGGGGGGGGGGGGGGGGGGGGGGGGGGGGGGGGGGGGGGGGGGGGGGGGGGGGGGGGGGGGGGGGGGGGGGGGGGGGGGGGGGGGGGGGGGGGGGGGGGGGGGGGGGGGGGGGGGGGGGGGGGGGGGGGGGGGGGGGGGGGGGGGGGGGGGGGGGGGGGGGGGGGGGGGGGGGGGGGGGGGGGGGGGGGGGGGGGGGGGGGGGGGGGGGGGGGGGGGGGGGGGGGGGGGGGGGGGGGGGGGGGGGGGGGGGGGGGGGGGGGGGGGGGGGGGGGGGGGGGGGGGGGGGGGGGGGGGGGGGGGGGGGGGGGGGGGGGGGGGGGGGGGGGGGGGGGGGGGGGGGGGGGGGGGGGGGGGGGGGGGGGGGGGGGGGGGGGGGGGGGGGGGGGGGGGGGGGGGGGGGGGGGGGGGGGGGGGGGGGGGGGGGGGGGGGGGGGGGGGGGGGGGGGGGGGGGGGGGGGGGGGGGGGGGGGGGGGGGGGGGGGGGGGGGGGGGGGGGGGGGGGGGGGGGGGGGGGGGGGGGGGGGGGGGGGGGGGGGGGGGGGAACCAAGGGGTCTACAGAAAGAAAGGGGTGTTGTGACCAGAAACAAAGCAAGATTGGTAGCTCTTGGTTACAGACAAGAAGATGGAATTGATTATGATGAGACTTTTGCTCCTGTGGCAAGACTGGAGGCTATCAGAATGTTCTTAGCCTTCTCTGCTCATAAAGGTTTCAAAGTCTATCAAATGGATGTGAAGAGTGCATTTTTAAATGGGAAATTGGAAGAAGAAGTCTATGTTGAACAACCTCCAGGTTTTGAAAATTCAAAGTTTCCTGACCATGTTTTCAAGCTTGACAAAGCTCTCTATGGCTTGAAGCAAGCTCCAAGGACATGGTATGATACTTTGTCTAAATTTCTCTTGGCTAACAAATTCAAAAGGGGTAATGTAGACACGACTTTATTTGTGAGAAAGTATAATGGTGATATTCTGCTTGTGCAAATTTATGTAGATGATATCATATTTGGGTCTAGTAGTGAAAGACTTTGTAAAAAGTTTTCTGAATTAATGTCTAAAAAGTATGAAATGAGCATGATGGGAGAACTTAGTTATTTTCTAGGTTTACAAGTTAAACAGACCAAAAATGGAATTTTCATAAACCAAGGAAAATTTGTTAAAGATCTCTTGAACAAATTTGGTTTTAGTGATTGCTCACCTATGAAAACTCCTATGGGAACTGGTGATAAGCTGGGTGAAGATAAAAATGGCAAATCTGTTGACACCATAGCTTATAGGGGTATGATAGGATCATTACTTTACTTAACTAATAGTAGACCTGATATTATGTTTGCTACATGTCTTTGTGCAAGATATCAAGCTAGTCCTAAAGAATCTCATCTTAAGGCTGTGAAAAGAATCTTTAGATACCTTAAAGGTAGTCCCAATCTGGGTCTTTGGTATCCCAAAGACTCAGGATTTGATCTAATTGGCTATTCAGATTCTGACTTTGCAGGCTGTAAGATTGATAGAAAAAGTACTTCAGGAGCTTGTCAATTACTTGGCAATAGACTTGTAAGCTGGTCCAGCAAAAAGCAGCATTCAGTTTCTATTTCTACTGCAGAAGCTGAGTATGTTGCTGCAGGAAGCTGTTGTTCTCAAGTTCTTTAGATGCAGTACCAGCTTCAAGACTATGGTGTCACTGCTTCTAAAATTCCAATCTTTTGTGACAATACCAGTGCCATAGCAATCTCAAACAATCTTGTGCTTCATTCAAGGACCAAGCATATTGATATAAGATATCATTTCATTAGAGATCATGTGATGAAAGAAGATGTTGAACTCCACTTCATTCCAACAGAGAATTAGTTAGCTGACTTGTTTACAAAGCCATTGGATGAATCAAGGTTCAACTATCTTATAAGGAAGTGATGTGTCGTATTTTAAACCCATTTCCCACATTGTATTTAGTTGAATTTGCATGGTTTATGAGTCGTTTTTGTATACATTTGGTGTGTTTATGGTATTTGTTAGTGTTTCAGGTTACTGACAGGCATTTAAGCGTAAATTTGGAGAAAACGACATTGTTGAGGTGAAGTAAGTGCTAACGGAGGATTTCAGAAGCATTTGGATGAAGAAAATAGCAAAACTGTCCTAGTTGCGTCGCAACGCCTTTTGTTCCTGGCCAGCCACGAGTCAACAATGGTCAAAGGTCAACGCGAGTCAACGTTCAATTGCGCCGCAACCAAAAAGCAGAAGAATAAGTTGCGCCGCAATCAATTCCATTACGCCGCAATGCATTCAAGTTCAAGCCGTCCTTGGTCAATGAAAGTCAAAGTCAACTCTCGAGTCAACCCCAATTGCGCCGCAACTACACTAGTTGCGCCGCAATTGGGGGCGGTTCTGGCAGATTTCGGGAGGCATATAAATAGCATGCAAAAATATCCCAAAACCCTTCTTCTCTTCTCCCAGCCGTTTTTGAAGACTTATTCAGAGATATTTTCATCTATTCATCATATTTAAGGATTTCAAACACGATTGGATCAATTTCGTTTGTAGCCTTCGATTATTATCATTCGGTAACAATGAATTCTTCATATTTTATTTGTTATTCTTATTTTAATATGAGTGGCTAATCGCTTCGTCATCCATCTTGATGGAGTGAGACAATATGTAAAGATTGCACGATTTTATTAATTCAATGTTGATTCCATTTAACGTTATATCGAGATCTTAGCGTATTTATTCCTTATAATTTATCTTGAATTGATTGGTGATTTATGTGTGTCTTTAATGGTAATTATTGATTGTAAAGTCCCTCACACGATGGTTTAACCCACGAGTGTAAAATAACAAGTCAAGTATGAACTAGATTGGACTAGTATTACTTTAAATACAAATGCAAGAGTATAAGTAAAGTAATAAAGACTTAAAGCAATATTTAAACAAGTAAATAAATGGTGGAACATAAATGTAATTTTCAAGTGTATTTTATTTATTGATGTTAAACAAAATACAAGATTGTTGTGGAACCTAGATATTACAAGTATGTAACTATCTAAACAATCTTTGAATTACAAGTGATCTATACTTGCTAAATAATCTCCTTGGATCGATATACTTAAAGTTGTGAAGTATAACTATTTTGATCGAGAGTATTTTAGCAAGTTCACCAAATTGCAAAAAAGTAATTTGTACGAGGTATGTGACTTGGTATTTATAGGCAAATAAATTCAACAGTGAATTTATTATGCCGTACAAATATGGTTGCATGCATTTAAGGCAACTACTTTAATTCCTTAAGTGCATTGGTTAAAGTACAAGGATAAAGTCATGTTGATGTGACTTGTCATCCTTTTAACCAACCACCTTTACACACGTATTATACTTTTATCAACAGACAAATAGATTGTCCGGGTAAAAGTGTGTAAAGGCATAAAGTCAATTCCTCGTAATCAGTGTTCAGACTTGTAAGGTCTAGAACACTGTTAAGGCTCCAGTCGGGAGATCTGGTAAGACTGTCAGTGGGCTCCACTGCTTTTCAGTCTTCTTTCTTCATACTTCAGTCTTTGACTTCAGTAAGAATGTCTTCAGTAGAAACGATCTTGACTGGAGTGAAGTCCAGTGAGCTAATCTGGAGGATTCCAAATTTCCTGTACAAGTAAATAGCTCACCGGTCTTCTATTATTTCTGGACAAATTTTCAGCGTCGCTCCAGTCTTCAAGTCTGGAGCGAGTCCAGTAAAACTGGACCTAACAAATTCCCCCTATTTGTTCAGAAATAATGCAAGGTTTTTCAAGCTTCTATCTATACAATTGTATGCTTGAAAAAACACTTGATTTTGACTAAGTCTAAAAATTTAAGTTACTGGAAAACACCTTATAGATCATCAGTGTTCCAGTTTTCATTTTTATAGTTCTAACTTAGACTTAATCTGATCACGCACTTGTGATTCAAAAATTGCAACTATATTTACATACATCAACTGATAAACATTTACAATTTTGATCAAAGAAATTTTAATACAAGTAAATGATGAAGAGTCAGGCCCTTCTCTTTGAAGTCTATCCTGGAGCATCTTCAGTGGCCTTTCTCTTTGGAGATGGTGAGGATGGTACAGAAACTGGTGGTCGCATACCCAGAGCAGCTTCCATTTGTTGTATTCTCTTCCAGACCTTCTCAATCCTCTTCATAAATGCTTTAACATCAGAAGTTAAATCAGTTTTCCCCCTGAAAGTCAAGCCTATCTCCTTCAGTTCAGTCCATCCAAACGACAGGACTGAAGCATTCTTCCTTTCATCCACGAAGTTATCTTCTCTGGTCAACTTCACTTGAAACTTGGTCATCTGTTCATGATTTTCAGCAAACTTAATCTTAGCACTTATGATCTTTCTGACATCAGCCCTGAACGTCATCAGTTCATTATACTTATCTTTCAATTTGGCAGCCTGAATCATTGCTTCAGTTTCCCTGGATACCTTTTCTTGTTCCAAGGCAGACTGGATTTCTTCACGATTTATTCTTAATGAAGTATCCAAGGAAATGAAGGTACTGAGGTCTGCATCTCTGGCTGCCCTGATCTGTTTGGCAGTAAGTTTGGGTAAACCCTTTATTTTCTTTCGATATTCAATCTCCAGAGCTGCAGCATTTTGTCTGACCTTCTTTTGTAGGTTCACCAGTTCCTCCGTTCTTTTTCTGATCAGCTCAACTATGCTGACACCATAAGTCACTGCATCATATGTTTGTTCTTCTAAAGAGTACCTGGAGCGAATATAAACATCATCCATTGCATCTAAACATTGATGAACTCTGGGGTCTTCCTTCATTCTTTTATATACATCAACATGTATGCCCAACCTGCCAGCATTATAAGAATCAAGAGTCCCCATCTTTGCCATTTCCATTTTGTGGGCCTGCAGTTCATCCTTTTGCCTTTTCTTATAAATTTCAATCATTATGCATTCTTGCTCCAGTCTCTTTGAAGTGTCATCATCAGCAGTAGGAAATTCTGATGAACTCTCAGTGGTTTCAATCTCTCCTCCAGATACCACATGTTGCTTTCTTTTTACTGACTTCAGAGAAGTTGTGATATCTGGGAATGCTTCAAACTGGGGCTCACTGGCATCAGTACCAACAGCCTCTTTTTCCTGCACAATGGCTTCAGTACCAAGTGCCTTCTGAGCTTCTTGTGCACTGGCATCAGTACCAGTAGCCTCTTTTTCCTGCACAATGGCTTCAGTACCAAGTGCCTTCTGAGCTTCTTGTGCACTGGCATCAGTACCAACAGCCTCTTTTTCCTCCACAATGGCTTCAGTACCAAGTGCCTTCTGAGCTTCTTGTGCACTGGCATCAGTACCAGCAGCCTCTTTTTCCTGCACAATGGCTTCAGTACCAAGTGCCTTCTGAGCTTCTTGTGCACTGGCATCAGTACCAGGCACTTCCTTTTGTTGTACAATGGCTGCTTTAGTGCCAAAGGCCTTTTCGATTGCACTGGCAACCACTTCTTTCTTCTTTTCAACAACCTGCACATTCTTTTCAGACTTTTCCCCCTTGGAATGATCACCAGTTCTTGACTTGAGATCATTCTACAATTGTTCAAGCATGTGACGGTCTAATGACCCAAATGTTCTGCCTGCCATTGGAGTTGTGATATTCACAGTACTCCTCAAAGCAGTCACTTCCTTCTTAATAATCTGAAGTTCTTGAGGCAAGTGTTTTGGTATTTCAGTATTTATCATGTTGACCACCTGGGGCAATAACCCATCTTGAATATTTCTAAGGATTGACCCATAAATTTTTGCAGTTATTTCTTTCAGCATCTCACCTCTAAATTTCCTAGTACATGCATCACTGATGTTGTTGATGACAGAATTCTGGTCAAGGCTTGGTCTGCTTTCCAGATTGCCAATTCTGGTGGTCAACTTCTGAATCTCTTCTGTGAGACCTGCCAGTGGTTGAGCAAATTCATCCTTCACTGCAGTCTGAACAGAAGTCGGTAGCATTTTCTCCAAGACCTGGACTGCCACTTTGAAGTTTTCAGAGTTTTGATTGGTGGCCAGTACAAGCTCATTCAACTTCTCAAAAACAAGTTTTTCATTACCAGCAAAGAGGTTCATTTCTGATGCAAGATTATTTGATAAAAGAGATTTAAAATCAGAAACAATCTGAGAAGATGACTGGAGTGATCTCTCCAGGTCCGCCACCTTATTAAAAAGGCCTTGGACCTCGGTAGAAGAAGAAGTGGAGAGACCACCAGGAGGAGTAAGTTCAGATTCCATTCTGAGCACCAATGGAACTTGTGTCTGGACTGCTTCAGTAGATGTTTCAGTTGTTGTAACAGTCGAGTCCAGCACACGAGGAAGGTCCAGTGGTGCTTCAAGTGGTGGGGGTTGATTTTGTGAAATTTGAAGTGAGGGTGGATTGAAATAAGGAGAGTTTTGCGGTATTGAAAGTGGTGGTGGTGGTGGTGCAATAATGGATTCTGGTGGTGGTGGCATTTCAGTAGAGACAAGTGGTGGGGTGACTGAAGCAATAACAGAAGTAACAACATTTTCTACTTCATCACCCAGAAAATTCATATTGACATCAAACATATTACCTTCAGACATTGGGGAATCTACCTCATCCCCATCTGGAGCCGTCCCAACTGTCTGTTCATCCACTTCTCTATTTAAATCCAACTGAGCATCTTGCTCACCAGTCACCTGCTCATCATCATGTATAACATTTTCCTCCTGCTCAACATTTTGTACTTGCTCAACAATAAGAGACCCATCTTCATTCATGATATCACCAGCCAAAGAATGAGAGACTGGAATCACTAGAGGTGAGGCTCCAGTAATGCCAGTTTGTTCAAGAGAGGCTACTTGTATGTTCTCTCTTAAGACATCTCCAGACTCCTGTTGGGAGGAATCTGGATGGCTCGATTCAGCTCTATTAGGATTGACCTGAACTCCATCCTTCCTAAGACGTCTGGAAGTTCTTGGTCGAGTGGGGAGTTCTTGAGGTACAACAATTTCAGTCTGCTGAGAGTCAGGAGCCACTTGGGTTACTGGTGGCACTATTTCAGCATTGAGGACTCTAGAGGGTCCTTCACCAATTTGGTTCCCACCTGGAGCCTCTTCTGGCTCATCTGGTGATGATGCGTCGGTTGCATCATTTCTAAAATGGTGTAGCATATTTACAGGAATATCAACCTCACCAGTTTGTGATTTTAATGAAAGTCAGCTCCCTCATATATTCACACACAGAAATAGTCTGAATCGTAATCATACTGATTACCTATAGCTCTTTTAAAAACAAGTGACAGAAAACGAATATATGGTATATGAGGTTTTCTACCTTTCACTTTCAGACACTCAACAAGGTCATCGAAGAAAATCTGAGCAAAATCGACCCTGTATCCATACCATAGGCAGTAAGCAATCTGGAGTTGCATTTGATTTATCTGGTCCAACCCTCCAGAACTGCCACCTAGACACTCAACAATATGAGTAAAGAAGTATCTCCATGAGTCTGTAAGTTTGCTCATGTAGATAGTGCCTTTTCTTTGCAACTGACCATGTTCATCAAGAATGTCAGTATGCCCCATCTGCCTGCACACATCCCTGTAATTTAAACCAGTAGGGAGTGTAATGGCCATCTCGTTTTCAGCCATGTAATTCAACCTAAGAGCATCTCTGAGAGAGTCCACAGAAAGTGTGAAGGCCCTGATGCCTTGATTGAGTGTATAATGGATGGAGTCATCTCTGTCATTATATGTTGCTGTGTACCAGAATTCATACAGGTATTCATGGTATATCTTTCCTGGATTTAGAATAAGAGCACCATATAATGGACAACTTAGAAAGAAAGCAGTTATTCGTCCAATAAGAGAAGTGGGTTCATGAGTGGTGCTAGAAAGTTTTGCCATCCAGTTGTTCATATTAATTCTGATTGCCTCCGCCTCTAAAGTGATGTGTGGGGCTTTTTTAACGTCGGCCGGAGGATCATATTTGGCGGCAAGTAGATTTTTATTCAAATTTGTTTGTCTGGGTGCCATTGAATATGATATAAAAATGAAAAGGAAGATGAAATTAGGGATTTATGAAGATTTGATGAATTGAATATGAGAGAGATTGATGATTGGAAATTTAATGAAAAAGGAGTAAATGAAGGAATTTGAAGTATTGGGAGTAAATGATTTTCGAAGTAAATGAAAATGAAAGGGAATGAGGGTATTTATATAAGAGAGAGAGTGTGGAACTCAAACGGTTATTTTTGAATTTATCAAATGTAATTTTGATCGGATTTTGAAATCCGCATTAAATACATCACATCACACATAAATGTGTGACGGTTTACAGCCCACAAACATTACCACTAGTTCCTTTTGTCTTCCCAAGGTAAAAAGTTCCATCATTAGGTTTGAAAAATTACATGCCACGTAGGATAATAAGATAAATATCTTTTCAAAGAGTTTGCATACGTGGCACGCACAAAGACCAAGTATTAAAAAATTATGACTGACATACCATGACTCATTTCAGTGCATCTGGAGGTTGACTGGACACTCCAGTATCACTGGTGGATTAGGCCAGTGATGCATGCACTGATGGTATGTTAGGTCCAGATTTACTGGACTCGCTCCAGACTCGACTACTGGAGCCTTACTGAAGATCTGTCCAGAAATGATATTTACTGGACCTACTCCATACTTGGAAACTGGAGTCCCTCTGAAGATTTGTTCAGAAATAATGGAAGACCAGTGAGCAAATACTTGTATAGGAAATCTGGAGTATTCCAGATTAGCTCACTAGACTTCACCCCAGTCCAGATCTATTCTACTGAAGACATTCTCAATGAAGTCAAAGACTGAAGTTAGAATAAAGAAGACTGACAAATGGCGGAGTCCACTGGAAGTCTTACCAGATCTACGACTGGAGGATTGTCAGTGTTCTAGACCTTACAAGTCTGAACACTGATATCGAGGAATTGACTTTTTGCCTTTACACACTTTCCAAAGAACATTCCACTTGTTCTTTACCAAAGTGCTTACGTGTGTAAAGGTGGTTGGTTAAAAGGATTATTGTCATATTGATGTGACTTTATCCTTGTACCTTACCAATGCATTTAATGACCTTGTCGGTTCATTAAATGCATGCAACCATATTTGTACGGCACAAATTCACTGGTGAATTTGTTTGCCTATATATACAAAGTCATTTCTTCGTTAAAATTACTTTTAGCATTAAAGGTGAATTTGTCTAAATACTCTCGATCTTAAACAGGGATACTTCACAACTTTTAGTATCTCGATCCAAAGAGTTATTTGGCAAATATAGATCATTTGTAATTCATAGGTTGTTAGGATACTTACATATTTGTATTATCTTGATTCCGTACAACCTTGTATTTTATTTAACATCATAAATAAAATACACTTGAAAAATTACATTGTGTTCCACCTTTACTTTATTGCTTTTAGTCTTGCATTACTTTGTTTATATTCTTGCATTTATATTCAAGTAATACTAGTCCATTCTAGTGCTTATTAGACTTGTTGTATTTTACATTCGGGGTTAACCATCAAGAGAGTTCGGGACTTTACAATTGGTATCAGAGCAGAAGGCTAAACATTGCCTAGATCTGTTTCTTTGATGGCCAAATCAGAAAATACACAAGGAAATTTTAATTTTGGTCCTGATCCTAATGCTAATGCTAATGCTAATGATCAAAATAATGAACCACCTGTTAACACTAATCCTCCACCTCCTCCTCCTACTCCTGCTTCTCCACATGTGCATGTGCACTATTCAAATAATCTTGTTCCTAAATTCAGTGGGAATAGCGATGAATTTGGTACGTGGAAGGCTAGGATGATATTGCATATCACTGGTATTGAGAGAAACATGATGAAAATTTTAAATGAAGGACCTTATGTCCCCACATCACCTCTCAATGCTCTTCTTGATCCAACTGGATCTAGAAGAGGCAGGGAAAAGAGGGAGGAACATTGGTCTGAAGAGGAGAGGAGATTGGTAAATCTAGATACCCTTCTCAAAAACATGATCCTCGGGGCTGTTCCAGAAACCCTAATTCCCACATTAGTTCTTTTCCCAGTGCTAAAACCATGTGGGATGAACTAATGAACCAGTTTGAAGGAGGAGATGACACCATTGTCACCAGAAAAGTCTCCTTAAACAAGAGGTATGAGTCATTTTTTGCTCAGCCAAATGAGTCTCTCACTGGTACTTACACCAGATTTATGAGTATCATAAACCAGTTGAGAGGTCTCGGGGTTGAGAAGGACAAGGATATACTTCTGGAGAAATTTTGTGATATTCTTCCCACCAAATGGTCTCACATGATCCTGGTCTTACGACAAGGTAAAACTCTGCACACTCACACTCTGTCAACTTTATATGGAGCTTTCAGATACACTGAGGAAAATCAAGCTCAGAGAGTTGTGGCCGAACAAGATGCTTATAACCATGCCTCCAGTACTCCTATTGTGGTTAGTCATACTGAACCACAAAGTACAGCACTGATATCTTCTGAGAATGTATTTTCTATGAAGAAGATGGTGTCTGAACTCATGGAATCTGGAGAAGCTAGTCAAATCTCTCCAGATTGTGATGAATCTGAAAATGATGACCTGGTTGCTATGATTGCTAAAACGTTTAACCGTTTCAAAGCAAGTGCAAATAGGCCATCTGGACAATTTGCATCCAGTTCTTCAACTGATAAGACCAATTTGACATGCTTTAAGTGTGGCAAAAAAGGTCATTTCATGAAAGATTGCAGGTCCAGTCAGTTTGTATCCTAGCCTGGTCCATTTACTTCAAATAATAAGCCTGATGATAGCTATAAATCTAAATACAAAAAGCTTAAGGCTCAAATTGCTCTCATGGCACAACAAATGGAAAATAATAATAAGTGCATGATTGCAACAACTGAAGAAAAATGGGTTCCTTCTGATGATTCATCTGCTGATGAAGAAGAAGAAAGAGATTGCTGTTAGATGGCTCTGGCAGACGAAGAGCACCTGGTGAAGGAAGATGTCACATCTGGACGATGGGTGGACATTGTTATCAAAAAGGTTAGTGATTATGATACTGCAACTGGCCAAGAATTAAAATTGGATATTGCTGAAGCTCTTAATGTTGATTTAATATTTGTTGAAACTGTTAGATCTGACTGTGTAAATGGTCTAGAAACAGATTTTTCTAAAATAACTGTCTTAAAATCAAAGTTAAAAGAACTTCAAGACATTGAACTGACATTTCAAGCCCAGGTTCTGGTAACTGAACAATTGATTCAAGAAAAACAAGATCTTGAGATCATTTTAGAGAAAGAAAAACTGGTGATTAAATCATGGCTTGAAACCAGAAAGCCATATGATGCAGGAGTAAATTCAATTTCCCGCTCAAAAACGTGCTTATTTAGATGGAAATACTCATGTTGCATCATTAATCCCAGTAATTGATCGATTACCAGAGGGATTCAGGCCCATTACTATTTATGATGAGCCTGTAACTCCCAAGGCCAATATTTTCCCAGTTCAATCCCCAGAGGTTAAGACTGGAGCATTCCAGATGATTGCTCCAGTTAAAAAGGTCAATCTGAAGAAACCTTTGCCTCAGACCATTCCCCTACCTGAGCCTCGAGTCCATACAACTGGAAAGATTAAACTTTATTGAGGGTACTTCATCTGGCCCTAGACAAAATACCAAACCTTTTTCCAAGAAAGAAAAATATATTTCTCCAGTTGAGAAAAAGAAAAAGGTTTCAAAACTATCAACCCAGTAGTCTTTTCAACTAAGACTACTGTTGAAGAAAGTGAACTCAACCAGATTTCTCCAGGGACCTATAAGGGAGGATCCAGTGAACCCATCAGTCGATGGGTTCCCAAATCTAACTGATAATATCTGGTGGATGTGCAGGGCGATCGAAAGAAATATATCTGGTATCTTGACAGTGCAGCTGGCAGGACGATGACCGGATGTAAGACCCTGCTGGAGGAGTTCGTAATTTCTGACGGACCCTCCATTACTTTTGGAAATGATGGTTGTGGAAAGACTGAGGGATATGGTGTTCTGAACAATGGACAAGTCAAGTTCAGACGAGTTGCATTTGTGAATGGTTGAAATATAACCTGATCAGTGTAAGTCAACTGTGTGATGATGGCTATCAAGTTTTATTCAATATTGCTCAGGGCATTGTATTCAACAAGGACTGGAAGGTAGTATTGATTGCTCCCAGAAGAGTGAATGTGTACGTGATGGATATGGAAAGCTCTCCTTCAGAGCAGTGTTTCTATACTCAAGCTGATGAAGACACAAACTGGTTATGGCACAAAAGGTTATCCCATTTAAATTTCAAAAATATTAATAAGGTGTCAAGAAAACAACTGGCAGATGGGATACCTTCAGTTTCCTTCAAAAAGGAAAGGCCATGTCCAGGATGTGAGATGGGTAAGCAGAAATGTACCAGTTTCAAGACCAGACAGAATTTCAGCATATCTGAACCTCTTCATATGCTTCATATGGACCTCTTTGGTCCAGTGAATGTTCAGACTCGTGCTGGTAAAAGATACACCCAGGTGATTGTAGATGAATTCTCCAGATATTGTTGGGTGATCTTTCTCAGGTCTAAAAGTGAAGCTGCTGCTGAAATCATCAGTCTTATCAAGCAAATTGAGCTCAAGTATAGTCGAAAGGTGTGTCAGTTAAGAAGTGACAATGGAACAGAATTCCAGAATGCAACTCTGGAGTCATTCTGTAGTGACACTGGCATCTCCCAGAATTTCTCATCAGCCCGCTCTCCAGAACAGAATGGAGTGGTGGAAAGGAAAAATCGAACGCTGATAAAAGCTGCCAGGAGTATGCTTGCTGAATCTGGTCTGTCTACCAATTTCTGGGCGGAAGCAATTGCTACTGCTTGCCATACCCAGAACCGATCTGTGTACATCAAAAGACACAAAAAGACAGCCTATGAAGTCTTAAGAAATAGAAAACCAAATATTGGTTATTTTCACATTTTTGGATGTCCAGTTACATCCTGAACGACTCCAGTCAGTTAGGCAAATTTGATGCCAAAGCTGATGAAGGGTATTTCTTAGGCTATTCAGCCATTCGCAAGGCCTTCAGAGTCTATAACAAGAGACTGGAGAAGGTCCATGAGTCAATTCATGTCACATTTGATGAATCAAATGCTGCAATCAATACGAAGCCAACCCTTGATACTCCCCCAGTAACTCCAATTGTCTTCTGTGAATCTGATCCTATCAACTACAATAAAGATTCAGAAGACACAGTTTCCAGTCATCCTGATCTGGAACCTATTCAGAAGAAGAAACTCTCCAGTAGTACTCCACTTTATCCTTCAATAATTTTCAAGCTACCCTCTGAAATTATTATTGGATCAGATGTGCGTACTACGCCCCCAGTATCAGTCCCAGTTGAAACTGAACCAGTACTTCAAGAAATGCCTTCAATGGAAGAATTTCATGATGCAAATCGTGATTTAAATGACTCAGATGAAGATGCTGAAGTAGTCTGGCAAGATCCTCCTCCAGAAGCAACACCAGAGGAGACTCAGCTGAATTCTTGCACTGATATTGTTGTCAGTAACAATCCTGGTCAATACTCCAGATGGACAAAAGCTCATCCTATCGATCAGATCATAGGTGACTCCAGTCGTGGAATTCTGACCAGAAGAGCCTCCAGTGATCAATGCTTATATGTCAGTTTCTTATCACTGATAGAACCAAAGAAGATTGACGAGGCTATGGAAGATCCAAACTAGGTGACTGCTATGCAAGAAGAGCTTCACCAGTTTGAAAGGAACAAGGTCTGGTACCTGGTTCCTTTCCCAGTTGGAAAGAAAGAACCAATTGGAACCCGATGGGTCTTCAGGAACAAGGTAGATGAAGATGGCCACGTAATCAGAAACAAGGCCAGACTGGTAGCACAAGGCTACTGCCAGTCAGATGTCGACTTTGATGAATCATTTGCTCCAGTGGCTAGACTTGAAGCGATCAGAATATTTTTAGCATTCGCTGCTCATCATCAGTTCAAGGTCTACCAAATGGACGTGAAAAGTGCATTTTTGAATGGAAAACTTGAAGAAGAAGTTTATGTCAGACAACCACCAGGTTTCGTTGATGAAAAGCATCCACATTGAGTATATCGTCTGGACAAAGCGCTTTATGGCCTCAGACAAGCCCCACGTGCCTGGTGTGACACTCTGTAGCGGAAATACAGGGTTAACAAAGAATTGCATACTAATCAGAAGGTTAATAGTGATTACATCCATTTATACCAATACAAGTCAATACAAGTACAATCGTTCAAAAGGTGGACCCCAAAATACGGATACAAGTCATCCTCATTTGGAACTGGGCCCACAGAATACAAGTTCAATAAATTGGACAGTCAAATACAAATAAAGCCAAAAGCATGAGAGCCCTCAATGTCTGATGCTAAATGTACGTCCAAAGTCAAAAGATTGGCCCTATAATGCCAAAGACGATTCCAAGACTTACTGATGGTCACCTGAAAAGCATGAAATTTGAGAGGATCAACTATCGAAATAGTTGGTGAGTTTACAGTATGTTTGACCAAAAGTTTATTCGTCATTGATACAACACAATGACATATAGTTATAAAAGACCAAACAGTCAGTATATCTAAATCTGACAACACTTTTATAACAAGACAGCCAGTATATCTAAATCTGGGCACATCTTATATCACAATTTATAATAAGATAGTCAGTATATCTAAATCTGAACTCATCTTATATCACGTCAATCAGTATATCTAGATCTGATGACAGCATAAGCCTCGCACAGGATTTCCCTTCAACAATGGGGTACGGACCATAACCTCGCACAGGATTTCCCTTCGACAATGGGGTGCGGACCACAACCAAGACAGTCGAGATATCTAGATCCGACAATACAACAAAACAC
>CM067167.1:149914495-150007818 GCA_034093135.1 Erigeron breviscapus | reverse complement strand
GCATGGTTTATGAGTCTTTTTGTATACATTTGGTACGTTTATGGTATTTGTTAGTGTTTCAGGTTACTGACAGGTATTTAACAAATCTGGAGAAAACGACATTGTTGAGGTGAATTAAGTGCTAACGGAAGATTTCGGAAGCATTTGGATGAAGAGTTGCGCCGCAACTGTCCTAGTTGCGCCGCAACGCCTTTTGTTCCTGGCCAGCCACGAGTCAACATTGGTCAAAGGTCAACGCGAGTCAACGTCCAATTGCGCCGCAACCAAAAAGCAGAAGAATAAGTTGCGCCGCAATCAATTCCATTGCGCCGCAATGCATTCAAGTTCAAGCCGTCCTTGGTCAATGAAAGTCAAAGTCAACTCTCGAGTCAAACCCAATTGCGCCGCAACTACACTAGTTGCGCCGCAATTGGGGGCGGTTCTGGCAGATTTTTGGAGGCATATAAATAGCATGCAAAATTATCCCAAAACCCTTCTTCTCTTCTCCCAGCCGTTTTTGAAGACTTTTTCAGAGATATTTTCATCTATTCATCATATTTAAGGATTTCAAACACGATTGGATCAATTTCGTTTGTCGCTTTCGATTATTATCATTCGGTAACAATGAATTCTTCATATTTTATTTGTTATTCTTATTTTAATATGAGTGGCTAATCGCTTCATCATCCATCTTGATGGAGTGAGACAATATGTAAAGATTGCACGATTTTATTAATTCAATGTTGATTTCATTTAACGTTATATCGAGATCTTAGCGTATTTATTTCCTTCTAAAGTAGTCTATAAATAGATGGGTAAACTGTGTCTTATGACAAGTATATAGACTGTATGTAAAGTCCCTCACACGATGGTTTAACCACGAGTGTAAAATAACAAGTCAAGTATGCACTAGATTGGACTAGTATTACTTTAAATATAAATGCAAGAATATAAATAAAGTAATAAAGACTTAAAGCAATATTTAAACAAGTAAATAAATGGTGGAACATAAATGTAATTTTCAAGTGTATTTTATTTATTGATGTTAAACAAAATACAAGATTGTGGCGGAACCTAGATATTACAAGTATGTAACTATCTAAACAATCTTTGAATTACAAGTGATCTATACTTGCTAAATAATCTCCTTGGATCGATATACTTAAAGTTGTGAAGTATAACTATTTGATCGAGAGTATTTTAGCAAGTTCACCAAATTGCAAAAAAGTAATTGTACGAGGTATGTGACTTTGTATTTATAGGCAAATAAATTCAACAGTGAATTTATTATGCCGTACAAATATGGTTGCATGCATTTAAGGCAACTACTTTAATTCCTTAAATGCATTGGTTAAAGTACAAGGATAAAGTCATGTTGATGTGACTTGTCATCCTTTTAACCAAACACCTTTACACACGTATTGTACTTTTATCAATAGACAAATAGATTGTCCGTGTAAAAGTGTGTAAAGGCAAAAGTCAATTCCTCGTAATCAGTGTTCAGACTTGTAAGGTCTAGAACACTTAAGGCTCCAGTCGGGAGATCTGGTAAGACTGTCAGTGGGCTCCACTGCTTGTCAGTCTTCTTTCTTCATACTTCAGTCTTTGACTTCAGTAAGAATGTCTTCAGTAGAAACGATCTTGACTGGAGTGAAGTCCAGTGAGCTAATCTGGAGGATTCCAGATTTCCTGTACAAGTAAATAGCTCACTGGTCTTCTATTATTTCTGGACAAATCTTCAGTGACGCTCCAGTCTTCAAGTCTGGAGTGGGTCCAGTCAAACTGGACCTAACAAATTCCCCCTATTTGTTCAGAAATAATGCAAGGTTTTTCAAGCTTCTATCTATACAATTGTATGCTTGAAAAAACACTTGATTTTGACTAAGTCTAAAAATTTAAGTTACTGGAAAACACTTATAGATCATCAGTGTTCCAGTTTTCATTTGTTAGTTCTAACTTAGACTTAATCTGATCACGCACTTGTGATTCAAAAATTGCAACTATATTTACATACATCAACTGATAAACATTTACAATTTTGATCAAAGAAATTTTAATACAAGTAAATGATGAAGAGTCAGGCCCTTCTCTTTGAAGTCTGTCCTGGAGCATCTTCAGTGGCCTTTCTCTTTGGAGATGGTGAGGATGGTACAGAAACTAGTGGTCGCATACCCAGAGCAGCTTCCATCTGTTGTATTCTCTTCCAGACCTTCTCAATCCTCTTCATAAATGCTTTGACATCAGGAGTTAAATCAGTTTTCCCCCTGAAAGTCAAGCCTATCTCCTTCAGTTCAGTCCATCCAAACGACAGGACTGAAGCATTCTTCCTTTCATCCACGAAGTTATCTTCTCTGGTCAACTTCACTTGAAACTTGGTCATCTGTTCATGATTTTCAGCAAACTTAATCTTAGCACTTATGATCTTTCTGACATCAGCCCTGAACGTCATCAGTTCATTATACTTATCTTTCAATTTGGCAGCCTGAATCATTGCTTCAGTTTCCCTGGATACCTTTTCTTGTTCCAAGGCAGACTGGATTTCTTCACGATTTTTTCTTTATGAAGTATCCAAGGGAATGAAGGTACTGAGGTCTGCATCTCTGGCTGCCTTGATCTGTTTGGCAGTAAGTTTGGGTAAACCCTTTATTTTCTTTCGATATTCAATCTCCAGAGCTGCAGCATTTTGTCTGACCTTCTTTTGGAGGTTCACCAGTTCCTCCGTTCTTTGTCTGATCAGCTCAACTATGCTGACACCATAAGTCACTGCATCATATGTTTGTTCTTCTAAAGAGTACCTGGAGCGAACATAAACATCATCCATTGCATCCAAACATTGATGAACTCTGGGGTCTTCCTTCATTCTTTTATATACATCAACATGTATGCCCAACCTGCCAGCATTATAAGAATCAAGAGTCCCCATCTTTGCCATTTCCATTTTGTGGGCCTGCAGTTCATCCTTTTGCCTTTTCTTATAAATTTCAATCATTATGCATTCCTGCTCCAGTCTCTTTGAAGTGTCATCATCAGCAGTAGGAAATTCTGATGAACTCCCAGTGGTTTCAATCTCTCCTCCAGATACCACATGTTGCTTTCTTTTTACTGACTTCAGAGAAGTTTTGATATCTGGGAATGCTTCAAACTGGGGCTCACTGGCATCAGTACCAGCAGCCTCTTTTTCCTGCACAATGGCTTCAGTGCCAAGTGCCTTCTGAGCTTCTTGTGCACTGGCATCAGTACCAGGCACTTCCTTTTGTTGCACAATGGCTTTAGTGCCAAAGGCCTTTTTGATTGCACTGGCAAGCACTTCTTTCTTCTTTTCAACAACCTGCACATTCTTTTCAGACTTTTCCCCCTTGGAATGATCACCAGTTCTTGACTTGAGATCATTCCACAATTGTTCAAGCATGTGACGGTCTAATGACCCAAATGTTCTGCCTGCCACTGGAGTTGTGATATTCACAGTACTCCTCAAAGCAGTCACTTCCTTCTTAATAATCTGAAGTTCTTGAGGCAAGTGTTTTGGCATTTCAGTATTTATCATGTTGACCACCTGGGGCAATAACCCATCTTGAATATTTCTAAGTATTGACCCAGAAATTTCTGCAGTTATTTCTTTCAGCATCTCACCTCTAAATTTTCTGGTACATTCATCACTGATGTTGCTGATGACAGAATTCTGGTCAAGGCTTGGTCTGCTTTCCAGATTGCCAATTCTGGTGGTCAACTTCTGAATCTCTTCTGTTAGACCTGCCAGTGGTTGAGCAAATTCATCCTTCACTGCAGTCTGAACAGAAGTCACTAGCTTTTCCTCCAAGCCCTGGACTGCCACTTTGAAGTTTTCAGAGTTTTGATTGGTGGCCAGTACAAGCTCATTCAACTTCTCAAAAACAAGTTTTTCATTACCAGCAAAGAGGTTCATTTCTGATGCAAGATTATTTGATAAAAGAGATTTAAAATCAGAAACAACCTGAGAAGATGACTGGAGTGATCTCTCCAGGTCCGCAACCTTATTTAAAAGGCCTTGGACCTCGGTGGAAGAAGAAGTGGAGAGACCACCAGGAGGAGTAAGTTCAAATTCCATTCTGAGCACCAATGAAACTTGTGTCTGGACTGCTTCAATAGATGTTTCAGTTGTTGTAACAGTCGAGTCCAGCACACGAGGAAGGTCCAGTGGTGCTTCAAGTGGTGGGGGTTGATTTTGTGAAATTTGAAGTGAGGGTGGATTGAAATAAGGAGAGTTTTGCGGTATTGAAAGTGGTGGTGGTGGAGGTGCAATAATGGATTCTGGTGGTGGTGGCATTTCAGTAGAGACAAGTGGTGGGGTGACTGAAGCAATAACAGAAGTAACAACATTTTCTACTTCATCACCCAGAAAATTCATATTGACATCAAACATATTACCTTCAGACATTGGGGAATCTACCTCATCCCATCTGGAGCCGTCCCAACTGTCTGATCATCCACTTCTCTATTTAAATCCAACTGAGCATCTTGCACACCAATCACCTGCTCATCATCCTGTACAACATTTTCCTCCTGCTCAACGTTTTGTACTTGCTCAACAATAAGAGACCAATCTTCATTTATGATATCACTAGCCTAAGAATGAGAGACTGGAATCACTAGAGGTGAGGCTCCAGTAACGCCAGTTTGTTCAAGAGAGGCTACTTGTATGTTCTCTCTTAAGACATCTCCAGACTCCTGTTGGGAGGAATCTGGATGGCTCGATTCAGCTCTATTAGGATTGACCTGAACTCCATCCTTCCTAAGACGTCTGGAAGTTCTTGGTCGAGTGGGGAGTTCTTGAGGTACAACAATTTCAGTCTGCTGAGAGTCAGGAGCCACCTGGTTACTGGTGGCACTATTTCAGCATTGAGGACTCCAGAGGGTCCTTCACCCCACCTGGAGCCTCTTCTGGCTCATCTGGTGATGATGCGTCGGTTGCATCATTTCTAAAATGGTGTAGCATATTTACAGGAATATCAACCTCACCAGTTCGTGATTTTAATGAAGTCAGCTCCCTCATATATTCACACACACAAAAATAGTCTGAATCGTAATCAACTGATTACCTAGAGCTCTTTTAAAAACAAGTGACAGAAAACGAATATATGGTATATGAGGTTTCTACCTTTCACTTTCAGACGCTCAACAAGGTCATCGAAGAAAATCTGAGCAAAATCGACCCTGTATCCAAACCATAGGCAGTAAGCAATCTGGAGTTGCATTTGATTTATCTGGTCCACCCTCCAGAACTACCTTCCAAACATTCAACAATATGAGTAAAGAAGTATCTCCATGAGTCTGTAAGTTTGCTCATGTAGATAGTGCCTTTTCTTTGCAACTGACCATGTTCATCAAGAATGTCAGTATGCCCCATCTGCCTGCACACATCCCTGTAATTTAAACCAGTAGGGAGTGTAATGGCCATCTCGTTTTCAGCCATGTAATTCAACCTAAGAGCATCTCTGAGAGAGTCCACAGAAAGAGTGAAGGCCCTGGTGCCTTGATTGAGTGTATAATGGATGGAGTCATCTCTGTCATTATATGTTGCTGTGTACCAGAATTCATACAGGTATTCATGGTATATCTTTCCTGGATTTAGAATAAGAGCACCATATAATGGACAACTTAGAAAGAAAGCAGTTATTCGTCCAATAAGAGAAGTGGGTTCATGAGTGGTGCTAGAAAGTTTTGCCATCCAGTTGTTCATATTAATTCTGATTGCCTCCGCCTCTAAAGTGATGTGTGGGGCTTTTTTAACGTCGGCCGGAGGATCATATTTGGCGGCAAGTAGATTTTTATTCGAATTTGTTTGTCTGGGTGCCATTGAATATGATATAAAAATGAAAAGGAAGATGAAATTAGGGATTTATGAAGATTTGATGAATTGAATATGAGAGAGATTGATGATTGGAAATTTAATGAAAAAGGAGTAAATGAAGGAATTTGAAGAATTGGGAGTAAATGATTTTCGAAGTAAATTAAAATGAAAGGGAATGAGGGTATTTATATAAGAGAGAGAGTGTGGAACTCAAACGGTTATTTTTGAATTTATCAAATGTAATTTTGATCGGATTTTGAAATCCGCATTAAATACATCACATCACACATAAATGTGTGACGGTTTACAGCCCACAAACATTACCTACTAGTTCCTTTTGTCTTCCCAAGGTAAAAAATTCCATCATTAGGTTTGAAAAATTACATGCCACGTAGGATAATAAGATAAATATCTTTTCAAAGAGTTTGCATACGTGGCACGCACAAAGACCAAGTATTAAAATATTATGACTGACATACCATGACTCATTTCAGTGCATCTGGAGGTTGACTGGACACTCCAGTATCACTGGTGGATTAGGCCAGTGATGCATGCACTGATGGTAATGTTAGGTCCAGATTTACTGGACTCGCTCCAGACTCGACTACTGGAGCCTTACTGAAGATCTGTCCAGAACGTGTTCTACTGGACCTACTCCAGACTTGGAATCTGGAGTCCCTATGAAGATTTGTCAGAAATAATGGAAGACCAGTGAGCAAAATACTTGTATAGGAAATCTGGAGTCTTCCAGATTAGCTCACTAGACTTCACCCCAGTCCAGATCTATTCTACTGAAGACATTCTCACTGAAGTCAAAGACTGAAGTTAGAATAAAGAAGACTGACAAATGGCGGAGTCCACTGGAAGTCTTACCAGATCTATGACTGGAGGAATTGTCAGTGTTCTAGACCTTACAAGTCTGAACACTGATTACGGGGAATTGACTTTTTGCCTTTACACACTTTCCAAAGAACATTCCACTTGTTCTTTACTAAAGTACCTACGTGTGTAAAGGTGGTTGGTTAAAAGAATAAAGTCATATTGATGTGACTTTATCCTTGTACCTTAACCAATGCATTTAATGATCTTGTCGGTTCATTAAATGCATGCAACCATATTTGTACGGCACAAATTCACTGGTGAATTGTTTGCCTATAAATACAAAGTCATATTCTTCGTTAAAATTACTTTTAGCATAAAAGGTGAATTTGTCTAAATAATCTCGATCTTAAACAGGGATACTTCACAACTTTAAGTATCTCGATCCAAAGAGTTTATTTGGGAAATATAGATCATTTGTAATTCATAGGTTGTTAGGATACTTACATATTTGTATTATCTTGATTCCGTACAACCTTGTATTTTATTTAACATCATAAATAAAATACACTTGAAAAATTACATTGTGTTCCACCTTTATTTTATTGCTTTTAGTCTTGTATTACTTTGTTTATATTCTTGCATTTATATTCAAGTAATACTAGTCCAATCTAGTGCTTATTAGACTTATTGTATTTTACATTCTGGGTCAACCATCAAGAGAGTTCGGGACTTTACAATTGGTATCAGAGCAGAAGGCTAAACATTGCCTAGATCTGTTTCTTTGATGGCCAAATCAGAAAATACACAAGGAAATTTTAATTTTGGTCCTGATCCTAATGCTAATGCTAATGCTAATGATCAAAATAATGAACCACCTGTTAACACTAATCCACCACCTCCTCCTCCTACCTGCTTCTCCACATGTGCATGTGCACTATTCAAATAATCCTGTTCCTAAATTCAGTGGGAATAGCGATGAATTTGGTACGTGGAAGGCTAGGATGATATTGATATCACTGGTATTGAGAGAAACATGATGAAAATTTAAATGAAGGACCTTATGTCCCCACATCACCTCTCAATGCTCTTCTTGATCCAACTGGATCTAGAAGAGGCAGGGAAAAGAGGGAGGAACATTGGTCTGAAGAGGAGAGGAGATTGGTAAATCTAGATACCCTTCTCAAAAACATGATCCTCGGGGCCGTTCCAGAAACCCTAATTCCCAAATTAGTTCTTTTTCCCAGTGCTAAAACCATGTGGGATGAACTTTTAAATCAGCATGAAGGAGGAGATGACACCATTGTCACCAGAAAGGTCTCCTTAAACAAGAGGTATGAGTCATTTTTTGCTCAACCCAATGAGTCTCTCACTGGTACTTACACCAGATTTATGAGTATCATAAACCAGTTGAGAGGTCTTGGGGGTGAGAAGGACAAGGATATACTTCTGGAGAAATTTTGTGATATTTTACCCACCAAATGGTCTCACATGATCCTGGTCTTACGATAAGGTAAAACTCTGCACACACACACTCTCAACTTTATATGGAGCTTTCAGGTACACTGAAGAAAATCAAGCTCAGAGAGTTGTGGCAGAACAAGATGCTTATAACCATGCCTCCAGTACTCCTATTGTGGTTAGTCATACTGAACCACAAAGTACAGCACTGATATCTTCTGAGAATGTATTTTCTATGAAGAAGATGGTGTCTGAACTCATGGATTCTGGAGAAGCTAGTCAAATCTCTCCAGATTGTGATGAATCTGAAAATGATGACCTGGTTGCTATGATTGCTAAAACGTTTAACCGTTTCAAAGCAAGAGCAAATCGGCCATCTGGACAATTTGCATCCAGTTCTTCAACTGATAAGACCAATCTGACATGCTTTAAGTGTGGCAAAAAAGGTCATTTCATGAAAGATTGCAAGTCCAGTCAGTTTGTATCCCAGCCTGGTCCATTTACTTCTAATAAAAAGCCTGATGATAGCTATAAATCTAAATACAAAAAGCTTAAGGCTCAAATTGCTCTCATGGCACAACAAATGGAAAATAATAATAAGTGCATGATTGCAACAACTGAAGAAAAAATGGGTTCCTTCTGATGATTCATCTGTTGATGAAGAAGAAGAAAGAGATTGCTGTTACATGGCTCTGGCAGACGAAGAGCACCTGGTGAAGGAAGATGTCACATCTGGACGATGGGTGGACATTGTTATCAAAAAGGTTAGTGATTATGATACTGCAACTGGCCAAGAATTAAAATTGGATATTGCTGAAGCTCTTAATTCTGATTTAATATTTGTTGAAACTGTTAGATCTGACTGTGTAAATGGTCTAGAAACAGATTTTTCTGAAATAACTGTCTTAAAATCAAAGTTAAAAGAACTTCAAGACATTGAACTGACATTTCAAGCCCAGGTTCTGGTAACTGAACAATTGATTCAAGAAAAACAAGATTTTGAGATCATTTTAGAGAAAGAAAAACTGGTGATTAAATCATGGCTTGAAACCAGAAAGCCATATGATGCAGGAGTAATTCAATTTCCCGCTCAAAAACGTGCTTATTTAGATGGAAATACTCATGTTGCATCATTAATACCAGTAATCGATCGATTACCAGAGGGATTCAGGCCCATTACTGTTTATGATGAGCCTGTAACTCCCAAGGCCAATATTTTCCCAGTTCAATCCCCAGAGGTTAAGACTGGAGCATTCCAGATGACTGCTCCAGTTAAAAAGGTAAATCGGAATAAACCTTTGCCTCAGACTCCCTAAGCCTCAGCCATACAACTATGACTCGTCAATTTCAAAGTTTTAATGCAAGATTAAACTTCATCTGGCCCTAGACAAAATACCAAACCTTTTTCCAAGAAAGACAAAAATATTTCTCCAGTTGAGAAAAAGAAAAAGGTTTCAAAACTATCAACCCCAGTAGTCTTTTCAACTAAGACTACTGTTGAAGAAAGTGAACTCAACCAGATTTCTCCAGGGACCTATAAGGGAGGATCCAGTGAACCCATCAGTCGATGGGTTCCCAAATCTAACTGATAATATCTGGTGGATGTGCAGGGCGATCGAAAGAAATATATCTGGTATCTTGACAGTGCAGCTGGCAGGACGATGACCGGATGTAAGACCCTGCTGGAGGAGTTCGTAATTTCTGACGGACCCTCCATTACTTTTGGAAATGATGGTTGTGGAAAGACTGAGGGATATGGTGTTCTGAACAATGGACAAGTCAAGTTCAGACGAGTTTCATTTGTGAATGGTTTGAAATATAACCTGATCAGTGTAAGTCAACTGTGTGATGATGGCTATCAAGTTTTATTTAATATTGCTCAGGGCATTGTATTCAACAAGGACTGGAAGGTAGTATTGATTGCTCCCAGAAGAGTGAATGTGTACGTGATGGATATGGAAAGCTCTCCTTCAGAGCAGTGTTTCTATACTCAAGCTGATGAAGACACAAACTGGTTATGGCACAAAAGGTTATCCCATTTAAATTTCAAAAATATTAATAAGGTGTCAAGAAAACAACTGGCAGATGGGATACCTTCAGTTTCCTTCAAAAAGGAAAGGCCATGTCCAGGATGTGAGATGGGTAAGCAGAAATGTACCAGTTTCAAGACCAGACAGAATTTCAGCATATCTGAACCTCTTCATATGCTTCATATGGACCTCTTTGGTCCAGTGAATGTTCAGACTCGTGCTGGTAAAAGATACACCCTGGTGATTGTAGATGAATTCTCCAGATATTGTTGGGTGATCTTTCTCAGGTCTAAAAGTGAAGCTGCTGCTGAAATCATCAGTCTTATCAAGCAAATTGAGCTCAAGTACAGTCGAAAGGTGTGTCAGTTAAGAAGTGACAATGGAACAGAATTCCAGAATGCAACTCTGGAGTCATTCTGTACTGACACTGGCATCTCCCAGAATTCTCATCAGCCCGCTCTCCAGAACAGAATGGAGTGGTGGAAAGGAAAAATCGAACGCTGATAGAAGCTGCCAGGAGTATGCTTGCTGAATCTGGTCTGTCTACCAATTTCTGGGCGGAAGCAATTGCTACTGCTTGCCATACCCAGAATCGATCAGTGTACATCAAAAGACACAAAAAGACAGCCTATGAAGTCTTAAGAAATAGAAAACCAAATATTGGTTATTTTCACATTTTTGGATGTCCAGTTTACATCCTGAACGACTCCAGTCAGTTAGGCAAATTTGATGCCAAAGCTGATGAAGGGTATTTCTTAGGCTATTCAGCCATTCGCAAGGCCTTCAGAGTCTATAACAATAGACTGGAGAAGGTCCATGAGTCAATTCATGTCACATTTGATGAATCAAATGCTGCAATCAATACGAAGCCAACCCTTGATACTCCCCCAGTAACTCCAATTGTCTTCTGTGAATCTGATCCTATCAACTACAATAAAGATTCAGAAGACACAGTTTCCAGTCATCCTGATCTGGAACCTATTCAGAAGAAGAAACTCTCCAGTAGTACTCCATTCTATCCTTCAATAATTTTCAAGCTACCCTCTGAAATTATTATTGGATCAGATGTGCGTACTACGCCCCCAGTATCAGTCCCAGTTGAAACTGAACCAGTACTTCAAGAAATGCCTTCAATGGAAGAATTTCATGATGCAAATCGTGATTTAAATGACTCAGATGAAGATGCTGAAGTAGTCTGGCATGATCCTCCTCCAGAAGCAACTCCAGAGGAGACTCAACTGAATTCTTGCACTGATATTGTTGTCAGTAACAATCCTGGTCAATACTCCAGATGGACAAAGCTCATCCTATCGATCAGATCATAGGTGACTCCAGTCGTGGAATTCTGACCAGAAGAGCCTCCAGTGATCAATGCTTATATGTCAGTTTCTTATCACTGATAGAACCAAAGAAGATTGACGAGGCTATGGAAGATCCAAACTAGGTGACTGCTATGCAAGAAGAGCTTCACCAGTTTGAAAGGAACAAGGTTTGGTACCTGGTTCCTTTCCCAGTTGGAAAGAAAGAACCAATTGGAACAGATGGGTCTTCAGGAATAAGGTAGATGAAGATGGCCACGTAATCAGAAACAAGGCTAGACTGGTAGCACAAGGCTACTGCCAGTCAGATGTTGATTTGATGAATCATTTGCTCCAGTGGCTAGACTTGAAGCGATCAGAATATTTTTAGCATTCGCTGCTCATCATCAGTTCAAGGTCTACCAAATGGACGTGAAAAGTGCATTTTTGAATGGAAAACTTGAAGAAGAAGTTTATGTCAGACAACCACCAGGTTTCGTTGATGAAAAGCATCCACATTGGGTATATCGTCTGGACAAAGCGCTTTATGGCCCCAGACAAGCCCCACGTGCCTGGTCACACCCCGTTGTAGCGGAAATACAGGGTTAACAAAGAATTGCATACTAATCAGAAGGTTAATAGAGATTACATCCACTTATACCAATACAAGTCAATACAAGTACAATCGTTCAAAAGGTGGACCCCAAAATACGGATACAAGTCATCCTCATTTGGAACTGGGCCACAGAATACAAGTTCAAAGTCTGGACAGTCAAATACAATTAAAGCCAAAAGCATGAGAGCCCTCAATGTCTGATGCTAATTGTACGTCCAAAGTCAAAAGATTGGCCCTATAATGCCAAAGACGATTCCAAGACTTACTGATGGTCACCTGAAAAGCATGAAATTTGAGAGGATCAACTATCGAAATAGTTGGTGAGTTTACAGTATGTTTGACCAAAAGTTTATTCGTCATTGATACAACACAATGACATATAGTTATAAAAGACCAAACAGTCAGTATATCTAAATCTGACGACACTTTTATAACAAGACAGCCAGTATATCTAAATCTGGACACATCTTATATCACAATTTATAATAAGATAGTCAGTATCTAAATCTGAACTCATCTTATATCACGTCAATCAGTATATCTAGATCTGATGACAGCATATGCCTCGCACAGGATTTCCCTTCAACAATGGGGTGCGGACCATAACCTCGCACAGGATTTCCCTTCGACAATGGGGTGCGGACCACAACCAAGACAGTCGAGATATCTAGATCCGACAATTTAACCAAAACACTTAGGATATCCGGCAATGAGACTAAAACACTTAGGCTTCTACTTCCAACATACTTTCAACGCTTATATATAGGGTGTACCATCGGCGTACCCACCACGCTTACGGCATGTTGACAATAGTTTTGTCGCCCTTGTGATAATACCATTACACGAAATTATAAGACATGACTGTACAGACCGAAGTCCGACAATTATATGCTGACTGTACAGACCGAAGTCCGACAAAGATATTAAGACTGTACAGACCGAAGTCTGACAAAGATGATATATGACTGTACAGACCGAAGTCTGACAAAGATAATATATGACTGTACAGACCGAAGTCTGACAAAGATATATATGACTGTACAGACCGAAGTCTGACAAAGATAATATATGACTGTACAGAACGAAGTCTGACAAAGATAATATATGACTGTACAGACCGAAGTCTGACAAAGATAATATATGACTGTACAGACGAAGTCTGACAAAGATAATATATGACTGTACAGACCGAAGTCTGACAAAGATAATATATGACTGTACAGACCGAAGTCTGACAAAGATAATATATGACTGTACAGACCGAAGTCTGACAAAGATAATATGCCTGCCGCAGTTAGAATACAACATCTAACAATACTTTTATTTCAAAATCAGTCGGTATATCTAGATCCGACCTTTTATACAAGACTGTCAGTACGAAAGCTGACAAGACTACCATTAAAATCTCATAATGGTAAAACTACATAAGGGGGATCATTTTAGTTCGTCAAACACAAAGAACAGTTTAGTCTGCCGACAACATGGCAAGTCAAGACATATATATCAAAATTTCATAAGACATGTATACACATTTTCAGACAACCATCAACATGGCAAGACATAAGACAAATGATTTAAGTATCCAAGTCACATGGCATACTCACAAAACAATCATTTATTTAACAAATAGTGTATACAACAGTGCATGCTTTCAGGCCCAAAGTAAAAGGAAAAAAGGGCGCCATAAACTCACCTTAGCAGTCTACGAGCTAAAGAATGAGTAGTCCGAGAATATGAGCAGTCTAGTCTCCACGTCTATCCAAAACCTAGGATAAGAGTACCAATGGTGAGGATTAAATCTCACGACGACAAGTATCCTACGTACAACTACTTAGCTATCAATCCTAGAATGCCCTAGCCGAGAATGTGATTTAAACGTCCGTTTCATTTGACTCAAAAATACTAACGTCAATGACATTGTCATTATAAAGTAGTCTAAAGTATCAATTCGTATAAACGAGGTTCAAGTTCATCAGTTGTCAAAAATCTGAAATGACAAACTGTACCAAAACTCGCGGCGCGACCAAGTTGGCTCGCGGCGCGACCTGGGCAGCTCCTCGCGGCGCGACCTGGAGGTCTCGCGGCGCGAGTCAGTTCAAGTGAAGGTTCTGTTCGAAATTTAATACACCTCGCGGCGCGAGCAGGGTACCTCGCGGCGCGAGTTCTACCTGACTGAGTGAAAAACCTGGTTTATGACCATTTTTAGCAAACCACATCGACACTAAATCAGTTCTTTTCATTAAAATGACTATATACATGATCAAAGAAAACTGGTAACAACTCATTTTACCAATCATTTCACAAATTCGTCTCTTTTGATTTCAAAACCAAATTTCTAATCCAAAACTTCATTAAATCAATAAACCCTAATTTCATATCACATTCCAAGGCTTCTAAATTCGAATTATATAACTGAAATAAACCCTTTAATGAATTTAAATAAAATCAAAGTTTGAGAAAGTTACTTACCAATTGGTGTTCTTGAGAAAAATGAAGAAAAGGATAATTGATGATTATGATCCTTGCCAAAACCCTAGTTATTATTGAAAGATGTTTAATTCTTTGATTTTCTCTTTGATTTCACCTTGTAAATTGATTTAGATAAGAGGAGTGATTTGTGTGGTGTGTGTGTGTGATGATGCTGATCAAAAGGAAAGAAAGGAGGGAAAGGGGAGGGGTGTTCTCCTCCCTGCCTTTCATTTTAGTTTCCAGCCCATGTGGCTCAATTTTGTATATTATTACCCTTAATTTGGTAAAATGCTTACGAGTAAATACCATTTGACTGAAAGGCCAAAATTTAAAGTAAAGTTATTTTCCCTCGTCTCATTTTAGTTAAGACAAGCCAATAAAGTTTCGTAAAAGGGAACTTTATAATATTAAGTCTAGACAGTCTAATTATTTTGTTCAAGACATAACCTTTAAATATTTATTTAAAGTTATTTTAAAGACTCGGCATTCGTCTAGATAGCTAATAGTCTACGTCATCAAGATACGTCTACTTTGACTAAGTCAAAAGTCCAAAAGTCTAATAAGTTCCACGTCAAATGACAGTCTAAATTCGACGAGATTATGATAATGACTAATCTTAAACAAGATTAAGACTAATTCGTTGTTAATTAATTACGAGTTGTCACAGCATCCCCGACTTCTAAGGATTTCGTCCCGAAATCAAGTCTTGCTCAGTAAAAAGATGAGGATACTTATCCCTCATATAGTCTTCACGTTCCCAAGTCAAGTCGGGACCATGCTTTGAGTTCCAACGAACTTTGACCAATTTGATACGACTACGTCTAAGTTGTTTGAGCTGTTGGTCTAAAATTTCAACAATCTGGTCAGTAGTCTTCTGAACCAGTCCATATTTGTACAAACGACGCTCTCCAGCATCAAGCCAACAAACAGGCGATCTACATTTCCGCCCATACAAAGCTTCAAAAGGCGCACACTTTATGCTTGTGTGATAGCTGTTATTATATGAAAATTCAGCTAACGGCAAAAAGGTATCCCAACTACCCTTGAAGTCAATGACACATACACGAAGCATGTCTTCCAACGTCTGAATGGTACGTTCACTTTGTCCGTCAGTCTGGGGATGGTAAGCCGTACTCAAATTCAACTGAGTGCCTAAGGCGTCTTGAAAATATCTCCAAGATTGTGAAGTAAAACGACCATCACGATCCGAGATAATAGACACAGGAACGCCATGAAGTGACACGATCTTCTCAATATATAATTGAGACAATTTCTTTATTTTCCAATTCTCTCGTATGGGAAGGAAGTGTGCAGACTTCGTCAATCGGTCAACAATGACCCAAATAGTATCGTAACCTTTCAAGGTTCGAGGCAACTTTGTAATGAAGTCCATAGTAATCTGTTCCCATTTCCAGTCAGGAATTTGGGGTTGTTGGAGCAGTCCAGAAGGCTTTTGGTACTCCGCCTTGACCATTGAACAATTTAGACACTTTGAGACATAAGTGGCGATATCTCTTTTCATACCAGGCCACCAATAAAATTCCTTTAGTCCATGGTACATTTTGTCAGCACCAGGATGGATTGAATACTTAGATCGATGACTCTCGTTCATTAAGAGTTCTATAAGTCCATTATACTTGGGAATCCACACTCTGCCCTTAACATGTCGGATCCCATCGCCGTCCAATTCAAATAAACGTTCAGTATTCCACAATGCTTCTTCCTCGATACGCCCTGGTTGTAGGGTCTCTTTTTGATCATCCAAAACTCTATCCTTTCGTGGATTTTGAGCTGTCTTGAAGCGTAAGCAATGACCTTACCTTCCTGCATAAGTACACATCCCATGCCTTGAGGTGATGCGTCACAATATACCATGAAGTTTTCAATTCTATTTGGTAACGCTAAAATAGGAGCATTACAGAGCTTGTCTTTCAACGTTTGAAATGCTTCTTCCTGTGCATCCTGCCAAATAAATTCCTTGGCCTTTTGAGTTAACAACGTTGGAGGTTGAGCAACCTTTGAGAAGTTCTCAATAAATCTCCTATAATATCCAGCCAATCCAAGAAACTGGCGGATTTCTGTCGGAGTCTTAGGGGCTTCCCACTTCCTTATTGCTTCAATCTTAGGTGGATCTACGTGGATCCCATCCCTGTTCACTACATGACCCAAGAAGTGTACCTCTTTAACCCAGAATTCACATTTTGAGAATTTCGCGTACAACTTTTGATCCTTGAGCAGTTGCAGAATGGTTCTCAGATGACCTTCATGTTCGTCTTTATTCCTTGAGTATATCAGTATGTCGTCAATGAATACATGACAAACTTGTCAAGATACGGTCGACATACTCGATTCATTAAGTCCATGAACACAGTAGGTGAATTTGTTAGACCAAACGGCATAACCAAAAACTCATAATGACCATAACGAGTTCTGAAGGCCGTTTTAGGAATATCCGTCTCTCTGGCTCTGAGTTGATGATACCCAGATCTGAGATCAATCTTGGAAAAATGTGATGCACCGTCTCTCTGGCTCTGAGGTGATGATACCCACGGTGATGAACTTGGACGAATTAGTCCTTTAGACAACAACTCTTGAAGTTGTTTGGAAAATTCTTGCATTTCTGACGGCGCAAGGCGATAGGGTGCCTTGGCTACGGGTGCAGCTCCAGGGACCAAATCTATTCCCAACTCAACTGTCTGTGAGGTGGAAGTCCTGTCAAATTTTCAGGAAATACCTCTGGAAAATCTTTAACTACTGGAATATCCTTCATGTCTTTACCCTTTGGTTTTATTTCTACTACTAATGCTAAGAAAGCAGGGTATTCTTTTTATAAGTATCTATTCGCTTTTATCGCCGACGCCAAAATCAATTCCTTCCTTGACTTGTCTCCTTACGCTATCAATGTTTCGTCATTTGGTAGAGGTATTCTCACAGCCTCCTCGTAACAACCAATATCAGCGCGAACTTTAGACAACCAGTCTATACCAACTATCACGTCAAAACTTCCTAGTTCTATGGGAATAAGACCTATCTTAAAGGTTTTACCAGACAACGTTAAATTGCAATCTACCCGATGATCTCTAGCAATGTACTTTTGACCATTTTGCATATTTGACAACATAAGTTTCTTTCATGGGGATAGCTACTATATTAAATCGAGACTTGAATTCTATCATAACGTTGGATTACGTCATGCGACAGCAGCATCCAACGCAATTACTCGGCCTCTTCTTTGACCTCCTTGATTTCTCCCCTGATTTCCAGCTTGATTATCCCCGCATTGTTCATTTCCGGAACTATAACATTGTTGTTCGGGGCTTGATTAAGTCGTGGACACGTCGGTCGTAGGTGGTTCTTGCTTCCACATTCATAGCATTGATTTGGTATCTTCTCCTTACAGAACTTTACCTGATGTCCAGTTCTTTTGCAACAGTGGCAAGTAGGACAATCTCCCCTGTGATGGAGGTCACACTTGTTACATTTTGGGTATGGACCAGTGTACTTCCTATTTCTGGCAGCTTTAAACTTTTTGCCATTTCCACCATTTCCAAATCCACTACCAGAGGCATGATGATTTTTGTTAGCAATTAGGCTCGCCGTGATCTGAGCGACTAAGGTAGGCATAGCAGCCAATAATTGTTGTGTCACAAAAGCGGCCACATTATCTTCCCCACCAGCAATTGGGGTAGGTTCAGGACCAGTATTCACATTAACAGCAGCAGCTTCTGATCCCGTTTGAATCACAGGTTCTTCCTGTTCGGTTTTAGGAATTTGAGGAATTTGAGGAGTTGATCGGGTAGCTCTCCTTGGAGCAGCCCTCTTCGGGACCATACTTCGCGTCTTTGGAGCCATAAGTCTAAGACATAAAATAAAAAAAAATGTCACTTAGAGGTTTTCTCGTAAGAACAACACAGAAAGTAGTCTTTCAAGACATAAGAGGATATTATCCGAAACACATGGGAATACTTCCACAAAGATAGACTACAAAGTCATAGTGATACGATCCAGAGACATGTGGGAAACTACATCCACAAAGATAGACTACATCTCAAAGTACGAGAGTACGAGTTGTTATAAGTTTTAGGCTTACTATACGTCATTATTATTAGATTATATCTTGAAAAGAACTACAACTAGCAAGACCATCACCAAGATTTCTAAAGCTAGTAGCATCTAGATCAACCTCCCAAGGGTCTCCTTCCCTTTCTTAGCAACCTTCCTTGCTTCAGAAGCTTACTGATAATCTCCAGTCAGTGTTTGAGCTTGACTCTCAATAACTTCTCCAGTACGAACGAGAGAGTTATTCATCCTTAACATTTGTCAGGGTGCATATTCCGACCTGCAGTTGTCCTGAACTGGTGCAGATGGACCTTCAACATAAGGACCTCTAGGAGCGTAAGGGATACGAGCTCCCTCAGTAGCCCTCCTCTGATTTGGAGCTACTAGTGGTAGAGATGATTGAACATGGATAGACACATGTTCACTTCCAGATTCACTGGATGTTGATACTATATTGATAGGGCGTGATTCATTGCCCGATTCCTCCATTGGTTCCTCTTCATAAGAGTCAGGAACATAAGGAATGGAGTTTGTTATGACAGGGACTGGAGGTGTACAAGGTACAACAGCATTTGAGCTAACTCCATCCGACATGACTAGTCTGAAAAGATAGTCAAAGAATCCATACAAGTCAAATGGATAAGGCAGTACGTCTCAAATGGATGATACAGTACGCAATTGAGTTTTAAAGAAATCTTTGTCTAGATTACACACATTTGGTTTGGGTTTCTATTACCAACATATTTGAAATGCTTATATATAGGGTCACCCGCAGCCTTCCCACCACATTTTAAATATGCTGTTAATATAATCCAAACTATCACGTATATAAACCTTATGCATACACATACGGTTTGAGTTTCTATTCCTAACATACCTTCAATGTTTATATATAGGGTCACCCGCAGCCTTCCCACCACATCTACAGTAGGTTGTGAATATAGCTCAAACCATAACGTATATACAAAATCTAAGATATTTATGACTGTACAGACCGAAGTCTGACAAAGATATATATGACTGTACAGACCGAAGTCTGACAAAGATGATATATGACTGTACAGACCGAAGTCTGACAAAGATAATATATGACTGTACAGACCGAAGTCCGACAAAGATATTAAGACTGTACAGACCGAAGTCTGACAAGATGATATATGACTGTACAGACCGAAGTCTGACAAAGATAATATATGACTGTACAGACCGAAGTCTGACAAAGATATATATGACTGTACAGACCGAAGTCTGACAAAGATGATATATGACTGTACAGACCGAAGTCTGACAAAGATAATATATGACTGTACAGACCGAAGTCTGACAAGATAATATATGACTGTACAGACCGAAGTCTGACAAAGATATATATGACTGTACAGACCGAAGTCCGACAAAGATATTAAGACTGTACAGACCGAAGTCTGACAAGATAATATATGACTGTACAGACCGAAGTCTGACAAAGATAATATATGACTGTACAGACCGAAGTCCGACAAAGATATTAAGACTGTACAGACCGAAGTCTGACAAGATAATATATGACTGTACAGACCGAAGTCTGACAAAGATAATATATGACTGTACAGACCGAAGTCTGACAAAGATAATATATGACTGTACAGACCGAAGTCCGACAAAGATATTAAGACTGTACAGACCGAAGTCCGACAAAGATATTAAGACTGTACAGACCGAAGTCTGACAAAGATGATATATGACTGTACAGACCGAAGTCTGACAAAGATGATATATGACTGTACAGACCGAAGTCTGACAAAGATGATATATGACTGTACAGACCGAAGTCTGACAAAGATAATATATGACTGTACAGACCGAAGTCTGACAAAGATAATATATGACTGTACAGACCGAAGTCTGACAAGATAATATATGACTGTACAGACCGAAGTCTGACAAGGATAATATATGACTGTACAGACCGAAGTCTGACAAGGATAATATATGACTGTACAGACCGAAGTCTGACAAAGATAATATATGACTGTACAGACCGAAGTCCGACAAAGATATTAAGACTGTACAGACCGAAGTCCGACAAAGATATTAAGACTGTACAGACCGAAGTCTGACAAAGATAATATATGACTGTACAGACCGAAGTCCGACAAAGATATTAAGACTGTACAGACCGAAGTCTGACAAAGATGATATATGACTGTACAGACCGAAGTCTGACAAAGATAATATATGACTGTACAGACCGAAGTCTGACAAAGATATATATGACTGTACAGACCGAAGTCTGACAAAGATGATATATGACTGTACAGACCGAAGTCTGACAAAGATAATATATGACTGTACAGACCGAAGTCTGACAAAGATATATATGACTGTACAGACCGAAGTCTGACAAAGATATATATGACTGTACAGACCGAAGTCTGACAAAGATGATATATGACTGTACAGACCGAAGTCTGACAAAGATAATATATGACTGTACAGACCGAAGTCTGACAAAGATAATATATGACTGTACAGACCGAAGTCCGACAAAGATATTAAGACTGTACAGACCGAAGTCTGACAAGATAATATATGACTGTACAGACCGAAGTCTGACAAAGATAATATATGACTGTACAGACCGAAGTCTGACAAAGATAATATATGACTGTACAGACCGAAGTCTGACAAGGATAATATATGACTGTACAGACCGAAGTCTGACAAGATATATATGACTGTACAGACCGAAGTCTGACAAAGATGATATATGACTGTACAGACCGAAGTCTGACAAAGATAATATATGACTGTACAGACCGAAGTCCGACAAAGATATTAAGACTGTACAGACCGAAGTCCGACAAAGATATTAAGACTGTACAGACCGAAGTCTGACAAAGATGATATATGACTGTACAGACCGAAGTCCGACAAAGATATTAAGACTGTACAGACCGAAGTCCGACAAAGATATTAAGACTGTACAGACCGAAGTCCGACAAAGATATTAAGACTGTACAGACCGAAGTCTGACAAAGATAATATATGACTGTACAGACCGAAGTCTGACAAAGATAATATATGACTGTACAGACCGAAGTCCGACAAAGATATTAAGACTGTACAGACCGAAGTCTGACAAGATAATATATGACTGTACAGACCGAAGTCTGACAAGATAATATATGACTGTACAGACCGAAGTCTGACAAAGATAATATATGACTGTACAGACCGAAGTCTGACAAAGATATATATGACTGTACAGACCGAAGTCCGACAAAGATATTAAGACTGTACAGACCGAAGTCTGACAAAGATGATATATGACTGTACAGACCGAAGTCCGACAAAGATATTAAGACTGTACAGACCGAAGTCCGACAAAGATATTAAGACTGTACAGACCGAAGTCCGACAAAGATATTAAGACTGTACAGACCGAAGTCTGACAAAGATAATATATGACTGTACAGACCGAAGTCTGACAAAGATAATATATGACTGTACAGACCGAAGTCCGACAAAGATATTAAGACTGTACAGACCGAAGTCTGACAAGATAATATATGACTGTACAGACCGAAGTCTGACAAAGATAATATATGACTGTACAGACCGAAGTCTGACAAAGATAATATATGACTGTACAGACCGAAGTCTGACAAAGATATATATGACTGTACAGACCGAAGTCCGACAAAGATATTAAGACTGTACAGACCGAAGTCTGACAAAGATGATATATGACTGTACAGACCGAAGTCTGACAAAGATAATATATGACTGTACAGACCGAAGTCTGACAAAGATAATATATGACTGTACAGACCGAAGTCTGACAAAGATAATATATGACTGTACAGACCGAAGTCTGACAAAGATAATATATGACTGTACAGACCGAAGTCTGACAAAGATAATATATGACTGTACAGACCGAAGTCTGACAAAGATAATATATGACTGTACAGACCGAAGTCTGACAAGGATAATATATGACTGTACAGACCGAAGTCTGACAAAGATAATATATGACTGTACAGACCGAAGTCTGACAAAGATAATATATGACTGTACAGACCGAAGTCTGACAAGGATAATATATGACTGTACAGACCGAAGTCTGACAAAGATAATATATGACTGTACAGACCGAAGTCTGACAAAGATATATATGACTGTACAGACCGAAGTCTGACAAAGATGATATATGACTGTACAGACCGAAGTCTGACAAAGATGATATATGACTGTACAGACCGAAGTCCGACAAAGATATTAAGACTGTACAGACCGAAGTCTGACAAAGATAATATATGACTGTACAGACCGAAGTCTGACAAAGATAATATATGACTGTACAGACGAAGTCTGACAAAGATATATATGACTGTACAGACCGAAGTCTGACAAAGATGATATATGACTGTACAGACCGAAGTCTGACAAAGATGATATATGACTGTACAGACCGAAGTCTGACAAAGATGATATATGACTGTACAGACCGAAGTCTGACAAAGATAATATATGACTGTACAGACCGAAGTCTGACAAAGATAATATATGACTGTACAGACCGAAGTCTGACAAAGATGATATATGACTGTACAGACCGAAGTCTGACAAAGATGATATATGACTGTACAGACCGAAGTCCGACAAAGATATTAAGACTGTACAGACCGAAGTCCGACAAAGATATTAAGACTGTACAGACCGAAGTCTGACAAAGATAATATATGACTGTACAGACCGAAGTCTGACAAAGATAATATATGACTGTACAGACCGAAGTCCGACAAAGATATTAAGACTGTACAGACCGAAGTCTGACAAGATGATATATGACTGTACAGACCGAAGTCTGACAAAGATAATATATGACTGTACAGACCGAAGTCTGACAAAGATGATATATGACTGTACAGACCGAAGTCTGACAAAGATGATATATGACTGTACAGACCGAAGTCTGACAAAGATAATATATGACTGTACAGACCGAAGTCTGACAAAGATATATATGACTGTACAGACCGAAGTCTGACAAAGATAATATATGACTGTACAGACCGAAGTCTGACAAAGATAATATATGACTGTACAGACCGAAGTCTGACAAAGATAATATATGACTGTACAGACCGAAGTCCGACAAAGATATTAAGACTGTACAGACCGAAGTCTGACAAAGATGATATATGACTGTACAGACCGAAGTCTGACAAAGATAATATATGACTGTACAGACCGAAGTCTGACAAAGATGATATATGACTGTACAGACCGAAGTCTGACAAAGATAATATATGACTGTACAGACCGAAGTCTGACAAAGATGATATATGGCTGTACAGACCGAAGTCTGACAAAGATAATATATGACTGTACAGACCGAAGTCTGACAAAGATAATATATGACTGTACAGACCGAAGTCCGACAAAGATATTAAGACTGTACAGACCGAAGTCTGACAAAGATGATATATGACTGTACAGACCGAAGTCTGACAAAGATAATATATGACTGTACAGACCGAAGTCTGACAAAGATAATATATGACTGTACAGACCGAAGTCTGACAAAGATAATATACCTGCCGCAGTTAGAATACAACATCTAACAATACTTTTATTTCAAAACCAAATTTCTAATCCAAAACTTCATTAAATCAATAAACCCTAATTTCATATCACATTCCAAGGCTTCTAAATTCGAATTATATAACTGAAATAAACCCTTTAATGAATTTAAATAAAATCAAAGTTTGAGAAAGTTACTTACCAATTGGTGTTCTTGAGAAAAATGAAGAAAAGGATAATTGATGATTATGATCCTTGCCAAAACCCTAATTATTATTGAAAGATGTTTAAATTCCTTTGATTTTCTCTTTGATTTCACCTTGTAAATTGATTTAGATAAGAAAGTGTTTTGTGTGTGTGTGTGTGTGTGATGATGCTGATCAAAAGGAAAGAAAGGAGGGAAAGGGGAGGGGTGTTCTCCTCCCTGCCTTTCATTTTAGTTTCCAGCCCATGTGGCTCAATTTTGTATATTATTACCCTTAATTTGGTAAAATGCTTACGAGTAAATACCATTTGACTGAAAGGCCAAAATTTAAAGTAAAGTTATTTTCCCTCGTCTCATTTTAGTTAAGACAAGCCAATAAAGTTTCGTAAAAGGGAACTTTATAATATTAAGTCTAGACAGTCTAATTATTTTGTTCAAGACATAACCTTTAAATATTTATTTAAAGTTATTTTAAAGACTCGGCATTCGTCTAGATAGCTAATAGTCTACGTCATCAAGATACGTCTACTTTGACTAAGTCAAAAGTCCAAAAGTCTAATAAGTTCCACGTCAAATGACAGTCTAATTATTTTGTTCAAGACATAACCTTTAAATATTTATTTAAAGTTATTTTAAAGACTCGGCATTCGTCTAGATAGCTAATAGTCTACGTCATCAAGATACGTCTACTTTGACTAAGTCAAAAGTCCAAAAGTCTAATAAGTTCCACGTCAAATGACAGTCTAAATTCGACGAGATTATGATAATGACTAATCTTAAACAAGATTAAGACTAACTCGTTGTTAATTAATTACGAGTTGTCACACCTTATGATACTCTGACTAAACATTTATTGAAAAATGGTTTCAAAAGAGGTGCAATTGACAATACCTTATTTATTCTTCATGAAAAAGGTAATCTGTTAATGGTACAAATTTATGTTGATGATATAATTTTTGGCTCTACTGATGATAAAATGTGCAAGAAATTTTCGAAAATAATGTCAACTGAATATGAAATGAGTTTGATGGGTGAATTAACGTATTTTCTTGGACTCCAGATTAAACAGACCAGAGATGGTATTTTTATTAATCAGGAAAAATATGTTAGAGATCTTTTAAAGAAATATGATATGAACTCTTCCCCATCTAAACCCACTCCAATTTCTGCACCATTAACACTGGACTCAAATCCAGATGGTAAACCAGTGAACACCACTGTCTATAGGGGCATGGTTGGTTCACTGATGTATTTAACTGCCAGTAGACCAGATATTATGTTTTCAACATGTTTATGTGCCAGATATCAGTCTAATCCAAAAGAATCTCATATGCTTGCTGTAAAGCGCATACTGAAGTACCTTAAGGGTGTCCCCAGTTTGGGTCTTTGGTATCCCAAAGGCTCAGGCATGGATCTAATGTGTTATTCAGATTCAGATCATGCAGGTTGTAAGACAGACAGGAAATCCACTACTGGTGGATGTCATTTCCTTGGTGGCAAACTGGTCAGTTGGACCAGTAAAAAGCAAACTTCAGTTTCATTGTCCACTGCTTAAGCTGAATACGTGTCTGCAGCCAGTTGTTGTGCTCAGATACTCTGGATGAAGAACCAGATGCTTGATTATGGTATTAAGTATTCAAAGACCCCAATCTTTTGTGATAATACCAGTGCCATTGCTATCTCGAACAATCTAGTCATGCACTCCAAAACGAAGCACATTGATCTCAGGTATCACTTCATTCGTGATAATATTGTGAAAGGCAACATTGAACTCCATTTTATTCCCACTGACAAACAACTCGCTGACATTTTTACTAAACCTCTGGATGTCAAAACTTTTGAATATCTTGTTGGTGAGTTGGGAATGTTAAACCCTTAAATCTGGAACCTTGGTATTGAACGCCATTGTGTACTACTGAGGATCCTTGATTTAAAGATTTATAAATCTATGACTGCTTAGATATCGAACGCCATTGTGTACTATCTTTGCATTAATAGATTTCTGGATCAACATTCCAGGGGAAAGACTTGAAAGATATTTTTGTTCTTAAAAATGTTTTAAGTTCAGGGGGAATTTATTAATTTATTTTCTCACTAGACAAAATTTTTCCAGAAAATATTACTGGTACCTTGTAAATGTGTCCCTCTCACTGATAATTAGATAGGTTGAAGTGCATGTTTGGGGTGACTTTTGTCTCCTTGTAAATGTGTCCCTCTCATTTGTCTGTATTAGTTGACGTGCATGTTTGAGGTTACCAGTCTCTTTCAAATGGTTTTCACTGGTACTTTACTGGAGTGTCCCTCCAGTGTACCATCAGTGCATTGTCCAGTCAACCTCTAGATGCACTGGTATGTCAGTCATAATACTTTTTAATACTTGGTCATTATGCGTACCACGTATGCAAAATCTTTTGAAAAGATATTTATCTTGATATTTATCTTATTATCCTACGTGGCATGTAAATTTTTCAAAGAAATGATGGTATTTTTACCTTGGGAAGACAAAAAGTGCAAGTTGATACTGTTTGTGGGCTGTAAACCATCACACATTTATGTGTGATGTGATGTAATTAATGCGGATCTCAGAACCCGATCAAAATTATATTTGATAATTTCAAAATTAACCGTTTGAGTTCCACATTCTCTCTCCTATATAATACTCACTTTCACCTTCATTTGCATTTACTTCGAACATATTTACTCCCAAATTCTTCAAATTCCTTCATTTAATTCTTCATTCAATTTCCAATCCTAAATCTATCTCTCATATTTATTTCATCAAATCTTCATAAACCCTAATTATTCATTTTCATCTTCATCTATCTATCATATATTCAATGGCACCAAGACAATCCAATTCACCTAAGAATCTGCTCGCCGCCGAATATGCTCATGTTCCAAATGTTGTTAAGGCACCCCATATCACCTTAGAGGCAAAGGCCATAAGGATTAATATGAACAATTGTTTGGCTAGACTCACTAGCACCACTCATGCTCCCACCTCTCTCATCGGACGACTGAATGCTTTTTTCCCCAGTTGTCCACTCTATGGTGCTCTCACACGTAATCCGGGTAAAATGTATCATGATTATTTGTGTGAATTTTGGTATTCTGCTGTGTATGTTGAAAACACTAAAACCATCAACTACACATTGCAACAAGGCACCAGGTCTTTCACTCTCACTGTCGATTCTCTCAGAGATGTTCTTCATTTAAATTATTTGGCTGAAAATGAGATGGCAATTCCTCTCCCTACTGGTATCAATTTCATGGATGTGTGCAGATTGATGGGGCACACTGAAATATTGGATGAACATGGCCAGTTATTAAGGAAAGGCACAATCTACATGAGCAAGCTGACTGACTCATGGAGATACTTTTTCACTCATTTGGTTGAGTGTTTAGGTGGCAGTTCTGGAGGATTGGACCAGATCAACCAAATGCAACTCCAGATTGCCTACTGTCTTTGGTTTGGGTACAGGGTTGATTTCGCTCAGATCTTCTTTGATGATCTGGTTGACCGTCTGAAGGTGAAAGGTAGAAAACCACATATTCCTTATATTCGTTTTCTTTCACTAGTATTTTTAAGAGCTTTGGGTCCTGAGTATGATTATGAAACAAATCATTTCTCTATGTGTGAATATCTGAGGGAGTTGAGTTCCCTAAAATCAAGAGCTGGTGAGGTTGAAATTCCTGTAAATATGTTGAATAATTTTGGAAATGATTAACCTGATGAGCAAGAAGAGGCTCCAGGTAGGGGTCAGATTGTTGTAAGACCCACTGGAGTCGTCGATGTTGAAAATGTGCAACCAGTGACCCAGGTGGCTCCTGAAGGTCAACAACCAGAAAATGTTGATCCTCCTAGACAGCCAAGATCTTCCAGGCGTCTTATGAGAGCTGGAGTTCAGGTGAATCCAGATAGAGCCGATGCAACCCATCCTGGTGATATTATGAATTTAGATGGGTCTCCTATTTTTGAGCAGGAAGAAAACATTGTACAAGATGCTGAGCAGGTAGAAAATGTACAGATTGTTGAGCAGGTGACTGATGAACAGGTAGAAAATGTTGCTCAGAATGTTGAGCAGGCTGGTCAATTGGACTTGAATGTAGAGGCTGGTGATGAAACAGTTGGTGAAACATTTTTCTGGGATGAGGCTGATTCACCCATGTCAGAAGGTCATAATTTTGATGTGAATATGAATTTTCTTGGAGATGATGTAGTAGAAGTTGAACGCTTACCAGAAATGCCACCACCTCCACCAGAATCAAATATTCCACCACCAGAATCCGAAATGCCACCACCACCACCACCTTCAATTCCACAAAACACTCCATACTTCAATCCAAATTTCACAAACTCAACCACCACCACTTGAAACTCCAATCGACTTATCTGAACAACGTGTGCTGGACTCAACAGTTGTAACTGCTGAAACTTCCACTGAAGGGGTCCAGACACAAGTACCGATGGTGACCAGATTGACTTCCACTCTTGATTCTCCCAGTGGTCCCTCCTCTTCTTCTTCTTCATCCGAGGTCCAAGACCTTTTAAGTAAGGTGGCGGACCTGGAGAGATCACTCCAGTCTTCATCCCAGGTTATTTCTGATTTCAAATCTTTATTGTCCAATAATCTAGCATCAGAAATGAATGTTTTTGCTGGGAATGAGAAGATAGTGTTTGAGAAGCTGGACGAGCTGGTACTGGTCACAAATAACAATTCTGAAAATATCAAAGTGGCAGTCCAGGGATTAGAAGCAAGGCTGGTTAGTTCTGTTCAGACTGCAGTGAAAGGTGAACTTGTTCAACCACTGGCAGGTCTGACAGATGAGGTTCAGAGGTTGACAACCAGGATAAGTAGTTTGGAGAGTAAGCCAACCCTTGATCAGAAAGCTGGTTAGTTCTGTTCAGACTGCAGTGAAAGGTGAACTTGTTCAACCACTGGCAGGTCTGACAGATGAGGTTCAGAGGTTGACAACCAGGATAAGTAGTTTGGAGAGTAAGCCAACCCTTGATCAGAAAGCTGTTGTTAGTTCAATCAGTGATGAGGTTGCTAAGAAGTTCAGACATGGAATGTTAAAAGAAATTTCTGAAGAGATTTCTGGGTCTGTTCTTAGAACAATTCAAGATGGGTTTATGCCACAGGTGGTGAAAATGATTGAAGTTGAAATGCCCAAGCACTTGCCTCAGGAACTTAAAATTGTTAAGAAGGAAGTGATGGCTCTGAGGAAGACTGTGAATATAACAACTCCAGTGGCTGGAAGAACATTTGGTGCTCTAGACAGACATATGCTTGAACAGTTGTGGAATGATCTCAAGTCAAGAACTGGTGATCATTCCAAGGGGGAAAAGTCATCTGTTGCCACTGAGTCTGTTCAAGAAGGTTTGGTAAGGAAAAAGAAAGAAGTGGTTGCCAGTGCTATTGAAAAGGCCTTTGCTACTGAAAGCTACGTGCAACAAGAACAAGTGACTGATGCCAGTGAGCCCCAATTCGAAGCATTCCCAGATATCATAACTACTTAAGAGTTAGGAAAAAGAAAGAAGTGGTTGCCAGTGCTATTGAAAAGGCCTTTGCTACTGAAAGCTACGTGCAACAAGAACAAGTGACTGATGCCAGTGAGCCCCAATTCGAAGCATTCCCAGATATCATAACTACTTAAGAGTTGAGGAAAAAGAAAGAAGTGGTTGCCAGTGCTATTGAAAAGGCCTTTGCTACTGAAAGCTACGTGCAACAAGAACAAGTGACTGATGCCAGTGAGCCCCAATTCGAAGCATTCCCAGATATCATAACTACTTAAGAGTTAGTAAAAAGAAAGAAGTGGTTGCCAGTGCTATTGAAAAGGCCTTTGCTACTGAAAGCTACGTGCAACAAGAACAAGTGACTGATGCCAGTGAGCCCCAATTCGAAGCATTCCCAGATATCATAACTACTTAAGAGTTAGTAAAAAGAAAGAAGTGGTTGCCAGTGCTATTGAAAAGGCCTTTGCTACTGAAAGCTACGTGCAACAAGAACAAGTGACTGATGCCAGTGAGCCCCAATTCGAAGCATTCCCAGATATCATAACTACTTAAGAGTTAGTAAAAAGAAAGAAGTGGTTGCCAGTGCTATTGAAAAGGCCTTTGCTACTGAAAGCTACGTGCAACAAGAACAAGTGACTGATGCCAGTGAGCCCCAATTCGAAGCATTCCCAGATATCATAACTACTTAAGAGTTAGTAAAAAGAAAGAAGTGGTTGCCAGTGCTATTGAAAAGGCCTTTGCTACTGAAAGCTACGTGCAACAAGAACAAGTGACTGATGCCAGTGAGCCCCAATTCGAAGCATTCCCAGATATCATAACTACTTAAGAGTTAGTAAAAAGAAAGAAACATATGATATCTGCAGGTGAAACTGAAACTGCTGAAGGTTCATCAGAGTTTCCCACTGCTGATGATGACACCTCGAAGAGACTGGAGCAAGAATGTATAATGATAGAAATCTTCAAGAAAAATCAAAAGGATGAACTGCTGGCCTACCAAAGGGAGATGGCAAATATGGGGACTCTTGATTCATATAATGTTGGCAGGTTGGGCATACATATTGATGTTTACAAAAAGATGAAGGAAGACCCCAGAGTTCATCAATGTCTGAATGCATTGGATGATGTACACATTCGCTCCAGGTACTCTGAAGAAGAACAAGTTTATGATGCAGTTACGTATGGTGTCAGTGTAGTGGAACTGATCAGACAAAGGACGGAGGAACTGGTGAACCTCCAGAGAAAGATTAGAAAGAATGCTGGTGCTCTGGAGATAGAGTACAGGAAGAAGATTAAAGGCTTGCCTAAACTCACTGCCAAACAGCTCAAAGCAATTAAAGATGCAGATCTGAGCACTTTCATTCCTTTGGATACTTCACTCAAAATAAATCGTGAAGAAATCCAGACTGCCTTGGAACAAGTGAAGGTATCCAAGGAAACTGAAGCAATGATCCAGACAGCCAAATTGAAAGACAAATATAATGAACTGATGATGTTCAGGGCTGATGTTAGAAGGATCATAGGTGCAGAAATCAAATTAGCTGAAAACAATGAAGGCATGACCAGGTTTGTAGTAAAGTTGACCAGAGAGGGTAACTTTACTGATGAAAGGAAGAATGTTACAGTCCAAGCTTTTGGATGGACTGAACTGAAAGAGATAGGCTTGACTTTCAGGGGGAAAACTGATTTGTCCTCTGATGTCAAAGCTTTCATGAAGAGGATTGAGAAAGTCTGGAAAAGAATACAACAAATGGAAGCTGCTCTAGGTATGCGACCACCTGTTTCAGTACCATCCTCTCCATCACCCAAGAGAAAGGCTTCTGAAGACGCTCCAGGACAGACGTCAAAAAGAAGGGCCTGATTCTTTTTATCATTTACTTGTAATTGTATTTAATTTTCACAAAATTGTAACTTATTTTCTGTTGATGGCTGTAAATATAGTTGCATATTTTGATTCATAAAGTAAATGATCAGATTTAGTCTAAGTTAGAACTAAAAGATGAAACTGAAAACACTGATGATCTATAAAGTATTTTCTAGTAACTTAAATTTTTTAGACTAAGTCAAAACAAGTGTTTTTCAAACATACAAAGTTGTATAGATATAAGCTTGAAAAACCTTGCATTATTTCTAAACAAATAGGGGGAATTTGTTAGGTCCAGATTTACTGGACTCACTCCAGACTCAACTACTGGAGCCTTACTGAAGATCTGTCCAGAAATGATATTTACTGGACCTACTCCAGACTTGAAAACTGGAGTCCCTCTGAAGATTTGTTCAGAAATAATGGAAGACCAGTGAGCATACTTGTATAGGAAATCTGGAGTATTCCAGATTAGCTCACTGGACTTCACCCCATTCCAGATCTATTCTACTGAAGACATTCTCACTGAAGTCAAAGACTGAAGTTAGAATAAAGAAGACTGACAAATGGCGGAGTCCACTGGAAGTCTTACCAGATCTACGACTGGAGGATTGTCAGTGTTCTAGACCTTACAAGTCTGAACACTGATATCGAGGAATTGACTTTTTGCCTTTACACACTTTCCAAAGAACATTCCACTTGTTCTTTACCAAAGTGCTTACGTGTGTAAATGTGGTTGGTTAAAAGGATTATTGTCATATTGATGTGACTTTATCCTTGTACCTTAACCAATGCATTTAATGACCTTGTCGGTTCATTAAATGCATGCAACCATATTTGTACGGCACAAATTCACTGGTGAATTTGTTTGCCTATAAATACAAAGTCATTTCTTCGTTAAAATTACTTTTAGCATTAAAGGTGAATTTGTCTAAATACTCTCGATCTTAAACAGGGATACTTCACAACTTTAAGTATCTCGATCCAAAGAGTTTATTTGGCAAATATAGATCATTTGTAATTCATAAGTTGTTAGGATACTTACATATTTGTATTATCTTGATTCCGCACAACCTTGTATTTTATTTAAAATCATAAATAGAATACACTTGAAAAATTACATTGTGTTCCACCTTTACTTTATTGCTTTTAGTCTTGTATTACTTTGTTTATATTCTTGCATTTATATTCAAGTAATACTAGTCCATTCTAGTCCTTATTAGACTTGTTGTATTTTACATTCGGGGTTAACCATCAAGAGAGTTCGGGACTTTACATGGTACACTGGAAGGGACACTCCTGTAAAGTACCAACGAAAACCATTTGAAAGACTGGCAACCTCAAACATGTACATCAACTAATACAGACAAGTGAGAGGGACACATTTACAAGGAGATAGAAGTTACCTCAAACATGCACTTCAACCTATCTAAGTACCAGTGAGAGGGACACATTTACAAGGTACCAGTGATATTTTCCAGAAAATTTTGTCCAGTGAGAAAATAAATTAATAAATTCCCCCTGAATTTAAAACATTTTAAGGACAAGAAAGTATATGGCCTGAGTCTTCCCCCTGGAATGTTGATCCAGAAATCTATTGATGCAAAGATAGTACAAAAAGGCGTTCGATATCTAAGCAGTCATAGATGTATAAATCTTTAAATCAAGGATCCCTGATAGTACACAAAGGCGTTCAATACCAAGGTTCCAGATTTAAGGGTTTAACATTCCCAACTCACCAACAAGATATTCAAATGTTTTTACATCCAGTGGTTTAGTAAAAATGTCAGCGAGTTGTTTGTCAGTGGGAATAAAATGGAGTTCAATGTTACCTTTCATAATATTGTCATGAATGAAGTGATACCTGAGATCGATGTGCTTTGTCTTTGAGTGCATGACTGGATTGTTTGAGATAGAAATGGCACTGGTATTATCACAAAATATAGGAGTTTTCGAATATTTAATACCATAATCAAGCAACTGGTTCTTCATCCAGAGTATCTGAGCACAACAACTGGCTGCAGACACGTATTCAGCTTCAGCAGTGGACAATGAAACTGAAGTTTGCTTCTTTCTGGTCCAGCTGACCAGTTTGCCACCAAGGAAATGACATCCACCAGTAGTGGATTTCCTGTCTATCTTACAACCTGCATGATCTGAATCTGAATAACCCATTAGATCCATGCCTGAGCCTTTGGGATACCAAAGACCCAAACTGGGGACACCCTTAAGGTATTTCAGTATGCGCTTTACAGCAAGCATATGAGATTCTTTTGGATTAGACTGATATCTGGCACATAAACATGTTGAAAACATTATGTCTGGTCTACTGGCAGTTAAATACATAACCAATCATGCCTCTATAGACAGTGATGTTCACTGATTTTCCATCAGGATCTGAGTCCAGTGTCAGTGGTGCAGAAATTGGAGTGGGTTTTGATGGTGAAGAGTTCATATCATATTTCTTTAAAAGATCTCTAACATATTTTTCCTGATTAATAAAAATACCATCTTTGGTTTGTTTAATCTGGAGTCCTAGAAAATATGTTAATTCACCCATTAAACTCATTTCATATTCAGAGGACATGATTTTAGAAAATTTCCTGCACATGTTTTCATCAGTAGACCCAAAAATAATATCATCAACATAAATTTGTACCAGCAGAATATTACCTTTTTCACGAAGAATAAATAAGGTATTGTCAATTGCACCTCTTTTAAAACCATTTTTCAATAAGTGTCTAGTCAGAGTATCATACCAGGTACGTGGGGCTTGTCTGAGACCATAAAGTGCTTTGTCCAGACCATATATCCAGTGAGGATGTTTTTCATCAACGAAACCTGGTGGTTGTCTGACATACACTTCTTCTTCTAATTTTCCATTCAAAAAGGCACTCTTTACATCCATCTGGTAGACCTTGAATTGATGATGAGCAGTGAATGCTAAGAATATTCTGATCGCTTCAAGTCTAGCCACTAGAGCAAATGATTCATCAAAATCAACATCTGACTGGCAGTACCCTTGTGCTACCAGTCTGGCCTTATTTCTGATTACGTGGCCATCTTCATCTACCTTGTTCCTGAAGACCCATCTTGTTCCAATTGGTTCTTTCTTGCCAACTTGGAAAGGGACCAGGTACCAAACCTTGTTCCTTTCAAAGTGGTGAATCTCTTCTTGCATAGCAGTCACCCAGCTTGGATCTTCCATAGCCTCGTCAATCTTCTTTGGTTCAATTAGTGATAAGAAACTGACATATAAGCATTGATCACTGGAGGCTCTTCTGTTCTAAACCCCTCTACTGGAGTCACCTATTATCTGATCGATAGGATGAGCTTTTGTCCATCTGGAGTATTGACCAGGATTTTTACTGACAACAATATCAGTGCAAGAGTTCAATTGAGTTTCAGGATGAGGATCCTGCCAGACTATTTCAACATCTTCATCTGAATCAGTAAGATCACGATTTGCATCATGAAATTCTTCATTTGAAGGTATTTCTTGAAGTACTGGTTCAATTTGGAATTCTTCATTTGAAGACATTTCTGGTATAATTTCAACTGATACTGATACTGGGGGAGTAGTACAAACATCTGATCCAATAACAAGTTCAGAGGGTAGTTTGAAACTTATTGAAGGATAGAAAGGTGTACTACTGGGGGTTTTCTTATTTTGAGCTGGTTCCAAGTCAGAATGACTGGAAACTTCTTCAGGTGAATCGTTGCAGTTGATGGGATCAGATTCACAAAAGATAATTGGATTTTTTAGGGGAGAGTCAAGGACTGGCTTTCTATTAATTGCATTATTCGATTCATCAAATGTAACGTGTATTAACTCATGGACCTTCTCCAGTCTCTTGTTGTAGACTCTGAAGGCCTTGCGAATGGCTGAATAGCCTAAGAAATACCCTTCATCAGCTTTGGCATCGAATTTGCCTAACTGACTGGAGTCATTCAGAATGTACACTGGACATCCAAAAACGTGAAAATAACCAATATTTGGTTTTCTATTTCTTAAGACTTCATAGGCTGTCTTCTTGTGTCTTTTAATGTAAACAGACCTGTTCTGGGTATGGCAAGCAGTAGCAATTGCTTCAGCCCAGAAACTGGTAGGAAGACCAGATTCAGCCAACATACTCCTAGCAGCTTCTATCAGCGTTCGATTCTTTCTTTCTACAACTCCATTCTGTTCTGGAGTTCTTGCTGAGGAGAAGTTCTGGGAGATGCCAGTGTCAGTACAGAATGACTCCAGAGTTGCATTCTGGAATTCTGTTCCATTGTCACTTCTTAACTGACACACCTTTCGACTGTACTTGAGCTCAATTTGCTTGATAAGACTGATGATTTCAGCAGCAGCTTCACTTTTAGACCTTAGAAAGATCACCCAACAATATCTGGAGAATTCATCTACAATCACCAGGGTGTATCTTTTACCAGCACGAGTTTGAACATTCACTGGACCAAAGAGGTCCATATGAAGCATATGAAGAGGTTCAGAGATGCTGAAATTCTGTCTGGTCTTGAAACTGGTACGTTTCTGCTTACCCATCTCACATCCTGGACATGACCTTTCCTTTTTGAAGGAAACTGAAGGTATCCCATCTGCCAGTTGTTTTCTAGACAATTATTAATATTTTTGAAATTTAAATGGGATAACCTTTTATGCCATAACCAGTTTGTGTCTTCATCAGCTTGAGTATAGAAACACTGCTCTGATGGAGAGCTTTCCATATCTATCACATATACATTCCCTCTTCTGGGAGCAATCAATACCACCTTCCAGTCTTTGTTGAATACAATGCCCTGAGCAATATTGAACAATACTTGATAACCATCATCACACAGTTGGCTCACACTGATTAGGTTATATTTCAAACCATTCACATAAGCCACTCGTCTGAATTTGACTTGTCCATTGTTCAGAACACCATACCCCTCATTTTTTCCACAACCATCATTTCCAAAAGTAATGGAGGGTCCATCAGAAATTATGAACTCATCCAGCAGGGTCTTACATCCGGTCATTGTCCTGCCAGCTGCACTGTCAAGATACCAGATAAACTTCTTTCGATCGCCCTGCACATCCACCAGATATATCAGTTAGATTTGGGAACCCATCGACTGATGGGTTCACTGGATCCTCCCTTATGGATCCCTGGGGGTATCCGGTTGAGTTCACTTTCTTCAACAGTAGTCTTAGTTGAAAAGACCACTGGGGTTGATAGTTTTGAAACCTTTTTCTTTTTCTCAACTGGAGTAATAATTTTTTCTTTCTTTGAAAAAGGTTTTGTATTTTGTTTAGGGCCAGATGAAGTACCCTCAAAATTGTTTAATCTTGCATTACAACTTTGAATTTGACGAGCCAGTAGTTGAAACTGGCTCTCCATCCTTAACAAAATAGATTCTTCAGATGACACCTGAGCCTTTCCAGTTGACTGGACTTTAGGCTTAGGAAGGGAACTGGTCTTTTTCTTTTGAACCTGGGGTTCTTTAGAAGCAGTCTGAGGCAAAGGTTTATTTTGATTAACCTTTTTAACTGGAGCAGTCATCTGGGATGCTCCAGTCTTAACCTCTGATAGTTGAGCTGGTATAATACAAGTTTTTGGGGTGGAAGGTTCATCATAAATGGTACTTGGTCTAACCTCCTCTGGTAACCGGTCAATAACTGGTATTAATGCTGCAATATGAGTATTTCCATCCAGATATGCACGTTTTTGGGATGGAAATTGGTTTATTCCAGCATCATATGACTTTCTTGTTTCTAGCCATGATTTAATGACCTGTTTTTCTTTTTGCAAAATCATTTCCAGGTCATGTTTTTTCTTGAACCAGTTGTTCAGTTACCAAAACTTGTGCTTGAAATGCCAGTTCAATATCTTGAAGTTCTTTTAATTTTGATTTTAAAGCAGCGATTTCAGAGGAATCTGTTTCTAAGCCATTAAGACTGTCAAATCTAACAGTTTCCACAAAAATTAAATCAGAATTTAGAGCTTCAGCAATGTCCAATTTTAATTCAGGATCGGTTTCATTATCGTACTCACTAACCTTTTTTATAACAATGTCCACCCATCGACCAGATGTGACATCATCCTTCACCAGATGCTCTTGATCTGCCAGAGCCATAAAGCAACAATCTCTTTCTTTTTTCTCATCAACTGATGAATCATCTGAGGGAACCCATGCTTCTTCAGTGGTTGATATCATGCATTTATTATTTTCTATAAGTTGAGACATGAGAGCAATTTGAGCCTTAAGCTTTTTGTACTTGGACTTATAGCTATCACCAGGCTTGTTATAAGAAGTAGATAGACCAGACTGAGAGACAAACTGACTGGACTTACACTCCTTCATGAAATGACCTTTTCTGCCACACTTAAAGCATGTCAGATTGGTCTTGTCAGTAGAGGAACTGGGTGCATGTTGTCCAGTGGGCCTATTTGCTCTTGCTTTAAAATGATTAAATGTTTTAGCAATCATTGCAACCAGGTCATCACTGTCAGTTTCATCATAGTCTGGTGAGATATCATCAGAATCCATTAGTTCAGACATCATCTTCTTCATAGAAAATACATTCTCGGAAGATATTAATGCAGCACAAGGTGGTTCAGTATTACTGACCAATGTGGAACTACTGGAAGCATGATTTAAAGGATCTTTTTCAGCTTCAATCCTCTGGGCTTGATTCTCTTCAGTGAATCTGAAGGCTCCATACAATGTTGACAGAGTATGGGAGTGCAAGGTTTTACCTTGTCTCAAGACCAGAATCATGTGAGACCATTTAGTGGGAAGAATATCACAAAATTTCTCCAAAAGTATATCCTTGTCTTTCTCAACCCCCAGTCCTCTTAACTGGTTTATAATGCTCATAAATCTGGTGTAAGTACCAGTTAGAGACTCATTGGGGAGAGCAAAAAATGACTCATACATTTTGTTTAGGGAGACCTTTCTGGTAACAACAGTGTCATCACCTCCCTCATGCTGGTTCACCAGTTCACCCACATGGTTTTAACACTGGGATAAAGAACTAGTGTGGGAATTAGGGTTTCTGGAACAGCCCCGAGGATCATATTTTTAAGGATGGTATCAAGATTTACCAATCTCCTCTCCTCTTCGGACCAGTGTTCCTCCCTCTTTTCCCTTCCACTTCTTGATCCAGTTGGGTCAAGGAGTGCATTGATAGGAAGTCTAGGCACATAGGGTCCTTCATTTAAAATTTCATCATATTCCTTTCAATACCAGTAACATGTAATATCATCCTAGCTTTCCACGTACCAAATTCATCACTGCTCCCATTGAATTTAGGAACAGGATTATTCGAGTAGTGCACATGTACATGTGGAGAAGCAGGAGGAGGAGGAGCTGGAGGATTATTATTGACAACGGGTGGTGGTTCATTAAAATTAGGTTCAGGATTACCTTGTGTATTTTCTAGGTTGGCCATCGTGAAACAGATCTAGGCAAGTATATTAGCCTTCTGCTCTGATACCAATTGTAAAGTCCCTCACACGATGGTTTAACCCACGAGTGTAAAATAACAAGTCAAGTATGAACTAGATTGGACTAGTATTACTTTAAATACAAATGCAAGAGTATAAGTAAAGTAATAAAGACTTAAAGCAATATTTAAACAAGTAAATAAATGGTGGAACACAAATGTAATTTTCAAGTGTATTTTATTTATTGATGTTAAACAAAATACAAGATTGTTGCGGAACCTAGATATTACAAGTATGTAACTATCTAAACAATCTTTGAATTACAAGTGATCTATACTTGCTAAATAATCTCCTTGGATCGATATACTTAAAGTTGTGAAGTATAACTATTTTGATCGAGAGTATTTTAGCAAGTTCACCAAATTGCAAAAAAGTAATTTGTACGAGGTATGTGACTTGGTATTTATAGGCAAATAAATTCAACAGTGAATTTATTATGCTGTACAAATATGGTTGCATGCATTTAAGGAAACTACTTTAATTCCTTAAATGTATTGGTTAAAGTACAAGGATAAAGTCATGTTGATGTGACTTGTCATCCTTTTAACCAACCACCTTTACACACGTATTGTACTTTTATCAATAGACAAATAGATTGTCCGGGTAAAAGTGTGTAAAGGCATAAAGTCAATTCCTCATAATCAGTGTTCAGACTTGTAAGGTCTAGAACACTGCTAAGGCTCCAGTCGGGAGATCTGGTAAGACTGTCAGTGGGCTCCACTGCTTGTCAGTCTTCTTTCTTCATACTTCAAACTTTGACTTCAGTAAGAATGTCTTTAGTAGAAACGATCTTGACTGGAGTGAAGTCCAGTGAGCTAATCTGGAGGATTCCATATTTCCTGTACAAGTAAATAGCTAACTGGTCTTCTATTATTTCTAAACAAATTTTCAGCATCGCTCCAGTCTTCAAGTCTGGAGCGAGTCCAGTAAAACTGGACCTAACATTGATTTCATATATTTCATTTTGATTGTTTGGGTACAAATGATTGGGTCTATGACGGGTACGGTAGATAATCGTTCATGATAATAGGGAGAAATGTGTTAACGGTTGGGTACAATCGATAGGTATAATTGTTATTTTAATAACCAAACCAATTGTTTGATTAGGGAAGTTATAAAAGATGTCTTGGGGTACCGGTCATTGTAACGAAACTAGTTTAAGCAAGAGAGTCAAATGATGTCATTAACTTGACGGGTACAGGGTTGGTGCTTTGTTTGAGTCTCGGTTATTTAATCAACTAATTTGGATTTGAACTTCATTTATCTGCAATCTGAGCGTATTGTTGAGCGAAATCAAGATGGATGCCTTTTAAATTATTGTCATAAAAACATTTTCAATATCGTTTGAGGACGATCCCTGCCCCGGTAATACCGGATTTAAGTTATTTACTTTTACTTGTTGCAAAGTGACAATTCGGTCACAAAACCTCTTTTTAATTAGAATTACTTAATGTCAACAATTACTTCACTTTAGTCCCTGTGTTCGATCCTGGACTTACCTTTTAGCTATACTATATATGAACGGGTCCACTGCCCAAGAGTGTGTAGTAGTCAGTTTTAGGGTATTTCTTGTTTTTAATTTTTAAACTCGATTTTACACATCAAGTTTTTGGCGCCGCTGCCGGGGATTTTAGTTTAAGTAGTTGTTTTATTTTGTAGTTCGATCCTTTTTCACATTCATTTGTGAGAAAGTTATTGTTTTACTAGATAGATTGTATTTTATTTACTTTTATTTATACCACAGGTGCGGTTGACGGTTTGTTTGTGGTGATTGTGCAGGTTCTTGTTAGTTGATGAACACAAGAGCTTCTGGCCGACCTTTGCTTAGCCCATTATCTAATCCAGGGAAAGTCAGACGTCGACTTGTGTCAAGAGATAACCAGGAACCATCCACACCAGTCAAAATAGATTTAGAAACCGCAAATCAAGCTCCACCGGACCAAGCCTTGAAAGAGAAAGTGGTTAATAGTTCGGAAGAGGCAGCTTGGATTTTTAGAACAGGAGAAGACTCGGACTCGGAAGATAAAGTTCAAACACCTGAACCGATTTAGGGGCCGTGTTAGGCCAAAGGGAGGATAAACATTTCCGCCCTATTTCCTATGCTAGCAAGACCTTAAACCTGGCTCAACAGAACTATACCGTGACCGAGAAAGAGTTGTTAGCCGTGGTTTATGCCTTTGATAAGTTTAGACCCTATTTGGTTTTAAATAAGACTATTGTGTTCACCGACCACTCGGCTTTGAAGTACTTGTTCTCGAAACAAGATGCTAAGCCTCGTTTAATTCGTTGGGTCTTACTTTTACAAGAATTTGATATTGAGATTAAAGATAAGAGTGGGGCTGAAAATGTGGCAGCCGACCACTTGAGTAGGCTCGAAAACCCTCACCTTGAGGAGTTAAAGGAGCATGATATTAATGATGTTTTTCCTGACAAGTTTCTAATGCAGGTGGATGTGGAGGAGGACCCATGGTATGCAAACATTGCTAACTATTTATGTGCAGGTGTTCTTCCTAAGGAAATGTCTTATCAACAGAAAAAGAAATTCTTTTCTGAAATTAAGCATTATTTCTGGGAAGAACCATATTTGTTTCGAATGTGTGCAGATGGCATGATCAGGAGATGTGTGTCCGGTGCAGAAACCCGGAATATTTTGGATGCATGCCACTATGGACCAACCGGTGGTCATTACGGACCATCTGTAACCGGTAAGAAGGTTTTTGATGCAGGATTTTATTGGCCTTCAATCTTCAAGGAAGCTCAAACATTAGTGGAGACGTGTGAAGTTTGTCAACGTCAAGGTAACATTTCAAAGAAGGATGAGATGCCACAAAACTTCATTCAGGTTTGTCAGGTTTTTGATGTTTGGGGAATTGATTTTATGGGACCCTTTCCGCCTTCAAATAAGTGTCTTTACATTTTAGTGGCGGTTGATTATGTTTGAAATGGGCCGAGGCTAAGGCCTTGCCAACTAATGATGCAAGGGTTGTCATTGAATTCTTAAAGCAATTGTTTTGTCGTTTTGGTTGTCCTAAGGCCTTAATTAGTGATCGTGGAACTCATTTCGCGAATCACCAACTTGCTAAGGTGTTAAAGAGGTATGGTGTTCATCATCATTTCTCTACTTCTTATCACCCGCAAACGAGTGGCCAAGTAGAAAATACTAATAGGGCTTTAAAACGAATCTTAGAGAAAACCATAGGTGATAATCCTAAAAATTGGTCTAAGAAGTTGGATGATGCGTTATGGGCTTTTAGAATCGCATTTAAGACTCCAATTGGGACTACACCTTATAGGTTGCTTTATGGGAAGACATGTCATCTACCTATAGAAATTGAGCATAAAGCTTATTGGGCTCTTAGGAATTGCAATATGGACTTAGTTGAAATTAGTGAATTGAGAATGTTGCAATTACATGAGTTAGATGAGTTGAGGTTGAATGCTTATGAGAATTCTAGGCTCTACAAAGAGAGGACTAAGGTTTGGCATGATCGTAGGATTAGAGAGAAGGATTTTAAAGCCGGTGATAAAGTTTTGTTGTTCCTTTCCAAGTATAAGTTCAAGCAACCCAAGTTGACTTCTAGGTGGACCGGCCCTTTTGTGATCAAACATGTCTATCCGTCTGGTTATGTTGAATTGTTTAAATCGGATGGAGCTACTTTTATTGTTAATGATCACAGGTTGAAGCTTTATCATGAAGAAGAGGAAAATGTGGGAGTCGTCGTTGACGAGCTTCCATTTTTTCGAAAGGGTTCAATGAAGAAAGGACTGTGATTCGAGCTAAAGACTCGTTAATAAATTAAGCGCTTCGCGGGAGGCAACCCGTGTTTTCTTGTTTTCATCATTGTTTTATTGTCATTGGTAATGTGTTTTAATAAGAATTGCAGGTATGAGCCGCTCTCATGCCTTCCGGTAAGTCGTTTTCAAGGAAGAAAACAAAGGTAAGTGTGGGGGAGGTGAATTGCGCCGCAACACAAGTTGCGCCGCAATGGTTCTGTTGGGTTGCGCCGCAACCTATCCTTCTGTTTTTCAGTTGCGCCGCAGGTTGTTGTTGCGCCGCAACGTGTCATGTTTCAGAAAAATCGAAAATCTAAAAAAAAATAAAAATAAAATAAAAATAAAATTAAAAATAAAAATAAAATTATTAAATTCAAAAATAAGGCATTGCGCCGCAACGAGTGGAGTTGTGCCGCAACCCGGGTCAAACCGGGTCAACAGAGTTACAAAAAGGGGATCGGGGCTCATAATTCATACACACACTTATTTTTCTCAAATAATTGAGCACCTACCTCCTTTCCTCTCTTGCCTACCGATCCAATCCCTTTTTCTTCTTGATTTTTTTTCTTTTCTTCTCTTAAATCTTCAATCTTTCTTTTTGTTAATCATCATAATGACAAGAACGGGAAAGGTATGTGATTCTTTAACCTCTCTTGTTGATTTTAATTAGTTAAGTTAATAATGTTCTTGCATACATTCGAATTTATATAGATTTTATGCTTAATTTGCTTCTTAAGTTCGAATTTGTGAGGGATTTGCAAGAACAATGAGGGTTTGGTTGTTTTGTTTGAAGGATTGATGATTTGTTTTTGTGGATTGTGTTATTCAAATTAACTTAGGGTTAATTAAAGTTTGTTTTTCTTAATTAAATGCTAAACTCCAAGAATTAAATTATTATTTGAATATGGTGGGGATTTTGTTGTTCATCCTTGTTGCTGCTCGTACTCAACCCAGAAAACAGCCAGTTGCGCCGCAACTGAATTACAGACAGTGAAGTTGCGCCGCAATGAAGGTAGTTGCGCCGCAACTCGACTTGTTTCAGCCCTGCCATGGTTATGCTTATATATATATGCTTATATGTCGGGTTTCAATGTTTTAATTGTTTCTTGTATGTGTAGCAATCCGCTTCCTCTAGCCGTGCAGGACGAGGCAAGGCAAGAAGCTCGTCGACTGCTGCACCTGCTGAAAGTGGTCTTACACCTGAAGCCACTGCTAGGGGAATTCCTACCCACCCGTGGTTACGATTCCCTAGAGCTCCTCCCGAGAAGAAGGTTGAATATACCAACAGGTTGGCCACTATTTTTCAGAAAGACATAGTTGAACCTAGGTATATGGAATCTAGTATGTTGGATATGTTAAATGCTCGTGGGGGTATAAGTAGGTATATGCATTTGATGGGTAGTTCGAATGATATGGATGGTAATCCCGTTGCCAAAGAGTTTAGTTTGTGGTTTGATATATTTCGGAATCGGGAGATAGTTTGTAAGGAGTGGTGTTTGGAGGTTTATTCGACTATTTCTGTCGAGAACATAGAGAAAGCAAAGGATTTTTTGTTGATCAGGTCATTTTCTTTCGTTGTGGGGGTGTTAATAGAACCCCCACTATTGCTGAGTTTGGGTTGTGCACGGGGATGTACACCCAAGAGATGTTGGATGATCCTGCTTTCGAGCGTCTCTTATCCATTTCTGTTAGGACAACTTCTGGTTTTACTAGGGATGCAGGTGATTTTAGAGAGTACTATAACCGGGTGTCTGGGGTCGCGCTTGGAAAGCAACTTGTGGGGCGAATACACTTCAGTCACCTATTTTGCGCTTGTTCCACAAGATGTTGGTCCATTCCTTTGTCCAAAGGACTAATCACCCGGACAAGTTATATAGGAGGATTTGTGGTTATTGAGGTTGTTTGATGAAGGTGATGTGTATAGGAAAGCATGTGCTCCCTATGTGTTGGCAAAACATATGGGGACCAAAGGAGTTCGTGATAGGGGGTTAGTCTGTGGTCATTTTATTTCCAAGATGGTGAAGTATTTTGAGGGTGCTGATAATGCAGTCGCTTTGAACTGCAAACCTATGAAGCCGTTCACTTGGAATGATTTGAAGCGTTGGAAATTGATTAAGCCTCTAGCACATAAGAATGTTATTCTTGAGTTGATTGATTTTGGTGGTGCTGCCTCTGATGATGAGGAGGAGGCAGAGGCAGGTGATGATGATGATGCGGAGATGGCCGATGCACCAGAGCAGCCGCTAGAGCCCGCACGACGTACTAAGCATCGTGCCACCGCTACACCTACTGCGGGGCCATCTTCTTCTTCTGCCGCCCCTTCAGGTCCATGGGATTTTTCTTCTTTGGGGACTTTGGTTAGTAACATGTGGGAGTCTCAGCAGCACTTTCAGCATGCCCATGAGCAGTTCCAGCAGAGGATGGATAGTGATTTTAGATGGGTTGGTTCAGGTGTGGGGCGCGTGATGCATGATCAGCAGCGCTATCAGCCCATGTGGGAGGCCCAGTATACGGGTCAGGAGTTCCATAGACCTGATCCTATTCCCGACTACCGCCCTCCCAGTATATTCATTCCAGAGAACCGGGCTGGAGGTGGATTCTTCTTCCCACCAGAGCGTCAGTATGAGGTGGCTCCTTCCCATGATCTTGGAGGGACGGGGCCCGATAACCCTTTTAGCTTTGGGTCTTTTGTAGGTACGCAGGCTGGTGCAGATGCTGGAGGATCAGGTTCGGCAGAACCATCGTTTGCTGAGCAGATGGCTGGATCGATTTTTGGTACAGGACCTATGCCTGGTTACCCTCACCCTCCTCAATGATATATGATGGGATGATGTTGCTGCCATTTGTTGGTGATGATGGCTTGTACTTTTATTTGTTTGAACAATTTTATTTCTGTACTTTTATTTATTTCTAATTGTTTGGTTTGTATCCACCCTAAGGGGTGATGGAACATCGTATTTTATTTTTCCATTTCCATTTGAATAATTAGGGATAGGATGAATGCATGGTTTATTAGATTATGTTGCTCGTTAATTGTGTGTTCATGTTGGTAGCAAGTTGAATGTCATATGCATATGCTGGCAGTAAGTTCAGCGACATATTTTGTTGGCATCATATTCAGGCATGGAACATACATCATACCCGGCAAGTTTTTCTTGTTCTTGATTTTGTTTTTGTTTACTTTTCCCTATTTCCCATAGTTTGCCTTAGTTCATTGGACATTGAGGGCATTGTCCAACTCAAGTGTGGGGGGTGGTAAATAGGAAAAAGTCGGGTATTTTTGAGGAATTTTGAACTTTTGCATGCTTGTCCTTGTAGTTAATTGCTTTTGTCACCTAATTATAGATTTTAATGAGCAATTTGACTACACCTTTGGTACAAAATTTTAATTGGTGGAATGTGCCTTGATTGATTAATTAGGCAATCCCTTCTGGATTAATAATATGACTAGCACGCTTATAGCACCAATACACAAAATTTGTGAGATTCTTGATTCATTTCTAGATATGCTAGGTGTTTACGGGTTTGGAATTATTAGCCTTGTAAATTTGTCCCTCTCGTAGGCTTTTGGATTTATTCAAGAGTAAGGGTTCTATTTAGAGCTCTGAACTATGATGTGCAAGTTTGAGGTTGATTTTCCATTTCCGGATTATTTCATTTGCTATGAGTGTGCCGGTGATTGCGTTGATTCTAGAACTTGTCCTGGTTGATTGTTCCGTGTTATTTATCAGAAGAGGCAAATTTAGGATAAAACCATTTGTTCTTTGTTTGATTCACCCTTGTTTCGTAAAATAATTGTTATGTGCATGTTTTGTTAATGTGCTTAGTAGCTAACTACACTGGTTAGTGAACCACCTGTTAAACCCTTATGTTGCACTCATTTTTAGTGCAAGAAACAATAGAAAACTTGTTGTCATTAGCCTGTTCTTTGTTATTAAATCCAATTAATAATATGACTAGCACGCTTATAGCACCAATACACAAAATTTGTGAGATTCTTGATTCATTTCTAGATATGCTAGGTGTTTACGGGTTTGGAATTATTAGCCTTGTAAATTTGTCCCTCTCGTAGGCTTTTGGATTTATTCAAGAGTAAGGGTTCTATTTAGAGCTCTGAACTATGATGTGCAAGTTTGAGGTTGATTTTCCATTTCCGGATTATTTCATTTGCTATGAGTGTGCCGGTGATTGCGTTGATTCTAGAACTTGTCCTGGTTGATTGTTCCGTGTTATTTATCAGAAGAGGCAAATTTAGGATAAAACCATTTGTTCTTTGTTTGATTCACCCTTGTTTCGTAAAATAATTGTTATGTGCATGTTTTGTTAATGTGCTTAGTAGCTAACTACACTGGTTAGTGAACCACCTGTTAAACCCTTATGTTGCACTCATTTTTAGTGCAAGAAACAATAGAAAACTTGTTGTCATTAGCCTGTTCTTTGTTATTAAATCCACATTAAAAATACACCTTTACCTAGCCATACCGATAGTCGAAGTCCTGGTGGGTCATTGGTTGCCTATGCTAGTGGATGGTTTGGGGTTGTCCTTTATGTCGGGTTGGGATATTCTCGGTTATTGAGAATAGATTGATTTCGTCATGTTTGTTTGTATAAAGTCTGGATCGTTCATTTGAGCATATGAGTATATGATTTGTCACTGTTTCAAATGTTATTTAAGAGAATACCAATTAGTCAGAGTAAAAGTAGCTCACAAAAAAAAAAAATAGAAAGAAAAAAGGAAAGAAAAAGGAGCTTGGGCTGTCAGTTGGTATTTCTCATTTTTGGTCAAATCATTTTTGTAAGTTGGTACATCAATTACACCAACGAAAGGATCTGAATGCTATAATCTTAAGTTGTATTTGTGGGTTGGCGCGTTTGTTTAAGCCAACATGGTGTCGGTTTTTAATCGTCTATTGGGGGTATTGTCTGGACAACTTCTCGGGTTTTGGACCGTTGGCAACTAGTGACATGGGATTTAATGGATCAGACTATTATGTAAAACTTTGTTAAATGTTGTGTTATTTGTTTTTAACACCCTTTGTTTACCCAAATTTCCATACCCTTTTAAATACCTTGTTTAGCCTCAGAAGTTCATTAAAACCCTTAAAGTCCTCTTTTGATAGACGTTGTGGTGCTTGCATCATGGCGGTGAAGGAACGAACCTAGTACAAGCCTATGGTTAAAAGATTATGCATCACGACTAGGCATTGAGTGATTATTCAAATATTCAACCCCAAGAGTAAGTTAGTTGGAGTAGGATAGACGAGATATCACTGATTCGATTCTTTTGTGCTTAGTCGTGTTATTAAGGCTTGTATATCAGTCAAGTATTGTCAAACATTCCAGTTTTCATTTAAGATTAAAACTGCCTAACTATCTCGTTTCATTTTCAATGATGGTTTAGCTTCTTTTTGATTACTGTAATGTTATTCCCATATGTACCAAGGTAAATTGAGTTTTGAAGTTTGGAATTGCTTGAGGACAAGCAAAGCTTAAGTGTGGGGGGATTTGATGTGTCGTATTTTATACCCATTTCCCACATTGTATTTAGTTGAATTTGCATGGTTTATGAGTCCTTTTTGTATACATTTGGTGCGTTTATGGTATTTGTTAGTGTTTCAGGTTACTGACAGGTATTTAAGCATAAATCTGGAGAAAACGACATTGTTGAGGTGAAGTAAGTGCTAACGGAGGATTTCGGGAGCATTTGGATGAAGATTGCAGAAAGTCAACAAAAGTCAAAGCTGGCAAAAGGAAGGTTGCGCCGCAACCGAATTACAGAAAGTTAAGTTGCGCCGCAACTGTCCTAGTTGCGCCGCAACGCCTTTTTTTCCTGGCCAACCACGAGTCAACAATGGTCAAAGGTCAACGCGAGTCAACGTTCAATTGCGCCGCAACTAGTTGTTGCGCCGCAACCGAAAAGCAGAAGAATAAGTTGCGCCGCAATCAATTCCATTGCGCCGCAATGCATTCAAGTTCAAGCCGTCCTTGGTCAATGAAAGTCAAAGTCAACTCTCGAGTCAACCCCAATTGCGCCGCAACTACACTAGTTGCGCCGCAATTGGGGGCGGTTCTGGCAGATTTCGGGAGGCATATAAATAGCATGCAAAAATATCCCAAAACCCTTCTTCTCTTCTCCCAGCCGTTTTTGAAGACTTATTCAGAGATATTTTCATCTATTCATCATATTTAAGGATTTCAAACACGATTGGATCAATTTCGTTTGTAGCCTTCGATTATTATCATTCGGTAACAATGAATTCTTCATATTTTATTTGTTATTCTTATTTTAATATGAGTGGCTAATCGCTTCATCATCCATCTTGATGGAGTGAGACAATATGTAAAGATTGCACGATTTTATTAATTCAATGTTGATTCCATTTAACGTTATATCGAGATCTTAACGTATTTCTTCCTTATAATTTATCTTGAATTGGTTGGTGATTTATGTGTCATTAATGGTAATTATTGATTTCATATATTTCATTTTGATTGTTTGGGTACAAACGATTGGGTCTATGACGGGTACGGTAGATAATCGTTCATGATAATAGGGAGAAATGTGTTAACGGTTGGGTACAATCGATAGGTATAATTGTTATTTTAATAACCAAACCAATTGTTTGATTAGGGAAGTTATAAAAGATGTCTTGGGGTAACGAAACTAGTTTAAGCAAGAGAGTCAAATGATGTCATTAACTTGACGGGTACGGGGTTGGTGCTTTGTTTGAGTCTCGGTTATTTAATCAACTAATTTGGATTTGAACTTCATTTATGTGCAATCTGAGCGTATTGTTGAGCGAAATCAAGATGGATGCCTTTTAAATTATTGTCATAAAAACATTTTCAATATCGTTTGAGGACGATCCCTGCCCCGGTAATACCGGATTTAAGTTATTTACTTTTACTTGTTGCAAAGTGACAATTCGGTCACAAAACCCCTTTTTAATTAGAATTACTTAATGTCAACAATTACTTCACTTTAGTCCCTGTGTTCGATCCTAGACTTACCTTTTAGCTATACTATATACGAACGGATCCACTGCCCGAGAGTGTGTAGTAGTCAGTTTTAGGGTATTTCTTGTTTTTAATTTTTAAACTCGATTTTACACATCAGTAAGCTAGGTATGTTAAATTTGTAAAAGGCAGTGAGCTAAGTAATAACAAATCTGACCCCTTAGAATTATCCTCAATTTTGAGGGTAAGCTGTGTCTGACCCAGACTACCCTTTCATACTTGGTGTATTTTCAAGTAAAAGAGGGTAAGCTGAGTCTGACCCAGCTTAGTGGTGATTTTTGTTATTAAATATCTCAGTGCGCTTTATTACTTACATTATTTTATTTGGTTTACTTATTTATTATTTTCTATCCTATTGGTGACTGACACGTGTAGTGGCAACAGCTGGTTACTGAAAAAGTACCTCCACTACTTGTTCATCCACCAATCATATGCTTTCTCTTTCCAATTTTCAAACGGTTAAAAAGATATTTATTATAATAAAGTATATATACTCTCTTTAACCTAAACCCCCAAATCACTTTTTCATTTCTCTAAATCAATTTCTCTCATTTTCTAAAATCTGTATACTGTTTTATCTATTTCTCTAATTTCTTCTTCTAAATTTTTTTTTTAAATGGCATCATCATCTCCTTCTGCAAATAATTCTCAATCAGATTCTTCATCTGAATCTGAGGTCCTATACCCAGCTCCGGTAAGCGTTAATAAGCTTTCACCCTATGTGGTGGGAGATAAGGTAGTGGTTGTTCCTGCTGATCTTGATACTGGTAAAATCAAGATAGTCAGTCTCGTTTCTGCCAATGTTCATCCTCCTGCCTGGGCTAAGGGGTATGGAGAAGTGGTGTCATTCTTATGGCACCATCCTTTTGGCAAAATGTTGATTGAGCGGCCAAATGTGGTGTTCAAAGACCTTCTTTGTGAATTTTGGGCAAGTTGCTATGTTGGTCAGAACAAACAAGGAGATCCTGCAATCTATGGCACCATCCTCAATGGTAATAAAAAGGTATACATTTCTTTAAAGAGGATTAGGTCTGCATTTGAGCTGTCTTATATGCCTGAAGATATTTATGAATGTATTGTGTCTCATATTGAAGCCAAAAGTGTTTTGCAAGATGTTGGCTATACTGGTCCATTGGCTTCAGTAGTAAAAATGAAATATTTAACTGGTATTTGGAATTATCTTTTGAGCACAATTTCAAAATCTTTACAAGTAAAGGCAGGCAGCTTTGATCAACCTAATGCTTTAGAATTGCAAATTTTTCATGCAATGGTCACTATGACCAGAATAGATTTTGCTGCTGTAATTTTTAAGGACTTAGTTGGCCGAGTCAATAATAAGAGTCTTACCATACCTTATGGTAGGATTCTTGCACTCATTATTGAAGCTATTCTTGATAATGATTTCAGTCTGGCAACTGGTCAGACTGTTGAATGTAAGGCCATTAATAATAACATTTTCAATAGTCCTAAGGTAACTGCGCAGGGTCTGACCCCAGCAATGCAGACCTACCTTAATTTTTGCAGGGCAAGGGAGAGTGAGAGAGTTGCAAGTGAGGAAGCTGTCCCTTCTTCGACGCGATCTGAGTCTGACACTCAATCTGCCAATCAGGGGGACCAAGGTACACTCAAATCTATTCAATCTTCTTCTCCTTCTTAAGAGGGTGAAGGGTTGGCCACATCATCAGCCACCCTAGCCACACCCTCATCCATTTCTTCCAAACTCGCTTCTAAAAGACCCATTGTTGAGGACTTAGTACCTCACAATGTTAAAAAGCAAAGAACAAAAGAACAAAAAGGAAGTCTGTGTCAGCTTCTGGGGTTGACAAAGCAACATCTACAAAAATCAAAGTCCCCCCAAGGTGCAGTGGAAGCTAAGGAACGTTCCAAAGTTGTCCCTGCCACCCAAGCTGATAAGACGAATTCACCACGCCCATCTGCACTCTCCTAAAAGAGTGTAGACGAGAAAAAGGGATCACCTACTGCTACCCAACCCTCCAAACAGGGTGAAGGTATTGAAACAAAGACCTCCTCCCAAGGTCATACTGTGTCTGAACCAAAATCGCCATCATCAGCCTCCAAACAGGTTGATGATATCATTAAAGGGACAACAGTGGATCCAACCCAGATCCAAAATGAGTCAGAGTCAATGCACATCAATTCTGAGGATGACCAGCCAAAGGAGAGAAGTATTGAACGCACTTGTGACACTGCTTCTCCTCCCCAAGCTGATCAGACTCCTTCATTCTTACACTCTGAGTCTGCACAGGCTGTCAATGCCCCTTCTAGATCACAAGGAGGGGTACAGGCCTCTATTATTCCCCCTAAGGATGCCTTGGTGCAACAACACACCATTGTAGAAGGGCAATCCTCTACACAAAACATTACACCTGCAGGATCTGTGTCTGCATCTGTCCTTGGACAGAGGGATCCTGTAGGTTACATGGCCTTCTTTAAGGAGGTCATGACAGCCCCATGTGCAGCAATGGGAACTATCGGTGGTCCTCACGATGCTGATGAGAATAAAATCACTATCTCCGGAAGTGATTCTTCATTCGATGATGTGCTTGCCCATCCATCCTCAAAGGATGAACTGATGGACGATGCTAGTGGAGGAGTTGATCAATCTCATGATCAACATATTCCCACTGGCCCTCAGCCTGAATTACACGTCAATCTTTCTCAGGCTGACCAGCACATTGTCATTTCTGACAGATCTGCTCATGAGACTCACTCTCATGAGAAAATTCACCAAAACTCTCTTACACTCCACCCCCTTCTATATGAGCCCAATGAGCTTGACTTTAAGGATTGCAGGCTGCTCTTTCCAGAGTCAGTGGCCTTTAGGCCAACTGCAAGTTCTTCCCAAGCTACCACTATCTCATTTTCAGATGTGGTGGGTCAGCTCAATGAGTTCACTTCAACCTATAAGGTTGAGAGCTCAAAGCTGACCAAATGCTTGGAAAAGATCCAAAAGGATCAGGAATTAACGGATAAGAAGGTAGAGAAGCTGTGCCAAGGTCAGACTGCACTAGAAGAAAATGTGAAGAAGGCAGTTGACTTGATGCAGCAGAACCAAACCAAGCTGACAGAGTCTCTTGATGGTCTCACAAAAGCCATTAATGAAGAAAAGGAGAGAAACAAGAGTACTCTGAGTCAGTTTGAGAAAAGTGCAACCAAGTTCACCAGAGATGTCACCTTAGAGCTTCAATCTGCCAACAAATCACAAGCAGATTTCAAGAAAGAGTTGATTGAAGTCTCAAAGGGTGTCAAATCTAGCATTGGATCCCTCCATGCTGATTATGTTGATCTATTCAGAGCTTGTTGTGTCAACAATGTCAAAATTGACCTGCTCAACCACAACCTCAAAGGAGTCTTTGCCACTCCAGTTAGCTATTTCCCTGCCGATGATGACAAAAAGGAGGAGAAGAGTGCTGCTGAAGTTGAGCAAGAAGAACTAGAGAAAGAAAGAGAAAGAGTTAAGGTTGACAAGGAAGTTGCTAAGTATTTTGAAAAACTAAAAGAAAGACAAAGGAAGGCTAGAGCTGAGGGGGAGGCCAATGATAGGAGACTTGTTGTATTTGGTTCAAATGTGGAAGGTGAGAAGGAAAATGAAAAGGAGATAAAAATGCCAGAGTCTGAGTCTGGTGGTGAAAAGATTGTTGGAAGTGTGAATAAAGAGGCTGGTGAGAAGGGTGAAACAATTGAGGGGGAGACTACTGATGTTGTTTTGAATGTTGTTGGAGAGATAAGGAAGGAATTTGATATGGAAAAGGTTGTGAAAGTTGGTGAAAAGAAGAAGTCTTCCCAAGCTGACCCTGTACAAGCTGTGTCATCTCAAGCTGACCCAGCTCCCAAAGAAAAACTTGCAGAATCCTCTTCAAGTGAAGACAATACTACTTTGGACCAGTTTATGATAAAGAAAAGACCTACTGAAGCTGGTTCAAGTGGTGTGAAGATCCTTACTGATGAAGAAAAAGATTGGGAGACTGCAATGGAACAGGCTGAACTGTTAGGTGTAACAGTTGAGGTGGCATACAACTTATTAGTGGAAGACAGAAGAAGAGAAAATGCTAAAAAGACCCAATCCGATCCAGAGATTGCCAAGATTCTTCAAGAAACATTGAACAAAGAAGATGAAGAAGATCTTGCAGTTGTGGGATCAAAGAAGAAAGAGGGCAAAGGTAAAAAGAAAGTGGTGGTTCACTCAAAACCATCACATAAGCTGAAAGATGTGAAGGCAAGTACTGAATTCCATGATCAGTGGGAAGCTCTGGAGAAAAGAAAGGTGACTGAAAGAATCAAGTATAGAAGACATCCAGAGCTGATCACTAAGTGTCAATTAAAAAGAAGAAGAGAAAATGCTAAAAAGACCCAATCCGATCCAGAGATTGCCAAGATTCTTCAAGAAACATTGAACAAAGAAGATGAAGAAGATCTTGCAGTTGTGGGATCAAAGAAGAAAGAGGGCAAAGGTAAAAAGAAAGTGGTGGTTCACTCAAAACCATCACATAAGCTGAAAGATGTGAAGGCAAGTACTGAATTCCATGATCAGTGGGAAGCTCTGGAGAAAAGAAAGGTGACTGAAAGAATCAAGTATAGAAGACATCCAGAGCTGATCACTAAGTGTCAATTAAAAAGAAGAAGAGGACAGTCCATCCCCTGCATCAGGATCACAAGAGAAGGTTATGAATCAAGCTATGAAACTTGTGATCTTGACAAGCTGTTTGATTTGGGATACACTGAGTGGGTGGAGTTGCACAATATCATCACTGGAATGCCTGGCATTCATAGAGAGACAGTCTTGGAAGCCATTGAAAAGAAGTTTGCAATAATTGTTAAATTCAAGATTGATATCACTGGTCTTCCAAGACCTAAAGCTTATGATATGGATGATAAAGATGAGTCAGCTGAGCCTCTTAAAAAGAAAAGGAGAAGACTTGGAAGAATTAATGCTCCTGAAGGTGATCATACATATTTCCTCAAGAACTTGAACCCTTCAGAGTTGCTTGATCAATTATCTCCTGAAGCTCTTGACAAGATTCTAAGTCATCTTGATCTGTCTCTACCTGCTGGTGTTGAAAATGCAAGAAGTGGGTTGTTCATCACTGAACCTGAGCATGGAATGTACTTTGTGAATGCAAGAGGCAAATTGGTATTCCAAAGGACTGCTGAGCTGAAAAAGGTACCTCATATGCAACTATTTACCTTGTACAGATTCTGTGTTAATTTTAGTGAACAAGGTAATGGGTATGAGCAATTCCTTATTAATGAGGGTCTAGATAGGAAATTAAATGTGACTGTTGCCCCATCATTTGAAGCAAAACAAGAAGCAGTAGAAATGATTGGGGAATAGGTTGTTATGATTGTAATATTTTTCATTTCTCAATATATGCAAAGTATTTGTACAAATTCTGTTTTCTTGTTAAAACTTCATATCAGATCAAAAAGAACCCAAAAGATTCAAAGGGTCACAAGCTGTTAGTCATATTTTACTTTGATTCTTTGTAAGCTGATAGTTAGAAGTGTGTTGGGTTTTGTCATCATCAAATAGGGGGATATTGTTGAGTCCCAATGTTCATTGTAAATTTGGTGATGACAAATCTGATAGATAAACACTTAGAAATCTTTTGGTTCTTGTAATCTGATCTGGGTCAGACTAAGCTGACACAGCTTACGATCTGTTTCTGACCCAGATCATGCTTCATGTTTTGTAATGGTAATCTTATGGAAGCAAGTATTGTTCAAGTTTCATCAACAATGTTTATAGCATTCAATCCAAGTCGAAGAGGAGGATTGAAGATAGAAGACCAAGCTGGTAGTGGAAGTCAGCTTGGAGATACTTAGGCAGATTGGTGCTTTGACAAACGGCCCAATCTGTGTCTGACAATCAAGTGAAGATAACAACCTGGATTGAAGATAAGGACAAATGACGTGACTAGGAAGAATCCTAGGATCCAGGTTGGTGGTTGGATTTACATATGCGTGTCCATACTCTTATTGGATGATAAAGATGAGTCAGCTGAGCCTCTTAAAAAGAAAAGGAGAAGACTTGGAAGAATTAATGCTCCTGAAGGTGATCATACATATTTCCTCAAGAACTTGAACCCTTCAGAGTTGCTTGATCAATTATCTCCTGAAGCTCTTGACAAGATTCTAAGTCATCTTGATCTGTCTCTACCTGCTGGTGTTGAAAATGCAAGAAGTGGGTTGTTCATCACTGAACCTGAGCATGGAATGTACTTTGTGAATGCAAGAGGCAAATTGGTATTCCAAAGGACTGCTGAGCTGAAAAAGGTACCTCATATGCAACTATTTACCTTGTACAGATTCTGTGTTAATTTTAGTGAACAAGGTAATGGGTATGAGCAATTCCTTATTAATGAGGGTCTAGATAGGAAATTAAATGTGACTGTTGCCCCATCATTTGAAGCAAAACAAGAAGCAGTAGAAATGATTGGGGAATAGGTTGTTATGATTGTAATATTTTTCATTTCTCAATATATGCAAAGTATTTGTACAAATTCTGTTTTCTTGTTAAAACTTCATATCAGATCAAAAAGAACCCAAAAGATTCAAAGGGTCACAAGCTGTTAGTCATATTTTACTTTGATTCTTTGTAAGCTGATAGTTAGAAGTGTGTTGGGTTTTGTCATCATCAAATAGGGGGATATTGTTGAGTCCCAATGTTCATTGTAAATTTGGTGATGACAAATCTGATAGATAAACACTTAGAAATCTTTTGGTTCTTGTAATCTGATCTGGGTCAGACTAAGCTGACACAGCTTACGATCTGTTTCTGACCCAGATCATGCTTCATGTTTTGTAATGGTAATCTTATGGAAGCAAGTATTGTTCAAGTTTCATCAACAATGTTTATAGCATTCAATCCAAGTCGAAGAGGAGGATTGAAGATAGAAGACCAAGCTGGTAGTGGAAGTCAGCTTGGAGATACTTAGGCAGATTGGTGCTTTGACAAATGGCCCAATCTGTGTCTGACAATCAAGTGAAGATAACAACCTGGATTGAAGATAAGGACAAATGACGTGACTAGGAAGAATCCTAGGATCCAGGTTGGTGGTTGGATTTACATATGCGTGTCCATACTCTTGTTGGATGATAAAGAATGAATGGCAGTACTTTGGGGACCACAAGTACTATGAGAAGGCACGATCAAATATTCCTTTGTCATCCAGTAGAAGAAGAATACGTGGCTTAATTGGATACCAAGTGAAGAAGGGCTTTCGCCTATAAAAGCCTCAATCCTTGATTGCATATGTGTGGCATTCCTGAGAATCATTCTTCACACAAGTTTTCTTTGCTCTTACATACAGCTTAGTCTGTTTGAGATCAGCTTGGGCTGATTCTCTTGAGTAGAAACTTATTGATTGTAGTTTTTCATTTCAAATGGTTGTTTAGATATCTATAGGCTATCTTGTTTCCGCAACAACCCTGTAATTTTTTGTATAGATTATTTCTTAATAAAGGATTACATTGAAAACTATAATCTGTGTTTAAGAATGTTTCATTTAGTTTACTGCTCTACTGTTTTAATGATTCTTGTTCTTTACTTACTTAATATATAAACTAGATCCTTAAAACGTTTTATTTAAAAGTTTGTAAAGATCGAAGAAAGTTGTATTCACCCCCCTTTACAACTGTTCTGTGTACAATATACTTTGGTATATTGATACACCGTGGGACGTATCATAATCATCTACTATGGTGAGAAAATACTTGCATTGATTAACAGTAGCATGTTTGTATGGTCCCCATACATCCACATGAATCAAATCAAACATAGCAACAGCATGAGAATTACTTAAAGAAAAAGATAAATTTTGCTGCTTTGACATAGGGCAAATAGTACATTTATTGAGATCATTACATTGTATAATAGGAGAAAGACAAGTAATTTTATTAAGTACATGAAAAGATGGATGACCAAGTCTTGCATGCCATAGATTGGTAGCAGTAGAGTTGGTCATCATTGTAGAGTTGCAGTGAGAGATTGGAGGAGTGTAGATGTACAGTCCATGTAGGATTGAACCAATGGGGATCATGCTATCATGGACCTGCAAGTAACATGTGTCATGAGTGAAAGTGACACTGGATTTAGAGGAAGTTGTGAGGTGCCTAATTGATATGAGATTGTAGGCAAAATTAGGTATGTAGAATACATTATGGAGAATAATATGTGGTTGAAGCTCAACTGTACCAGTTTGAGTAACCAGTACAGTCTGACCATTAGGTAGAGCAACAGATATGGGTGGAGAGCAAGTATTAATGGTCTTGAGTTTAGAAAGGGTGTTGCAAATATGGTCAGTTGCACCACTGTCATGTACCCATGCATCTTTGAGGTCAGAAATACATGTCATAACACAATGATAGGTGCATGCAGAAATGAAAGCATATAGTAAGTTTACTAATGCAGGAGAGGAGTTTTGGTGACCTTGAGATGTATGCTGCATCATTAGCATAAGTTGGTTCAGCTGATTCTGCAATTGATCCATTCTGTTGTGCAATGCTGGTTCTTGAGGATTCAGGGCTCCAGAGTGATCATGTGACTGCTGCAGAGGAGTATCTTGAATAGCAATAGAGTTCACAGATGGTTTGGGAGAGGTATAGGGCTTGAATTTCCCATACAATGGATGACCAGGTGGGAAACCAACAACTTGATAGCACTCCTCTTTTAGATGACCTTCTTTGTAAAATTGTCCACAAAAGACACCTTTTCTGAAGGCACTCTTCCTTTCAGTTGGCCTTGCAGTGTAGATAGGTTTTTTGTATGTTTGGTGCAAAGTTGGTTTGTAAGAGGGAATGTTGGGAGGTGTGTGAGCTGTGAGTGCAGTGGAAATGGTTGGAGGTTTTGGCAGAATGCCTTCCCTCTATTTCTCCTCTTGTCTGAGCATGCCATAAGCTTTGGCAGCTGAAGGTAATGGTTGTTGCAGGAGGATTTGTCCACGAATGTTTGAGTAACATTCATCCAATCCCATCAAGAAATGAACTAGTCTTTTTCTTTGTTCCCTCTCACCATTAGTTTTGCCATTATCACAAGTACATTTGCAAACACAAGCATAGGGTGTTTCTAAAGCATCTAGTTCATCCCAATAGCCTTTCATCTTATGGTAATAGACCTCAATACTAGTGTTGTTCTGCTTAAGTTGAGTCACATCTACTGTTATCTGATAGATCCTATGGCCATCTAATTGTTCATAGTGTTCATTTAGTTCTTTCCACAGGGCAGATGCAGTATTGACAAAGCTCAGATTATTCCTAATAGATTCAGAAACAGTATTGAGTATCCAAGAGATTACCATATCATTTGTCCTGTCCCACATTGCCTTGAGATTTGATGTTGCCTCTGGCAACTTGTATTCTTCTTTGATGATCTTCAACTTGTTTTTAGCACTTAAAGCAATTAGCATAGATCTCTTCCATGTGCTAAAATTCTCAGATCCAGTCAATTTCTTTGCAATCAATATAATCCCTGGATGATCATTTTGATGCAAATACAAAGGATGATGGATTGATTCAATGTTATCAGCAACATTATTTGGAATAACATCTGGCATTGTGATAGATTTTGAGAGAGAAATAAAAAATTAGGGTTTTGTTGAAGAAAAATGAAAATTTGAAGAAATTAGGGTTTCGGTGACCGGAAAGAATGGCGATTTTCCGGTGATCGGAGAAGATGATTATATGTTGTGTGAATCTTCGATCCTGATGATCGGATCGTGCTCTGATACCATATTAGAAACTGAATTGAAGATGAATTTGAGAGAGAAATGATTTGGGGGGAAAATTGTATATTCTGTATTATGTAAAAATTATATACAAAATACATATATATGGGGGTCTTGGTAACCGCCCTCTTGACTTTGACTTTCTGTTACAAACTATTGCCATATGACATTTCCAGTCCCTTAACTTATGTACATAACTAGAAAGCATTACATTGAATTAAACTCCTAGCAACTAAATCCTTCATTTTGGTACTACATCTTCTTGCATTGCATGAGTTTATTGTAGATGTAGCTTTTGTATTTTCTTCTGCCAGTGTGGTCTATGTGTTTTCTCATTATAAGCATATAGCTTAAAAGTAAAGAAGTTGTTGCCCAAAGCCCCAAAGTCTATAATAATGCATATACTACCTGCTAATTCAACTATATCCAAGGATTTAGATCATTATTGACATAATATAATTTTTTAATAAAATCTAGAACTTCCTTTTTTTCTCCTGTTGAAAAGAAGTAAATTGTTTTCGGGTCAAAAAACAACCATCCATCATGTCACCTGAACTTTCGAGTATCATTATTTTCAACGCCATTATTGATTGTATTTTATCCTTTTAAAGATTGATAGGTTAAACCAAGGAATGGGAGTCCCTAAATGTGATTATGATTTGAATTGGCCGAACTCAAATATGAAACTTTCATCACCCTTAATCACTAACCAGAAGAAGTTGAGAGAATTTTTTATGATACAACTTGTTTGTTTATTGGTATGTGTCTAATACACACGATACGGAAAAAAATTTCATACCCACTTAAAGAGCCGGATTAAGAAGTTAATACCCATTTAAATTCTCATTCCACTGGACCCTGTTTTCAAAACCACTAGTTGGTCCTGACTTCAAACTACACTCCAACATGTCTGATAATGTTTGTTGTCTTTGTTCATGATTAAAGGTGGCAAAATGGATGGGTCAGATAGGTTGGGTAATGGGTGAAAATGGTTGAGCTAGGTTGGTCTTACCCAGAAATATGCTTTTATCCATCTCTATATACTTCACGTGCTAAACATACTTGCAAAACATATGTAATTATGAAATATTATGACTTCTATAATAAAGTGATTAACAATGTTTTATACATTTAAATACATTTCAGATGACTTTTAACCCATTTGACATGTTAGACACATTTGCTTTCATATAAACGTTGATAAGAGACCGATCCGAGATGGTCAATCTCCCAAGAACATAGAAAGAAACAAGAAACTAAACACCAATGGGCGTTTAGTTTTGGAAAACACTCGTGTTTCATTTTTGTATTTTAAGAAAACATAAAAAGTAGAAAACACGATCAAATCATAGTTTTTCAAAATATGTATCTAAGAAAACATAAAAGAATATTAGAACTCTTTTCAAAATAGTTTTTCAATGGAAAATTAAAAAACATTTTTTTTATTGATTTTTACTTTTCATTTTTCAAACTTTAGAAACCTAAAGCTACAAAACCTAATATTTTGGGCCCTGACAGATTTTGGGCCCTATACTCTTCTGCGCCCGCCCTTGACCAATAATAAGAAGATTAGAACGTGGGCTAGTGATCTATACGATTACGGTAATTAACCCATAAGATATTCAATATTAGTGGATAAAAACATTCAACTACTAAATGAGAAAAAAGTCCCCATTATCTGCATGGACTTAGGTCACATATCAACCGTTTAACCCAATTTGGTTAACCCGTCAAAGTTAAAAGGTGACCCAAATTGACGCATTTAGAGGTATATGGCTCAAAATTGCCACTTTTACACTATATGGTCGGTTGTACAAAAAGGATTTGCTTTTTTTTTCCCTTTCTTTTCTAAATCTGCCAAGTAATTATATATACACGAAGCAACGTTACAAACTATTTTCAATGTTCAGTAGGTACTAGTTAGACAACGAAAAACTCCTATGCTATACATCAAATCCAAAAAAAAACAAATACAAATCAGTACTATATCTACTAACACCAATCCGACACCTATATGCAATAAAACCTTAACCAAATGATTTTCAACAAATAGCATTCTTCATTCCATAAGCCCATGCCAAATCTTCACAATTGTAGCGATAGAACCCATAAGGCCATAACCTGCAACCACTTCCAATAGTCTATCCTTTCATTTTTCACACTGCGCATATAATCAATAGCCAACCAGTAACATACATTGCCCAGCTATGCCATTTTCCATTTGCTGAATTAAATCATGAAGCATCTTCTAACATATCGCTTTCTTTAATCATTTCTTCTATAATTTCTTATCAGGATTTTAATTACATTCCAGATAATAATTGAATCCAAATGGCCAACAGGGTTTGTTTCGGAACCAGATTTGCAAGGACGAGAGCCATTCCCGTAGGAATCTGACAAACCCAAAGACAATTCAAATCTCTCCAAACCAAGCCTACCTTCACGGTTGGAGGAATTGATACAAATATTTTCTAACCAAAAGTCAATAGTATGGGCAAGTGGTTAGAAGAGACAATACAATGGACAACTGAAGAGATTGATAGGTCCACAAACTCGGTTCCAGACGGTGCGAAGAGTAGAAAGAAACATGTTGAGACATCTATACTTATGGAATCAATGATGAAGCAATGCAAGGAGTCACTTTTTTTTATAAGATCGTTGACATTAAAGTGTACATATGGTTTGACATTGTTTACTGGTTATCTTAGTTGAACACGGAGGACTGGCTGCTTGGTCGGCAGTGAATATTTCATATTGATGAATGATGACATTGTCTTTGGGAATGGTTTATGTTTTGATGTATATCAAAAGCGAATGGTTTCACTACTCCATAATTTTTATGCATACATGATACATTCCTGTAGTAATGGGAAGCGGGCTACTCCCCGAAAATGCCCCGCCCCTAGGTTCATTTGTCGTTGGGGCTAAAAATATTCCTTGCTCGTTCCTAGGTCTTTTATTCCATTATTTTTGGACTGAACCTTTTAGGATGCAAAAGCACTGATTGAAGTGGTCATGGAAAGTAACATAGATGGTGGCGAACTGAAGGTGATACTTCGTATTCTCTGTTTTGTTCAAGTTTTCTACACATACATAAACACAAAAACAAAACAAAAAATAATGTTAAAAATGAACCAAAAGACGGATTTTCTTTCATATACGTCAGGGAACCATGTAGCCAAATGCCCACACCAGGACCTATCAGCGATCCTTAAACGTATGAGCCCATAAAACAGATCCTGTTCAAGGTAAGGCCATATGTGATAGGTACTTCCCATTCCAATTTAATAGATAAGCAAAAAGGACTATTCAGCATCCCACGGTATATATAATGTTGCATTTCATTGCCATCTCACTCTTCTCAATTCGGTACCACATATTACAAATCACAATTTAACATATTAATCATAATGTCTCCATAACTATAAAATTTGTGCAACAAAATTCACCAAAAACACGGTGAAATATAAAAACTTCTCATCACCAAGTCGGAACTTACTATGCCTATACATATATACTAACGGATACAGAAAGCGAAGACCCCGGAAAAAAAAAAACCCAACAAGAAAAACCAAGAGGGAGAAATCAACTCTTAAAGACGGTTTCCAGGGCTTCGAAAAATAACGGAGCCATTTCAGGGTTCGGAGATTTGATAGCACATTTAAGTCCAGGAACACCGAGAACTGCTGTAAGCTCAATCAAGAAAGGGACAGCTTGAGGAATTTTGGCTGATAAATACAAGACATCTTGGTTGGCATTTTTACGCTTGGCAATAAAGAACATATTTGAAGCAGATAACTGTTCTAAGGTTGTATCAACATTGTTTATCACAATGCCTGGAATGTCTCTTGAAACCTCGTTGGAATCGGGCAATGACTTCCATGTCTGCAATCACAGTGACAAGACTCAGTTTTGTTTGGCACAAGTTTCAAAAGAAAATCAGGTACACTTTTGACCTTTACAGTCAAACGTAATTGATGCTATAAATTGGACGTTATAGGCACAGACTCATGGCCGACAATTTTCTACTTTTAGCTTATATCCAATTTAGATCATAACTATTAAAAGCAAACAGGTCACTGAATCTCGAATTCTTTTACTTGGATACACTGCAGATATACCACTGTTCTTGTGAAATTGCAAAAAACTGACTAACTGCCATTTTGGCAAGAAAAGTATTTTACATAATTACATTTCAGCTAGGATAGTTCCTATTAAGAAAAGCCAAGCACCATCATTCAAAAGTTAAACCATTTAATACTAAGATATTTTAATAGATGTATATAAACAAAAGTAAAACATCTAAAATTAGCCTAAAGATAAAGTGCATCTAAAGTGTGAGTTCTAGAAGATACTGTACACCTAGTGATGATATACCAGAATTCATTTAATCTCCAAAGTTAAATTTCGCCTTTATGTATTGTGCTTCTTACAGAGTATATTTAAAAACCAAAAAAAGAAAAAAAACATATTACCTCAAGGAAGGTGGTACGTTCCATTCTTCCATCCTCCGTAAACAATACAAGCAACGAGACTCTATCATTAAGTACCACACAGGCTGTTGATTGTTCTTTACAGCAACTTGCAAAAGCGAGTTTGGGGGACCCGGTGCTATATTCTGAAACAGAACCATAGGAAGAAGGGTCCTTTCCGATGTTCCTGGTTGCACTTGGGGAACCTGATTACAGATATATGTTGTTTATCGACAAGATATAGAAAAAGTAGATAAACATATTGGAGTCGATACTCGATAATGGATACCTGGAGGGGTCCACCAGCTGCAAGACCAAATGTGTTCTTATTAAACTGAATCATAAATCCATCTAGTGGAATTTGTGTGTTGTTCTCAAACATTAAGCTGTAAAATATCTGACCATCCCTTCGTACCATTTGAGCACTGATTTCCAGACCTTGACCAGTTGCAGCTGGTAATAAAACTGGCAGTGGAGGCCTGCAAGGTAAGTGTTGTTGTAAGACAAAATTCCTATTGTTTGAACTCATTTAGAGGCAGCAAATTTCACCCCTTACTCATAAATCAGGCAATTTGCGTTATGTTTTTATCTCTATAGTCAAATGAGATGCTTTTCAGCTACACAGAGAACAGGGTCAAACGGGTCGAAAGTCACCCAAAGTGTACTGTTAATACATCAAACTTCCTTGAAAATTTATTCAAGAACTAAACTATTATATATACAATATCGTCTTGATAATCGTATTTGAACCGATAACTGCTTAGCAAACATTTTGAAATTTTGGACAAAAATGTGATTCAGATCAATCCAACCTGACCAGTTTCAACCCAGGCAATAAAAAAGCCCGTTGTGACTATGTACCCAACCTACCCATTTTGCCATCTCTAAGTTTAATCATGTATTCCTGATTCTGATCTGCATATGAGTGCCTACCAAACTTACCCAGTAGGCTTTACTGGCTGGTCGACTGATACAATAGCATTATCTCCACCAGCATCACTGTCAAGACCCATAAGATCAAGTAAATCTGGCACGGGAGCAGCAGGTGCAGGAGCTGATTGCTTTACTTCAGCGTATTGTGAGGCGCCTGAAGTAAGTGGCGGTGATGCACCATTATCAGCAACTTGTGCAGATGATGTCTCTGAATACCCTCCCTCACTACCTTCAGGAAACTCCTCTTCTTCTGTTTTCTGTAAGGTCCTCACACGCGTTACAAATGTTTCAGGGGGTTTGTGGTACACAGAAGACAAAGTAGCAATGTTGGCGAGCAGCTCATCAAGGAGTGATGAATCAAACTGATTTGAATCATCACTTATCACTGGCTTTTCAGCTAAAACAACATCTTTTGCAGCCTGAGGTATGAAATGCAGGTCATGATGTCAGATGGTAATAGGTTGTGAACTGTTATATCTAAGATATAAAAAATGCAAAAAACTGACAATTAGCTGCTAAATTACATTAATAAAACTTAAACAAGAGACATGTAGACAAAAAAGTTTCTTGTAGATGTGGCATAATGTGTTGGTTGGACAACTAGTGTAACCCGTCAAACAAGTATTTTTGGCACAGGCTACAGTAGGGTTTCGTTGACCTTGAAAACTTCTAGTCCAGTTTTCTCCAAGTATTCATAAATATACAAATCTAAAAAAACGATTACATATATCATATTATATCGGTATTGATATACTATTCAAATAAAATGATTTAGAGGGTTTTATGAAATAAATGTACACTCTGGGTGACTTTTGCAGTTAGACAAAAATAACCCAAAACCGACCCACTTATAATGGGTCCAACTTTCCAACTCTAGTTTCTAGCATAAGTAATGATCACTTCATAACTTCTAGTCAGGTGATGCATACAATGTTGCAGGTTGAAACAAATTTAATTATGATATCTCATATATTTTGATTTAGAGAGGATGGACATGAGTTTTTTAAGATTTAATTTTTTGTAGGTTATGGGTTAAAAGCAACATGGATGTTGAGTCAGTGGCTTAAGAAAATAATATCCAGCAAAATGTGAAAACCAACCTCAGGATCTGTTGAAAGAAGACGCCAATATATGTATGCCCGATCTCGCAGATCTGGATTGTCAGTCTCCACAGTGGCATTATTCAAAACAACCTACAAAGACAAGAGTATATATTGAAACCATACATATGTTAATAGAAGTATATAAGTTTGAGAGATTCATTTGGCATGTTTTTGATTAAGATATTGTACACTTAATAAGTTGACACTTGACACCCTAAAGGAAACTGCCCGTTAAAGTTTTGAACTTTTGGGCATCTACCATTATCATAATCAATGGGTAAAAATTGAGGTTTATGGTTTTAAAGCAGCATGTCACGCCTCCATCATAATCTCTAAAGATTACATCCTTCATTTCAAGAGGTCTTAAATACGATGATTTTCAAAATAGGCAAAGTCTTCTTGTGATCTTCCTATAGATCACGTTTGCAATATAGCCACACAAGCATATAACACAAAGAATACCTGAATCATCTGTTGGGGTCCCTCGGTTGGCTTCTTAAGAAATAGTTTGACAGTTGCAGTCAACAACTGTAACTGGACTTGTGCAGGTTCTTCAGGAAAACTCTCCAAAAAGCTTTCAAGAAGTTCATCAGCGTTATCAATTCTTTCTGCATATTCACCAATTATCCAAATCATGGATGCCTGAGAAAGAATTAAGAAAAAAGGTCATTAACGTTTGCTAAGTTTCTACTGTTAGCAGAAGACCTTTATAATCATCCACAATACCTTAGCCTCTGGTTCATCTAATGTATCCAAACTCTCGCAAAGTGTGGCGATGATAGATTCATAGCTGCAAGGAGAGATCTAATTAAGAATCATATGTTATACTCACCAATTCTATTAGCATAGTGGTAACAATTTCAATAACGTACGTGTTCGGATATCTTCTGAAAATATCCTTGATCACTATAATAGCTTCTTGAACTACATAGTTGACTTTAATTTTGATCAGCTCGAGAAGAACACTAATGCAACGTTCAGCTGCTCTCTCTAACTTGATGGCACAACGCCCAATGGCACGCACAGCTTTTCTGACGAAATCTACATCTACTTCTGTGGCGTATTCTTTGAACTCCAACAAAACCTGGTCTATATTTCTATCTGAAGCCAGTTTAATCATGATCTCTAACTTCTCCATCTTCACATAGATTGGATCATTGTACTTACAAAAGAAGACCTAGAAAATAGGCAGTTTAGATGCTAACCTCTTTAACAACCAAGTCAGCCAAAAGCGCAGACGTTGAATCATTTCAGTATCATACCTTAATTTCATGTGCAAGGATTGTAGGCCGCTTTTGTACAATAAGATTAATGTTCCTTAATGCAACATATTGAATCTCGGGTTCTGCGGAAAGCAATGTTACAAGAGGAGGAGCCATTTTCTTACACAAATTGCGGACAACATCGGGACTAGTGATGAGTTCCATTTGTTGAAGGATCATCTACAAAGATAATGATAATAATAATCAGGATTCAGGATCATGAAAAAGCAGAAATCAAAGGTAAAATACAAAATAAAGTACCTTGACAGCTGAAAGAACTACAGCACAATTTGCATGTTGCAGCCTTGGAGTAACTCGTTCTACGATATTTTCAGCTTCACGGGCATCAGCTGCCTTGTACTTGGAAAGAGCATCTAATATGAAAACTTGACCCCACCTAAATTATAGTAAAGAAAACTAAAAAAATATAAATGCACAGGTTGTGTAATGATCATAACAGGTTCAAGTGAAACGGGTCACTTCTAGTACATGGTAGAAACGGTCGGTGCCAGATTATGTTACCATGTGTCCATTTAATATAATACGTTAATCATGATTTTACATAAAAAAAAATGGTTACAAAAAAATCAAAATCTTAGAATAAAAATGAATTGGATGTTGTATACATTAAAATGTTTGGGTGACTTTCACATATTTAACCACATCAATTTTTAGCTATGTTATATAGGACCTGTTTGCAGTTGAACACAACCCAAAACAAACCATTACAAGTAAATGGACTAAATTGTCACTTCTAGTAAGAAAAGGACAAGCCATTTAGAGATGTACATAAGAAGAACACTCACTCGGTGCACTCGTTTAGAGCTGTAAGCAGCTTTGACAAAGTATGGGTAGTTATCTCGAAGATGGGTGTACTGCTGTTATCTTGAATTTCAGCAAGAGCTGCAACAGCATTTGCAACTACCATCGGATTATTGTCAGAGATTAGATCCTTGAGAGCATCAAGAAAACCCCTGTCTTCAACTAACTCAGCATTGATGTCATACAGTTTAGCAACACAAATAGCTGCTGTTTTTCGAACATAAGGATCATCATCCTGGTGATATATAACATTAAAAAGACAGCGGTAAGAAAATTATTCAACATCCTCTCAATCATTTAATAAATGAAGATTTTAACAAGAAAAAAAAGATAAAATTGACCTTAAGACACCTTTGGAGGGGATCACAAAGATATTCCGTAATTTTATCAACTCGGATGCATCCCATTGTTCGAACAGCCAGAGCCCGGATTAAAGGATTTGGGTCTTGTGTATCCTGTTAACACTCATTTTATGCAATACTCTTAGGAAGTAGTGCAAAAAAATTGCACCCTTATTATTGCAACATATACAAGATGCAAATGCAAAGTAATAAAAAAAAAATATGGAAAGTAATTAACGATGCATTTTAGGAGTCAAGCAAAGAATTACAAAAGACCTAAAAATATGTATATGTAGCTTGTATTCATAAAGCAATAAAGGTGTCAAATAATGATGCCAGTGAAATTGGTTAAAGGCACATACGATACAAAAAGGGAGATTTTTGGTAATAGATACAAGCCCTGGGTATTATCAAACAAAGAAGAGAGCGAGAGAGGAAAGGGCAGTATAAATTTGTAATCATTCGCAGAGCTTGTAAAATGTCCGATCGATACGTGTTCCATATATATAAAAGGTTACTTTTTAGACCTGTCGACCATAAGTTAACGCCACAACCAATCAAATCCGCTAGACTAATTTTCTTTAAGTACTACTTTTCTAGCTAATCAAATTCGGAATTTTATAAATATGAATTATTACTAGATATTGACAAGCACGGATATACTAATTCTGAATTCTAAGGCCACTTGTTGCATGACTTGTCATTATTAAACATCCCCCACACATTAAATGTGGTGTTCAACATGTTTTGATGGTGGCGGTTGTAATTTTCAACTTTTTATCACAAATTCCCCTTAGTAGGATTTCGAAGAATATAAGGAAAATGCAACTACCAAGAAAACAACAGATCTTTAATCGTGCAGTCAGAAAACCAGTTGGACTGGACCAAGAATGAAGCTCACTAGAACTTATAGAAAAGCAACACCTCTCAACCTCAAAGGGTTCCAAAAAACATGAACAGCCTGTGTCCAAGTAATCTAATACAGAAGCAACTCATTCGGTATATTTCACTTGTTCAAATATCTATAATTACTTCATGTCAAAGTTTGTCTAAAGTGGTATTGACAACTCTATAAATGGCAACCACTGCGTGGAAGTGAAAACCAAATTTATCTTATTTCTTACCTTCACAAAAGTATTAACTGCGAGTATTGCCAGGTCAGGTTGACTTTTAGCATAATTAATGAGATACAAATAGACAAGCTTCTTCAACTCTAAAGTTTCAGTCTGCATACAGTTCAAGACATCTGTGAAAAGTGAGGAAACATCCTTCCCAACCGTCATAGCTGCAATCACCTTCTTAACCGCATCCTTTCTCTTATCCTAAATAACAAAAACATTTACATCAAATCAATGAGCTAAAGGTAACCCAATTTAGTCATCAATGAGTATCAACTTGATATGCAGTATCGGGCTGTATGCAGTAAGCAGCAAATATGATATTTTTTTTATTTGAACGGCAAACTATCCTACTCCTACTCCTAAACTAACTCGAATGCCTAAGATAAAACTTAGGACTTTCACGAAAATACTCGGATATATTCCCCTCCCAAGATCTGAACCCTAGTGGGAAACCACATGGGTACAAGTACCTTACCAATGGGCCACCAACCCCATTGGCAGCAGCAAGTATGATGTAATACTCGCATTATAAGACTTGGCCAGTTTCTTTACCTTCACATTTCTGATATGTCTGTGTGGTTTGCAATTTTGCATAGCAGAAAGTAGAAGTAAGCCACTCATGTCTTGGAGAGTTGGAGCCATAACTGTTAAACTCTTATCTTTCTGGTGTTTTTTTAAAGGGCTTTACATCTAGCACGCTGCAACTAGCAACGAAAACATAATGACTATTTTAAAAGTGCTGGTAAATTTATCCAATTCACTACTCAAAATAATACCATCACAGTAGCTGCAAGAACAGTTGATGCATATAATGATACTATCAAATGTTAATGAAAGTCTATAATAATTACGTACGGGCCCAGTGATTTAAAAAAAATCATGGGAAATCTACACAAAGTAGCATAGCTTCAATCCATATCGACTTACTAACCTAGCGATCTTAAAGTTCCACTCATACAAAGGAACGTTACAAAAAGAAGCACGCTTGATTTGGTTAAAATTTGACTCGATTCCGAAAAGAGCGCATTTTAAATACCAATATATTCCACTCAAAGTAATTTTAATTATGCTCTATGAAAGGACTATTTATAGTACCTAAAAGAGCATGGAAACCAGGGTCCAAATCATATAGCCGAAAGTTTAATTTATTTGTTGTTTTTGCTCCAAGATCCTGACACGTAAATGTGCCTCAAATCACATAAATGAAGCCAAAACACCCCAAAATGCAAAAGCTTTTCAAAATACCAATACGTATATGCAAAGAGCTGTGATTGACATCTATGATATTTCAAAAAAATACAACGATCTAGTTCAACTTCCCTGTAGTTGCAATCGTTAATTACTTCTCTATGGATGAACTTAGAATAGTGCAGCTAACTAGTGCAACTACACATAATTAGATTTCCCCTGTAGAGTAGTCTCCGTATCAGTCCATGGGCTAAGGTGCAATTGCCTTCTTAGAGCCAGTACGAAGTTACTGAAAATTGGAGAAAAAAGAGTTACAGAGGCATCTTCCATTCATATCGATTTTGGTTTTTCTGCACCATATTTTGATCTCCCTTTTCTTCGATCCGGAATTCCCAACAAATCCTTGACTCCTCGAATACAATGGGATTTCACACTTGGCGAATCTGGTGCGTCCACAGAAGAGGAAATCGCAATGCATCTTGCTCAGCAGGCGTAGCTTGGAGTGAGAGTGTAGCGGGGGTAAGGTAAGGAGGCCGCCAGAGAGGAAGGCAAACCGGCATATTAAGCGCAGCTAAGCTAATATGCACCAGAGAAAGCCGGATCGGTTGCCTTCGTTGTTGTGCTATCTGAGTATGTTCCGATTCCCTTACGAGTCTTTTCGGCTAACCAAAGTAGATCAAAAAGTACATATGATATTCAACCTTAAGAGAGAGAAGAACCCCTTCTCTAAAAAACATTCGCGCTTCCCGCAGGCTTTTTTTATAGGGAGAGAGTCAGGGGGGCGGTACGGAAGATTGGTCCGCTCCGCAAAGCTTAGCTTTTCGGTTCCCTCCCCCTATGCGGTCGGCCGAAGGCTTCTTTCAATCGATCTAGTAGGTAAGAAAGAAGATCTTCGTATAGTTAATGAATTAAAGCGAAACCACTAGGTTAGATCTCGTCTGTGATCCCTGGGCTTGTTAATTGAGAGAGAAAGCCCTACATCAAGAGTTTTAATAGGAAGGCCATCCCATGCCTCGCTTGTGCTTGTAGCAGATACAGACTTGCCTACTTCCTTCAGCCTGTTGCCCGTAGACAGATGCCTTGAGTGCCAAACTCTATAACTTATATCTTATCTTATATCTTATCTTCTTATTCTTATCTTATATCTTACTTATAATCTTATCTTATATCTTATCTTATATCTTATCTTATATCTTATCTTATATCTTATCTTATATCTTATCTTATATCTTATCTTATATCTTATCTTATATCTTATCTTATATTTATCTTATATCTTATCTTATATCTTATCTTATATCTTATCTTATATCTTATCTTATATCTTATCTTATATCTTATCTTATATCTTATCTTATATCTTATCTTATATCTTATCTTATATCTTATCTTATATCTTATCTTATATCTTATCTTATATCTTATCTTATATCTTATCTTATATCTTATCTTATATCTTATCTTATATCTTATCTTATATCTTATCTTATATCTTATCTTATATCTTATCTTATATCTTATCTTATATCTTATCTTATATCTTATCTTATATCTTATCTTATATCTTATCTTATATCTTATCTTATATCTTATCTTATATCTTATCTTATATCTTATCTTATATCTTATCTTATATCTTATCTTATATCTTATCTTATATCTTATCTTATATCTTATCTTATATCTTATCTTATATCTTATCTTATATCTTATCTTATATCTTATCTTATATCTTATCTTATATCTTATCTTATATCTTATCTTATATCTTATCTTATATCTTATCTTATATCTTATCTTATATCTTATCTTATATCTTATCTTATATCTTATCTTATATCTTATCTTATATCTTATCTTATATCTTATCTTATATCTTATCTTATATCTTATCTTATATCTTATCTTATATCTTATCTTATATTTATCTTATATCTTATCTTATATCTTATCTTATATCTTATCTTATATCTTATCTTATATCTTATCTTATATCTTATCTTATATCTTATCTTATATCTTATCTTATATCTTATCTTATATCTTATCTTATATCTTATCTTATATCTTATCTTATATCTTATCTTATATCTTATCTTATATCTTATCTTATATCTTATCTTATATCTTATCTTATATCTTATCTTATATCTTATCTTATATTTATCTTATATCTTATCTTATATCTTATCTTATATCTTATCTTATATCTTATCTTATATCTTATCTTATATCTTATCTTATATCTTATCTTATATCTTATCTTATATCTTATCTTATATCTTATCTTATATCTTATCTTATATCTTATCTTATATCTTATCTTATATCTTATCTTATATCTTATCTTATATCTTATCTTATATCTTATCTTATATCTTATCTTATATCTTATCTTATATCTTATCTTATATCTTATCTTATATCTTATCTTATATCTTATCTTATATCTTATCTTATATCTTATCTTATATCTTATCTTATATCTTATCTTATATCTTATCTTATATCTTATCTTATATCTTATCTTATATCTTATCTTATATCTTATCTTCTTATTCTTATCTTATATATATAATAATAATAATTGCAATTATAAGAAGAAAGTAAGAAGATTTTACTTACATAGTACAGTGACGCGTTCAGGAATTCAATGAACCAAGCCCTTTCCTTTTAACTCAGTGGTAGAGTAATCCCATGGTAAGGCGTAAGCCCTCGGTTCAGATCTGATAGGGGACTTTGTATTTTTTTTTAGTCGTAGTATTCATATGAAGAATAGCAATATTATTATTTAATAATTAAATAATTATATTATATATTAATTAATTAATAATATATATATTAATTAATTAATTAATTAATTAATATATAGATTAATATTAATTAATTAATTATATATTAATTAATTATTAATTTAATTAAATTATTAATTAATATATAGATTAATATTAATTAATTAATAATATATATATTAATTAATTAATTAATTAATTAATATATAGATTAATATTAATTAATTAATTATATATTAATTAATTAATTAATAATATATATATTAATTAATTAATTAATTAATTAATATTAATTAATTATTATAATTAATTATATATTAATTAATTAATTAATTAATAATATATATATTAATTAATTAATATTATATAATTAATTAATATATAGATTAATTAATTAATTAATTATATATTAATTAATTAATTAATTAATTAATAATATATATTATTAATTAATTAATATATATTAATATTAATTAATTAATATTAATTAATTAATTATATATTAATTAATTATTAATTTAATTAAATTATTATTAATAGTAATAAAAAACAACTGTATAATATTATATCATCATCTAATAATAATCTAATAATCTAATGAGTTATGAGTTATAGTATATATATTAGTTATATACCTTGTACTGAGAATTGAGTTCTTCTTTGAGTTCAGGTATTTCTCCTTTTTTGGTTGTTGAGAAGTATTTTGAATCGTGGCCGCTCATATTTTCGCCGGATATCAGAGCCGATGGTGACTCGACGGAGCTGAAGACGATGGTTTGGTTTGAGAAAATGAGGACTGACTTTAATGTAATGAAAACGAAGCGGGTTTAAAGTTAACCCGGTATCACACGCCTATATTTGATAAACGGGTTGAGCCGTGAATGATTCGAGCCGAACCATCTAATCTAATTTAATTTAAACTACGGAGTATATTCTAAAAACCAACTTAGATTTTACAACCAACTTAGATTTTACAAGTGAACTTGCATAAAGTACAACTTAGCTACAATTTTATATATCTTATACGAATTTCCTTTTTTTTTCTTCCTAATTTACCCCTAAAGTTTTTACCATTTGACTTTTAACCTCACCCAAGTTCTTTTTTCCATATTATTAACAACAAACTTTATAATCTTATGTTTTTACCACAAAAATTTCATATATTTACGATTCCTGAAAACTTTTATCAGTTTGTTTGTTTTTTTTAGCCTTCGAACTTTATAACTTTAGGATTCTGTTTTATTATCCTCGACTCTTCCTTTTAATATACATAATTTTTATCACTGTTAGGTCTTGCGTTCGTGTAAAAACTCACATATTTATAGTTTTATGACTATTTTTTTTCATTTGTTTGCTTTTGTTTCTCACCCCAAAAATTATATATTTCATCACTGTTGTAAGAGTGTCATTATATGCATGAATATAGTTGTTGTTTTGTTTTATATTTTTATTCTTTATTATTATTCTTATTGGTACATGTTATTTTTATAATTGTTACATGTCTAATTAACTTTTTTTCAATTTGAGTTTGAAAGATTTAACAAAAATGTATTGTATTACACATATATTACTTTTTATCTACAATTGACATAACTCTCTTAAACATGATCCAATGCTTTTGTATAGTCACTTTGAGATTTATTTTTATTGTATCGCTTTGATGCGTTTCGTTTTTAAGTTTGAAAAACAAAATGATTTTTAGTTAAGAAAAATTTATAAAAATGTTGTACAAGTAAATACCTCAACAAAACGCAAACTAACGAGCAGTGGACCCGATTGAAAGTAGATAGTGTTGTGGTAAGTACATGATCGTTCGCAGAGACGCTTGCACTACCTAGCCTAATAATGTGTGTAATTCTAGCTGTTGGGGGTTGTCACGATTTCCTATTAAAACTAATGCAATTAAAAGTAAAATAGAAGACGCAACTGCTTATTCAGCGAGAAGCTTCGGTTAAATCTGAAAATTGAAGTGAAAGCAAATAACAGTAATTGAAGTAAAATACTTGTTTGACATCCCCGATCTCATGGTACGACCAGATTACTTATCCTACCTACTTGCTAGACTGTTGGAAAACTTAATCACGGCTCAGATTCTTGTTAGATTCACTTTGCCTAAGTAACTAGTGTTGTCCCTAGACTCACACTACTCTTTAAACAAATTCTCGTTAGATTCATTGTTTAAGTATTAATAACCTAAGTTTGTGTTACTAGTTCATCTTTTAGTATACCCGGCTCTTAAGCCATGACCAGATAATAATTCCCTCCGGTGACCACAGTGCACGTTTCCAGGATCGCGTCTGACATTGTTAAGCATCATGTTCAACTTATTCTAATCATTTTGGTTCTGGATCTCTCCGTTAGAAGTGAATCACTTTTTACATCTAATTAAAGACCGATTAGTGTTTTCCATCTATATGTATTAATCCTAGTGTATGATTATAGACCGATCATCAGAACTAAATTAATACATGCAGATATAGAACCTATAACAATATGAAGAACTCATTAACCATGGATCTACGATAAACAGTAAACACAATCCAACAGATCTAACAAATAAAATAAGATAAATAAACGTCTACATGATCACATCGATCCAAACAAGTATTCAGCCTACTAGCCTGACAATATTAAAGGAATAACGAAGTCTGAAAAGATGAAAGACATTGTTTACCAACTGAAAGTAAATAAAAAAGATAGATCTAGGTAGAGCATGAAGATCGAGAGGTGTTAGAAGCTCCAAAACCTCTTTGGAATCTGCAAAGTCGACCTAGGGTTTGTATGCGGCGGCTAGGGCTGCTGAATCGGCTCTCTCCTAGGGTTTTGAGGGTCTCTTCGTATATAAATAGAGCAAAAGTCGGTTGCTGATCTGGGCCGCCCAGCGCCGTTGGGCCTCTCGTTTGTTGGGCCAGCGGCGCTGGCAGCTCCTGCTGCTCTTCGATTTGCTTCGTTCGACTCCCGAATTGCCTCCTTGTGTCTTGTAACTTCATAGGCCTTCATGTTGAGTTGATTGATGCCATTTACCCTCACTCGCATCTTCCGTGAACCTGCATTATATTGAATCCATTAAGTACCAATAGTTCCGGAATATTAACTCATTTAGACGTTGTAATGTGGCATTATGATGGGGGAATTTATCACAAAATGAACGCTCATCACACTTCAAGACATTATGTTATATAGTTACATCCATATCTGTTTTATTTGTTGAAATTGGTTTTCTCTTCCTTGAAAGTAAGACTTATAGAAGCAATTACAAATTAATGTTTGTCGATGACTTTATTACGTTCATATCCAAAAGTGTATCGTTTAAAAAGTTTGTTCCGCAGCAACGCGCGGGTACAAATGACTAGTCTAAATCTATAATTAAGTGCGGATATTCTTTTGACATTTTTTTTTCTTTTTGACCGATATAAGGTTTTTCTTATGTGTTCCTTATTTAGTTTTTGTTCATTTTTATCTTTTTATAAAGATCCTAAAAATTAACAAGTACCAAATCAAAATTTGGATTGTTACCTAAAATTTACATAATCTATATGCTTTAATATTGACATATCAATATCATATTTTTCGAGAATTAGTTGGAGAAATTATGTATATTTTTAAATAAATTTATTACATATTAATCCCTAGTGATATAAGAGTATTAAAATAGCATATATTATCTAATTATTATAATATTTATGTTTAATAAATTGTTAACAATAACAATAATAATTATTTTGGTCTTTACAAAAACCATTGTAATAAATCAATAACTACTTACATGGCATCCATAAAAGTGGTATTGGAGACCCCATGGTGAAAGGGCTTTCATCACAAATCATGCTCGTCGTGTAATTGGATCCAAATTATTCTTTACATAATATGACAGACATCTTCGAAAAAAGGATATCGGGATGCAAAGATCAGTGTGGAACATGACAGAATATCAGCTCGTTCCTAATAGAAGAGTCAATAAACATGTATTTGAATTATTTTTTTTCATATTTATTACTTCGATCTCGTCTTTTTGTTTGAAGCTGTTCAATTTTATATAATCTATGATTTTACAATTTTATTTTCATTTGCAAGTCAAATACACGATTTGCAAGCTTTACACGAAATATCGGTACCGTACCCATGTATCCAGTTATTTGAGTTTCAAACTCGTTTTTCTAACGAGTAGAGTTGCAGGTTGGTTTTGAAAGAAGAATAAAAAAGTTTCTAGTATTTTCATTAAGAGAAATGCTAAATACACAAACCAATTACAAACAAACATCTACAAACTGATGTGGCAAATTAAGTGAACCAATCAAATGCAAAATCATTTTTTCTTTCTTCATTCTCTCTCTTCATGTTATTGGTCACTCATGAGTTTGTATAAATGTGTTTGTAATTAGTTTGTCATTGTAGCATTGCTCTTTCATTAAAATCCTCTATATATGAACATATTGTGAACTTTCATAAAGGGAAAATGTCATTTTTTTTACTTTTTATATTATTTTTTTATAATATATAGTTTGATAGTATATATATACTGAAAAATAATGTGAAGTATATAAGTTCTTTAAACATAAAACATACAAGTTCTTATAGCACGTATTAAATTTTATCAATTTTCATTTTAATACTGTGAACTTTGCCCCTAAACTTTTAAGGCTATTTTAATAGGAATACGAAGTACCGTCATAAAGGGAAAATGTCATTTTTTTTACTTTTTATATTATTTTTTTATAATATATAGTTTGATAGTATATATATATACTGAAAAATAATGTGAAATATATAAGTTCTTTAAACATAAAACATACCAGTTCTTATAGCACATATTAAATTTTATCAAATTTCATTTTAACTTTCGAAATTTTTATCTTTTAACTTTTACCCCACATCAAAGTTTTCGTTTTCATTTTATTGACACTGAATTTTTAATTTCTCATGTTTTCATCAAACAACTATCACACAGTTATGGTTTACTTTTAAACATTTGGTTTTTGATTAATTTCATCTACCTTTTTATATATATAACGTTTTCAATATATATTAACTTTTATCATCGTTACGTCTTACGTTCATGAAACATTTAAAACATTAATATACTTATTGTTTATGTTTTTATACATCTTATTATTCTTTTACATTTTTTTATTGTTATTGCTACATGTTTAGTTTTCTTTTTTAAAGTTTGGATTTGAATATTTGACATAAATTTGGGTCCAAAACTTTATCGTGTAAAAAACGTATTTCGCGACAATGATCGGGCACAATAACTAGTAATTTACTATTTTAGGATATTACTAGTTATTGTAACGCGTGTTGCCGCCAAATACACTTTTACACCGACAAGGTTTTGGAACCAAATTTATGTCAAATAGTTGAACCCAAATATTAGAAAAGACAATTAAACATGCAACAATAACAATAAAAAAAATGTAAAAGAATAATAAGATGTATAAGATATAAACAATAACTATATTGATGCTTAAAATGTTACATGAACGTAAGACGTAACGATGATGAAAGTTATTATATTATTATATATTAAAAACGTTATTTATATAAAATAAATAGATAAAAATAATCAAAATCAAATGTTTAAAAGTAAAACCGTAACTGTGGAAAAAAAAACATTAAAACTCAAATGTTTAGTGTTATGAAAATGAAAACGAAAACTTAATTTGATGTGGGCAAAAGTTAAAAGATAGAAACCATAGAAGGTTAAAATGAAAATTTGTAAAAATTAATTATGTGCCATAAGAATTGTACATAAAAAACTTGTAAATTTGTGTAGGTTTGTGTTAATAAAAACATAAAAAAATAACTATATTATGCTTTAAATGTTACATGAACGTAAGACGTAACGATGATGAAAGTTATTATATTATTATATATTAAAAACGTTATTTATATAAAATAAATAGATAAAAATAATCAAAATCAAATGTTTAAAAGTAAAACCGTAACTATGTGAAAGTAATTGATGAAAACATGAGAAACAAAAAGTTTAGTGTCAAAAAAGGAAAACGAAAATTTTAATGTGGGCAAAGTAAATGATAGAAACTTTAGACGATTAAAATAAAAATTGATAAAATTATTATGTGCTATAAGAACTTTTATATCCACATACCTTTTTAGTATAGATATAGATTAAGCTAAAATCAAGAACCAAAATCAAGCACATTAGAGCTATCTAGCCATTAGTATAGGTGTATTAATTGGACTTAAATATACGTGCTTGTGTAGGAACTAGTTTAGACGTATGGTTCGCCTTAATTCTTACACTATTTAATGTGAACTAGTTGCATGCGGAGTAAGTGTATGAGTCATCTGGGGTCTCTGATAATGTCTATTGCATGAATAATGTAGTAATCTTAAGAAAGGCAATCAGTAGATTAATTAAAAGAGTTCAAAGAACTAATAACGAGTAAAATCTATACGCATCGAGTTATGTTGCTTTGCGCGTGGGGAACCACCGACCTGTCACCGCTGTCTTGATGTAAGGTATAAACTCTAACCATTAGTTGAGTTATGTCGCTCTGCGAGTGGGGAACCACCGACCTGTCACCGCTGTCTCAACTATTAAAGATGATAATATCGTATAACTACTTTAGTGTTTAGCTAGCGAGCTTGACTGTAGTGTGAGGGTATGTCTAAGTAGTGACTCACAAGTACACAAACGATGAATATAAATGTCTTGCTAGTAGCTAGTAGTTCTGATTGCTATACAAACTTTAATTAAGTGCTTAACTAGTCAGCAGAAAGAAGTAAGATTGAGCTGTAAGACATGTGGAAGTATAGAACTGTTTTAGAGGTATTAACACGAATAAAAAGTTGGCTTTTAGTTTTGATTGACCAATTATCTTGCCTCTAGCTATAGCTTACTAATTTTGTCTAAAGCTTTCTCAAATCATTTTGCATGACTAATCTTTCAAATGTTTTAATGAAGTAGAATAACTTTAACACTTAAGCTGTCCGCTCATCATTGTTTTATTTTCTTGGACTATTTGCTTGAGGACAAGCAAAGACTTAAGTGTGGGGGTATATGATGAGCGTCCATTTTGTGATAAAAACCCCTATCAAAAGGCTTCATTTCTATGTCTTAAATGAGTTAATATTCTGGAACTATCGGTACTTAATGGATTCTATGTTTATGCAGGTTCACGGAAGATGCGAGTGAGGGTAAATGGCATCAAGTGACTCAAGATGGAAGCCTATGAAGTTACAAGACACAAGGAGGTGATTCGGGAGCAGAACGAAGAAGTACGAGAAGCAGCAGCAGCTGCCAGCTCCGCTGGCAGCCATGCCAGCGCCGCTGGAGCCCATCCCAGCGCCGCTGGGCGGCCCAGATCAGCAACCGACTTTCACACCTATTTAAGTCGAAGTAACCCTCAAAACCCGAGGAGAGAGCAGCCCTAGCCGCCCATATTCAACCCTAGGTCGACTTTGCAGATTCCAAGGAGGTTTTGGAGCTTCTAACACCTTCCGGTCTTCATCCTCAACCTAGATCTACTCTTTTATTTTACTTTCAGTTGGTAAACAATGTCTTTCATCTTTTCAGACTTTGTTATTCCTTTAATAATGTCAGGCTAGTAGGCTGAATACTTGTTTGGATCGATGTGATCATGTAGACGTTTATTTATTTTACTTTATTTGTTAGATTTGTTGGAGTGTGTTTTACTGTTTATCGTAGATCCATGTTTTACTAGTTCTTCATGTTATTATCGATTCTATATCTGCATGTATTGATTTAATTCTGATGATCGGTCTATAATCATACACTAGGATTAATACATAAGGATGGAAAACACTAGTCGGTCTTTAACTAGATGTAAAAGGTGATTCACTTGTAACCGAGGGATCCAGAGCCGTAGTAATTAGGATGAATAGAACATGATGCTTAACAATGTCAGACGCGATCCAGTGACTTGGAAACGAGCACTGTGGTTACCGGAGATAATTATTATATGGTCATGGCTTAAGAGCCGGGTAACTTAAAGATGAATTAGTAACACGAACTTTAAGTCATTAATGCTTAAACAATGAATCTAACGAGAATTTGTTTATAGGGTAATGTGAGTCTAGCGACAACACTAGTTACATAGGCAAAGTGAATTTAACGAGAATCTGAGCCGTGATTAAGTTTCCAACAGTCTAGCAAGTAGGTAGAATGATATTTGGTCGTACCATGAGATCGGAGATTCCAAACAAGTATTTTAATTTAATTACTGTTTTTTGCTTTTTCAAACTATTTTCAGACTAAGCCTCTCGCTGAATAAGCGGTTGCGGCTTCTATTTAATTTTCAGTATTTTAATTAGTTTAATAGGAAATCGTGACAACCCCACAACCGCTAGAATTACTAGATTAGGTAAAGCAACGCGTCCCTGCGAACGATCCTGTTATTATCACTAAACTATACTACATCTGATCGGGTCCCCTGTCCGTTAAGGTGTGTGTGTTTTGAGGTAATAACTTGTACAACATTTTTATAAATTTAAACTCTAAAACGAAACCACCCATCAGGTATCTTGGTCATTTTCCAGACACAATGGTGCGCAAATGAAACAACGTTGGAAAAATATTGTAGCTAACGAAGTTTAAAACACGTAAGATTCATAACTTTCGATATAACATGGCCAAACTGAGACGAAGAAGTTACCCTAACAGCTACATTAGTAACCAAGCAACATACAAAGATGATGATCAAATCAACTCTAAGTATGTGAATTATAGCATGCACAGATATAATGAAAAATAGCTACAAACCACATCCTTAGTGTGCGACCATAGTATAATTTACGGTCATAATCAGCACTTTTAGACAAGACCACTTAAGCAGATACGTAGATCTTCAGTTAAAAATCAATAACTTCAATAGAGGTGACTAAGTCTAGAGAAAAAAATGCACTCTATTTCAAAGATATTTACTCTAGTTTTCCTACTAGATATCGAGTTATCGTACACGAAAAGGGGGAACATTCATACCATCTTTCTATAAACTTCATTCTTTATGTTTCCTCTTAAAAAATGGTCAACCCGCTTTAATACATATCATGTAATCAGCCATAATAAACATTGCAATTTCTACCGACAATATCTGAATTGGATAGTGACTCTTAACCAATGCAAGTGTACATACTACATACAAGCAATTAGATGCATCCCTTTTCATTAAATGGATAGCATTCACAGGGACTATAAGAAATGGAGAGGAAGAACCAGTCATCTCCAAATTCCTTCATATTGTGGATGAGCATAAGTGGGAAAAGAAAGAAAACCACCTAAATTTCTTTCAAGTGATACTTGATAGGCAAAAAATACTTGGATGGACCAAACAGGTAACATATGTAGGCAAAGCACAGAGAGTCATTGACATATTTGTGTATACTTCCACAATATACATCGGAATATCCTCCATGCTACAACAACGTTATCCAATGTGATTGCCATCGATCAGCTACCATACCATTGGGTTGACATGGTATGGTAAATCACCAATGTGATTGCCATGGACCATGGTGATAAACATATCAGTTTCTCTGACAGAAAGGGTCCATTTCTACGACTTAAAGCATACTGTGAAACAAAAGAATTGATTACATCTTAAGATATGTTTATCTGTGATAAGAAACAAACAAAAAACCAACTATCAAAAGGCATCAAATCTATAAGTGGCAACTGTATTGCACATCAGGTGGCTGTTATTGATGGTTTTTCAAGATAAATGGCAATGATTGAAGAAGTGAATATAAATCAAATTAAAGAAAACTAACTGCATACAATAGAAACCGGAATAATCTTTACTCTTGTGGGAAAACAAACCGGAATCAATACAAAATTTAATTAAATAACTTTAGGAAAAGCTCAAAACAGAAAATCACATGAAAAACACATCTCCAGGATTACAATCAATTTATATCAAAAGACCAACCAATTATCGAAAGGCATCAAATTTATAGGTGGCAATTGTTGCATATCAGGTGGAATTGATTAGAGAATAGTCTACAAGATTACCGTCTATATAAAGAAAACCAACCGACTATTGAAAGGCATCAAATATGTAGGCGGCGACTATAATGCGCATCAGTAAATAATAGTATTGTGGATACTTTTAAGTTTTAAACCAAACAAATAAACGACTTACCTTTTTGGGACAAAACTGGATATCGTCAAAAACGAGTCCAAACTGTCCAACATGTCTCATAACGGGTCAGAAGTTAGGCTGCCTTTCCCAACTATCCATCAACCTGTTGACTAAACGGGTTAGGGTCATATTTAAGTCAAAAACACATTCTAACTTGTTACATATCTCAATAGACAATAGCCCACTAGAGCCATAAAGCAGTTACTAGATTATGACCAAAACAAGGTCGACACATGCTACCAGGTTTGGCTAAGTCGATCATCAGAACCCACAATATCCGCCAACCTGTTGACCAAACCAGTTAGAACCAAAAACAAGGGACCATTATAAACGGGTCAGGTTATGTCACTTTTCCAAACTCTAGAACCGCTACCAGCTGAAAATTCTAGGATTACAGATACTTTAAATAAACGACTAATCGTTTTGGGGGTCAAAAGTTAGGCTGCATAACTTGCCATTAGTAAATGCTAGCACTGCGGACACTTTTAGAACAACCAAATATACGGATTATTGTTTTAGGACTTAACTAGGTAGGGTCAAAAATGCCTTTCCCAACTAGCTATCAACCCGTTGAATAAACTGGTCATAAACAAGTCAATAACACATGCTAACTAGTTTCATAACCTGGCCATGTTATTTCAGATTTCTCGATAGCCCACTAAAACCGGGTCGACACATGCTACTAGCAGGTTTGCCTAGGTCGACCTTCACAATCCAAAGCATCCGTCAACCTGTTGAACAGACCAGTTACGACTAAAAACAAGGGGCGAGCATCATCAACGGGTCAGATTATATTACTTTTCCAAACTCTAAAACCACTACCAGCTGAGCATTCCAGAGAGTTTTAAACCAGCAAATAAACGACTTATTGTTTTGGGATTAAAACGGATAGGGTCAAAAACTAGTCCAAATGGGCAGACATGTCTCGTAATGGGGCAGTCAAATACGTTTTGGGCGTATTGGTTGTAGATAAAAAGCATACATCGCTGACATACAAGGGGGATCCTGGCTATAAGTGACATCAATGGTCTTACATAACACAACGCGTTTTGGGCGTATTGGCTGTGGATGAGAGGAGAACTCCACAGTTAAGCGTGCTCGGGCGGCAGCAATGCCAAATGGTGACCCTCTTGGGAAGTTTGCCCGAGCAACCAGAAACAAAGTCGTGAGCCTGCGGGCAAAGCGGACAATATTGTGTTGTGGTAAGGCGGGGTGTTACAAGTGGTATCAGAGAAACCCTTGGGATTGTCGGGAGTGTGTGGCGCACTTGCATAACTCAACGAGGACGTTGAATTGTGTTGAGGGGGTGTGAAAGCATACATCGCTGACATACAAGGGGGATCCTGGCTATAAGTGACATCAATGGTCTTACATAACACAACGCGTTTTGGGCGTATTGGCTGTGGATGAGAGGAGAACTCCACAGTTAAGCGTGCTCGGGCGGCAGCAATGCCAAATGGTGACCCTCTTGGGAAGTTTGCCCGAGCAACCAGAAACAAAGTCGTGAGCCTGCGGGCAAAGCGGACAATATTGTGTTGTGGTAAGGCGGGGTGTTACAAGTGGTATCAGAGAAACCCTTGGGATTGTCAGGAGTGTATGGCGCACTTGCATAACTCAACGAGGACGTTGAGTTGTGTTGAGGGGGTGTGAAAGCATACATCGCTGACATACAAGGGGGATCCTGGCTATAAGTGACATCAATGGTCTTACATAACACAACGCGTTTTGGGCGTATTGGCTGTGGATGAGAGGAGAACTCCACAGTTAAGCGTGCTCGGGCGGCAGCAATGCCAAATGGTGACCCTCTTGGGAAGTTTGCCCGAGCAACCAGAAACAAAGCCGTGAGCCTGCGGGCAAAGCGGACAATATTGTGTTGTGGTAAGGCGGGGTGTTACAAGTGGTATCAGAGAAACCCTTGGGATTGTCAGGAGTGTATGGCGCACTTGCATAACTCAACGAGGACGTTGAGTTGTGTTGAGGGGGTGTGAAAGCATACATCGCTGACATACAAGGGGGATCCTGGCTATAAGTGACATCAATGGTCTTACATAACACAACGCGTTTTGGGCGTATTGGCTGTGGATGAGAGGAGAACTCCACAATTAAGCGTGCTCGGGCGGCAGCAATGCCAAATGGGTGACCCTCTTGGGAAGTTTGCCCGAGCAACCAGAAACAAAGTCGTGAGCCTGCGGGCAAAGCGGACAATATTGTGTTGTGGTAAGGCGGGGTGTTACAAGGTGACAATATAAATAAGTAAAAGACAATGCAATAAGTAAATAGTATAAAGTAAATCTGGAGAGACCAAGTTGTAATTTTTCAATGTATTTTATTTATTATCTTAAATAAAATACAAGGTTGTTGCGGAACCAAGATATTACAAGTTATGTAAATATCCTAACAACCTAGAAATACAAATGATCTAATACTTGGAAATTCTCTTATCAATCGAAACACTTAAAGTTGTTGTAACATCCCAAACTTTTCGAGTTTGACTTATTGACTTGACCGTTAGTCAACGTTAGGTTCGTTAAGTTTATGTGCCCTAAATGGGATTATGTGATTAAATGCTTATGCGTTTAATATAATATGATTAAAGTATGTTAAAGGAAAGTAATTAAAGGAAAGTCATGAAAGTTAAGTGCTCGTTAAGTCGTTAAGTGTTCCGGTGAGAAAGTTAAGCCAACAAAGTAACGTTTAAAGAGTCGAGGGGCTTAAGATGGAATTTATTAAGGATGGCCAGGGGTTGTATGACAATTAGTCTACCTTAATTGTCATTCTCCAGATCTGGAGTGTGTGAGAAAAACCCCCAAGCAGCCCCCTTCCCTTCTCCAAGCAAGTTTCTCTCAAAATCCAATTGTTTCGGGCCGATTCGATCAAGTTTTGTTTAGATCTTGGATCCTCTAAGTCATCTACAGGTAATATAGGTAATATTATCTTTGAAATCTGATCTTATGAGTCTTAGTTGAGTTTTCAATCCAGGCCATGGGGTTTGGGTTGGGTTATTTGATTAAACGTTTACCGATTTCATGTTATTCGGTTGATTGAATGGTTGATTCATGTGGTAAAGGATTAAAGGATCAATTGATTGATTTGAGTCATCAAAAGTATCATTAAAAAAGGATATGCGACGCACCAAGGGTAGGTGCGGCGCACCCCAGGTGCGGCGCACCAAGGGAGTGGTGCGGCGCACCATAGCCCAGTTTTGGGAATTTGATTTTCTTAAGAAGCCCGATATGCGACGCACCAAAGGGTAGGTGCGGCGCACCATAGCCCAGTTTTGGGAATTTGATTTTCTTAAGAAGCCCGATATGCGACGCACCAAAGGGTAGGTGCGGCGCACCATAGCCCAGTTTTGGGAATTTGATTTTCTTAAGAAGCCCGATATGCGACGCACCAAAGGGTAGGTGCGGCGCACCATAGCCCAGTTTTGGGAATTTGATTTTCTTAAGAAGCCCGATATGCGACGCACCAAAGGGTAGGTGCGGCGCACCATAGCCCAGTTTTGGGAATTTGATTTTCTTAAGAAGCCCGATATGCGACGCACCAAAGGGTAGGTGCGGCGCACCATAGCCCAGTTTTGGGAATTTGATTTTCTTAAGAAGCCCGATATGCGACGCACCAAAGGGTAGGTGCGGCGCACCTATAGGGGTGCGGCGCACCAAGGGAGTGGTGCGGCGCACCATAGCCCAGTTTTGGGAATTTGATTTTCTTAAGAAGCCCGATATGCGACGCACCAAAGGGTAGGTGCGGCGCACCATAGCCCAGTTTTGGGAATTTGATTTTCTTAAGAAGCCCGATATGCGACGCACCAAAGGGTAGGTGCGGCGCACCAAGGGAGTGGTGCGGCGCACCATAGCCCAGTTTTGGGAATTTGATTTTCTTAAGAAGCCCGATATGCGACGCACCAAAGGGTAGGTGCGGCGCACCAAGGGAGTGGTGCGGCGCACCATAGCCCAGTTTTGGGAATTTGATTTTCTTAAGAAGCCCGATATGCGACGCACCAAAGGGTAGGTGCGGCGCACCATAGCCCAGTTTTGGGAATTTGATTTTCTTAAGAAGCCCGATATGCGACGCACCAAAGGGTAGGTGCGGCGCACCATAGCCCAGTTTTGGGAATTTGATTTTCTTAAGAAGCCCGATATGCGACGCACCAAAGGGTAGGTGCGGCGCACCATAGCCCAGTTTTGGGAATTTGATTTTCTTAAGAAGCCCGATATGCGACGCACCAAAGGGTAGGTGCGGCGCACCCCAGGTGCGGCGCACCAAGGGAGTGGTGCGGCGCACCATAGCCCAGTTTTGGGAATTTGATTTTCTTAAGAAGCCCGATATGCGACGCACCAAAGGGTAGGTGCGGCGCACCATAGCCCAGTTTTGGGAATTTGATTTTCTTAAGAAGCCCGATATGCGACGCACCAAAGGGTAGGTGCGGCGCACCTATAGGTGAGTTGCTGGTCTGCACCCCAGGTGCGGCGCACCAAGGGAGTGGTGCGGCGCACCATAGCCCAGTTTTGGGAATTTGATTTTCTTAAGAAGCCCGATATGCGACGCACCAAAGGGTAGGTGCGGCGCACCTATAGGTGATCTGAAATTTCTGAAGGGTTGGTGCGACGCACCACTTGGCAGGTGCGGCGCACCACATGCCCAGATTTCACAAAACGTTTCGTTTAGCTTATATTTCGATCTTATACTCGTTCTAGGTTGTCGGGAGCACTTAGCAAGCACTGTAAGACCTACGTAACTCATTGTTTAGCTGTACCCAGGTAAGATAACATCTTTTACCACATGAGGGACAACAAAATATAAGGTTTTCATAAGTTAACTTCCCCAAATGAATGTTTGTATGTTTATATGTATTCGGGAATGAATGGGAGGTTACTATGGGAATGATTACGTTACCATTGATGATGAACGGTAAGCTTATGCATGCTACGATGAAATGATGATATGTTTATGTTATAAAATGATGTTATGATGAAATAAGGGAAATGATAAACTGAAATGTATAAGTTGTTAATACGATAAGATGCTATGATGATATAAACGTATGATGCTATGATGCGATATATGACATGATGACGCATTGTTATGATGCTATGCTTATGAAATGATATGATGACGCATTGTTATGACGTTATGCTTATGAAATGATATGACGATACGTTGCTATCACTTTAAGATGATATGATGCTTATATGACATGATGACGCATTGTTATGACGTTATGCTTATGAAATGATATGACGATACGTTGCTATCACTTTAAGATGATATGATGCTTATATGACATGATGATACGATGCTTTGATGATACGTTGATATGATGATGTGATGTTAATATGCGATGACGATATGTTGATGCATATATGTCTTATGATTGATTGCATGGCTTGAACACCTAGTCACTAGACTTCTATAGGTTTGCCATGACACGTGCACGATTAAGGGCCCTAAAGTAAAGAAAGATGGATGTGATTAGTTTAGGTGAAAGTGTAGCCTAAGCTAATAAAAAGTAAAGAAAGATACACGTGGTTAGTTTAGGTGAAAGTGTAGCCTAAACTAATATAATAAAGAAGTCTCGAGCATATGTAAAGTCTTGTGTTAAGCTTAACCCATGCTAGTTCTTCGGAGCTAGTGTGTACGTGGTCACGTGGTGTGGGAATCTAGATACCTCCCCGTGGCATAGTTATGTATGAGTGTATCCGGGTGGAGTAACTAACCACTACACGCGCAAAGTTCAAACGGTATGCTCAGTTGGATTGACTTTGTCTTTCCTTAACGACGACGATGGACCACCGTAAGGTCTACCCATCTAGTCGGGTGTGAGGACTCCATGTAAGGTTTTATGACCGCCTACACACAACCCCACATCCCTAAGTATGTGTGGCTTATGTCACATAGCCTATGTCTAGGCAAAAGAAAAGAAAGATAAGAAAGATAAGAAAAGAAAAGAAAGTAAAGAAATGTAAGAAAAGAAAGACGAAACGTAAGGATCTATGATGTTAGGCACATTTAGGATTACGATGAATTCCTAATGTGTTAATTTATGTATGTTGCTTTAATGTTGATGATATGTTCTTGTTGACGTGTGATATGATAGACACCATAGTATTGTGGTGATCTTAACGTGCTATGCCTAATATGTGATATTAACGATTATGAAAGGTTTTTGTTAATATATAAAGAATTGGCAACGTTTTCTTAAACTCATGTTATCTTACTTAGCTTTTAAAGCTAACACTTGCTCTTTTGAAAAACGTTGTTCCCTCAGGTTAAGCAAGTTGAGCTAGTGAAAGACTTAGCTTGGTGAGACGGGTAGTTTCTATGAAGAAGACATCTAGTTTCCCGCTTAGTCATTTATGTTAGCCTTGATGATTGACTACTTTTAATATGACTTATGTATTGTTTTTATTGGCATTTATGTTGGTGCCACATCTGGATTATCTTACACTATTTTAATGATATGAATGCTGTAACACCACTTTTATAAATGAACTATCCATTAAGGGTTAGTTATGTTCTAAGGATTCTGTATTCCGCATTTCTAAACGCCGTTAGGCAAAAGTTTTTGAAAATCTAGATTTTAAAATGATGGGTGTTACAGTTGTGAAATGTTCTTTTTGCGATTGAGAGAATATTGCACAAGTTCTCTAAGAATATGAAAAGTCAGGTTATGCAAAGGTTGTTTCTTGGTTGTGCAAAGGCCACTATTTATAGGCAAAGGTTGACATTGGGATGCCAAACTTGTCGTACAAATATGATTGAGAGCATTTAAGGAAGTGTATTGAATTCCTTCAAAATGTTTGATAAAGTAAGACATAAAATCACTTTATCCAACCTACTTTACATGCTTTTGTACTTTAATCACAGACAAAGGATATTGTCCAGATAATAGCATGTAAAGTAAAAAGGTCTTCCTCGTAATCAGTGTAAAGCTTTGTAAGTACTTTACACTGGACAGCTCTACATTCTTGATCTGGGTAAAACATCCACTAGGCTTCGCTGCCATGGATGTTTTCTATCTTCTACTTGTTTTCTTCGACTTCAACTGTAATGTCTTCAGGTCTTGGTCAGATCTCAACTGGAGTGAAGCTCTAGTGGCATCAACTGTACACTGGCCACTGGACTTCGGATATTTCTGGACAAATCTTCTTGTCTCTAGATGCAACTGGAGACGCTCCAGTTTTGAAGTAAACTGGACCTAACAAATTCCCCTATTTGTCCTGAAATATTGTTAAGTTTTTTTCAAGTTTTCTATCTATACAATGTACATACTTGAAAGACTTGTTTTGACTAAATCTATCTAATTTTCCAAGGCATTTTTATAGATCATCAAATGCCTTGGGTTTTCTTTTATGCTTGTTAGATTTAATCACTTATCTATCTTGTTGGTTACAATCTGGCAACTTGTATATATACATGAAATGAAAATTTATATCAAGTTACAAGAAAACAAATAAAAATACAAGTAGATAACAAGAAGTAGAACTTAAACAGATGGCCCTTCACCAGTTCTTCTTCTTTTGGTCAGTGAACCAATAGGTTGAGTGTCTTCAGGGTCAACATTCAATTTCAACTCCAGATTTTCTTTGTGTTGAATCTTACCCTTCAACAAGTTTATCCAAGCTTTCTCAAACCTATTCTTCACTGGCTTTGCTTCCAAAAAGTTTACCATCTCCACCCATTCAGCAAATCCATAAGGCATGGCCTTTGCATTGTCAGTTTTCACCAGTGGCCCTCTGGTGTAACTAACTTGAATAAAACACTTTTGTGCCAGGCTTGATGGAGACATTGACACCATTGATGGCTCCAGAATGATTTCTCTTTTGCATTATTGATGAGTAATAGGCTCTGGCTTCAATTTCATTTGATATTCTTGGGGTTCCAGTGCCAGCAACTTGCACAGCAGCCTTAATATCATCATTGGAGACTTCACCAGATGGTTCAACAAATGTCCTCAGGTCTGCATCCCTTGGAAAGGGTTTTCTTCTTTGTTGACCTTTGGACTTTGGTGGATTGAACACCCTTTTAATCACTTTGTTGACATTGTCAATTCTCCTTTGGATTCCACCAAATGTTATTTCTCTTGCCTTCTCCACTAAAACATTGATAGTTCTGGCATCAAACTCTACTTCATCATCAGGGTACTCCTTTTCCAGCTCAATATCCAGTCTTTCCATTAAAGCACCAATGATTTTTTGATCATTCTTTGTTCTGGCATATTGCTCCAGTGTGATGCCCAACAAACCAGCATCACTGGCATCTAAGGCACCCAAATCCTGTATTTGTGCCCTGGCCAGCCTTTGATCCTCCTTTCTTTTTCTTTTTCTTTCTTTCAAGGCATGGCCAATAGTTGCCAGACTCCTATGATCACTTTCTGTCACTGGAGAGAGTTTATCAATGTTGCCAGTTTCAAGCACACTCGCTTCAGTACTAGTTGCTTCAGCTTGTGTTCCAGTGGCCGGCACAAGGGCAGTTTCAACAGCTTTTCCTTTGCCCTTGTCAACGTTCCCCCTATCACCAACATCTTCAAACTGTTCGATTACATGCTGAAGTACTGGCAACCACAACAATTTCTTATCCACTTGATTTCTTTGCAAGGACAGATGCACCAGATTCTTCCCCCTTGGAAGAGTCAAAGACCTGACGAACTGCCTCCCAATCAGCAGCACTATGAGGCAGTCGGTCTAGACTATTCCACGATTGCATGTCCTTGCACTCTCTGAAAACTGAGCAAATCATGCGAACAGTTCGCCAGAGGTGATTGGTCTCTTTAAACTGGGCCAAAATATTACCAGATACTTGTTCTTGGCCAGTCTTAAGATCTTTCAACAATTGAGCATCATCTGTTGAGAGACCAGCAGTTACAAACTCCTTCTCCTTCACAATCTCTTTTTCTTTCTCTTTGCCAACTTCAGTCGTCAGTTTTTTCTAAAGCAGTTGAGTGCTCAGAAACTTTGGTAGCCAAGGTTGTTTAGACTACTTCTCAACTGGTTGATCTCAGATGTAATTGGGGCCATATCAACCGGAGCAGAAGCAATCTTGGTGATCTCAGACATCACCCTTTCGATTAATTGTGCTTCTCTGGCAGCCAAAGTGTCTTCAATCTTCTGACCAACTGAAGTGGCCAATTGTTGCCCAAGCTCAGTCATATTAAGAGCAGGTCTTTCAATCAATCCCTTGACCTGTCTTTCTATCTCCTTTAATTCATTATCTGAAGTACGAACAGTGGTGCCAAGCAAACTGGAGATAGATGAGGTGACTTTAGTTTGAGGTAGGTCAAAGGCTTCCTTTAATGAACTGGAAAGAGTGTTACAGCCAGTGACTAACTCATTTAGCTTGTGGAATACCAAGTCTTCATTCGTTGCAAACTTGTTGGTCCCCAGGTCCACAACCTTTTGATTTGTGACACTGTCCTTATTGTACCT
>CM067167.1:149790050-149913495 GCA_034093135.1 Erigeron breviscapus | reverse complement strand
GGTTAAGCTTAACACTTTCCTGCATCACAGTTTAACGAGCTCGATCCTGCATTATTTAGTTTAGGTGACTGCATTACCTAAACATTTACTACGTTTACTGCTTTTACGTTTGGGCCCTTAAACGTGCACGTGTCATGGCAACTTTAACAAGTCTAGTGAACTAGATAAGCAAGCCATTAATACATGCACACAATAACATAAACTACGTCATACTGCATCTCATAACATCACACGTTACTGCATATCATAACATTACATCATACTTCATACATAGCACTACATCCTACGTCATATCATAACATGCACTACAATACATATCATGAGGGACTGCATTTAAGGTCTCAAAGGTCAACTACATAACCCATATTACCTCCCGTGTAACCCATATACCCATAAACAACATAAGTTACCAATTGGGAAGTTATAATTATGAAACCATTGCTTGTTGAACCCTCAGCGTGTCAAAAGTAGTGTATCTTACCTCAAAGAAGCGCACGATAAAAGGCAACTACGTTACCGAGTAAAACAACTTAACTCGTCTACCTATATATAGTAAACAACCATTAGACACGCTAATACTCACGTTATTAAGGTCATATCTCAGACCTCACACCTACAAACAAGACCCATGACAACGACTACGCATTGGAGGTTCAAAAGTTAAACTCATTTTAGACCTGACACTGTTGCGCCGCAACATACCACGTTGCGCCGCAACTTATTTGTCTGTATTAGAGTTGCGCCGCAACCATACGTTGCGCCGCAATTCAAACCTTCAGTTGCGCCGCAACATACTATGTTGCGCCGCAACTTATCTTTCTGGAAACTGGTTGCGCCGCAACTGCCAGTTCCGCGCAACTAGCCCCGATTCTGCACAAGTTCGATCGATTACACCCCAAACCAGATCCAAACGACTCCAAATCAATTACATGACTTTCATACATCAAAATCCTTCATTTTCAAACCATTATAATGCAAGTAACTCCTTTATTAAACCACTCATGATTTGCATTATTAAAACAAACGTTATTTCGACATCAATTGACCCTCCAATGATCTAGATCTGATTTCTAATGACTCATATGATCAAAAGACATAAAATCAAAATCAATATACCTCTAATACCTGAAGATCACAATGGGGATGCAAAATACTCGATCAATCACTCCTAAATCACACGTTTGAAGGATTTTCGGCTTAGAATTTTGATAGGGGATCAAAGGGGTGGCTAGGGCTTGAGAGAAAAGTTATATTTCTGCAAATGATGAACTAATGACTCCCTCCAAGACCCTAAACCCGTTTTTGACTTTCACACCATGTCAAAATTGGTCCCTAAGCTTCATAAAGTCATATTCTTGCCCAAAACACCTCTATGGACTATATACAACTCATTAAACACTTTGAACACCTCAAAAGGCATTTAACTACATCTTAACCACATTACTACATCAATTAATAAGACATTCAAGTCTCGCATGTATAACACATTAACTACATATAAGCATAAAATCTATCGACGACTTAACGACACATTATGTTGACTTAACGACTCTAGTCAACCGTTAAATAAAAGGATTAGGATGTTACAGACATAATGCTGGGAAAGGAAGAAGAAGTGATTTTTTTAAAATAGGGGAATGATCTAAAAAGAGGGATCGGTAGAGAATAAATAGGGGGATAAGAGAGAATTTATTGCTGGGTAGTTAAAAGTCTAATCCGAAAAGTCATAACTCTTCACATCAAGTCGAAAAGATGCTTTTCGAAGAAATAAAGTATTTAATGGAACACGAAATAAAACCTTAAGATTAACTTTAGTACACATAATATGTTATATGAAATAGTCTCCTGACATTTCAAAAACAAAATAACATGACATAATTAAAGCATTGTCCATTGGGGGCATAAATATTAAACAGGGTCAACAAAGTTCATAAAAGATACACAACCAAATAAACATTAAGTATCATTAAAAAGTAGTGCCCTCAGTACTATTCAACTAGGATCATGACCTCATCATCCTTTGGAGATCCATTTCCTCCTACAGTCTTCCTCTTGCGCCTTTTGCTCACAGACTTCTCAGGTTGGGTAGATAAAATATCATCAGTAACCTCTAATGACCAGCCCAGCCAAAGTTTTATTTACTCACCCCCTCCCTACGCGCTTTTCTTCCCCCCCCCTTACCAAACATCCACGACTCCTCACCCCCAACCCCCCTCCGCTTTCTTCCCAACTCAAAGTAATACCACCACGACATCATACGCTCTTTCCCTTCACAAGTTCACCGTCTTTCACCTCCATTCACTACCTCCCCCCCCCCCCTCCTCCCCCCCCTGTACATCCCCCTGCTGTAGCCCCCACCAGCCACTTTGCCTATCCTCCCCCTTTCTTTTCTTAAGGCTACTACACCCTCTCTTATCTCTTCCCTCCCCCCACTAAAGCTCTGACAGGTGTACTATCCACTTCCACGCCCCACACCTGTGCTCTTCCCCTTTATCTCCCGACACCACACCTCTTCATAAAGTCCTTCTCTCCACTCACTACGCTGGTTCTCCTAACTTTTCTTCCTTCCTATCCCCGACACCCACAACACCATCCCCTTCTACCCACTCTCCCTCCGTAGTCCGATCGCACATCTCTCCCTCAAACGTCCCACCTACCACCCATCTCCCACCCATTCCGTACCTTTCAATTCTTACCTCAGACTTCCCGTCTCACCTAAAGTAGTCCCCACAGTCGCCAACTCCCCTCCCCCCCCCCCCTTTCCTGCCTCCGACCCTATCGTCTCCTCTCCACTCGCTGGTCCGCCTGGCTCTCAGTAGTGTCCAGTCTGCCTCCCTCCCCCCACCTCTTCTTCTAACACTACGTATCTTACCCCCCGCCCCCCGCCCGAGCGTTCCCCGCTGACACAATCTCCTCTAGTAACCTTTAGTGCCATCTATGTTTTACTCCCAAACCCTCCCTCTCCCTTCAACCTAGGCCCTCCTCCTCGTACTCCCTTCACCCGCACTCTCCCTCCCTCTTTCCTCTGCTCCCCCTTTCCTCCTTTGTTCCCCGTTAAGTTCCACCCCCTAGTGCAGTATACTCCCCCCCCATTACCCCCCCCGCGCCGTTTGGCCCCATCCATTTCACTCCCTCCTTCCGCATGTTTTCCCCAGCTAGCTACCCTATTTCCCTCCTCCCGTCTTCCTCTCTCCGTATCGCTTCCCGCCCTCCCCCTGATTCCACACCTCCCCCCCCGATTCCCATCCACCCCTTCGGCCTCCCCTCCTCCCTTCCCATTTTCCCCCCCCCCCCCCCCCCCCCCCCCCCCCCCCCCCCCCCCCCCCCCCCCCCCCCCCCCCCCCCCCCCCCCCCCCCCCCCCCCCCCCCCCCCCCCCCCCCCCCCCCCCCCCCCCCCCCCCCCCCCCCCCCCCCCCCCCCCCCCCCCCCCCCCCCCCCCCCCCCCCCCCCCCCCCCCCCCCCCCCCCCCCCCCCCCCCCCCCCCCCCCCCCCCCCCCCCCCCCCCCCCCCCCCCCCCCCCCCCCCCCCCCCCCCCCCCCCCCCCCCCCCCCCCCCCCCCCCCCCCCCCCCCCCCCCCCCCCCCCCCCCCCCCCCCCCCCCCCCCCCCCCCCCCCCCCCCCCCCCCCCCCCCCCCCCCCCCCCCCCCCCCCCCCCCCCCCCCCCCCCCCCCCCCCCCCCCCCCCCCCCCCCCCCCCCCCCCCCCCCCCCCCCCCCCCCCCCCCCCCCCCCCCCCCCCCCCCCCCCCCCCCCCCCCCCCCCCCCCCCCCCCCCCCCCCCCCCCCCCCCCCCCCCCCCCCCCCCCCCCCCCCCCCCCCCCCCCCCCCCCCCCCCCCCCCCCCCCCCCCCCCCCCCCCCCCCCCCCCCCCCCCCCCCCCCCCCCCCCATGATTATTCTTCAATTCAATTTCATCATACATTTTATTCACAATTTTACAAACATGAACAATAGTATGTAAGGAATAAGATACCTGTTGGTCAGCTTCTTTACAATCGGCCATGTAGGCAACAAAGTCATCTACAGTCATCCCTTCAGGAATCTCAAAATCTTTCATCTGCTCTTTAATTGTCTTCTCGACCTTTTCAGCAGCAGAATCTTCATTAACTTCAGTAGCTTTTACCTCTGCAGTAGCTTTCACTTCCTCTTGGTTCTTATCATCTTCGAGCTCATCTTCAGATTCGGAATCAGTATCATAAACACCCTCAGCAGAACTTTCCACTTTCGAACTTTGAACATTTTCATACAAATGCTCATCATTATGATAAACTGTGGTGTCAAGAAAGTCATCAGGAGAGTCCACAATATGAGCCATATCATCAACAATTTCAGTCAAATAAGCATTATTGGCCTCGTCCTGTGGAAGATTCCAGACATAAGAACCATCAGATTGAACAGCTACGATGGCCTTGTCATTTGCAGCAGTATCTTCAGTCAACACAAGTGCTCTATTTGCATTCTGATTATATGTACGATTACCACTTCTGTCTTGTCGCGTAGGGGTAGTATTGACATCCCTCTTTGGTCGTTGACACTCTCTAGCGAAGTGTCCAAATCCATCACAGTTGTAGCACTTAACCTTTGACTTGTCAAAGCCCTGAGTGCCTCCAGTAAGAGGTCGTCCTGTCCTTTTCATGAATTTCTGCACTCTTCTTGTGATCATAGCCAATTGCCATTTTAGGTCCATCTCTTCAACATCATCTGGATCAATTTGGTCATAATCTTCATCTATGAGTGCAGGATCTGTGATTCTTCTGCAACAAACGCTTCATGAGCAGCACACATTGCAGCAAAGACATTCATCCGACCCTCTGCTGATTTCATATCCATTGGCATGGACTTGTAACCAGCAGCAGAAGATGTAATGTTACCGAACTTTAAACTTCCAGTCTTTACACCTTCAGCAGTCTTCTTACCTTTGTTTCCAGCATCCGAAGCAATGAAACCAACAAAATCATCTCCATCAGTATTCTCTGTTGTACCAGAACTACCAACTCCCGAAAAATGCATTTACATCAGCTGTTGGGTTCTTCATGGTGGCATGATACAGAGAAGGATCTTGAGTGTAATTATCTTGGAGATCCTTTGCTTTGTCTTTCATCACTCTGTTCCTAAGAGTAGATATAACTCCATCTATACACAAAGATGCATAATCATCTCTTTCTTGTAGTCCATGACAAAACTCTTTATAGGCCTTCGGTAAACCATCCAAGAATTTATCCACAATTTCAATTGGAGAATACTTAAAATCAAAATACGCTAACTCGGCAAGCAGATGTTGATATCTCAGAATAAGATCTTCAACTTGTTCGTTCTTGGTAGCGTTGAAACAGTCAAATTGTTTCTTAAGCATTTTAATTCTGTTTTTCTTCAGTAGTGGATCTCCTTCACAATGTGCTTCAATAGCATCGAACAGCTGCTTTGAAGTTTTGTATTCTTGTTTGGAAACAAATGCACTAACTCTTGTGGAATGCACATCCGAAGAGTCGAAAGAGCCTTTACTTCGATTGCATATGCAGTCTTTTCTTCTCCTTTTAATTCTGCCATCTTGTATGTCGAAGTAACGCCATTGACTGTAAGAGTAGGCCATTCATATCCTTCAGTAATCATAATCCACATATTCAAGTCTTCTCTTTGAATAAAATCCTCGAATCGACCTCTCCACGCCCAGAAATCAGCTAATGAGACTAACTTCGGTGGAGAATTAGTCCTTCCGACTAGATGATCATGATAAACCAGAGAATTTAGGTATTGTGCAACGGCACTGTTGACTGTCGAAGAAGAAGCCATCGGAACGAAAATAAGAAAGAAAACGAAAATAAGACTAAATTCGTAAGAAGAGATCTGAACGAAGATAACTTAATTTCGTAAGTTAAATTCGTAAGGTGAAAGCTGAACGAAGATAACTTAATTTCGTAAGTTAAATTCGTAAGGTGAAAGCTGAACGAAGATAACTTAATTTCGTAAGTTAAATTCGTAAGGTGAAAGCTGAACGAAGATAACTTAATTTCGTAAGTTAAATTCGTAAGAAGATTCAAAACGAAGGTAGGGAACTTCGTTTTCTATCTTCGTAACAAGGACTGCAAACGAATTTAGATTAAATTCGTTTGCTATCTTCGTAGAGTGAACGAAGATAACGACTGGAAAGGTTTTCGAACAGTTTTTGAGAGAAAAACGATCAAACAAACGATCTCGAACCTTCGATGAGATATCGAAAGGCTCTGATACCACTTGTGAGTCCCTCGATAGCTATGGATCGCTCTCGAGATCGTCTATGGTTATGTCGTGAGTGCGGAATCCTCACGAGATAACTGTTTGATTAGTTATCTATTATATTGCTAATTACAAGTGTATAATCAGCCTTATATTGCTCTATATTCGTTTGATATATGTCACAAACGAACTTAGATCCTTTAGGTGTGTCCAAACTCAACGTCGTGTATTTGATTTTAGGGTTTTTATATGTTTCTGATAATATAAGACTTGCTGGGCTTTGTTCTTACGAACTTAGCGGCCCAGCCCATCTTAACGAAGATTATCTTCGTTAGTACCTAACGAAGATTATCTTCGTTAGTTGTAAATCAGCTTTATAGTTATATTCCTAGTATTTCATGTACAAGGAATCCTAACGTATATTATGTTTGTACTTGTATAACATACATAACAAACATCATATATAAACATATATAACACCTAAACATGTAATCGATCATTACCAAAACATTATGTTCATAATCTATCAATTTACATATACGAATAAGACATAATCAAATCTAAGTTGCTGTTGTCACATCAACGTGCATCAACAATATGTTTGGTTAAAGTTTTGGATTTACCTTAAATTTTTACAATTACATCAAAATCGGAACATGTAAACATAGTGGATGACGACAAATAGTCTTGTGATTTTGGATGGTAAACTCAAAATTTTGAAGTATTCATGTTAATAACTCATGGGAAATGCTAAATGAAGACTTTAAAGCTTCACTTAACATGCATAAAAGATTTGTACCTTTCCATATCAAAAGCTCGCCCCAAAATTTTATAGTAATTGCACAACTATTTAATGCACCTTAATGAAAGCCTTTAGAGCTTCGTTTAACAAAATCCATAATTTATTATAAGTAATAGAAGTGGAAAAAATTGAGAAATTTTTTGAGAAAACGATCAATCAAATAATGTTATAACATGTTTTGTATCTATAAGGCAAGAGTTACACTTTAATTATAAGTCTAATAAGAGAATTGAACTATATACAATTTAAAAAGCTAATTCGATAGAATAATAAATTAAAAAGACCCGTGCCGATTAAGGATTTATTGGCAGATAACTAAAAATTATTATTTAATTAGTACACATGTGTATGAATATTATTTATCTTCCAATAACTAAAAAAGAGCTCCCTAAATTCTTTTTTAAAAAAAACACAACCATTGGATGAAAAACAAGTCTAAATTGTAACCTTTGGATTGATTTGATGACTTCATATTCCTTTTTTAAATTTTTACTACATTAATAAATTTTATAGTTTCTTAATTAAAATAAACCAATCCTTTAATAAACTTATTAACTAATTAACTATATTTGTTCCAAATTAGTAACTAATGATAAGAGTTGACTCAAATTCTCTTTTCTTTTCTTATTTTCAAACTAATTATTATTATATTTTTAAAGTTATAACAAATTATATTGGTTTTGATTGATTTTTTAATTTTATTTTGATTTTTTTAGTTGTTATGTTATAAAAGTTTAAATGGTATAAACTTGTTTTTTTTTCAATATGAATATTTTCTTTTTTATTAGTTGGTTACAAGTATTGTTTATTTAGTTTTTATATTAGTTTAAATAATAGTATATGATTTTTATCTTTAGTTTGTTATGTTAAATTATGTTTCAATTTACTATTTGTATTTTATTTTTATTAAAAATACGTATTTTGTTCACAGTTATTTATTTTGAAAATATCTTGAGTTTTAATTTGATAAATGTATGAGTTTAAGTTTATAATTTTTATCAACATGAATTTTAAATTGAACTTTTTTTTACCAACCCTCAAAAGAAGAGTTGGTAAAAGTCATGGTCACAAGTTCGATCTTCTTACCGCATGTGAAAGTTTACAATTTTTAAAAGTAACATGATACTCATGCAATGATGGATATATTATGTCATAAAAAATCATTAATATTGGTTAAGAAATACGTAGTGACATGTGATACTATGATGATTAGTTTTTTTCTTTCTTTTTTTAGTTTTAAGATTGATATTGTGCTAAAAGCCTTTTTGTTTTATAATTTAGACAAGACGCTATTTAATTTCAAATATATATTGGGTATTAAATTGATAAGTGTATGAATTTAAGTTTACAATTTTTATAAACATGAATTTCAATTTAAATTTTTTTTTACTAACTCCTCCAAATAAGAGTCGGTAAAAGCCATGGTCATAAGTTCAATCTTCTTACCGCATGTGAAAGTTTACAATTTTTAAAAGTAACATGATACTCATGCAATGATGGATATATTATGTCATAAAAAATCATTAATATTGGTTAAGAAATACGTAGTGACATGTGATACTATGATGATTAGTTTTTTTGTCTTTCTTTTTTTAGTTTTAAGATTGATATTGTGCTAAAAGCCTTTTTGTTTTATAATTTAGACAAGACGTTATATAATTTCAAATATATATTGGGTCTTAAATTGATAAGTAATGTATGAATTTAAGTTTACAATTTTTTATAATATGAATTTCAATTTTAACTTTTTTTTTACTAACTCCTCCAAAGAAGAGTCGGTAAAAGTTATGGTCATAAGTTCGATCTACACACTTTATTGTACGCAATTTTGAAAAGTGAATAAAATTTTATTGAATATTATTTTTTTATTTTTTATTTTTTTTTAGTTTTAAGATTGATATTGTGCTAAAAGCCTTTTTGTTTTATAATTTAGACAAGACGTTATATAATTTCAAATATATATTGGATCTTAAATTGATAAGAATGTATGATTTAAGTGTGTACAAATTTTATACTTTACGCACTTATAAGTGTGGAGATCATTTCTTCGCGAGTGATTTGTATGCACTTGCGTAAAAATCCTCTGCGAAGAAATGATTTTTCAGTGCGTAGATTTCACCCGCTAAAAAAAATGATCTATACATTTAAAAACGTGTACAAATATAATATTGTACACACCGATTAATGTGTAAATATTTTTATTCACACTTTTAAATGTGAAACTTGTAACTTTTTTCGCACTTTTGAATTTAGACTATTTGTAAACATTTCCAAGTGCGAACAACTCAACTAAATTTTACGCATTTTTAAAAAGTATATTGAAAAAGTGCGTACAAACAACAAATATGTTTAATGAAATGCCCATTATTGCTTCAAGAGTTCCACGTTTTTGAGTAGTAAGTTGAGAACTGTTGTACCAAGAAACCAACTCAATGGGACTACCACCAAATACTTATTAGTTTGAGAAGTAAGTCAAGTGTAAATTAGTCTTTTACAAAATATATATTTGTACATTAATTTGAGAATACTATCTTTGTGCAACTTTTATAAAGGATTGGAACTTGCCTGGGCATTTAGTTATCCATAAAAAACTTTATGTTATTTTCTACATATTAGGTCCATGTCTTGTAGTTAATGTGTAGATTGGTTATGGTATAAAATTCACAGGGGATATACCCATTAACCAAAATAATTTATATATAAAAGTTTTAAAGTATTTTTTATTTTAAATATTTGATTTGAGTTTCACCCACAAGGTTGGATTAAATTGTTGGGAGCCTTTATGTTGCGATTGTAAGATTGGTAATCACAATAATAGTGATGCGTGTGAACCAGATAGAGCGCTATATGAGTAACATTTGTTGACGCTATATGTGTAGTTCAATTCAATTCTTTTGGGTCTCCACTTAAATGATCTCTCAATCTTATTCTCGTTTTAGCGGGATTCAAACCCACTTTCTTCTTCATCTTCAACAAAATGCTTAAATATAGGTAAAGAGTTTCTGTGGAAGTAAAGACTTTATTGCTATTTTTATGGAGGGAGGTGAAGTAGGAAGGAAATGGTCAGACTATGGATGAAGTATAAATGAGGAAATATATATTAAATCAAATCAAAAGCAAAAGAGATTCCATCAAAAGAGATTTTCTAAAGTTTCAATTTGAAATATCATATTAAGTTTTGGTGGTGAGGAAGAAAAAATATGGATCTTCTATTAAAAACTTTAATTTGTTAAATATTTTTTTTCTCATATCAAACTCAATTTTCAATATCAAGTTAAAAAAAATGTCAAAGGATAATGATTAAAAACACACACACACAACACACGATGCTCTATGTTATTATATATATCCTAAAAACCTATATACTTTTACAAGTCCTTATTGCATGTTTAGTACAACTCTTCTATGCATATAATTGTACAGTTTTATAAACATAGAATACAACTCACACATTTCCTATATACTAAAAACTAACTTGAAGTTTACAAGTTAGTCTGCATAAAATACAACATAGCTAATGCATTCATATTTAACATATCTTTTCTTAATTTTTTAAATTTACCCTTATGGTTTTTAGCTTTTAACATTTGACCTCACAAGTTTTTATTTTCATTTTATTAACAACAAACTTTTATGATCTCATGTTTTTACCACACAAATTTCACATATTTACGGTTTTACTTATGAGAATTTTTTATTCGTTTGTTTCGCTTTCTTTCTCACTTTAGAACTTTATAACTTTACCCCCAGTTGTTCTTACCATTTGATTTTATTATCCTTTACTCCCCCTTTTAATATATGTAATTTTTATTACTGTTAACTCTTACGTTTGTGTAAAAACTTTCACACATTTACGATTTTATGAGTATTTTTTCCCGTTTGTTTACTTTTCTTTCTCACCCCAAATTTTATATTTTTTCACCATCGTAAGAGTGTCATTATACACATGAATATAGTGTTTTGTTTTATGTTTTTATTCTTTTCTGTTATTCTTATTGTTACATGTTATTTTTATTATTGTTACATATTCAATTACCTTTTTTAATTTGAGTTCGAAGATTTGACAAAAACGTGTTTGTATTACACATATATTACTTTTTTTATATAATTGACATAACTCTATTAAACATGAACCAAGACTTTTGTATAGTCACTTTGAGATGTGTTCTTATTTTATCACTTTGGGACATTATATTATATAGTTACGTCCATATCTGGTGTGTTTGTTGAAATTGTGTTTATCTTCCTTGAAAGTACTGATTACCTATTTTGTGTGTATAGCAACGATTACAGGTTATGTTTGTTGATGACTTTATCATGTTTATATCCAATACTTTATCGTTTGAAAAGCATGTCTCGCAGCAACGTGCGGGCAAATTTACTAGTTTTTACTAGTTAATTAACCCGGGTATTCGAATTAAAATTTTAAAAACAAAAAATATGTAAAAAAAAGTATGTAACTTTTGTTATTGATATATTATAACTTGATATTGATAAAAAAAATAGTGAATCGACTAAGACAAAAATATATAAAATAAGAGTACGTACCAATTGTGTTAAAATAAAAAAGACATTTCATAAAATTATGTAAAATAAAAGTAATTTTCTTTGTATCGAATAAAAGATTAGGAATTTTATATAAGCATTTGATGGGATTTTTTATATATATATGACATCATAAATTAAAGAAAAACATTTTTTAAAAAATATATGGGTTTGCCACATAATATTTTTTCTAAAAATATTTTTAGAAGACAATCTTCTTTTATTAATTATAAACATTTTTCCAAACTACATATCCAACACATCTTCCAAATATTGACCTATAAGGCTGACATGTGGTTGCTAGCTATAGCCCTCATGTCGCTGCAAATATAATTGCGGAGAAAATTTCACGAAAAGAGAGTTATATAATTGAACTAGTGTTCAGGCCCGTCCATCCGATGGACGGGTAAGTTCAAAGTATATGTATAACAGATTTTGTTTCAAAAATTAAAACAATAACAATCGAAAATTGTGTGGGATGCATCAAGAATAAATAAAAACTTACAGATTAAAGAACGAAATATATAAAGATTAACTCCATATATCAATATCGATTCTAGTTAACCCTTTTTTCAACTTTTTTTTATTGGCAAATTCGTACAGTCCATACATGCACAACACGTAGTCGTAAATAATGGTTAACATGTATTGGCTTAAGATCTTCAAGATGAACTAACGTGGTCTTATTTTTTTAGTTGAAAAAGAAGTCATAATGAACCTATAATAGACAACAAACTAAATTAAAAGAGATGATAATAATAATAATGTTGAGTCTCAATGTTATTGTAAATTTAATGATGACAAATCTGACCTATAAACACTTAGTAATCGTTGGTTCTTGTAATCTGATCTGGGTCAGACTAAGGTGACACAGCTTACGATCTGTCTCTGACCCAGATCATGCTTCATACTTGTAATTATAATATCTTATGGAAGCAAGTGTTATTCAAGCTGCATCAACAATATATTAGCATTCAGTCCAAGTCGAAGAGGAAGATTGAAGATAGAAGACCAAGATGTTAGTGGAAAACAGCTTGGGATTAGCAGTCAGCTTGGAAATACTTAGGCAGATTGGTGCCTTGACAAACGGCCCAATCTGTGTCTGACAATCAAGTGAAGATAACAACCTGGAATGAAGATAAGGACAAATGACGTGACTAGGAAGAATCCTAGGATCCAGGTTGGTGGTTGTTTTACATATGCATGTCCATACTCCTATTGGTAGATGAAGAATGTGCGTCAGTACGTGGGGGACCACAAGTACCATGAAAGGCACGATTAATTATTCCTTCATCAACCACTGAATGAAGAACACGTAGCTGCAACGGACACCCAATGAAGGAGTGCTTGTGCCTATAAAAGCCTCATTCATTGATTGCATATGTGTGACATTTCCTGAGAATCATTCTTCACACAAGTTTCTCTGCTCTTACACACAACTTAGTCTGTACGAGATCAGCTTGGGCTGATTCTCTTGAGCTGAAACTTATTGATTGTTGTTTGTCATTTCATAGGGTTGTTTAGATATTTATAGGCTATCTTTATTCCGCAACAACCCTGTAATTCTTTGTATAGATTATTTCTTAATAAAGGATTACATTTGAAAATAACAATCTGTGTTCAAGAATGTTTTTATTTCTTTACTGCTTTACTGTTTTAATGATTCCTGCACTTTACTTACTTGCTTAATATTCATTGTCTGAATCTTAAAACGTTTTGTGTTAAAAGTTTGTAAAGATTGTGGAAAGTTGTATTCACCCCCCTCTACAACTGTTCTGTGTTCAATATACTTTGGTATATTGATACACCGTGGGACGTATCAATTGGTATCAGAGCGGTGGTTGAGAATTAACTTGACTTGATCCCTGCATATTTTCATTTATAGTAAAGCATAATGTCATCTTATATTGATAATGGTTCTTCAACCCGACCACTCATGTTTGACAAAGATGATTTCAGTGGGTGGAAAGGTAGAATGTCTTTGTTCCTTGAATCTATCGATAACAATATGCTTGACATCCTTACGGATGGTCCTTATGTTCCTACACAAACCATTGTGGTAGAAGCTGTGGTCAGGGAAGGTCAACCAACCATTCCTGCCACAGTCAAATCTATTGTTAAGGATAATGTAGATTGGGGGGATGAGGATAGGAAGTTGGCAAACTTGGATGTGAAGGCTAGAAATTTCATTTTCCAAGCTGTGCCCAAAGACCTTTACCATTCAATTAAAATGTGTTCAACAACAAAGAAAATGTGCGGTACTTTGACTGTTATGTTTGAGGGTTGCTCTAGCTCCATGGAATCCACAATTACTACATTGACCAGGAGGTATGAGAGATTTTTCTCTTTGAGAAATGAATCCTTGACTGACACTCATACCCGCTTTAATGCTTTGGTAAATGATTTAGCTGCTGTTGGAATTAATAAGAAAAATGAGGTTTTAAAGAGCAAATTTCTTGATTCATTACCACCTAAATGGAACAACTATATTTCTTCTGTTAAATTAAGTTCTGTTTATCATGATCTTGATCTCCCTGGACTTTTTGGTTTGCTTCATAACCAAGAATGTTCAGAGGCTGAAAAACTAATTGCTATGGGTGATTCTTATAGTCAGCCTGCTGCTGCACTTGTTACTTCTATGACTGAACACCCTAGTTCAATTAGTAATGAGATCATTCCTTGTGTTAATGATGATATTCCTGTGATGTCAAATCCTAACTCTGTTTGTGCTGAATCTGAGTGTGAAGAATCTGATGGTGATGAACTAGCTAATGAAGTAGCTATGTTGGCTGAAAGGATCGGAAGGAGATCCTTTAACAAGTTTAAAGGAAAAGGAAGAGGTGGCCAAGCTGATAAATCCAAGAAGCCATTTGATATGTCCAAGGTCACTTGTTACAAGTGTGGCAAGACTGGACATATGGCTGGAGATTGTAGATCCAAAGAAACTGCTCAAGCTGGGCCAGCCAAAGGTGGAAGAGGTGAAAAATACTCTAAGCTCAAGACTAAGTACAAAACCTTGAAAGCACAAGTAGCTGAGCTGACTGAGAAGGTGAACAAAAGTGAGAAGAGTCTGGTGGCCAAAGACTGGGCTGAAAGTGCCACATCATCTGATGATGAGCTGTACAAAGATGCCAAGTGTTTCATGGCTAAAGAAGCTACTCAAAGATTTGCTGAAGATCTGGTAAAAATACAACAGCAATCTGAGTCAGCTCACCAGGCATCCACCAGTCAGACTGCTCCACCTGAGGTAACTTCTTTTTCCAATCTGTCTGATAATGAGAAGCTGTCCAGACTGAACAAACTTGGTGATGAGGTGTTACTGCAAAAACATTTTAATCAAGAACTCAAAAAGGAAATACATCTTTTGAAACTTGATAACAGCTCTAAGAGTCACACCATTGAAAAACTAGAATATGAAGTTAAAGCTCAAAAGCAATTAAACTCCATTTTGATTAAAGAAGCTAAAACTACAGAAGAAAAGTTTTTAAAGGTAAAACAGATTACTGAAACATGGTGTATAAGCTCTAAAAGAGTTGCAAAATGTGTGAATGAACAAATACCTCATTAGATCCAAGCTATCTTTGATGGTGATTATGATAGGGCCATAGCAATTAGTAAAGTATGTGCTATGGAGCCTTGTTATCAGCCTCCTTCACCACCCAAAGTCCAAACCAAAGAGACTATTTCTAAACCAATTAAGTTGGTTCAGAAATATGGTATTGGGTTTAAAGATCCTGAAACTATGGGTCAGACCATTGCTGAAGCTGTGTCTGAAGCTGATTAGGTTGTTGAGTTAAAACCTGAAGAAAGTCTTGACTTGTCCAACCTGACCATCACCCAATCTGTGTCAGATTCAAAAATTAAAACAAACAAGAATAGTTCAAAGAGAAATAAAAGAAAGGATAGAGATCACAGTGTTCCTAAAGAGAAAATTAAGCTTTTAAAGAGTAAGAAGTGTGGTTCTCTAGGAAATGAGTCACAAGCAAAATCTGAGTCTATTTCAAGTAACACCAAGTCTGACTCTGACAAGTTGATTTTAAAATATGTTGAGTCCAAAACTGATAAGGTGTCAATGAAAACCAATTTTCTTGAGAAGGTGTCTGATCCAAAAATTGTTGATCAAAGAAAATTGAGAGCTGAATGTAAGAAAGCTGGAATAGGCAAAGGTTTTGTTAAGAAGGAAACCTTGAATGTTGCTAGAAAGAACTTTGAATCTGGTAAAGGACAGACCAAGCAACAATGGGTTTCAAAATGTGATAAGAGTCTGTGTTTAGTTACCCAATCTGAGTCAGACCAGAAGGTCCGCTCTGGTGAACCCATCCTTGGATGGGTTCCCAAAATGAACTAATCTCTTATCATAATTGCAGGGCGGTCATGACGATAACACCTGGCACTTGGACAGTGGATGTTCCAAGCATATGACCGGATGTAAGTCCCTGCTATGTAGCTTTAGGATTCGCGCTGGTCCTAATGTTACTTTTGGAGATGATTCTCAAGGAAAGACTGAAGGTTTTGGTGTTCTTTCAAAGGTTTTGGTGTTCTTTCAAATGGTCCTCTTACTTTCAAAGAGGGATGAGTCTTTATATTCTTTTGACATGAGAAATCCAACTGTCACAAGAGAAGTCTGTTTCATGTCAAAGTCTCAAGATGAGCTGAATTGGTTGTGGCATAAAAGGCTGTCTCATATGAATTTCAAAGACATCAACAAGCTGTGCAAGAAAGAGTTGGTGTCTGGACTTCCAGTGATCAATTATGAGAAGGACAAGCTGTGTGGTGCTTGTGAGAAAGGCAAGCAACATAAAGCTACTTTCAAGTCTAAAACATGCTTAACCATTGATAATTGTTTGGATCTGCTTCATATGGACTTATTTGGACCAATCAGTACTCCATCATTAACTGGAATGAGGTACTCCTTGGTAATTGTTGATGAGTATTCTAGATACACCTGGGTTTTCTTTCTAAGACACAAGAGTGAAAGCAGCTGACAGCATTATTCATTTTATCAAGCAAGCTGAAATTCTCTACAAAAGGCCTGTTAGGCAATTAAGGAGTGACAATGGTACTGAATTTAAGAATATCACTCTTAATTCATTTTGCAGTGAAAAGAGAATTTCACAAGTCTACTCTGCTGCCAGAACTCCTCAACAAAATGGTGTTGCAGAAAGAAGAAACAGAACTCTCATAGAAGCTGCCAGATCTATGATGGCTCAAAACAATGTCAAGTCTCATTTCTGGGCTGAAGCAGTACACACAGCTTGCTTTACCCAGAATAGATCCCTCATTGTGAAAAGACACCAGAAGACTGCATATGAACTTCTTAGGGGGAGAAAACCTGAGATTGGTTTCCTAAGAATGTTTGGTAGTCCTTGCTATATTTTAAATCAGAAAGACCATCTTGGAAAGTTTGATGAGAAATCAGATGAAGGTATCCTACTTGGATATGCAACAATGATGAAGGCCTACAGAGTGTACAACAAAAGAACTAAAACAATAGAGAACTCTGTTAATGTAAGCATTGATGAAGGTTGTTCTAAGCCAGGCTGCTCTCCTCCAGAAGATGAAGACTTCAATTTTGAAGAACTGGCTGTACCTGAGAATGAGCCTCCAACAAATCCTCCAGTTGGAGCTGATAATGCTCAAACTCAGGGGGAGCAACTCATTGAAGAAGAAGAAGATGTTCCAATCTTTGAAGATGCACAAGCTGATCTTACTCCTACTGAAGTTATTGTTCAGAATCCATTAAATGACTCTCCAACTGGTTCAGACTCCTCCATTCATGTCCAAGCTGATCAGCCTCTTCCTCAAGCTGATCATGCTGGACCATCTAATCTGAATCAGTCCATTGTCCCAGTTACTAGATGGACAAAGAGTTATCCAATCAACCAAATCATTGGTGATCCACTCTCTGGTGTGAAAACAAGAAGAAAGGCAACAGGCAATTTCTGCATGTTTGTCAATTTTGTAAGCAAGATGGAACCAACTGAGGTTGATGAAGCTTTGGAAGATCCCTCTTGGGTTAATGCAATGCAAGATGAGCTAACACAGTTTGAAAGAAACAAGGTTTGGGAACTTGTTCCAAGACCTCATCACAAGACTGTGATTGGAACCAAGTGGGTCTACAGAAACAAAATGGATGAAAGGGGAGTTGTGACCAGAAACAAAGCAAGATTGGTAGTTCTTGGTTACAGACAAGAGGATGGAATTGATTATGATGAGACTTTTTCACCAGTGGCAAGATTAGAGGCAATCAGAATGTTCTTGGCCTTCTCTGCTCACAAGGGTTTCAAAGTCAATCAAATGGATGTGAAGAGTGCATTTCTTAATGGAAAATTGGAAGAAGAAGTCTATGTTGAACAGCCTCCTGGTTTTGAAAATTCAAAGTTTCCTGACCATGTGTTCAAGCTTGACAAGGCTCTCTATGGGTTGAAGCAAGCTCCAAGGGCATGGTATGATACTTTGTCTAAATTCTTATTGGCTAATAAATTCAAAAGAGGTAATGTTGACAAGACTTTGTTTGTGAGAAAGTATAATGGTTATATTCTACTTGTACAAATCTATGTAGATGATATAATATTTGGGTCTAGCAGTGAAAGACTTTGCAAAACGTTTTCTGAATTAATGTCTAAAAAGTATGAAATGAGCATGATGGGAGAACTAAACTATTTTCTAGGTTTACAAGTTAAACAGACTAAAAATGGAATTTTCATAAACCAAGGAAAGTATGTTAAAGATCTCTTAAACAAATTTGGTTTTACTGATTGCTTACCTATGAAAACTCCTATGGGAACTGCTGATAAGCTGGATGAAGATAAAAATGGCAAATCTGTTGACATCACAGCTTATAGGGGTATGATAGGATCTTTACTTTACTTGATTGCTAGTAGACCAGATATTATGTTTGCTACATGTCTTTGTGCAGGATATCAAGCTAGTCCTAAGGAATCTCATCTTAAGGTTGTGAAAAGAATCTTTAGATACCTTAAAGGTAGTCCCAATCTGGGTCTTTGGTATCCCAAGACTCAGGGTTTGATCTAATTGGCTATTCAGATTATGGCTTTGCAGGCTGTAAGATTGACAGAAAAAGTACTTCGGGAGCTTGTCAATTGCTTGGCAATAGACTTGTAAGCTGGTCCAGCAAGAAGCAGCATTCAGTTTCTATTTCCACTGCAGAAGCTGAATATGTTGCTGCAGGAAGTTGTTGTTCTCAAATTCTTTGGATGCAATATCAGCTTCAAGACTATGGTGTCACTGCAACAAAAACTCCTATATTTTGTGACAGTACCAGTGCCATAGCAATTTCAAACAATCCTGTGCTTCATTCAAGGACCAAGCACATTGATATAAGATATCATTTCATCAGGGATCATGTAATGAAAGAAGATGTTGAACTCCACTTCATTCCAACAGACAATCAGCTTGCTGACCTGTTCACAAAGCCATTGGATGAATCAAGGTTCAACTACCTCATAAGTAAACTAGGTATGCTTAATTTGTAAAATGTAGTGAGCTAAGTAATAGCAAATCTGACCCCTTAAAGTTATACTAAAATTTTGAGGGTAAGCTGTGTCAGACCCAGACTACCCTTTCATACTTGGTGCATGTCAAGTGAAAGAGGGTAAGCTGAGTCTGACCCAGCTTCGTGGTTATTTTTGTTATTAAATATCTCAGTGCGTTTTATTACTTTCATTATTTTATTAAGTGTACTGTTTGATCCTATTGGAGTGTGACACGTGTAGTGGTCCTACCGGTTACTGAAAAAGTACCACCACTACTTGTTAATCCTCCAATCAAAATCTTTCTCTCTCCAACTTTTTCAAATAAGATATTTTGGGTTTTGTATATAACTTTCATTTAACCTAAATCCCAAATCACTTGTTCATATTTTCTTAAAATCAATTTTTTCTCTCAAATCTGATTACTGTTTTATTAAATTTAATTTCTTCTAAAATTTGTTTTCAAAATGGCATCATCATCTGTTTTGATTCATTCTAATGATTCTCAATCTAGTTCTGAACCTGAAAGTCTATACCCAGCTCCGATTAGCGCCAACAAGCTTTCACCTTATGTGGTGGGAGATAAGGTAGTAGTGGTTCCGGCTGATCTTGATACTGTTAAAATCAAGATTGGTAGTCTGGTTTATGCCAATCTTTATCCTCCTTCATGGGCAAAAGGATACGATGAGATTGTGGCTTTCTTATGGCATCATCCATTCGGCAAGGTGATGATAGAGAAGCCAGCCTGGGTGTTTCAAGATCTTTTGTGTGAATTTTGGGCGAGCTGTGTTGTAAAACAGAATAAGAAAGGAGATGCTGCAATCTATGGCTCAATCCTCAATGGTAAGAAAAAGGTATACATTTCTTATGAGAGGCTTAGGTCTGCTTTTGAGCTGTCATATATGCCTGATGATGAATATGATGTTGTTGTGTCTCAGACTGAAGCCAAAAATGTTTTACAAGAAGTTGGTTATACTGGTTCATTGGCTTCAGTGGTTAAAATGAAACATTTAACTGGTATTTGGAACTACTTATTGAGCACAATTTCAAAAACCTTACAAGTAAAGGCAGGCAGCTTTGATCAGCCTAATGTCCTAGAATTGCAGATTTTTCATGCAATGGTCACCATGACCAGAATAGATTTTGCTGCTTTAATCTTTAAGGACCTTGTTGATCGCGTTCATAAGAAGAGTCTTACCATACCTTATGGTAGGATTCTTGCTCTTATCATTGAAGCTATTCTTGACAATGATTACAGTCTGGCAACTGGTCAGACTGTGGAATGCAAGTCTATCAATAACAACATATTCAATAGTCCAAAGGTATCTGTGCAGGGTCTGACCCGAGCAATGCAGATTTACCTTGATTTTTGCAGGAAAAGAGAAGAGGAACAAGAAGCACTTAGGGAAGTTGTCCCTTCTTCGACGCGATCTGGGTCTGACACTCAATCTGCTAATCAGGGGGACCCAGGTACACATGCTTCTAAACCCTCAAACTCTTCTGAATCTATTCAAAATTCTACTCCTACAAAAGAGGGTGAAGGGTTGGCCAAAACATCAGCCTCCCTAGCCACACCTTCGCCCATTCGCTCAAAATCCGATTCTAAAAGACCCCTTGTTGAGGACTTAGTACCTCTCAAGGCCAAAAAGAAAAGATCGAATAAGAAATCTGTGTCAGCTTCTGGGGTTGATATTGCTTCATCCAATCTTGAGATCCCCCAAGGTGCAGGGAAAGCTAAGGAACGTTCCAAAGCTGTCCCTGTCACCCAAGCTGACAAGCCGAAAACACCACGCCCATCTGCACTCTCCCAAAAGAGTGTAGACGAGTTAAAGGGAACACTTACTGCTACCCAACCCTCCAAACAGGGTGAAGGTATTGAAAGAAAGACCTCTCCCAAGGTCATATTGTGTCTAAACCGAATTCACCATCATCAGCCTCCCAAAAGGTTGATGATATCATTAAAGGGGTAACAGAGGATCTAGCCCAGATCCAAAGTGAGTCAGAGTCAATGCACATCATTTCTGAGGATGGTCAGCCAAAGGAGAGAAGTATCGAACGCATTGGTGACACTACTTCTCCTCCCCAAGCTGATCAGACTCCTTCTATCTTACACTCTGAGTCTGCACAGGCTGCCAATGCCCCTTCTATGTCACAAGGAGGGGTACAGGCCTCAATTCTCCCTAAGGATACTTTGGTGCAACAACACACCTCTATTGAAGGGCAATCAATTACACAAAACATTACACCTGCAGAGTCTGTGTCTGCATCTGTCCTTGGACAGAGAGATTCTGCAGGTTACTTGGCTGTCTTTAAGGCAGTCATGTTAGCCCCTTGTGCAGCAAAGGGAACCATTGATGGTCCTCTCGATGTCAATGAGAATCTGATCACTATCTCCGGAAGTGATTCTTTATTCGATGATGAGTTTGCCCATTCATCCTCAAGGGATGCCCTGATGGAAGATGCCAGTGGAGGAGTTGATCAAAATCTAGATCAACACATTCCCACTGGCCCTCAGCCTGAACTAAACGTTAATCTTTCTCAGGCTGACCAACTCATCATCAATTCTGACAGATCCACTCATGAGACTCACTCTCATGAGCAAATGTTCCAAAACTCCTTAAACCTCCACCCCCTTCTAAATATGCCCAATGACCCTGAAATTAAGGATTGCAGGCTTCTCTTTCCAGAGTCAGTGGCTTTTAAGCCAACTGCAAGTTCTTCCCAAGCTGCCACTATCTCATTTTCAGATGTGGTGGGTCAGCTCACTGAGTTCATTTCAACCTCTAAGGTTGAGAGCTCAAAGCTGACCGAATGCTTGGAAAAGATCCAAAAGGATCAGGATTTGACGGATAAGAAGGTGGACAAGCTAAGTCAAGATCAGACTGCATTGGAAGATTATGTTAAGAAAGCAGTTGATTTGATGCAGCAAAACCAGAGCAAGCTGACAGAGTCTCTTGATAATCTTACTAAGGCAGTCAATGAAGAAAATGAAAGGAACAAGAGTACTCTGGGTCAGATTAAGAATGCTGCAACCAAATTCAAAAGGGAAGTCACCATAGAACTTCGATCTTCAAACAAGTCACAAGCTGATTTCAAGAATGATCTGATTGAAGCTTCTAAGGGTGTTAAATCAAAGATTAAACTCCTCCATGAGGATTATGTTGAGCTCAGAAGAGCCTGCTGTCTGACTAATATAAAGATTGACTTGATCAACCATGAACTTAAAGGCCTCTTTGCTACTCCAGTGAGCTCTTTCCCTGCTGATGATGACAAAAAGGGGGAGAAGAATGCTACTAAAAGAAAAAGGGGTGCAATGAGTGAAGCTGAATTGGAGCTAGAAAGACAAAGACAAAAAGCTCAGGTTGACAAGGAGATTGAAGATTACTTTGAAAGATTGAAAGAAAGACAAGATAAGGCCAGAGCTGAGGAGGCACAAAATGATAGAAGATTGGTTGTGCATGGTTCTAGGTGGAAAGTGAGAAGGAAGATGTGGAAGAGATAAAAAGACCAGAATCTGAGTCTGGTGGTGAAACTGTTAGAAAATTGAATGAAGAAATTGAAAAGGAGAGTAATACAACCAAGGGGGAGACTGTTAATGATAAAATGGGAGATATAAGGAAGGAAGTTGGTGTTGAAAAAGAAAAGAAAGTTGAAAAGAAAAGAAAGTCCTCCCTAAGCTGTTCCTGTGCAAGCTGTGCCAACTCAAGCTGACCCAGCTCCCAAAGTTCAAATTGATGAATCTTCTAGTGAAGACACAGCCACTCTGTCCCAGTTTATGATCAAGAAAAGAACAACAGAAGCTGGGTCAAGTGGTGTGAAGATCTTAACTAAAAAGGAAAAAGATTGGGAGATTGCAACTGAAACTGCTCCACAGCTTGGGGTAACAGTTGAGATGACATATAAAATGATTAAGGAGGACAGACTAGAAAGAGAAAGAATTGCTGCAACTAAGTCTGATTCTGAAATTGCCAAGGCTGTTCAAGAACAATTGAATAAGGAAGATGAAGAAGATCTTGCAGCCATTGGTTCTAAAAAGAAAGTTGTGAGCAAAGGAAAAGGAAAGAAGAAAGTGGTGGTTCATTCTAAACCATCACAGAAGATTAAAGATGTGAAAGAAAGTGTGAAAGCCCATAATTGGTTTGATGCCCTGGAGAAAAGACAAGTTACTGAAAAGATTCATTATAGAAGGCATCCAGAACCAATCCTCCAGGTTCTACTGAAAAGGCGAAAAGGAAAGAACATTCCCAGCATGAGGTTTACAAGAAGAGGCTATGAAACCAACTGGGAAACCCATGATCTTGACAAACTGCTTGATCTAGGTTACACAGAGTGGGTGGAACTACATAACATCATTACTGGTATGTCTGGAGTTCACAAAGAGACAGTCTTGGAAGCCATTGAGAAGAAGTTAGCTGCTGTTGTGAAGTACAAGATTGATGTCTCTGGCCTTCCAAGACCAATTGCATATGATATGGATTATGAAGATGAGTCAGCTGAGCCACTGAAGAAGAAAAGAAGAAGGTATGAAAGGATTGATGCTCCTGGAGGTGACCATTCAGTTTTTCTCCAAAACTTGTCTCCTACAGAGTTGCTAGCACAATTATCTTCTGGTGCAATTGACAAGATTCTTGATAATCTTAATCTGTCTCTACCTACTGGTGTCAAAGATGCAAGATGTGGGAAGTTCATAATTGAACCTGAGCATGGGATGTACTTTGTAGATGCTAGAGGGAATTTGGTGTTTCAAATGACTGCTGAACTAAAACAGGTACCATCTATGCACCTATTTACCTTGTACATATTCTGCAGAAACTTTAGTGAAGAAGGTAATGGGTATGAGCAGTTCCTTATAGATGAAGGGTTAGATAGGCAACTAGATGTGAGAGTTTCTCCATCATTTGAGGTTAAGCAAGAAGCTATTGAAATGCTTGGAGAATAGTGATGTGACATGTAATATCTTTGATTTATTCTCTATATATGCAAAGGCAGTTGTACAAATCTAGTTTCTTGGTTAAAATTTTATATCAGATTGAAAAGAACCCAAAAGATTCAAAGGGTCACAAGCTGTTAGTCATATTTTCATTTGATTCTTTGTAAGCTGATAGTTAGAAGTGTAGTTGGGTTTTGTCATCATCAAATAGGGGGAGATTGTTGAGTCCCAATGTTATTGTAAATTTAATGATGACAAATCTGACCTATAAACACTTAGTAATCGTTGGTTCTTGTAATCTGATCTGGGTCAGACTAAGCTGACACAGCTTACGATCTGTCTCTGACCCATATCATGCTTCATACTTGTAATTGTAATATCTTATGGAAGCAAGTGTTATTCAAGCTGCATCAACAATATATTAGCATTCAGTCCAAGTCGAAGAGGAGGATTGAAGATAGAAGACCAAGTTGTTAGTGGAAGACAGCTTGGGATTAGCAGTCAGCTTGGAAATACTTAGGCAGATTGGTGCCTTGACAGATGAAGAATGTGCGTCAGTACGTGGGGGACCACAAGTACCATGAAAGGCACGATTGATTATTCCTTCATCAACCACTGAATGAAGAACACGTAGCTGCACCGGACACCCAATGAAGGAGTGCTTGTGCCTATAAAAGCCTCATTCATTGATTGCATATGTGTGGCATTTCCTGAGAATCATTCTTCACACAAGTTTCTCTGCTCTTACACACAACTTAGTCTGTACGAGATCAGCTTGGGCTGATTCTCTTGAGCTGAAACTTATTGATTGTTGTTTGTCATTTCATAGGGTTGTTTAGATATCTATAGGCTATCTTTATTCCGCAACAACCCTGTAATTCTTTGTATAGATTATTTCTTAATAAATGATTACATTTGAAAATAACAATCTGTGTTCAAGAATGTTTTTATTTCTTTACTGCTTTACTGTTTTAATGATTCCTGCACTTTACTTACTTGCTTAATATTCATTGTTTGAATCTTAAAACGTTTTGTGTTAAAAGTTTGTAAAGATTGTGGAAAGTTGTATTCACCCCCCTCTACAACTGTTTTGTGTTCAATATACTTTGGTATATTGATACACCGTGGGACGTATCAAATAACATAAGAATTCAATGTCAAATAATAATGATTAAACATGAACAAAATATATTAAAAGAAAAACCTTTTTTTTTGTTGAGTCGAACTTTTTTTTTGTTGAGAATTTTCGAGGGTTTTTTCCTAGGTTGTATATATATATAATAATTTTTGAAGAGTTTTAAGGATAAAAATATTTGTTTTTTTATTTTTTAATAGAATATAAGTCGGCCTAGAAAATTTTAATTAAAAATAAATAGATAAATTGAGAATTAGTGTTAGTTAATTATTAGTCTAAATTAATTAAATTCATGTTAGCAATGTCTTAGATAACCACTGGGTTAAACCCCAGTGGCCATGGGTGTTTCACTAAACCTGCTATGCGGGGTCCCGGGGGAGTTTACTCCAAGGTCTCGAGTTCGAACCTTGGTAGGTTCTCCTCGACGGTATTTTCCAATTAAGGAGGTGGTATGGTGAGAAAGGCTATTTAAGATCTGCTTAGTGCGGGACCCTTTCTTTGTGCGATTAGCACACATCATACGCGTCTGAGTTAAATTCACTTGTAAAAAAAAAAAGCAATGTCTTAGATATTTTGCGGCTAACCGATTATATCATTCTAAACTTTAGCATATCTTGTTGGGGAACGTAAGTCGTATGGAAGTTATAACTAAATGAATTTAGACGTGAGACCTTTGGTTTTATAAGATAACACAAATACTAATATAAAAAAATATATAGAAAAATAGAGAATTAATTAGGATGACGAATTAGACTCAAGGAGGGGGATTAGGGGTGCCAAGTGTACCCCCAACCTTCTCTTTTAGTTATAATATAGATAGATAGATAGTTAGGTAAGTATATTATGTATTACTACTAAAGTCACAAACTTAAGTTAAATTGTATTCAAGTCAGGGCAAATATAAATTTACTAAAACACTAGAAGCCATGTATTGATTAATTTAAATCAATTTGAAAGGCTAGACACTTGTCTTTTGATGAAAGAATGGTCTTACTCAGATCGGTATAAAACTCACTACTTACCTTTAACTCTCAATAGGTTTTATACGAGCTCGAACAGTTGGGGGGGTGTTCTTTTAGGGGAGGTGATATGGAACTATAAAATATAAACCGTGTTTAGTTTTATCTTACGTTGTAGTGGGTCATCTTATGCGTCTCTAATTCACGAACACCAGCACGTTTAAATTGAAATGTAGGTTACATCTAGCCAAAAGTTTAAATTAACAAAGTGCAGAAAGTTTGATGTTTCTACGATCAAATGACCATCACGTTTAACTGAGCTTTTCCTAGATAAAAAAGCTGAAAAGCAATGGGAAAACATGATAGCTACCACCATGTACAAGTTGCGTAAATAGAATACGATATTAAAAATCGTAAAAACTAATTACGAATAAGAATTTATTCATCTCCGCAACAGTACTTGGTTAGTAAACATAAAAATAAACCATAAATGATTTTTTATTTCCGACCCTTCATATTTCCTTACAGATTATCTTTACATCATCGTAGTAAATTTTTTAAGTAATAAGTGTATAAACTCCTTTTATAATGTTTAGGACATCTACCCTTTTAATCAAAAATTTTATGAGTAAAACCTTTATGTTTCATAAAGAGTGTAAATAAATCCAATTAAAGTTGAAAGGCATACCCTTCATTTACTTTTCACCATTAGAACTTAATTAATTATAGGCATGAAAATGTTTCATGTTGTCAATGTCATAGGGGAGAAAGAGTAATGTACTACTGTCCCTTTCGTGTAGGCAGACTATATTGTCATAAAGGACATTACTGGTTTTGTGTGTTTATGACTTATGAGAGCGACCACACTCTTCTTTTCTTTTTTCGGGCTAAATGTTTTAGCCCGAAAACCCGAGACCCGACCCCAACCCGCCCGAACCCGAACCGGTCCGGTCCGACCGAGACATATTCGGTTCGGTTCTCGGGTCTTCGTTTTCTGACTTTTCGGGTTTCGGGTCGGTTCGGTCCAAAACCCGAAAAACCCCTGTCTAACCCGAATAACCCGAAATTTAACACTATCCATAGAAATCATTTATCATCTGTTCAAAGTTTAATCTGGAAAAACATTTACAGAGATCTGTCGTGAAATTGAGTTTTTGAGAAATATAAATAGAAGATAGAAGATATATATACGATAATTTGCAGGCTGCGATTTCAATAACTTTATGTGGCAAGAAAAATACGGATGATAATATATTGTGTGGATTGTATGGTGAATCATGATGAACATGAGAGTCATGATGAAATTTCCAACCCAATTTGAATTCTTTGAATGGTGGGGTTCCTTTTTTGTTTTCAGGTGAAGGGAAGTAGAGAGAGAGTCAGAGAGTTGATAAATATAGGTTGGAATATAGCTTAGATTATATACAATAATTTATTTATTATATATCTATGTATCTATAAATCGATGTGTGTAAATATAAAATATATTTTTATATGTATTGTTTGTGATGGATAACAGTTGTCATGACTGACAATACTACCGTTTGAGTGCTTTCATTTATAATTAATATTATAATTAAAAGTCTTTAGATAGTAAAAAAACAAACCATTTATACATTCAAGGTGCACATATACATACAAAATAAATGAATCACTCTTTCAAAATGAACTACGTGACTTTCTAGTTTCCCAAACAAACTTTTTCACATATCCCCCATTCCCCACACCCCAAAGTCATTGTCTTTCCCACCTTCATTTTCGTTTACAAGTCTAAGCCTCATATCTAGCAATCCATTTTCATTTTCATCTTCAAATGAAAACCCCATCCAAAGGCAGATCTCATTTCTTCTTATTCCCCATTTCATCTTCTTCCCCATTACCATACCCCCCCAATTTTTATCAGAGAAAAGCCCAGGCATCCAATTTCAAGCCCATTTTCGGTCCAACCTTCAAAAACCCGAGCCCGAACCGGTCAAACCCGGAACCGAACCGGACCGCCCGAGAGGGTTTCGGGTCGGGCTTCGGTTTAGCTTTTCTTGCCATGTCGGTCTTCGGGTCAAGCCGGTCCGGTTCGGTCCGGTCCGGTCTTATGCCCGTGCTCATGCCTAGTATACAGGGCAAGACCATTTTCAATTTCCCCCTTCCTTACTTCATACCCTCCATTCATATTATAGATGGCTCCATAGCTAATCTTTCGTTTAGTTCATTCGAGATGCCTCAAACAGGTAAACTTCTTTACTATTACTTGTTTTTCTTCCTAATGTAAGTGTATATATATTTTGTTTATTTTTATTTTTGGGATAGATATGATGATGATTTGCTTTTTGTATTTTTATGCTCTAGAATAGAATTTGTTAAATAACTGTTGTCATCATTTTTGGGTTATCTTCGGGTTTGAATAACATTTTTGGATGCTCTGGATTTCGGAATGGGTTTGGGGCCAATAAGGGGTAATCAGTTTAGACCTCATCCATTTTTGCTGTCTCCAATTTTGTTTTCGATTTTTTTGTGAAGTATTTGTTGGCAGCATTGATATGTGATTAGTTTTGAAGTCGTACACATTTTGAACCTATATTGTATTAATGGGCATTGTTTATTCTAGTTTTTGTTATTACATTGTTATGTTTGGTTTTTGGGTTCCATAAAAATTCAGATTCAAGTATCTCCATCGTCACTCTCATGCTCGGAGAATGTGTAATATCCTTCCTTCGAGCTGAATCCACCCTGCTTTGTGGATCACCATGGAATGTTATGAAAAAACTGATCATCACTAAATGCAAGAGCTAAGGCATCCTTTTTGGTCGTCTTGCCATCAAATAACTTCATAGAGCTTTCATCAACGAGTAGCATATCACTTACAAGTGTTCCTTTGTCCACACATAAGGCATCCATTTGTGCCATCTTTTACAAAACAGTAAATTTGTTAGAAATGGCACCTTTTAAAGAGAGCTCATGAGCTTTTTTATTCTGAATAGCTCTAAATACGACGGGGAATGCTAATGGAATGGACCCAAGCAAAAAACGCCTACATAGTGCGCATACCGTCTCAAAATGGCCTTCATTTAAGATGGAATAGACAGACACATACAACACAACCATGATGGAAATGTAAAGACAAAGGATAACATAGACACGCTTCATAAGTAGTCTAGTTTTACTGACTTGTTCTCTTCTAGACTTTCCAACTCTGGTGTGAACACCTGTTGCTATAACCAATCGATAAGTTTCTCCTTCTTTACAAGTCGAACCATAAGAAAGGATGCTTTGGTCGCAAGGTTAGGTTCACGGGTCACTGGAGATTCATCCACACTCAATGAAGCCCTTTCCAATATAAACAGACAATTAGCGGGTGCAAAATCTCTGACTTTAACAGAAATCACATCTTTGTGTTATAACACGATTTCTATCACTGAATCCAATTCATCAATGGCGGTTGGTTAGTGTGTGTTCTTGGTGTTAGTGTGTGTTTTTGAGAGAGAATTGTATGAAGTTTGAATGAAATTCTTATGAAGTAATTATGCTCCCCCTCAATCCATGAGTATAAATATTTTTGGAGCATCTTTGGACTTTTGAAGCATCTTGAGTGAAAATCTTTTCATCTTTGGTTTCATTCTTATCTTTGACGTCAATTCAGATTCCCCTTTTTTAAAATCAAAATCTCAATCAACTAAAGTCTAGTGAAAATCTGAAACTATTGACACATCATGAATAATTTTCTCCCCCTATACACAAACTTTGATAAGCCTAAAAACCGATTGAAAACAACCAACTACAAACTATTCTCCTTGTTTCCTTATCAATCAGTAAATCAATCATAATATTTTCTCCCCCTATACACAAACTTTGATAAGCCTAAAAACCGATTGAAAACAACCAACTACAAACTATTCTCCTTGTTTCCTTATCAATCAGTAAATCAATCATAATATTTTCTCCCCCTCATACAAACTTTTGAAGCATCTTGAGTGAAAATCTTTTCATCTTTGGTTTCATTCTTATCTTTGACGTCAATTCAGATTCCCCTTTTTTAAAATCAAAATCTCAATCAACTAAAGTCTAGTGAAAATCTGAAACTATTGACACATCATGAATAATTTTCTCCCCCTATACACAAACTTTGATAAGCCTAAAAACCGATTGAAAACAACCAACTACAAACTATTCTCCTTGTTTCCTTATCAATCAGTAAATCAATCATAATATTTTCTCCCCCTCATAATGACAAAATTGGGAACCAATGTCATTATGTACAAATTTGATTGATTAAAAGGCAAAAAGAAAAACATAATCTTATGAAGAAATGTCAACCATCAAAACAACAACCCAAACCATTAGTCCTACCCAATAGATCCTAGGAGTGACTAAAACGTAAGATTGAAGTTGTTGGGACAAACGTTATATTATGGTGTTGGTGTTTTCTGTGTTTGTGTGAAGAGAAATGATACCGGATAAGAATGATCCGTTAGCATGTTCAAAAATCGAAAGGATTAATGAAATGACCGATTGAGATGTATAACATTTGTCGGATTTCCTATGTATCATCGAGATATGCACTAAACAATTCTCTAACATAGTTCGATCTGCGGCTTTGCAACCACGAGATTGCTTCAAAGAATATAAATCATGGTTAACACTACCGAAGCATTTGATAACCACAATTTTATCCTTAAAGACTTTTTAGGGAAAACCGAGGTCACTTAGACTTCTTGTTAACTCAATAATCACATAAATGTAATTATGAGACCTACGTTCAACGTTGGAAAAGATGTTAGCATTGGTAGGATTTCCATTCGATCATCGTGGAATATCAATTAAGATATCACTACGAATGTTCCGGCTATATCACAAAGATATGACTCGAATGTGTTCTAAGAAGAATGAATGATAATCAAATTAATGACCAATCAAAATAGCTCTAGACACATTGTGATCAAATGAAGTCGGGGACTGGAGCAGAATGTCGCCCTTTTTCAATATCAACATCTTCCAAATGAAGAGTCAATAGAAATGTGAAAATCTCCGTGAGAAATGAAACAAGCATTTGTTAAGAAATACTTGAGTGGTTAGGAATGATGTGCATTGCTTCACTGGGTCCATGAAGACTTCTTCAATATCGAGATATCAACAAATGACATCCGATAGAAACGTGTTTTACCCGGCTTTTTGAGAATTTGGGGAGGGCTTTTGTTTCTTTTAGCCCTTTCTCACATCATCATTTCACCGTAACCTCTCACTTTTCGACTTTACTCCCTCCATCCTAGTTGCACGAAAACAACATCACTCAAAATACCCTCACTATCTAATGAAAGAAGTGAATACTCCGGGGTTAGAACTCATCGGCGATGATGAAATTCATGGAGTGAATTTTGAGAAAAACTTATCTCTCATGTGCACACTAATCACCGAACTTCTATCAATTGAAAATAATTGGAAAAACATCAAATGTGTGAAATGGAAAAAAATTTGAAACACATTTGAAGTTTTGAAAGTTTTTGAAATCACAAACTCCTCCTTAATCTATGCAAGAATAGATCAAAATGTTTTTCATAGAAAGGTGGAGCAAAAATTGTTTTTGTGAGATCAAAAGTCATTTGAAAAACACAAAGTTTTGCTTCAACAACAATGTTCATAGTAAGACAGCTAGGGAGTACACAAAGGCGTTCGATCCTTTGCTTCTCATATCAACAATTGAGAGTTTGAAAACTTTATTTGAAAAACTTGATTGCTATTACACATACATATTCATATAAGAACACTTGGAAGTACACAAAGGCGTTCGATTCCTTGTAATCTTATATCAATCTATATGTATAATAACAATATCTTAGAATGTATACACACCCTAATATAAATAAATCATTGAAGAACGGGTTGCATACATAGTATATGCAAGCCACTGAAAATAAAAATCTTTTTGTTTATTTTGAAAATTTGTAATTTTGTATTTGATTTTCTCTTTTCAAATTTTGTATTTTGTTTTTCTGGAATGTGTCAAGAATTCCTTCAAATGGAAAAAGAGTTTAAGGTTTAAGATTTAACATACCAAGCTTGGAGATAAGAAAGTTAAACCTCTTTTCATCCAATGGTTTTGTGAACAAATCTGCAAGTTGAAAGTCAGTACCCACAAAATAGAGCTCGATGTCACCTTTCTCAATATGATCTTTGAGAAAATGATATCTAACATCAATATGCTTTGAGCGAGAGTGGTTTACTGAGTTGACTGCAATGGCAATGGCACTCTGAGAATCACAATAGATAGGGATATGATCATATTTCAGACCATAATCAGTTAGTTGTGTCTTCATCCATAAAACTTGAGCACAACAACTAGCCGCAGCCACATATTCTGCTTCAGCCGTTGATAGTGAAACACAGTTCTGTTTCTTGGAAGACCAACTCACAATTTTATCTCCTAAAAATTGTAAAGTACCGGAAGTGCTCTTGCGATCAAGTTTACAACCAGCATGATCTGCATCTGAATAAGCAGTTAGATTGAATCCAGTATCCCTTGGATACCAGAGACCTAAATCGGGTGTACCCTTCAGATAACGAAAGATTCGTTTCACAGCTTGATAATGTAAATCAGTTGGAGCAGCTTGATATCTAGCACACATACATGTTGCAAACATTATATCTGGGCGAGATGCTGTTAGGTACAACAACGAACCAATCATACTTCGATATCTCTTTTGGTCAAATGGTTTCCCATTTGTATCAGTATTAATGTTTGTTCGAGCAGCCATTGGGGTAGAAATTGAAGAACATGTAGTCATATCAAACTTTTTCAACATGTCATTTATGTATTTACCTTGTGATATAAAAATACCAGTTGGTAATTGTTTGATTTGAAGACCCAAAAAGTAATTCATTTCCCCAATCATGCTCATTTCAAAATGATTAACCATTAGAGATGAAAAGTTTCGGCAAAATGTTTGACTGGTCGACCCAAATATAATGTCATCAACATATATTTGAACAAGTAGAACATGTTTACCTTGTTTGCGAATGAACAAGGTAGGATCAATTGTGCCTTTGGTAAAACCACCTCTTAGTAAGAAAGTAGTTAAAGAATCATACCATGCTCGGGGTGCTTGCTTAAGACCGTAGAGAGCCTTGTCTAACCTGTAGACATGGTTTGGCCTTTGAGGATCAACAAAACCTTCTGGTTGATCAACGTAAACTTCTTCTTTGAGGTCACCATTCAAGAAAGCAGTCTTCACATCCATTTGAAACACAGTAAAGTTTCGGAATGCGGCATAAGCTAAGAATATTCGAATGGCCTCCATTCTTGCAACTGGAGCAAAAGTTTCGTCGAAATCAACACCAGGTTGTTGGCAATAACCCTTTGCAACAAGTCGAGCTTTATTCCTTACTACCACTCCATTCTCATCCTTTTTGTTTTTGAATATCCATTTTGTTCCGATTGGATCTTCTTTTCTAGGATTTGGAACTAATCTCCATACCTTCAGTCTTTCAAATTGCGCGAGTTCATCTTGCATTGCCTTAACCCACTCTGGATTACGAAGAGCTTCAGATACGGTTTTGGGTTCGATGTTGCTAAGAGAAAGTGCAACAAGACACTCATTTACTGAAGTACGAGTAGTTACTCCTGCTTGTGGATCTCCAATTATTTGAACAGTAGGATGGTATTTTTGCATACGTGTCCACTTGTGAGCATGAGGAAGAGGATCTTGTTGTTGAAGATCAACATCATCATCATTGAAACTTGAGTTTTGTTGAGAGATGGAATCATAACTTGGTGTAATTCTTTCCTCATAAGCTGGATGATCAAAGTCAAGTGGTACATACACATTTGGAGTGTTCAACGGATTTGTTGTCTGAGTAATTCGAGAAGGTTGTTCTTGAACATTCACTTGAGAAGAATTATCAGGAGAGGATGATGGAGAAGAATCATTAGAAAAGAATTCTTGCTCAGAAGAACTTGATGAAGATTCATGAATGTTGTCAGGAACTGGATCGTTGTTATGAAGAGGTTCATTGGTTTGAATTGGTTCAACGATGACTTGAGGTTCTTGATCATGAATCGGTTTTGAATTATAGAATTCTTCAAAAAGAATATCTAATTCATCACTTGTTGGAGTTGGAAACTTCTTGAATTTAGAAGCTAAGGTAGAGTTCCTTGTAGAAGTATTTGAAGCACTTGGATCATTGCTTGTTGGCAGCAAACTTTCTTGCTCAAAAATCATGCCTGACATCTCATCAAACCAAACATTCATCGTCTCTTGAATTGTGTTTGTTCGACGATTATAGATTCGGTAGGCAATTGATGTTTTGGAATAACCAACAAAATATCCTTCATCACCTTTCTTCTCGAACTTTCCAAGATTCTCCCGATCATTCAAAGTGTAACAAACACACCCAAATATATGAAAGTAGTTGATGTTGGGTTTGCGTTTGTTAACAACCTCATAAGGAGTCTTTTCGAAACGCTGATTGATAATGGACCGATTCTGAGTGTGACAAGCAGTGTCAACAGCTTCAGCCCACATATTGGACGGCAATTTGGAATAAGCAAGCATTGTCCTTGCTGCTTCCACTAGCGATCGATTTCTCCTTTCAACAACACCGTTTTGTTGTGGGGTGCGAACTGCTGAGAATTGATGAGTAATACCTTTGGATTTGCAGAATTCATCAAAAACAGCATTCTTGAATTCAGTACCGTTATCCGAACGGATGTAACGAACTGGAAGTTGAAGATTTACTTGAGTATTGGTGATGAAATCTATCAACATCTGAGTTGTTTCATCTTTGGATGCAAGGAACTTGACCCAAGTATATCTTGAATAATCATCAACAATAACCAAAATGTATTTCTTCCCATTTCGGCTTTGTACTTTCATCGGCCCACAAAGATCCATGTGAAGCAAATGAAGAGGTGCTAAAGAATTTGGAGATTTCTTCGGTTTATGAGAAACTCTCTTAATCTTCCCAACAGCACAAGAAGGACAAACATGCTCACTTTCATACTTATAGTCAGGTAAGCCTTCAACAAGATGCTTATTGACCAAAGTATTGATAGTTTGGAAATTCAGATGAGAAAGCCTTCTATGCCATAACCAAGAATTCTTTGAAGTAGCCTTTGAAATGAGACAAATATTATCAGTTGGTTGGTTATCATCGAGATTGACGGTAAAAAGGTTATCGTCACGATCACCACAAAGAATATCAACTCCATCTAAAGTTTGGACTTTGCAAAGAGATTTTCGAAACAGAACTTGAAGATTGTTATCACAGAATTGTCCAACACTGAACAGGTTGTGACTTAATCCTTCAACATAGTGAACTTTCTTGATGATTATTCCATTTCGTTCAATGTCTCCATAACCTAAGATAGGAGCGAAATTGTTGTTTCCAAAGCGAACTGTTCCCATGAATCTTTCAACAAAATTCTTGAGCAAAGATTTATTTCCTGCAATCAAGGAAATTTAACCGTTTTTAGGTACCCACTTGAAGACGGGTCCTTTATGGTTAGTTAAAACAGGCAGGGTATATAACTTAGGAATCGCATTCAAACATGTTTTTGAATCAACATAAGCATTGACAAGCACATTATCAACAAACACATTTGAATAAAAAGTACGAACATTCACATGAGAATTAAAAGTAACATGTCTACGAGCATCAACATCAGTCACACAGGTACGGGAATTAAGATTGTTTACAAGCTCACAAGGCCTTGCCTTGGCATTTTCAACATTATTTAACAAAGAAAAATTGTTTTTACTAACATGAACACCCTTCCTCCTATTTACATGCTTTCTCCTCTTTGTTTTCTTCCTTTTCTCAACATCCTTTTGATTACTAGTGATCTTAGGTACTAATGTCTTAGCAACCCATTTAGCACCACTAGTTATACTCTTTCCACCTGTTGAATTGAAATTAAGAAAATTAGAACTAGGAGTTTTAAACACTTTCATCTTTTTGGAATCTTTTGGAGGTGAGGAAACTTCTTGCTTCTTTGGTTTATCATGAGAAAACCATCCATATCTATCCCTATATCTAGTTGTACCATTTGATGCATCCTTAGTTAGCGAAACTGTGCTAGACTTAGACATCTTAGGTATAGAACTGGATTGAGAGCTAGATTGAGAAGCATTAGGATAGTCTTTCGGAAGTATCACTTTGGTGTACTTTGTCCTGTGTGGAGTCTCAGCTTGTTCCTTTTTGACATGTTTCACAGGGGTAGCAACAAAGGTTTCTACCTTAATGGTCTTTGGTTCAGTCTTGACGAGTTTGGTCTTAACTCGTTTCTTTGAGTAATATGAAGTTGGAGCTTTGGACAATGGTTTTTGAGATTCCACTTTTGTTTTCACTTTGATTTTGGTAGATTCAATCTTTTTCTCAGTTTCTGAATCAAAAACATATTCTCCCTCCATGAATTTATCAAAATCATCTTTCGTGAAATCTTTTGAAAAAGAAAATTTCAATGGAGATTGATTAATTTCAGATTTAGTTGAAAATTTTGAAAAATCAGGAATCTTGGTGTCCAACTTCACATCATGGTTAGTCTCAGAAATTAGGTCAACTTGAACTGACACATCTTTGGTTTCACAAAAAAATTGAATAGAAGTATCAACTCCTATACTAGCACTAGGCTTAGGGTGAACAACTAACTCATCAACATTGTTGCATGTGAAAAACCTATAGAAGTACCATATCAAATCAACAGAGCCATAGATTTCATCCGGTAGAGCTTTGTATAAGCATGACCTAGCTCTGTTATCTGCAGCTGTTCGATCTTTTTGTTCAGCATTCAAAAGATCAGGAGTTAGAATTATTGCATCAGTAGTGGGATGGAGATGAACGGCAAGTCCATTAAGGATGGAATCTTTCATCATATGACCATTTGTTTGACTTTCCACATAGTCCATAAATCTTTTCTTCCATAGTCCATATGAACCACGGTAGAGAACTGGAGTTCTTGTATCTGAACCCAATGCCAATGCTTCACGAGAAGCCATTTGAAATTGATTTGAGTTGAAAAGATTGAAATGAATTAAGAATTGAAGAAACAGAAAATGAAACGATCTTGAGAAGATCGTCTTGGGTGAGATCGTTTTGTGTAAGATCGTCTTGAGCAAGATCGTCCTAGGTGAGATCGTCCTAGGTGAGATCGTTCTAGGATTTTGATGAAATTTGGTTAAGTCTTGAAATTGAAACGATCTTGAAATGAAACGGTCTTGACTAAATGATTTTGGATAAAACGATCTTGAATTGAAATGAATTTGGATTGAAAATGATTCAAGGAACTGGGACGATCTTGGTTGAAGATCGTCTTAAGTTCAGAGGAAATGGGACGATCTTGGTGAAGATCGTCTTAAGTTTCGAAGAAATGAGACGATCTTGGTGAAGATCGTCTTAAGTTCAGAGGAAATGGGACGATCTTGGTGAAGATCGTCTTAAGTTTAGAAGAAATGAGACGATCTTGGTGAAGATCGTCTTAAGTTTATAAGAAATGAGACGATCTTGGTGAAGATCGTCTTAAGTTCATAGGAAATGGGACGATCTTGGTGAAGATCGTCTTAAGTTCATAGGAAATGGGACGATCTTGGTGAAGATCGTCTTAAGTTCATAGGAAATGGGACGATCTTGGTGAAGATCGTCTTAAGTTCATAGGAAATGGGACGATCTTGGTGAAGATCGTCTTAAGTTCATAGGAAATGGGACGATCTTGGTGAAGATCGTCTTAAGTTCATAGGAAATGGGACGATCTTGGTGAAGATCGTCTTAAGTTCATAGGAAATGGGACGATCTTGGTGAAGATCGTCTTAAGTTCATAGGAAATGGGACGATCTTGGTGAAGATCGTCTTAAGTTCATAGGAAATGGGACGATCTTGGTGAAGATCGTCTTAAGTTCATAGGAAATGGGACGATCTTGGTGAAGATCGTCTTAATTTCATAGGAAATGGGACGATCTTGGTGAAGATCGTCTTAATTTCAGAGGAAATGGGACGATCTTGGTGAAGATCGTCTTAAGTTTATAAGAAATGAGACGATCTTGGTGAAGATCGTCTTAAGTTCATAGGAAATGGGACGATCTTGGTGAAGATCGTCTTAATTTCAGAGGAAATGGGACGATCTTGGTGAAGATCGTCTTAAGTTTAGAAGAAATGAGACGATCTTGGTGAAGATCGTCTTAAGTTTAGAAGAAATGAGACGATCTTGGTGAAGATCGTCTTAAGTTTAGAAGAAATGAGACGATCTTGGTGAAGATCGTCTTAAGTTTAGAAGAAATGAGACGATCTTGGTGAAGATCGTCTTAAGTTTATAAGAAATGAGACGATCTTGGTGAAGATCGTCTTAAGTTCATAGGAAATGGGACGATCTTGGTGAAGATCGTCTTAAGTTCATAGGAAATGGGACGATCTTGGTGAAGATCGTCTTAAGTTCATAGGAAATGGGACGATCTTGGTGAAGATCGTCTTAAGTTCATAGGAAATGGGACGATCTTGGTGAAGATCGTCTTAAGTTCATAGGAAATGGGACGATCTTGGTGAAGATCGTCTTAAGTTCATAGGAAATGGGACGATCTTGGTGAAGATCGTCTTAAGTTCATAGGAAATGGGACGATCTTGGTGAAGATCGTCTTAAGTTCATAGGAAATGGGACGATCTTGGTGAAGATCGTCTTAAGTTCATAGGAAATGGGACGATCTTGGTGAAGATCGTCTTAAGTTCATAGGAAATGGGACGATCTTGGTGAAGATCGTCTTAATTTCATAGGAAATGGGACGATCTTGGTGAAGATCGTCTTAGTTTCAGAGGAAATGGGACGATCTTGGTGAAGATCGTCTTAAGTTCAGAGGAAATGGGACGATCTTCATCAGAATGATGTTTTTCTCTGATACCACTTGTTATAACACGATTTCTATCACTGAATCCAATTCATCAATGGCGGTTGGTTAGTGTGTGTTCTTGGTGTTAGTGTGTGTTTTTGAGAGAGAATTGTATGAAACTGGCTGATTGGTATTAATTGAGTGTGTAAAAGTTATCAAAGGTTATGTGAAAGTTATGATTTCTAAGGTATGAGAGGGCTATTTATAGTCTAATTATACAATTATGCTAATTGTCACAATTAGCCTCAACCTTAGTAATCATTTATCTATGAATTAACAACAAGAAATTCCTCTAATCTAGATTACAATTTATCACTATTTTTGGATTTCTAACAAATATACTCCATCAGATGATGTGAAAACATCTGCCACATGGCCAAAGAATTTCACTCCTTCTCAAATCCGATTTAACATGAGCAATTTCTTGGCTCAATTAAATGTGAAAACCAAAACACTAATGGGAAGAATTAATAATTTTTGGGAGCAATCCCCTTTCCATTATGCTCTGACCGCTAATCCTCAGGCATTGTATCATCGATACTTGCTTGAATTCTGGTATACTGCTGTGGTGAGCAAAGATGAACAATCCATCTCCTTCACTCTCAATGAGGGCACCAAGCAGTGTGTCATCACTCTTGAGGGGTTCAGAAATTCCCTTCATCTGAACTACCTCAAACCTTCCCATGTATTTGCTAAACGACTCAAAGGAGTCAATTTCAGGGAAGTTCTAGTCGCCACCGGTCATGGCGATATGGAGGATGCTGATGGTAACCTGAAGACCTCCGGACACATATTTATGTCTGGATTTGGCAATTGCTAGAGGTTCTTCTGGACCCAGATTGTGGAAAGTCTTGGTGGCAACCATGGAGGGTTGGACCAACTTTCATTACCCCAAGTTGAGATGGGGTATTATATTTGGAATGGGATACAAGCAGACTTTGCTGAGATTCTCTTTTCTCAGCTAATTACAAAACTAAAAGGAAAGAGAAGTCTGCATATTGCCTTTCCAAGATTTCTGAGCTTATGTTTCATGGATATTCTTGGTGAAGCTTATAATCAAGCTGGACCTGAAGCTTCAGTACCTGAATACAGCAGAGATTTCTCAAAGGCGTCCACTGCTGAAAATGAGCCTGAACTATCCACTGCTATGCTTCAGGTACTTAATAAAACTGTTTCAGCCACACTAGCTGGTTCAGAAAGGTCACTAAGTGGGCCACAAAAGAATGTGGGACCCGTTAGTCAACCTAAAGATAAGTTTCTGAACATCATTCGTGTTCCAGTCTCTGAATCTACTGTCCCTGGCGATGATACTATGGTTGAGCCAATCATTGAATCTGGTAACGATGCACCTGCTTCTGCAGATGTTGAACCAGAAACTGGTGCGGGTACTAGTGACCCAAACCAGAGCATATCTGACCAGATTGTAAAAGTGAATGCTTTCTGGGATGACGATGAGCTACCTCAGGGGAATCTCGATTCCCTTGCTGATTTTGAGTTTGACGAGGGATTATTGGAGGCGAATCAATCTGATTCTGAGCCAGCCACCATCCTCGCAAACGCCCCTCCTCCTCCCCCAGAAATCCAAATTCAACCAGACCAACAAGAACAAGATATTAATCCTTATGTTCCACCACCTCCATCTCATCAACATCCAATTTTTCCACCGGGTACTAATCCTGCCTATGTTACAGCCGGTACTTTTAATCCTTCACTTCAATTTCTTCACCCCCAAATTCACCAACTCCCACCGCCTATTAAGTATGATGCCCAAATAGAAACAGACTTGGATTCTGAAACAGAATCTGAGAGTCCAACTGATTTACAACTGAACAATGTTCTGAAAGGGCTTGGTAATCTACCATTTGTTGCTCCTGCTTCTGCACAACCTCCACCACCTTTAAATGTAGAATCACAGTTAGAAAAGACTCAAACCGAAGTCCAAAGCCTTATTCTAAGGGTGGAGGACTTAACCAAGTCTCTAACTGCCAATACTAGTTCTGTGGCTGAAATGAAAGGAGCTCAGATGTTTCTTGGAACTGAATTAACCAAGGTTGCTGGAAACGAAGGACTAGTAGTTGGGAAGCTGAATGAGCTGGTGATGACTTGCAACAAGGTGAGCTCTGCAATCAGAGAAGCCTTCAAGCTAACAAAAAGAGATGTGCAAGCTTCAGTGGTTGCAAACTTGACATCTTATGTTCAGTTGTTGAAGCAAGATTTTATGGCTGTTGGAAGCGAAGTACATGAGTTGGTTAAGAAGCCAAGTATAAATGAGAAAGAACTTGGGGCTTCTATAAGCGTTGGTATTTTGGATAATCTGAAGTCTGAGCTAACTCAGAATCTAGTTACTCAGATTTCAGAATCCGTTTCTGAGAAGGTTGGTGAGAAGGTTAGAGTGATGATTGCTGAACTAACCAAAGACACATATGACAAAGTGGACAAGGCTGTGAATGAAGTGAAAGATTCAGTGTCCAAACTTGAAGGCTCAGTTCAGAATCAGTCCAAACAATTAGAAGAAATTCTAACTCATCTGAAAGGCATGCAAATGTCCATTGAAGAATTCGCTAAGTTGCCTTCAGAGGTCCCCAAAGGGGGAAAAGGTGTGCCTATTGGTCTGCTTACAAGTACACAAGAAATCATTGAAGCAACCAAGAAGCAAACTGAGGTGCCATCTGGTAGTGCCTCAGTTCAGGGGGAACAAGTTCAGAGATCTGAAACTGAACCTGCTAAGAAAGATAAGGGCAAGGCCCAAGCAGTGGAAGAACCAAAGAAAAGTTCTAAGGGTTCTGGGATTATTGTTGGAATGTGGATGAACATGGTTATCCCCTGCACGATCTTGATGCTGATAGTAAGAAATTGGAGGCTTTGCAGAAGCAGGTCTCAAATCAATTCATTATGTGGAGGGAAAACAAAGAAAGAGAAAGGGAACAACATCTGAAGATGGGAACCCTTGATCATATAGATGCTGCAGCTCTTGGTTTATCACTGGAAAGATATTTGAAAATCAAAAATGATCCAAGAGTGCAGAAGTCTGTTGTTGATATGCTCGAGTATGAATGTGGGTTGAATTACTCACCTCTGGAACAAAAGCTAGAGAGTCTAACCTTCAAGTTGTCTATTGAAGACTTGAAGAGAAATAGAGAAAAGGAAATGGCAATTAAAAGGAAGGAAATTCTGGCCGAAGTTCTGAAAGTTGAAAAAGAGTTGTCCAGACCAACCACAAAGCCCAAAGTAACTGGAACAAGGTCTACAAGAAAGAATTCTCGTGATGTTGTCTTTACTTCCCTCAAACCATCTGATGATGCTGCTGAACTTGAAAGAAAACATGAGAAGGATCAGTATGATCATTACATGAATCATCGATCGCATCAGGGCAAAATCGATGATATAGAAGTTACAAAGGCTGATGGATTGAAGTTGTTTGATTTGATTGTAAAAAGAGAAGGTAGGGCAGCTGAAGAATATAATCAAGTTTCAGTTCACGAGTTTGGGATTTCTGAGCATAAGGAGATGATCCAAATTCTGAGGGGGAAGCCGAAATCTGCCTTGATTGGTGCATGGTTATCAAGAATACAACAAAAGATGCAGGCCAAGGTAGAAATTGAAGGAAGATTGTTTGGAAAGAAGGATCATTCTCCACTGAAAAGGAAACCTACTGAAGCACCTTCTGGTTCAAGGCCTGCCAAGAAGTAGTTCCTTTTTCAGTTTATCATGTACTTGTAATATATTTACATTTGTAACAAACATTTCAGTTTGTATATATATGTTGCAAATTGTAACCAATAAGTAGATGGTAAGTTTAAGTTAGAAAAACCACAAGTAAAATTCTGAGACATCAATGATCTATAAGATGTACTTAGAAAATTTTTACAACTTAAACAAAACTTGCATTCCAGACTTACAAACATGTATAGATAGAAGTCTGAGATGCATGTACTATTTCAGAACAAATAGGGGGAATTTGTTAGGTCGGAAATCGACCAAGTATAATTTGTTCAGAAATAGCTTGAAGTTCAGTGAAAACGTTTGTACAGAATTCTGAGCCGTATCAGAATTACTTCACTGAAGCTTCACTTCAGTTCAGATCAAGATAAATCTGAAGCATTCATTCTGAAGTCAAAGACTGAAGTATGAAGAAGAGAATCATCTCAGAAGCGAGCAAAGAGTGATTCTACCAGATCGAAGACTGAAGCATCTCAGTATAAAGTATTTACAACACTTTACACTGATTACGAGGAAGACTTTTTACTTTACACACCTTTACCCAGTTAATAGATTTATCTATTAATAAAAGGTACAAGGTAAAGTATAGGTTTGGAACGTAGTACTATAAGTCACATCAACTGACTTATATACTCTTCCTAAGTACAAGCATGTAAGGAATTAAGTTTAATTCCTTAAATGCTCACAACCACTTTTATACGATCTTGTCCATGTCATCATGAACTTGGTCTATAAATGTGAAGTCTTCTCACAACTTGCAAAGTGCTTGAAACTTTAGCATTGCAACTTGTGAGATATACTCTAAGTAAACTTACGAGTATTTCCAAGTTATTTAGATCACTTGTTTTTTTCGGGATTGTTTAGATACTTACACTTGGGTGTTTATCTTTGTTCCGCAACAATCCTTGTATTTGTTTATATATCAATAAATCAAATACATTAGAAAGAAAACAACGTGTCTCAATGCTACATACTTGATTATACTTATATATATCTTTATATAGTTTCTGCCATTTAGTTCGTGCATTTTACCTTAAGTCAATTGTTTCTTGTTATCCATATCTGGATCGTAAACTGAACTTGTCCATCAAGATCAGTTGTACTTGCCAGTCGGGTTTAGTTAATCATCTTTATTTGGGACTAACATGTTCCACCTGGAATTAAGCACTAACACATTGTCATTATACCTTTAGCTTGTTTCCACATCAACATTATGCTCGAGTCAAGTCTACATATTTTATGTGTTTTAGTAGACGATGTAACACATTTAGCTCATTTTTTTCCACATTACAACATTTACACGTAACTAATGTGATACTTCCTATCTTAACACATATAATTCCTTTTCGACATTAACACATTAACACATTTTGACTTTCCACACACATTATGATATGAAAACTCTATTGAGGTCCATTGTACAAGATGTACTGACAAATTAACTACAACAACATATTGCACAAGAATTTTATACGCCATCCACTACTCATATTTCCCAAATAATCTTACATCTTATAACAACATCTATTCCCACATTTCTAATTATCGTCATGAAATGGAACCACGACATTCAACTAATCATAATTCCTCTAAAATTTCCTTTTTCATCATACCTCGAAAATAATTTTATAGTAATTCATAATCCAAAATCTCAGGGTAACCCGATGTCAAGTACACGTATGGGTCCATATATATATAATCCGTAAATGATTAATATCATATTAACATTCTACATCACAATTAAGAGATCACATATAGCTCATATAAAGATACTACCACAAAACATATCACTTATTCCATGACAATCCAACCGGTCCACACACGAACGGTCACATAAGCACACTCGCGTCTTGATATATTTGCAATTACGTTCGCGACCATAATTGTAAATATATCTTTTCACACGTGTGCTCGTAACCATATCTGTGTATCTTTGGACTTTTTGTCACATAAGATATCATCAAGTTTCAACATTTAATATTACTACTAGCATATTCCACATAATTCTCCAATAACATATCGTCTACCATTAAGCATCATAAGTTAGCAATAGGTTCAACAAGAGATAAAGGAATTAAGGTAAATCAACTTACTATATACATTAACCACAAGTGACTTATAATACCTTAATCTTATACTCTCACTCGACCCAACCCATCCTAGGGTATTTCATCTCAAAGGCATACTTAAGCCTAACTTGTCTCCTATCGGTTTAAGTCCAATTCCTATGGCATATCTATAGTCATTGGTTCACTTAAACCATTGCTCTGATACCACCTGTAACACCCGTCGTTTATAAAAAATGGATTTCCAAAAATTTTGCCCAACGGCGTCAAAACAAGCGGAAGCATTTAATAAAACGTTTACAATTCCTACTGGAATTGTTAATTAATAAAACTGGTGTTACGAATCCATATCATAGCAACAATAAAGGAAATCCACAAATGTCATCAACTACATAAATGACAAATAAGTCATCATATGGTCATGTCTTGTAAAACCCAAGACATTACAATAATCATAATAAAGGTTCATAAGTGTCGTCTAAATAGGTGAGGTCACTAGCAAGTAGCTATGCATCTTGAATCGTCTACCCAACCTCACATGCATCTTACCAATCTTCAACCACTAACCTGGGAAACACAACATATTTCAACAAAACAAGTGTCAGCGAATTAAAGTTGAGTAAGATAACAGGTTAGTTCGACAAAAGTTCACCATTTAAATCATTACTTCAAATTCATCTCATCATATGTAAGGCATGTTGGAATCACATACATCTACATAATAATCAACATAACGGATATCAAATCCTATGATGTCCATATCAATCTAAGTCATCATTATCGTATCAAACATCGTCTAAAGGACGTCAAATCCTATATTGTGCCTATAACCTGCAATCGTCATAAGTTTCTCATTCATCATCATCTAAGTTATCGACATTAACTTCATTACATCATCTAGATACATTTCATATAGATACACAGGTTACACAATTTCATCATTACATATAGCTAAGCAGTTATAATTACTTAGTCGTCACATATCATCTTTAACATCATATCATTACATCATCAAATCTTATCTACACATATAGTCAAGCAACTTACGTTACTTGATCGTCACATAAAGTTAAGTAGCTTACGCTACTTAATCGTCACAAGAATAGGGTTGAGTATCCATTCGTCACAGGTTGGTTGATCATACCAGATGGAATACTCAATCGACAAATATGGGTCACTCGGGAGATATCATGACTACCCCCTCGTGATCAACTCAGCACACTAGCCCCAAAGGACTAGCATGGGTTAAGCTTAACACTTTTCGTCTTAGTTTATACTCGAGTTCGTCTCAGTTCGTCACAATCATCACATATTATCACATATCGACACATATCGTCTCAAATCGACACAACACATTAATCTTTATTTCATCTCATGTCATTATATCTTCATTAGCTTAATCTCATTACTTACATCATTAATTCGTCATCAACATCATTTAGCATTAAGGCCCTATCGTGCATCATGAAATAACATTCCTATTTAAGTCTAGTGAACTAGATGTAATAGGCAACTCGAAAACTAACCACATCATGAACAAAATCCACATGTATACAAGCAACATTACATTCTACCCCTGTGATAAGGAATACCATTTGTACAAGGCTTTTATTATATCGAGCATCACAATAATTGCATATTCATCATCATCTAATTATCACATTAACTTCATTACATCATCAAATCTTATCTACACATATAGTCAAGCAATTTACACTACTTGATCGTCACATAAAGTTAAGTAGCTTACGCTACTTAATCGTCACAAGAATAGGGTTGAGTATCCATTCGTCACAGGTTGGTTGATCATACCAGATGGAATACTCAATCGACAAATATGGGTCACTCGGGAGATATCATGACTACCCCCTCGTGATCAACTCAGCACACTAGCCCCAAAGGACTAGCATGGGTTAAGCTTAACACTTTTCGTCTTAGTTTATACTCGAGTTCGTCTCAGTTCGTCACAATCATCACATATTATCACATATCGACACATATCGTCTCAAATCGACACAACACATTAATCTTTATTTCATCTCATGTCATTATATCTTCATTAGCTTAATCTCATTACTTACATCATTAATTCGTCATTAACATCATTTAGCATTAAGGCCCTATCGTGCATCATGAAATAACATTCCTATTTAAGTCTAGTGAACTAGATGTAATAGGCAACTCGAAAACTAACCACATCATGAACGTGTGAACAAGGCAACATTAAGTTCAATCAATCATCAACAAAATCCACATGTATACAAGCAACATTACATTCTACCCCTGTGATAAGGAATACCATTTGTACAAGGCTTTTATTATATCGAGCATCACAATAATTGCATATTCATCATTCATGCATAACATCATCATAACAATAGTCAAGAAATGGAATATTACTTACTATGAGTTCATACATCATTTAAAATCCCATTCCCCTCCCACATAATACGCATAGTATGGATACCCGATCAAGCACCCATATAATCTCCCACATGGTTCCCATACCCTTACTTATGTATGAGATGTCTACATTTTCGTCAAAACGATTAATTACTAAATCTCATTTTATTGTGTTCCCCAACGTGACAAAATAAGTTATCTTACCTCAATGGAGTGCACAACAATCAATAAATGGGTTTATCATGCTTCACAAGTGTTCCCGACAACCTATGGTACAAGAATGATTGAAATGTAAGTCAACTAGACACTTAAACGCACTTTGAAACACTCTGATGTACAATATCGTGGTGAATACCGTGGTGTATATCGAAGGTATCGTGTTCCCAAACAAAAGACCATACAGTGGTCACGAAGGTACTGTGGTGTGTATCGGCGGTATCGCAGACCAGATTAGATTTCAACCCTTTTGGACTCCCAATCGAATCCTATACGACTTTTATACCTTAAATCGACCTGGAGACATAAAATTAACATCTTTTATGGTACAATTGATGACTTTAATCCATCAAATTGATTCCTTAACCATTCACAAACATTACCCATTCCATTGATCACCCGAATGACTCGAAATCGGTAACAAATTGTAATTAAATCATACCCAACCCATAAAACTAGAGATGGGTGGACAAAATCTATCAAAGACCATTACCCTATGATCTTATAATGAAGAATTACCTGTATGTATGATTAAGGGATCGAAAACTAGAAGAAATCACCACCGAAACACCAAGAAATCGTAAGGAATCAATAGAAAGCGGCTAGGGTTCTTAGGGAGGCTTAATGTGTGATGAAAACTGATTATGGGGAGTTTTAGGTCACGTACATGACCTAAAATCTGCTGTAGCAACTTTCAAAACATGACACTTAGGTCCCTCAACTTTAAAACTTCACATCTAAGGCTCAAACTAGCTAACGGGAATACTTATCAACACATTAAACACATATTGACCATCTTAAACACATTAACACACACATATTTAAGGCATTAAACCTTACACATATAGCACATTAATTACACATAAGCATTAAATCATCTAAAGACTTAAAGAACACAAAGTGTTGACTTAACGACCCAAGTCAACCGCTAAATAAAAGTTCGGGATGTTACATTTTAGATTCCGGAAACAAGATTTCAAGTGTAGAAACCCTCCGTAAGTGCGTACACGAACAATGCCTCAACCAAGGATCTGCTAGGCACCTTAAGCTTACGACCGCAACCAACCAAAACTCTAGTAATATACCCCAAGGTCGAATTCGACTCTTCTTCTATGAAGAAAATCGAATTCGAAATCCCTTTTTAGGGTTTCTTGAATTTTGGCCCAACCAAACACAAAAGGCAAGAAGCCTTTTGTTGAAACTAATTTATGGTTTAACTAAAACCCTAAATAATTAAACCTAAAACAATTTGGGGTTTTGGTTTCTTTGGTTTGATGATTTTCGACCTACATAAAGGAGAAAAAGATTTTCCACTTTTATGTGTGTGTTTAGGGTTTTCTCATGAATTAATGAATTAATTAGGGATTTAAAGGGTTTATATAGGCATAGTTTCCTAATTATAAAACTAAAACCCTTTAATTCCCCTAAGGAATTTCGACCTCCCTTTCCTAGAACATTCTAGGTTCGGCCCTAAGGGCCTTTGGTGGGTCGGGTCGGGCTTTCTTAACTTTAATTAACCTTTAATTAATTATGGACTATTTATTAATTAATTATCCAACCCGTTAACTCATTTAATTAATTAAACTACTTTTAATTAATAAGTTATTTATCAATCAATTAAAACTAACTTTAATCGACTTCTATAAATAACGGTTGTCGGTTTATTCATTTATCCTTAATTAACTCGTGTTAATTTATAGACGCATAATTTAATTAAAACTATTTAATTAAATGCGTAAATGATCAAATATCATTATATAGCTTTATGGTTAAACATTATAGATGTTCTATTGTGTATGACCCTACGGGCTCAAAGATCCGAAGACATATGGTTAGTCGGGTTTACGAAAGTTCATACAATTTCAACAAGATTTACGTCTCATACCTAAACTTAAGTAAATGACAGCCTTTTTCTTATCCTTGAATAATAAATCAAATAACTACTGGTACAGATTATTTTTAATTTGTTATAAAGCGTATTACCCCCAAGACCTCTGGTAACCAATTTCTTTTTTATTTTATCTATAAATGCAGTAATTTAAAAAGAAAGAAAAGACATTTTTCTTAAAAACTTCCACATGCATATCGCTCTTCTATAGACTAGCTATCTATCAATTTATGCTCTGTGGTAACTATGTTATCATTTTGTCACAAATGTGTTTGGTTTGAAATTAACGTTGTCACGACACTTCACATATTTTTTTCCCCACCATCGCATCGGACGGGTGACATCTAGTTTACTTTTATGTCCTTATCATTTCATTATATTTAATTAATAATTTCTTATAAATAACACTTACATATTTATCTCATTCATTTATTCCAACATCTTCATGAGATAGGACTTGTATGCCAAATCTCTTTAAACTTTAAAGGTTTCATTTACTAATATGTTGCCATGTTGGTGTCCTATACATATATTTATTGGTATATGGACAAAATTATGTTTAAGTATTAGGACATTCTTGAATCGAATTGTTTTCAAGAGGATTGTATAAAAGTAAAGCACCTCTATTAAACTAGAATTTTTTTCATACTACATTGTTTCTCCTAAAGTCATATATAGCAAATTACTCCACTGTTTCTCACCAAGATCAGTGATACAAAGTCTATATAATGTCTATTATTAACCCCCCTCTAAAAGGTAAAAATAATGAGAAATACTGTATTTTGTTATCACTTACCAGTGCACAACCATCAAAAGGAAGATAAACCATTTTCTCTAGAATAGTGCAAACGTTCACGAGGTTAAACTGAGTTGACTCCTTTTTGACACCACTTTCACCTTCTTTGACCTCTTTCCGTCCAAATAAAATCATTATTCTTTTATCTCCCTTCATTATCCACTAATCAAATGACAGTATAACTTATGCTTCAAAAAGTACAACCATTTATTGCTATAGCTAGGTTCGCAAATCCCAATAAAAGTCATTCACACACGGACTCTATAGTATTGTCACATCTTTAAAATAAGCAATTTTCTTGAGATATATTTTTTTTTAACGGCAAAGTCAGAATTTTCATTTCACATACTAACAAGGTGCTAAAACATTACAATACAAAGTTAATAATTATATCAAACTATTGAAATTACACCACTTTAACCAATCTATCGCCATTGACCTTGACCTGTTGGAGATCCATAAGAAAGAGATGGATCTAATTTCTTCAAATATGAGATTGGGAGAGAAAGGAGCATTTTCATGGACCACTTTACTACGTTTCTTCCACAAGCACCATATTGTAACTTGGATGATTGCATTTATCATTTTTTCCATTTTTTAACGACACAGAATTTTCATTTCACATACTAACAAGGTGCTAGAACATTACAATACAAAGTTAATAATTATATCAAACTATTGAAATTACACCACTTTAACCAATCTATCGCCATTGACCTTGACCTGTTGGAGATCCATAAGAAAGAGATGGATCTAATTTCTTCAAATATGAGATTGGGAGAGAAAGGAGCATTTTCATGGACCACTTTACTACGTTTCTTCCACAAGCACCATATTGTAACTTGGATGATTGCATTTATCATTTTTTCCATTTTTTGTCACCAAGTAATGTGTTATGTGAAAGATGCAGGTCTCGTACCTGGAAGGCATATATCGGACTTATTTTACACCATCTACCAACCTTGCTCCAAACATCTAAAGCTAATGGGCAGCCGGTAAACAAGTGGTCGCTTGATTCTTCATTCATATTGCAAAACGGGCATAGTAACGTGGTTGGAGAAATACCACGTTTTGTCAGCTGTAATAGTGTTGGTAAGCGATCTAATCCTGCCCGCCAGTTCATGATATTCACCTTTTTTGGAATCCATTTGTTCCAACAAAAATCAACACCAGAGACATTATTATCTATGGCGTCAAGTTTCTTCCTTACCTCGGCCGCTATATATGAATCAGATTCTAATGTTGCAAGAATGTCCACTCCTGCTTCACCATGAATAGCAGCCATCGTCTTTCTCCATAACCTTTCTGGTTCAACATGAAAACGGAACCACCAACGTGCTAGCAACGCCAAATTTGCAACCTTTAAAGAACCAATACCAAGGCCACCCCTATCCTTCTGTCTAACGACCTCATTCCATGCAACCAACTCATTTTTTTATGCTCTTCATTTTCAGCCCAGAAAAACCTTCTCCGCAGCCTTTCCAATTGATCAATTATTTTCATAGGAGCTCGAAACAATGAAAAATAGTGTAGAGGTAAACTTGAGAGAACAGATTGAATTAACGTGACTCTTCCTCCCACCTTGACTAATAACATCATTAACAAGAATAAATTTTATGAGAAAAGATTCACTAAAATTCTCCCAACTTAACTAGCGAATCCCCTTCCAAATTTTATTACATTTACATGACAGACTAAACATCATATTATACAAAAAGTTCAAATTATTTACAAAAATTCGATTTATAATGAAATCTTTGAACAATTTAAAGAAAAAATAAAAAAGTATATATATAGGTACAAGTATAGATACAAATAGATATACATACATATAATTTGAAATGTTGTTTTGTACAATTGTACCTCTAGAAGCTTTAAATGACCTCTTACAGTGCAAAATAGCACTCTGGATTCCATCCTGTTGCTGCAGCAACGAATCATCACGGCGTTTAGACGACATCATACCCGGCGGCGCAGCCGCAACAACCGCCGTGGAAGCCGACCGGCTTTTTCCTAAATGCTTACAAACAACTCGCAGTCCAGCCGGTAAATTACCTTGTTTCAATCCTTTACCATTACCAGACAGCAACGGCGGTTCAGAAACTTCTAGATTTCCCTCCTTCACCATCGATAACTCTTTCCGTTCCTCCGTCGCCGGTGAAGTCACCGGCGACGGCGACATCTTCTGCTTAATAGCTAGCTGACCTGAAAACTTCAATTTCTCGCCGTACCGTTTGGAAACACGAACGTATAACGGCTTAACTTTCCGTAAATACCTCTGCATCGCTTCTTTTGAAAACTTCTTCTCCTCAGCATTAACAGAAATATCTTCAGAAACAGTTTGCTGCTGTTGTTGTTGCGGTTCAACGACGTCGTTTTGTAGCTTTTTTTGAGTTTTTGAAGTACTGTTGTGTCGTTTAAACAACGATACAATCGGTACTTCTTCAATAATATTATTTTGTTCGTCTTTCTGTTGCTGTTGCTTCAATTCTGTACTACTACTATTTTCAGTTATTTTCATTTTTTTCAATTTTAACATCATCACCCGAAGCTTCGTTGCGGATTTCAGCAACGAAACAGTTTGCATGCTGTTGTTGTTGCGGTTCAACGACGTCGTTTTGTAGCTTTTTTTGAGTTTTTGAAGTACTGTTGTGTCGTTTAAACAACGATACAATCGGTACTTCTTCAATAATATTATTTTGTTCGTCTTTCTGTTGCTGTTGCTTCAATTCTGTACTACTACTATTTTCAGTTATTTTCATTTTTTTCAATTTTAACATCATCACCCGAAGCTTCGTTGCGGATTTCAGCAACGAAGCACGAGGCGATGGTTTCGAGTTGTTGCGGTTCAACGACGTCGTTTTGTAGCTTTTTTTGAGTTTTTGAAGTACTGTTGTGTCGTTTAAACAACGATACAATCGGTACTTCTTCAATAATATTATTTTGTTCGTCTTTCTGTTGCTGTTGCTTCAATTCTGTACTACTACTATTTTCAGTTATTTTCATTTTTTTCAATTTTAACATCATCACCCGAAGCTTCGTTGCGGATTTCAGCAACGAAACAGTTTGCTGCTGTTGTTGTTGCGGTTCAACGACGTCGTTTTGTAGCTTTTTTTGAGTTTTTGAAGTACTGTTGTGTCGTTTAAACAACGATACAATCGGTACTTCTTCAATAATATTATTTTGTTCGTCTTTCTGTTGCTGTTGCTTCAATTCTGTACTACTACTATTTTCAGTTATTTTCATTTTTTTCAATTTTAACATCATCACCCGAAGCTTCGTTGCGGATTTCAGCAACGAAGCACGAGGCATGGTTTCGAGTTGTTGCGGTTCAACGACGTCGTTTTGTAGCTTTTTTTGAGTTTTTGAAGTACTGTTGTGTCGTTTAAACAACGATACAATCGGTACTTCTTCAATAATATTATTTTGTTCGTCTTTCTGTTGCTGTTGCTTCAATTCTGTACTACTACTATTTTCAGTTATTTTCATTTTTTTCAATTTTAACATCATCACCCGAAGCTTCGTTGCGGATTTCAGCAACGAAGCACGAGGCGATGGTTTCGAAGAATGTGTTCCTCCAAACGACGTCGTTTGAACACCAGAATCATCATCAGCAGCAACAGCAACAAAACCGCCTTTAAAAAACAAATCATCAGAAGGAGAAACAGAAACGGTGACGTCATCAGCTGTACTATCACCGCTAGAGCTACTCACAAGCGCAAACTTCAACTCATTTACATCTTCAATATCATCCTCAGATCCGTCGTTATCTTCGTCATTTTCATTTTTGTCATTCTCATCTTGTAAACTCAACTCCAGGTCGAAAAACGGTCCGTGATCGTTGTCATTGTCGTCGGAACCGGTGTCGGACGTTTGAGTGCTGACGCCGGTGACGATAGTGGTTGTGGTGGTGGAAGTAGTGACGTTAGCATTGGGAGTTGTGTCACTACCGCCATTACTTCTCCAATATCTTAACAAGCTGAAAGCATCCATATTTGGAAGAGCCAGAATAAAAATGAGAAATGGATACTAGTAACAAAAATAAAAATTCTTACTCTTGAGAAAGTAAAAACAAGTTTTAAAGAAAGAAGAAGATATAGAGTAGGTTGTGAGTATGGCGTGTTTGTTTAATGTGTCTGCGTGTGTGAGGAAGTACAACAGAAAGAGTCAGAAGTGAGGTAAAAAGGTTATTTTTGCTTGTCTTTTTTACTATTGTGAGTTTGAAAGAGATAGTAACCCAACCATATTGAATTAGTGGTTAGAATCTTTGTCTCGGGTGATAAAAAGTCATAGATTCTCTAGCAAAGCTGGAGGTCTTTTTCTACGTATAATAGAACCTGAAAGCAACTTCTCTATCTTTGATAGGATAAGACTCTTTATATCTCAACCTCCTTCATACATCGTCGAAGACCATATTGAGAGTTACCTCTTAATTTGAAAGAGGTCTTGTGTTCAAACCTTGGTAAGGACATAGGAATTAAGTCCTTTTATGAGGGTTTGTCTTGAGTATACTCAGGTTCAAGTCTGAGGGGACAGGGTTTACCCCTATTAATCGTCGTGCCTTCGGGCGGATTAGTATGGGGTTTCCTCCCATCGGGCATTTGAAATAGACATTTATTTTCTACTTCGAGGGAGCTCTCTAGCGCTGACCCGGTTAAGATAACGTATGCTAGACTTCCCGTTGTCGAATCACGACACGAAGTTTACAGGGAAATTCACCTTTCAAAAAAAAATAATTTGTTTTTTAATTTAAAATATCTAATCATAAATACAAAAGTTATCAAAGTTAGAGAAAGTTATAAATGCTATAGTTCTAGGTGATATGTTGATTTGAAAAAAAAATGGAATTTTGAATTATAAAGATTGATGAAAGTAACTTTATTACTACTCGTATTAGACAAAACAGAGTAAAAGCATTTTGTGGAAGAAGACGGTACACGACTCTTTCCCTTACGTATGGCGTATTAAATATGAATATCAAGGATATGTCTAAAACGAGGATTAAATAATTCGTTTGTTTCAACTGAAAATAAAAGTTACAAGGGATTAAATATTTGTTCATTCGAAACTAAACATAACATATTGAACTTTTTAGATCTTTTTAATAATTTATCTGTTATGCCAATGGGGTTGGTGGCCCATTGGTAAGGTCTTTACCTTGGGGATCCACATAGGTTCGAGTCTCACTTCCCACATTTGTAGGGGTGGATTAATATGGATTTTTTGAGAGTCATGGGTTTCATCCCAGACATGCGTGTAATTTAGGAGTAAGAGTATATTAGAATGCCGTTCTAAAAAAAAATTAAAATTGATTTATTATTTACATAATATTTAATAAAATAACTATTTAAATAAGAAAATTTAGGGTAATACAAATGTAATTTTCTAATAAGGTAAAATTAAAAGTGTTCTGTTTTTGGGAGAGACTTTAGCATATTTACAAAGGTTTTTTTATAATTGTATTCTCGGATCACATGTTAGAATACGTTTAATAAACTCTAAATTTTATTTGTAATCGATGAGTTGAATAATCACAATGGCACAAGCAAATTAAAGTAGGAGGGATGGAAATCCATCTGGATTAGACATAAACTAATCCAAATTTGTAAAATATAAGAACATGTAGATGATATACAACTTCGTTTCTAAGTACAACAGTTACTGGTACCGATAATCTGATATCATGGATTCTATCTTGTAAGACTATTTATCAGTTTTCCCTAAAAACACTAACGTAAAACATGTACCATATCATGTGGGATGTAGCCATTACTAAGTCATTTGGTATGGCCACATTAAGCTTTTTTTTTTTTTTAACGGCAAGCTATCAATATAAGTTTATCGTTCCAAAATAAAAAAACGACGACTAGATCTAGCTAGTGGGAGCAGCAAAATTAGGGTATTCAAAATTGAAGATTTGTGAGCCACTAGAGGTTAGAGAAATCTTAATGTTACATTGTTACATAAGATATTATAAACCACACACAGTTCAAATATGCATAAATTTCTTGTAAAGTGAAATGGTAATGTATATATATCTGCCTTTTCCCCCCCAAAAAGTGCGTCAATTTCTAGCTCAAGAAATATATAAATCGGAGTTGTTATAATATAGAGTACAGGGGTTTGTCCTGTAGTTTGGTTAAAGAAACGGTAACAGTAGTCATGTGATTGCAGTATATGTGTAAGCGTGTGTGTCAGAGGAGTGATATTCACATTTTGACCCCTTGTCTTTTTTCTTTTTTTCACTTTTACACCATAACTTGTTTTCCGATACTAAATGATATATGTACAACAAAATTTAGACATCTACAACAAAATCTACATATTTAGTTATACCATGTGCATTAAAACTTGTACTTTTGTTGTATATGGCTAAATTCTGTCGTATAAATATCACTTCCCTTTCTGATAACGCTAATTCCTTCCAAAAAAATGCCCTTAATTTATATAAAACTGGTTATTTTCATTTATAAAAGTCGTTAATGATACACTATTTACCATGTCATTGTGTAGTGTGCGTGAATAATTTGTAATCGTAATTTTTTTTTTTTTGACTTGTTGTATTTATATAATAAAAATGTTTTATGTAAAAAAGACCATGCTTAATTATAACTTAGTAAAATTGTTAATGATCGATTATATTGAATATATATAGTTACAAGTAATAATAGTTGGATAAAATAATTAAGTAATAGTAGTTGGTTGATAGTAATAGCTTATCTGTAAGATAATTGATGAAATAAAATGTTAAAAACCATTAAATGTTTAAAAGATAATTGGTTGTGAACTTGTGATCGATTGAAAAATAATTTATCTACTAGCTAGTTAAGTTTATGAACTTTTGAAATAAAAGAAATCAAATTAAACATACTATAGATATAACAAATATACTACTATAGATATAACAGATATACTACTGGGAACTATATTTATAACGGAGTATTTTTTTAAAAGGAAATATAATATATAATATAATATAAATTTATTTCATCCATCGCAATATAAATGGTCAGATTATATCAACTTCATCAAATGCAGGGGCGCAGCTATGTAGGGGCCGGGGGCGCCCGACCCCCCGAATTTTTTTTTGCGATGTAGGGGTATATTGTTTTCGTGTAGAAAAATTTCGATATACTCGGTTTCGACCCCCCATTTTAATAGCGTTAGGAAAAAAATAGCGTTAGGAAAAAAAAATTTAGATCCCGACCCCCACTCAAAAATTTCTAGCTTCGCCACTGATCAAATGACAATTTGTCTTCATCATTTAACTATTAGTTCATCAGGTTTTGTATTCAATGAAGTTAATAAAATATATCCAAAAGTTTAAAAAATAAATATTAAATTATTTTGAAGATCGACGAGTACAATCATGTTAGCTAGTTCATACCAAGATAGCTATTTACTAAAAGCCCCTTACTGATAATGTAGATAGGGGGTCACTTTAAGGGTTACAAAGGTAATTACAAGCCTGGAAATCACATGCTGGTAAGAATTTATGAACATGGGGCTATCGGTTTCAACCATGGTACAATAATTCCAATGTCATGTGTAAAAACAATCGTTTTATAACACACACACAAAAAGGCAATTTCTTCGATGATGGGGGCATAGCCTTTTGCCTTATTTAAGCTTTGTACTAGCCTGCCTTGCGGCAACACTCCTTACCATTCTTTTGATAAGACTACAAGTATAGGATGGTCAACTCGTCATGATATTTTTATGGAAGTTTTAGGAAGATTATTAGTCTTACAAATCTGTAGATTATGAGTTTTGTTCATTGTTATTTTTTGTGTTTCCTTGTATCCTGAACAAACTTAAGAATTGTGAATACGTTTTTGAGTATTATTTTGGACAAGTACTATGTAATTTATCAAGTTTTGGTTCTTGTTCATAGTGTAATTGTTATGATGCATTTGGCATGTAACTGAGATGTCTAGTATTCAAAGTTTACAAACAGACGTATTAATTAACGAACTTGAATAATGTGTCCATCTTGGGTCATGAAAAAATTAAAATGTTTATGTTCGTTTTTTGTTTTCCGTGAATGAATACAACATATCAGTAGAAATAGGTATAAGGGACAAGGGTGCAGTCGCCAAAAAGTATCGGCTCTTTTCTTTGGTTTCTATCGGCTTTTTGGCAACATTGTAGCATGTGTATCGGCAAGCATCTGCAAGGTGTATCGGCAACATCAATTGGCCACATTTGGCCGATGCTAGTGAACGTTGGAAGCGTCTGTCTTTTGTTACCGTTTTTTTTTTTTTTTCAAAAGTGACCGTTTGATTTAAAATAATTTTTACAAAACTTACACCTCAACCTTAATACCTATATATACCTTTTAATCTATAATTTTTTCTCACTTCTACAAAAACTCATATCTTCTCTTTATTATTTCTTACTTATCTCTTTCATTTATATTTTTCAAAATGATTCCCACAAACAAAAACACATCCAAAAGAGGCTCGCTCGGCAAATGAGGATGGCCGCCCTTGAAGAACGTGAGAAGCTTGCGCGGGATTTGCTAGCATCCCAACTCGAATGGCAACGACAAAAGACGATGGATCAAGACATCCATATCTTTTCGCAACCTCACGATCATTTGGTCGATCCCGTGCGTAGCATAGTTTTGCAACGCAAACGCGACATTGCCGACAAATACGGGTGACCTCATGACGGGTTGCATTAGTTTGTTTTTTATTTTTTAGTTGTATTGTTTTTTTATATCTAGTTGTAATGTTTTTAATTTTTATTTTTATTGTGTTTTTAAATTTAATGAAAGTTTAGGGTTTATTTGGTAATTATATTTTGGGAAGAACTGACAAGTTTTGGCACTACACCATAATATTTGGCAACAAATTGACAAAAATTGGCAAGCTATTAGCAAAAACACGTGACGTATTGTGATTGGTGAAAAAAGAGTCAAAACCATGCCAAAGAGCCCCTACAAACCTCAAATGTCAATGTTTTAATATTTGTATATGAACATTTAAATTCGTACATAGATAGTGCTTGATTGGCCGATGTGAAACAACCCATTAAAATTATTTTCCATCAAAACAAAATTCACTTTATCAAACTAATCCTCTTTATAAATCGGGATACATATTCCTTTACCTTTTTTTTTTTAGAACGGCAGCAATTTTATTAAATGAAAGACCAACTAGCAAGGTACTAGAGGTCAAAATACAAATATACAAATCTAGTAATCAACAAATTACAAAACTAGATCCATCTCGGAGCTTTGACTGCAAAGATCACAAAAAGGTTGGAAAAAAAACTTGTGCCAATTACAGTGACCCGAGACACAAGAAAAAACCCCATCAACGAAGGCCGAGCCACCGGTTTTCACTTCGCGATGTTTTTGATGTGACCTCAAACAAGCCCCGAGGAAGATGCAACTTAATAACAACCTACACAAAATAATCGGACGAGTCAAAGAGTAAGTTAGAAAGCTAATAAAGGATTTTTAATCCACTCGTCCCAACCAATGATAGTCTTTGTGCTTCTGTTCCGAAACCAAAGGAAAGATGAATTGATAATGGCATCCACAAGCACAACGTCCCCTTTCTTAGATGGGTTGAAAACAGTATCATTTCTAAACTTCCATAGCTCCCACCAAACATTAAAAATAATGATGATCACAAAATCCTTAATAGCCTTAGCCTTATCCATATTTTCCACATAAGAAAGCAAGTTGACAGGATCATAATGTAAATACCTTTTAACAAAGTAAATACCTCTACACCTTCTCTTTTCAAAATGGGTGGCTTAATTATTTCGATGTTTTTTTGTACAGCATGCAATGTTCTAAGTAGCAAATTACCTTTAAATCTTACATAAAACGTTACTACTAGATTGACATTTGAAGGAACTTGAAACATTGAGGTTTTGATTTTAAATTCGGATGTGAGCGAATGGAGACATTAGTTTTTTCTTGAAAATAACTAAGTTTTCGTTGAATATATATAAAAAAAATTCCGCTAAATTTACATTTATTTTCAAAAGTAGAAATGATAAAATATTATTTTCAAAGAAAATTTAACATTATCTTTTAAAATTTCGTGGTAAAGGGTAAGCATGATTATGTGAAAAGGAGAAAAACAAAAGTAGTCAATGGGTCTATTTGGTTTGTAGAGATATAGGGATGTCCCCAAAGTTGGATACAATCGCTCTAATTTTCAATTACTTTACTTTTATTGGCTGATTTGATGTATACTTAGAAAACTTGGGTTATTTTAAGGTTAATACGTAACTAACAGTGTCGTTCCTGAGATTTCAAACACCCCGACCGAGCCAAGAAAAAAATGTCCCTAATTCTTACCGAATTCAAATATATAAACAACTTTTTTTTATAAATGATAACTAACATTATAACAAAAAATTATATATGCATAATAAGATCATAATTTTATAATTACGTATCATAGTAGTTAACTATTTACATTTTAGACATTAATTAGAATGAAATCAAATATATATTTATACTATTAAGACATCTTTTTAGTATATTATACATTATATATATAATATATATAAAAAAATTCGAAAATTTATGCCCCTTTAAAAATTATCCCCCTGCCAAAAATCGGGTTTGCACACCCTCTAGGCCTCCCCTGAAACGTAACATTTTTGCCATAAAATAGAGTACACAGATCCTCCTAGTGGTTATATCAAAATAGAATATACAGATCGTCCCTGTGGTTTATACCACTCGTTTATTTTACTATTTTAGGGTCAATAACATTTTAATCATCTTTGCAATTGACAAAATCCTTTGTAACGACCAAAAATTGACACGATAGACATCCGACTATTCGTCAAATTTTAATATACTAGTCATAATACCCGTACGATGTACGGTAGCTATATAGATTGTATCATAAAGAAATTCGAATATGGCTCGATCCGTGGGTATGAAATAAATTGTGGTTAAAGTAAACCGATTATTGAAGCTAAGTTATAATAAACAGTAATGATAAATATAATATATGTTTAGTTAAAGTTTTGGATTTACCTTAATTTTTACAATCACATCAAAATCGAAATTTGTAATCATAGTGGATGACGGCAAATAGCCTTGTGATTCCCGATCGTAAAGTCAAAATTTTGAAGTGATGTTAATAACTTATTATAAGTAATATAAGTAATAGGAGTTGAAGAATTGAGAAACAGAAAGAGACAATTTTATTAATGAGAAAACGATCAATAGGTTATAATGAGTTTTGTATCTATAAGCCAAGAGTTGAGTTTAATTCTAAGTCTAATAAAGAAATTGAATCTATATACAATTAAAAAAAACTAATTTAATAAAATAAATAAATTAAAAAGACACATGTCGATCAAGGATGAAAGAACCCAACTCATTTTAGGAAAATAAGAGAATTTTTTTTTTATTATTTATTTTTTTTTATAAGCCCCCACTGCGCCGCAGTGGGAAGTTACGGAAGCAGACGACCAAACTTCCCCACTGCGCCGCAGTGGGAAGTTACGGAAGCAGACGACCAAACTTCCCCACTGCGCCGCAGTGGGGTGGAAACACTCCCACTGCGCCGCAGTGGGATATTTCGGACCTCAGCCTGCAGTTTTCCTGCAGGTCTAAAATAAATATACAGATCGTCCCTGTGGTTTATACCACTCGTTTATTTTACTATTTTAGGGTCAATAACATTTTAATCATCTTTGCAATTGACAAAATCCTTTGTAACGACCAAAAATTGACACGATAGACATCCGACTATTCGTCAAATTTTAATATACTAGTCATAATACCCGTACGATGTACGGTAGCTATATAGATTGTATCATAAAGAAATTCGAATATGGCTCGATCCGTGGGTATGAAATAAATTGTGGTTAAAGTAAACCGATTATTGAAGCTAAGTTATAATAAACAGTAATGATAAATATAATATATGTTTAGTTAAAGTTTTGGATTTACCTTAATTTTTACAATCACATCAAAATCGAAATTTGTAATCATAGTGGATGACGGCAAATAGCCTTGTGATTCCCGATCGTAAAGTCAAAATTTTGAAGTGATGTTAATAACTTATTATAAGTAATATAAGTAATAGGAGTTGAAGAATTGAGAAACAGAAAGAGACAATTTTATTAATGAGAAAACGATCAATAGGTTATAATGAGTTTTGTATCTATAAGCCAAGAGCTTGAGTTTAATTCTAAGTCTAATAAAGAAATTGAATCTATATACAATTAAAAAAAACTAATTTAATAAAATAAATAAATTAAAAGGACACATGTCGATCAAGGATGAAAGAACCCGTACTCATTTTAGGAAAATAAGAGAATTTTTTTTTATTTTATTTTTTTTATATAAGCCCCCACTGCGCCGCAGTGGAGGTGTATACCTCCCACTGCGCCGCAGTGGAGGTGTACACCTCCCACTGCGCCGCAGTGGGAAGTTACGGAAGCAGACGACCAAACTTCCCCACTGCACCGCAGTGGGGTGGAAACACTCCCACTGCGCCGCAGTGGGATATTTCGGATCTCAGCCTGCAGTTTTCCTGCAGGTCTAAAACTTTTGAAAATCATAATCCAAACTTCAATCTTGCACAATCTTTTACCAGTCATATTCAAACCTTAAATCCCTTTACCAAACTTTAAAATAAGTTAAAGACACGTGATTTAAAATTCCGAAAGCTTTTATTTGGTCAAGTGTAGCATTTACAACGTAACGGGTCATTTACCCAAGTTGACACATTTCAAAAGACGACATTCAAAATTGGAAATTTCGGCATGACCCATTCGTAAAATCATCATCCAAACCTGTTACGGATCATGAGTTCTCCAAAGCACATTTGAACGAAAATCAATACGTTACAACAACAAAACGACCCATTTTAAAATACCCAAAACTTGAGCCTAACACTAGACATCACAATAATTTTCCAAAAAGACATAACAAGAATACAATAAGCCGATAGTTCAAAGGGGTCGCTATGGGTCCTATTACCAATTCCATTATCCGCATTTAGCTAAAGCAATCAATATCCAAAAAGCATCTTTAACTTCAATCTTTACATTACTTAACTTTCTTCCGCATCCGGGACAACCTATAAAAAGGGTAAACAACTAAAAGTAAGCAAAGCTTAGTGAATAATCTTGCATACGTTTATACCTACGAAGGAGGGCAATGCACAAGGACTGTTGCATATAGACTATGACACCGTCGTGTCATATCTATAATACTCACCTTGCACGCTAAACAACATATATGGATCCATAAGCTAAACAATGAGAATATCGGGGTTCTTAGGCCCCGAAGGTTCTTAGGCCTTTTCTCAAAACAACAATAGGGGTTCTTAGGCCCCGGAGGTTCTTAGGCCTCATAAACACTGGGCCCCACATGGCCTAGCCGAATCAATTACCACACATGGATATCTCATTACAACATGATGTGGTCAATTGACCCAACGTAAACATAAAGGTATGCAAGAGTACTCACCTCCTTCGCGACCACAAATCAAAAACCATCAAAACCGCAATTACACAATAGTTATGCTTCAACCTGGCAATAATTCACAAATACATATAATGTCATCAAACACACACAAGGTCACTTAGTCACATTCAATTGCATCTTAGAACCAAACCCATCTTTTATAGTCTCACATTGTTCTTAGTTTGATTTACAACATATTCGCCTCTTACATCATTATCATAAGGCCAAACTCATTTTTATACGAAAAGTATCCTTTTCATTATTCGACCAAGGTGACTTCAAACAAGCATAACTTGAGTTCTACTCAATCTTTTTAGGTGATTCCAGTGGCCAAATTTACTTAACACACTCAGGTACATTTCATCTTTAGAGACCAACATGTTAATTATCCCTCAAGAGTGACTTCTGATCGTTTTAAAAACACAAACAGTTGCTGTCCTTACGCACAAAACAGATTTGACCTTACCGACTTCAAATAATCGTAACTTGAGTTCTACTTACTCTTTTAACATGATTCTAGTGGCCAAGTTTACATGACACATATACCTACCTTTTATCTTTAGTGACCAATATGTGAATTGTCCTTCCAAGGTGACTTCTGGTCGTTTTAAAAACCAAAACTGCTGCTGTTAAACAGCTTTGACCTTACTGACTTCAAATGACCATAACTTGAGTTCTACACAATATTTTGACCTCATTCCAGTGGCCACTTCTTCTTAACACATTTTAGCACATTTTATCTTCAGTGACCAAGACATGAATTTACTCATAAGAATGTGTTTTACTCGTTTTAATAACAGATGTAAAAATCAGTTTTGCTGAAAGATCAGCATGACGACCCTGAATTCAAAAATTCATATCTAGAGTTCTACTTCGTCTTTTTAACCCATTCCAGTGGCAAATTTGAGATAACACAATAACCTACATTTTCTTTTTAGGACTCGACAACTGAAAATTCTGTCATGGGGGTGTTTAACTCATTTCAAATTCAGGGACAGAATCTGTCCAGTTTTTGTTCTTACTTTTCATGTTTTGGGTGTGTTGGGGGGGGGGGGGGGGGGGGGGGGGGGGGGGGGGGGGGGGGGGGGGGGGGGGGGGGGGGGGGGGGGGGGGGGGGGGGGGGGGGGGGGGGGGGGGGGAGGGGAGGGGGGGTTGGGTGGTTTGTTGGATTTTTTTTTTTTGGGGTGGTTTTTCTTACTTCCATTCATCAAAGTCTATCATGCAACCCAATTACAACCCTAAATTTGATTAAATTACAAGAACCCTACTTGTATTATAGGAATTTAACTCAATTCAATAAAACCCCCAATTTCCCAAATACAATTGATTGCATGAACCCTAATTCTTGAACAAAAATTAAAACTAGGGTTGGAAGGATAATTACCTCAATGATTCAAGAACGACTATCAAGAATTAAACCCCAATTTCTTCTCTTTTTCCTTTATGTGTGTCGACACACACACTTACACCACACAAATTCTCCCCAATTTGATTACACTAGAAACCATTATTATTATTGTGGTTATTATTATTATTATGAACTAGAGGAAGAGTTCTTGGATTGATTGAAGAATTTAGATCGATAGAGATTTGAGATGAAAAGAGTCTTCCAGAAGAAGAAGGAGTAGTAGTAGTGGAAGGATGAGTAATAGAAAAGAACATGGCTGGACATATCCTAGTTATGCCACGACCCCCACCCAAAATTAGTGGGTATAATACCCGCTATCCGCTACGGTTCCAACTAAATTAACCCCTTATCCTAAAATAAAATACTAGGAATTCATTTTAATGTCAAAACTATTAATAAGGTTAATTTTCATTGGCCTAAAAAAATTTTAGGATGTTACAAAGGATTACGCCACGTGTCGTTTCAAGAACATCTCAATCCTGTTTTAGTTTATTGGTAGATACTTCATTCTTTTGTTAGAAATACCAAATCTATCATTGCATCTTATTTAGCAAAAAAATTGGGCTTTTATGGAAGCTTGTAAGATGATTTATAAACATTTCTTTATATCACTTTTTTTTTTTTGAAAGTCATTTCTTTATATCACTTACCTTTCATTTTTAAGTTTTATATGAATCTTTCAGGTATGTTTGGTGCATATTTGTTGCTGAAAGTTACCTACTAACAGGTACATTTGCGTATCTACCGTGGTATAGTTATTGTGTAACATAATCCACATTTCTTATAGTGAGGCTTTTCTTTTAATTTCTTTCTTTTTTTTCCTTTTCCTTTTATCATATATTATTAGATTTTACCCCATTCATCGCTACTCAACAGTCAACACAAACATCTTCTTCATTCGCATCGCCCACCATAAGCAAATTAAGTTAAACCTGTTAATTACCCGTTTATCAACCATGAATGTATCTTATATTGCACTATAATGGAAAAATGAAATACATTTGATTTCTAAAGCATTTTTTCGAACTTACATATCTTAAAGTTTTATATTAAAATACTCATTATCTAAGAGCATCAATAGCCAAAAAATATCTTTCAAAAATCATGTCATTGGTCAAAAAAAAATAAAAAATTCTATCATTATAATATTCCTATCAGTATAAATAAAATATTTTATATCTTAAATTCGTAATCACACAAAAACTATCATTACAATATCATAGTATACCATTTGCCCATGTATAAAATATGAACAAGAATCCTCTGAAGTTTGATTATAGTTTTTCTTATGGGTTAAGTATCTGTGTGTGTATGTAACTTGTCTTCAGATACTATTATATGGAAGAAACTTTAATCGAGTTCATTGTATGTAAAGAACCCGATAAACTGAATGATTTGTGTAAGCCACCGAATGAAAAATTATGTCAGTCAGTCACAAGCCAGCTGGCCCGCCACGTCATAATAAAAAGAGAATAATTTTATTTAGTTATAAAACCCTATATATGTCAAGGGTATACCAGATCCAAAACTCGAATCGAGTAAAAAAAGGTAAATATACCCAGAATAGAGATGATTTGTAGAAGAAACAAAACTAGCAGTCATGTCCTTTTAAGAATATCATATCATAGAAAGTTTAAACATCTATATACATAAAAGATATATATGTCATGGTTATCATCATCATCAACACCATCACACCTATATATATACACCACCCACTGCCGGCCACCATCACCAGCCGTCACCAACATCTATATCATCATCAGGCCCATCATCGCCACCACTCATCATCGCCACCTTCGATCTATTGGTTCACAACTTCATCTCTGGACACATCATTTCAAGTTGTTGCTGGAGTTTACATCATACCCGATAAAGGAGGGGTGATTTGGCTTTTCTTTTGGCTGCAGATCGGAAGGAGGGTGGTTTGGCTTTTCTTTTGGCTGCAGTCTTGTAGATCAAAAGGTAGGTCGGGTGGTTTGGGTTTTTTTAGGTTTGTAATTTTGAAGTGTATTGAAACATTATCTAAAACTTAATGAAATTTTTATGATGTGGTGGTCGGAATTGGCCGGTTATTTGTATGCGGTAACTATTTTTCTAAACAAAAAGTCCAAATGTACTATATTGTTGATTTAACTAGTCAAACATCATTTTGAGTGTTGACTACGACACATAAGCTTTCCACATAAGCAATTAAATCAATATAAATTAAATGTTAACCGGATACTCTTGTAGCCAGTCACCAGTTACATAAATCATTCAGTTTATCGGGTTGTTTACATACAATGAACCCGATTAAAGTTTCTTTCATACAATAGTAGTTGAAGACAAGTTACATACACACACAGATACTTAACCCTTTTCTTATTCATCTTATTGTCCTAGTAAATTTTGAGAAAATCTACTTATTTGCGTTCTACTTATATTTTACCATTGGATTGAGAAATCTATAAATTGGCTTATTTGTAAACTACTTATTACTGTTCTTGAACTTTATTTTTATTTTTTTCTTTTTCCTTCTAAAGACAATAATTTAGATTGAAAAAAAAATAAAAATAGATTGTATCACACCACCATATCAAATGATTTTGGTTTTTCTAGCTACATACTTTTGAGTGGGTCCAAAGTGTGTTGCGGCCTAGTCCAAATCCTAAGATTCATCATATCTTTATGAGTTTGTGATAATAAACTTTTAAAAAGTGACAATTTTATACCCTTATAAATGTCTGGATAACTAATTGATCATAATTCATAAAAAATAAGCATACAAAAAATGCATATCTTAATCTTAATATATAATAAAGGGCAACTGACCTAACCTCAATTGACCAATCATAACTCTCAATTTTACTAAATTTTGATTTTAAACATGTGATTAAATTGGGATAAGTCGACCAATTTATATTTACTAATTTGGCTAAACTAATTTGGATTGACTATAATACTAGATAAGTCGACCCATTTGTATTACTAATTTGGATAAACTATAATCAAATTATTTATAAAAATAATGTCGACCAAACTCCACCATATGTATTAATTTGGTATATAATATTAACTAATTAATTATTGAATATCATTATAATTATTTTTATCTTTATTTTTATTTGGTATTACATTCTGTTACTTTGATTTTCATTACATTATTTACATTTGAATTTACCGGTTTGTTCTTTCATAATTTTAATTACATTCTTTATATTTGAATTCACTGGTTTGTTTTTTCACAACTTTTTTTGGATTACGCATATTTAATTTTATCTTTAATATTTCATAAAAAATCCGTGTATTTGACACGGGTCAAAATCTAGTATATGTTAAATACAAATGCATATTGGTTTGCACTTTGGTATCATTTGGCGATGAACATAGAGTCACAAATTCATCGGTGTCCAACCTAGATTGAAAAAACAGGGGTGTCAAGTAACGTGTCAAAACGAATACGTACTTGATTTGTATGAGAGACAAATAAAATGCTCCTGGGAGGGCACACACCTATATATATGTGTCACCAGTTTGCCACATGATGCAACTAGGTTTGTGTAAAAAATACTAATCATCGATAGATTGATTGGTAATCGGGGAAGTTAAGACCTTAAAGTCTTGGATTCAATTCAGGTGTGAACAAAATGTTCATCGGGCTTGAGACAGAGTTATTTCCAGAAAATAATCGGTTCTTTCTGAAATTAGAGTTAAGTATATGAAGAGGCAATGCTGCTAAGCTTCATTTTACCGTTTGAAAAAAGTTTTGTATCAAAGTTAAATTTAACGCCGTCTCTATGCTTCCCCCTAAATGAAATTTAGATGATCTGTGAACTAAAGGCCCATCAAGGCAACAAATTTCAATTTGAATGATTGAAGGAATCAAGGAAACTTAAACTTCAATGGCATTGGATCATGCAAATGTAATTAAAGTCCTACTAGCTTTTTGGAGCTTTCTGTTAGCTACCAAGGAAGATATTTTTTTTGGACGTAATGGACTAATGGCGAGGCTCGTCAAGCTCTTCTTCATTGAGCAACTAAGGACGAAATAATTGATCATCACTATTATATTCATCATTTTTTAGTAGAATTTAGTAGTTTTATGTGTATGCTCTCATACCAATATATGATTGTATATATGTATGCAATCATTACCTTGTTTCATTTTTGACCTTTTACATAGTTTCATTTTTGACCTTTTCCTCCTTTGTGACCTTTTACTCTAGTTATTTTTCAATATTCACATTTTCATCAATTATTATTTTCTTTTATTCTCAAAAGTCTATCATCTCGGCTTTTAGTAGTTCTGTTACTTCTCTCTCTATGTATATATGTATACATGTGCTTAGCCAGGACGCAAATAAACACAAAAATACCTGAGGAACAACGATGACCAATACTTTTGTATCCATATTTGTGATACCTAACTCAGTCCTTGATGCACAGACCACAAGTCAGAAATCATGTATATAGCACTAGCAGCAAGTTATAGCAAAAGAGAACATGTATAACACAACGAAAGCCTGCTTTCAAAGTCAAGAACAGATTTTTGGTACATTATATATCTATATTACAAACATCGATTTGCTGCTTCTGGAGAAACAAATTAATGTACCCAGAAGAGAGAAAAAAATTCCTCCCAACTAAAACTTGACATCATTATATAACAGGCAACATACCCTCAAAGACAAAATACATATAGCTTACATGAATAAATCTGAGTAATCTATTATAGAAAAGATCACTAAACTAACAGGCTGCCTGCTTCAACAAATTGGACTCATCAGCATGAATAAGTCAGAGATATGAGAAACCGAAAAAACAAAAGCGAAAATAGTTGTGTTTCTGTTTCATTTACGACGTCTATTGGTTACCATCTCTGGATTGCCTTTCCTCATCATGGCTGCAAATTCGTCGTAGTTTATTCTCCCGTCCTGCATGAATTTTCTTGGAACCATTAATAAAATGGCGGCTTAAATATTATCTTTCCAATGGAAAAAAAAAGGCGTAAAAAACTTCAGCATAGGCTATCATACACAATGGCATCAAAATCATTGGTAGCAATATGCACCGTTCTGTTAAGCCGGTTTGGTTTAATAATAATATATTTTCTCTGTAACGTCAAACCATAAAGAGAACTATATATTGTTTAGGAGCAACTGCAACCTGTTTGACCGGCTTATGAAGGAACAACCTGGCCATATTACTGCGGTTTGGCCGGTGTATCGGGTTATATTTCATCTGAACCATGTGCATCTTTGATAACAGGAATGAAACCTTTTAAAAACTTTCCAAAAAGAATGAATCTACCAGTGGTTTTAGTAATACTTAAGAGTATGTTGTCTCCCTTAGAGTGAGGTGGCCAGGTGGGTGTACTTATATAACCTAACCTGGATAACAACTAGGTTAGAGATAAACAACGAGCTTTTAATGTTGGAACTTGGATATTCCATGTGTTGTGCACTTGAGCTCAAATGAGAACACTTAATTAAAATAAGAATGGTGAGAACACTTAAAAATTTCATTTTTGATGCATTATGAGCCTATAAACTTAACAAAGTTTATCCCGATAAGAATCTTCATTTTTTCGACAAATAATAGAAATCTATATCGATGCATCCATGTATTAGTGCTTACTTGAGATGCCAAAAAAATATCAACTTTAGTGTTCTCACCTTTCTTACTTTAAAAGCAACACTTCTCATCTGAGCACTATCCCGGGTTCCATTATCTATAGATCTTAATTATTGGTTATTTGTTACAATCTCTATAATTTCTATTCAAGAACTAATTTATCCCTATCATTATGTACTGAAAATGAGATCTAGAGCCTAAAGGATATGATTGGTATGATTATGAGAGTACAAGAGCGAGCATACGTTATCAGTGTCAACTTCTGAAATAATCTCTTTAATTGTTTTCTCATCACCCATGTTGTACTTCTTTAAGGCATGCTCCAATTCTTCCACTGTTATATATCTGCATTAGCAAAATGATCGACAATGGTAAATGTACATAACCGACATCAAAATGTAAAATATAGTTTGAGTCGAAATGCAGACCCGCTATTGTCCTTGTCAAAGTATTCAAAGGCTTTATATAAGTGGTCTTCCCTTTCCACACGATTTAAATGCATCGTAGCAGAGATAAACTCAATATAGTCGATTGTTCCATTACCATCAACATCAGCCTGAGAAAACAATAAGGTTATAAATATATATCCTTACATACATGTAGGTGATAAGAATAATTACGAAGATAGATTCAGCAGCTGGGCGTACCGCTTCCATTAATTGCCTCACTTCTGACTCAGAGAGCTTGGTTCCAAGTTTAGGAAGACCTGCTTTCAGTTCTTCATATGTTATGGTACCGCTGTTATCCGTATCCATGGACTTGAACATCTCTTTCAGGCCGATAATCTCTTCTTCGGAAAGATTTTCTGCAATTACCTAGATCACAAAAGTGGAAGACTACATCAGAATGAGGTAGCAATTTCGACCCATTACTTGTGAATAAGTTGATTGGGTTTATGTTTTATCTCTAACCGGTAATAAAAACATCGGTTTAATGGGTCGAAAGTTGTCCAGATTGTATTCACAATAGAGCAAAGTGCATTTAAGTAGTGTCTTTTATTGCCAATTATTTTTTGGTAGCATACTTAATTTGCATTCACCAAGAATTAAAGTTTCAACAAAACGTATTTTATCATAATTATAAGCTAAACGGTTGTCAGGGGCCATGTCAGTGCTATGTCAGCTACACTTCAAAAAAATTCACTGTTAGCAAGTTTACCCACACGCCAGCTGCTGTATCATCAATTTTGACAGGGTAACTAAGAGAGTGACACCAGGAACCCCTCCGCCCTCTTCTAATCATAGTTTCCAGCAATGGTGGAGGTATTTCTGTTGTGAATAATCATTTTTGTTTTCACTCATAAAAAGGTATTCGGAAATTCTAAATTAAGGTACCTGTCAGTGACAGGTACCTTAATTTAGAATATCCGAATACCTTTTCATGAGTAAAACAAAAATCATTATTACAACAGAGAAAAGAGCATCCTTTTTCATGCAATTTACGCTTTGTAGTACATAAAACCTTTTAACTTCACTCCAAATAATTTAATTATTATTAAAATGATATCACTTTTGTAATCACATTTGGCACACTTAATAGTTAAATTAAAAAATTAAGCACTTCGGCGGAAAAGTGTCTGGCCCAACCTGATCTGTGCCAAGCACTATTGAACTGAATCCGTTATAAACCGTACTCAACCCGCCCATTTTCCCACGTCTAACCAGAAAGGAATATGCTAAACATGTTCAAAAAAAAAAAGAAACGACCGAGGAGTTGAGTTTAGAAAATATTGTTACCTTAAGTGCTACTTTTTTAAGTTTGTTCATTGCACGGAACTGTTTCATTCTTGTAAGCACAGCAATATCAATGGGCTTATCTGATGCATCACCATCTTCTCTCATCCATGGATGGTCTACATCACAATTAAATGTAAAACTTAATGATAAAAAACAAAACCCACATGACAAACTAAGTATTATAGTTGTTACAAAAATAGACAAGTGGGTGCCTAATTCATATATCTGATCTTTATCAAGATTTAAAACTCACTTAGAACTTCAGCCGCAGTAAGCCTAGATTTAGGATCAGGCTGTAGCATCTTTTTGACAAGATCTTTAGCACTACTTGATATGCTTGGCCAAGGATCGGAAACAAAATCAAGATTCCCACGTAAAATCGCATCAAAAATGCTCTGTTCGGTTTCTGTGGAAAAAAAAAGAAGAAAGAACGTAGTAACTTCAGTAAGACTTGCTCTTTTTTTTTAAGGTATATGAGTATATGACTGGTATAGTTCTGTCTTCACCAAATAGGTAAAGAAACAAAGCATGAAAATTTTATAAATGAGAGGACTATTAATTATATAATACAATTCATCAAAATCAATTTCAATATTGGTACCTCCCCAAAATGGTGGGACGCCACTGAGTAAGATATAGAGAATTACTCCTGCACTCCAAATATCTGCCTCGGCACCATAATGCCTACGCAACACTTCAGGAGCCACATAATATGCACTCCCAACAAGGTCCTTGAAAACATCTCCTGCAACCAAAATTAACAGTATGCTCAGATTTTAAAAGACATAGTGAACGAGCTCACAGAAACATGAGACACTTGTATGCACCCCCAAGGGAAAATGTGACTTGATCTACAGTAGAAACTCCGTAAATTAATAGTCATGGGACCACCTAAATATATTAATAAAAAGTGCAATTAATTAATCGAGTATTAATTTGCACGCTATCCCCAAACTGGGACCTGTAAAAGATTATTTCAAAGAGTTTATTAATTAATCGAGTATTAGTATATTGAGTTGCTATTGTATTGAAAAAATATAATTATAATAAATTACAGTAAAACCTCAAAAAAAAAAAAAAAAAAACTCGAAATGAACTCTCTAAGATGATAGTAATTTTTCCGGCTCCCACCGAGGCCTGTTAAAATAAGCATCGCTATCCATATATTATAGGATAACATATAACATATCTTGGTAAGATCCTATATCACGTTGACCAATCAAGATCCTATAATTACAAACATAGCTAGGACTATTGAATGAATATGAAAAGTACAATTCAATAATTCCTATGTATATATAATTCATATCTGCACAACGGAATGCACTCTATAATATAATAAATTAATAGAATTATCGATATATTAATGTTTTCCAATGTCTCAACAACATTAACTTATAACGGTTTTACAGCAAAGTTTTTGTAGCTCTACATCCTCCTTAGGTGGTGGTCAAGTGGGAACTCAATCAAGTTCGTTGGTGTATAATTTGAGATGTACTCCCGGATAGAAATCTCAATACATATGATTCTTTTAAACCTTACTAATTTTGCAAGATATTTAAAAGAGATAAACACACAATGTCAATCTAAACTTGGCTTGTTATTAATTCGAATGAATAAACTAAATACATTACCTTTGTATTTATAGGCAACAAACTACCTATAAGACTCAAACTAGGACAAGCTACCTTATTAGATTTAAACTAGGACTAGGAAACTAATCTCAAAACCTAACCCTTGGGCACCAAGTTTTGATCCTTTAAAACTTAGAAACAAGATTTACCAACATTCACCCCCCTAATCTTGTGACACCGATAAATCATCGCATCTTGATGAACTTGTCCTGCGCCAACGCTTTAGTTAGAATGTTCGCCCGTTGTAACTTGCCACTCACATGCTCCACTTTAACTTGTTCACTCTCGACACACTTCTTTAAAGAAATCTTATAAGTACGATTTTGGGAGCGGGGTACCTTCATCAAAAGTTTGCCATCCGTTTCGTACATCCTCAACACACCATGATGGATAATTATCTTGTATCCAATCTCATCGAGTTGACCGATACTTATCAAATTACTTTTAAGTTCCGGTATGTAGTACACGTCTTGTAATACTCGTTGTGCATCGGATTTATCTTGTAAAGTCACTGTTCCCCTTTACCCTCGATACGGACACATGAGCCATCTCCGAACTTTACTTTCCCAACAATCCTTCGGTCGAGTTTAGTAAACCATTCAAGGTTTCCGGACATGTGATTACTAGCACCGTTATCAACAAACCAAGCCTCTCCATTGTTTTCGTCTCCATACTTCCTAGGGTCAACCTTTTCCTCATTCAAGAACACCACATCTCTTTCGTCATGAACTGCCATGTACAGTGCGGCTTCTTCTACTTCTTCTTGAACTAGGTTAGTCTCGTCTGCTATGACTTTCCGTGTTGGGCAATTTGATGAAAAGTGTCCCAATGCGTCACACCGAAAACACTTCAACTTGGATCGATCTTTCTTGGGCTTGCTACCGGTCTCCTTTTCTTCTCCCCGATATTTGTTTTTCCATGTCTTTGATCCTGCTTTAAATGTGTATTCCCAGCTTTGGACTTTATTGTCTGTTTTTCTTTCTCCTTCCATTCGTCATATGTCTGCAACAGTTGGTCTGAAGAATCTCTATCTTCTTGGTGATTGATTCTTTCTTCATACGCTAGTAGACGTCCTACTACTTCGTCATACTTTGCCTTTTTTAGATCTATCGATTGCTCGATGGATGCAACTATTTGTATATATTTTTTATCTATGCCGAGTAGAAACTTCTTTACCAAGCGATGTTCATCAATTACCTCACCAAGGGTTGCAGCCCGTGATGCAATACCGGATATCTTTCCTGCGAAATCTGATATTGAACTGGATTCCTTCATCCTTAAACCCTCAAACTCCGACAATAACGTTTGGAGTCTTGCATCCTTAACCCGATCAGCTCCTTGACTACGAGATTTAATAGTATCCCATATCTCTTTAGCCGTCTCGCTATTACCCACTTGTAACACGAGTTCTTCGGGTATCGCTTCAAACAGTAGGGTGATCGCGATCGAGTCCTTGTGATCGTCAATGGTTGTCCCCGGTTCAATGTTTTCCCATACTTTATGCATCTTGAAAATTGCCTTCATCTTCATCGACCAAACCGTGTAGTTTGTTTTTGTTAGCATAGGACATCGAACATATATGGGAGGATAGTCTTGCTAGTTTCTGAGGTTGAGGTTAAGGTTGAGGTTGATGGTGCCATGATTGTATTATTGCCTTCTTGCGTGTTGAACCCAAATCACTTCTGATCTTCGCACGCCCTCACAATAATACTTTGCTTTTGATCGAAAAAAAACACAAACGCCTTTGCTTGATGTAGTTCGACCAAAAATAAAACATCAACAAAAAACTAAAGACCACCGTTCAATTTATATTCTAGCCGCAAATTTGTTATTAATTAAATGGACTAAATCACCGATCACAACCTCCAATTCCTTAACTTTTTTATTCGAATAAGACAAAACAAAAAAAATAGTTTCTTTGTTGCAATTTGTAATCTCACAATATTCGAAGCCCAACAGCCTTTGTTGTTATCTCAAATTGAATAACAACCAATCACACCCTTTTGTTTGCTGTAATTCGACCAGAAGATACGATAAAGAACTTCCTTTTTTGCTCTAATTCGAACGAAAGAGAAACAGATTAAAAACGAAAACAAGACGAGAAGTGATTTCGGAATTATATATCTTTTGTATTTATTTAACCAAGCTCTGATACCAATTAAAAGAGATAAACACACAATGTCAATCTAAACTTGGCTTGTTATTAATTGGAATGAATAAACTAAATACATTACCTTTGTATTTATAGGCAACAAACTACCTATTAGACTCAAACTAGGACAAGCTACCTTATTAGATTTAAACTAGGACTAGGAGACTAATCTCAAAACCTAACCCTTGGGCACCAAGTTTTGATCCTTTAAAACTTAGAAACAAGATTTACCAACAATATTTAGGTGGTGTCTGTTTGAAGGGTATGGGTCCATGGGTATGATCCACTATATAAGTGTTTGGTTAATAAGTACAGGTTTTAAATTTATATTAGGAGCCAAAATGTTGGCATCTGTAAAATATTATTATGCATATCTGTATTCGTGTAGGATAGCTAGGTCGGTTTAGCTAGACTTGGATACATAGGAACAGGTTTTTGGTTAACTTGGAACCCAAGGTTAAAACCATATTACTGTTTTCCTGATTAGAATAGGACTTAGACAGTTAGACTATTGCAATTAGATTAAGAGTAGGATTCTGGCAGGTGTTCCCCCCCTCTATATATAGAAAACATACCATTAAACGAATAATAATCTTAATCTTGGATGATACACAAGAATTCGGATATTTCTTTCTCTCCTGTCTCTTGGTTTCATATTTTTTCTTCCTGTTTTTACTTCCTTGGGTTCGAATAAGAAGCAAGGGTGTGTTAGGGTATTGAAGTTGAATACAAGCAAAATAAAGGCGGTGCTTTGATCAGCTCATAAAACTGTGTTTAGTTTCTTTTCTTGTTCGAACTTAGCAGCAGAAAGTATAAAGGCTTCTTGGGTTTTCGTTCTGGTGGTATAATGTCAGCAAGAAATCACAGCGGCCCTTCTGGAAGGTTTGTCAGTGAAGGAGAAGTCAGACATGCTTGCAAAAGCACGCAGTGCTTGAGTGCAATCATACTATGTCTTGGTGATTGGATTTTAAGAGAGGTTGTGAGAGAGACATTGACAGTGGAAATGTGGGCGAAGTTGGAGAGCTTGAACATGACGAAATCGTTGGCAAACCGGTTATATTTGAAGAAGATGTTGTACACATGTTATATGAATGCAGGTGAGAAGCTGAGAGATCATATAGACAACTATGACAATTTATGACAAGTTGATTTTAGACTTGGAGAATATTGGTATCGAAATTTAAGAAGAGGATCGCGCTCTTTATCTACTCATTTTGCCTCTATCCTATGGCCACTTTGTTGACACGCTGTTGTATGGGCATGTGAAGCTAGCCATGGAGGATGTTCTTGCATCTATGAATTTATGGAATCTGGATAGGGGAACAAGGAAGATAATGGGGATGGATTGGTTGCTCGGGACAAGGTGGAGCATCGAAATAGGTATCGATCTGGTAGCAACTCGAGGCAAATTTGCTCATATAGGTGTGTTTGGGTTTCTTTTCTTGTTTGAACTTAGCGCAGAAAGTATAAGGGCTTTTTGGGTTTTCGTTCTGGTGGTATAAGACTATAACGTGAACAACAAGAGGACTTGCTTACAAGGACCCAATATCAAGAAGACTTGTTGGGCTTTACTTACAAATTGAGTTATCAAACAAACTGTAGGGGTTTTATAGGAAAGGGTTTTCTTACAGAGGTTAAAACTAATAAGGCTTTGTAAAGATATCTTCGTGAATTCGACAAGCAGCTATAAGCCTTATAAACTTTGTATACATAGAAATTTGTAAGGGTCATTATAATCTCACAGGGGTGTAAAATTCTAACAGCATCATCTATAACCATATCGGGAAATGGGTATGGAAAATTGAGTCCAGTCTAACAGCAAAGCACATGCTATCTTTCCTTTGGCCTCAGTTGTTGTCCCCCACGATTAGAAAAGCTAAATCTGGATTCTTCGTCAAATCATTGTTTCTCAAATTAATATCAAAAGCACCAAAATGTAATCTTTTAAAACAGAAGCAATAATCTCTTCCCAGCTAACAAGACAGATCGAGAAACTCGCTAGAAAAATTTATTCAAATTAAAATAATGAAAACGCACACAATTGATCAAACTTGTAGAGGTAATCATCAGGTATATTCACTAAATCCAACTAAAAGCTATGCTATAATCATCAAACAAAAACTGGTTTCAAATTTCAGAATTTTATCAGAACTAGTTCTAGCTCATCCTGTGCCATCAACTTTAGAGCTAAATACACCAAAATGTGTATCGAAATTGCTATTGTGTGTATCTCTATATCATAATTCCAAACCTTCTTTAGCGTGCATCGAAATTTAAATTCTTACTACCGTACGTATCCCATGACCTCTTCATCAAGTACGCAGTAATTTTATTAACGCCTTGTGATAAATTTTGCTGACATGGTAGCCATATAATTGGCCATATCATCATGCTGGATACATTCGATAGCAACAATTTCAACTCGATACACAAAATAGAAAGTCTTAAAGCATGACACACCCAACAACAACACTTGAAAATTCCGACGCTTACACCTAAACTTATTCCTAATTCGCCTCACAAACTTCCTACTCATCCTATTCTTCCACTTCCCCTATAAAAAAATGTCAATTAATCAAGTGACAATACTCGATATCCAATCAAAACACCAATACATAATGCGATAAAATCACCCTATGGGGACCTACATTGTAATTAACTAACTATATATAATCAGACAACTGCTTCAAAAACCACAAACACACAATACCTGGCTTAAAAAACACCGAAAGCCCGAAATCGGTGGCTTTCAAAGGCGAATCTTCATCATTACTCAACAACAAAAAGTTCTCAGGCTTCAAATCTCTATGAAAAACTCCCATAGTATGACAATTTATGACAAGTTGATTTTAGACTTGGAGAATATTGGTATCGAAATTTAAGAAGAGGATCGCGCTCTTTATCTACTCATTTTGCCTCTATCCTATGGCCACTTTGTTGACACGCTGTTGTATGGGCATGTGAAGCTAGCCATGGAGGATGTTCTTGCATCTATGAATTTATGGAATCTGGATAGGGGAACAAGGAAGATAATGGGGATGGATTGGTTGCTCGGGACAAGGTGGAGCATCGAAATAGGTATCGATCTGGTAGCAACTCGAGGCAAATTTGCTCATATAGGTGTGTTTGGGTTTCTTTTCTTGTTTGAACTTAGCGCAGAAAGTATAAGGGCTTTTTGGGTTTTCGTTCTGGTGGTATAAGACTATAACGTGAACAACAAGAGGACTTGCTTACAAGGACCCAATATCAAGAAGACTTGTTGGGCTTTACTTACAAATTGAGTTATCAAACAAACTGTAGGGGTTTTATAGGAAAGGGTTTTCTTACAGAGGTTAAAACTAATAAGGCTTTGTAAAGATATCTTCGTGAATTCGACAAGCAGCTATAAGCCTTATAAACTTTGTATACATAGAAATTTGTAAGGGTCATTATAATCTCACAGGGGTGTAAAATTCTAACAGCATCATCTATAACCATATCGGGAAATGGGTATGGAAAATTGAGTCCAGTCTAACAGCAAAGCACATGCTATCTTTCCTTTGGCCTCAGTTGTTGTCCCCCACGATTAGAAAAGCTAAATCTGGATTCTTCGTCAAATCATTGTTTCTCAAATTAATATCAAAAGCACCAAAATGTAATCTTTTAAAACAGAAGCAATAATCTCTTCCCAGCTAACAAGACAGATCGAGAAACTCGCTAGAAAAATTAGCCGCTGCGCGTTCCGAATAATGTCCTTTAGCAATAATCCGATCAAAAAGCTCACCGCCGGCACACAGTTCCATTACTAAATTAACTGAATGTTTATCTTCATAAGCACCTTTTAATTCAACTATATTTCTATGACCTGTTAAATGATGCATTATCTGTACTTCACGTCTTACATCATCTATATCATCTTTGTTGATCAGCTTCCGCATCGCGATTGACTTGCACGCGAACTGTTGGCGCGTGGCTTTCTGTGTGACCAGATGTGTGACTCCGAACTGACCGCGGCCGAGTTCTCGGCCGATGACGTAGGTGTTGCGGACGTCTGCTATTGGCCGGCCGAGGACACGGCCGACAGGTGATGGTGGTGAATGACGTGGCGGTGCTGGTTCTGATGCGGTTAGGATTGTTAGGCCGTTAGGTTGAGACGGTTTTGGTGGTTGTTGTTGTTCTTGTGGTGGTTGTTGTGGTGGCGGAGTGGTGGTGGTCGGAACCCCGTTGTTGTTCTTGTTGTTGTTGTTGTTGTTGTTGTTGTTGTTGTTATTGTTGTTGTTGTTGTTGTTGTTGTTGTTGTTGTTCTTGTGGTGGTTGTTGTTGTTCTTGTGGTGGTTGTTGTTGTTCTTGTGGTGGTTGTTGTTGTTCTTGTGGTGGTTGTTGTTGTTCTTGTGGTGGTTGTTGTTGTTCTTGTGGTGGTTGTTGTTGTTCTTGTGGTGGTTGTTGTTGTTCTTGTGGTGGTTGTTGTTGTTCTTGTGGTGGTTGTTGTTGTTCTTGTGGTGGTTGTTGTTGTTCTTGTGGTGGTTGTTGTTGTTCTTGTGGTGGTTGTTGTTGTTCTTGTGGTGGTTGTTGTTGTTCTTGTGGTGGTTGTTGTTGTTCTTGTGGTGGTTGTTGTTGTTCTTGTGGTGGTTGTTGTTGTTCTTGTGGTGGTTGTTGTTGTTCTTGTGGTGGTTGTTGTTGTTCTTGTGGTGGTTGTTGTTGTTCTTGTGGTGGTTGTTGTTGTTCTTGTGGTGGTTGTTGTTGTTCTTGTGGTGGTTGTTGTTGTTCTTGTGGTGGTTGTTGTTGTTCTTGTGGTGGTTGTTGTTGTTCTTGTGGTGGTTGTTGTTGTTCTTGTGGTGGTTGTTGTTGTTCTTGTGGTGGTTGTTGTTGTTCTTGTGGTGGTTGTTGTTGTTCTTGTGGTGGTTGTTGTTGTTCTTGTGGTGGTTGTTGTTGTTCTTGTGGTGGTTGTTGTTGTTCTTGTGGTGGTTGTTGTTGTTCTTGTGGTGGTTGTTGTTGTTCTTGTGGTGGTTGTTGTTGTTCTTGTGGTGGTTGTTGTTGTTCTTGTGGTGGTTGTTGTTGTTCTTGTGGTGGTTGTTGTTGTTCTTGTGGTGGTTGTTGTTGTTCTTGTGGTGGTTGTTGTTGTTCTTGTGGTGGTTGTTGTTGTTCTTGTGGTGGTTGTTGTTGTTCTTGTGGTGGTTGTTGTTGTTCTTGTGGTGGTTGTTGTTGTTCTTGTGGTGGTTGTTGTTGTTCTTGTGGTGGTTGTTGTTGTTCTTGTGGTGGTTGTTGTTGTTCTTGTGGTGGTTGTTGTTGTTCTTGTGGTGGTTGTTGTTGTTCTTGTGGTGGTTGTTGTTGTTCTTGTGGTGGTTGTTGTTGTTCTTGTGGTGGTTGTTGTTGTTCTTGTGGTGGTTGTTGTTGTTCTTGTGGTGGTTGTTGTTGTTCTTGTGGTGGTTGTTGTTGTTCTTGTGGTGGTTGTTGTTGTTCTTGTGGTGGTTGTTGTTGTTCTTGTGGTGGTTGTTGTTGTTCTTGTGGTGGTTGTTGTTGTTCTTGTGGTGGTTGTTGTTGTTCTTGTGGTGGTTGTTGTTGTTCTTGTGGTGGTTGTTGTTGTTCTTGTGGTGGTTGTTGTTGTTCTTGTGGTGGTTGTTGTTGTTCTTGTGGTGGTTGTTGTTGTTCTTGTGGTGGTTGTTGTAATTGATCAAACTTGTAGAGGTAATCATCAGGTATATTCACTAAATCCAACTAAAAGCTATGCTATAATCATCAAACAAAAACTGGTTTCAAATTTCAGAATTTTATCAGAACTAGTTCTAGCTCATCCTGTGCCATCAACTTTAGAGCTAAATACACCAAAATGTGTATCGAAATTGCTATTGTGTGTATCTCTATATCATAATTCCAAACCTTCTTTAGCGTGCATCGAAATTTAAATTCTTACTACCGTACGTATCCCATGACCTCTTCATCAAGTACGCAGTAATTTTATTAACGCCTTGTGATAAATTTTGCTGACATGGTAGCCATATAATTGGCCATATCATCATGCTGGATACATTCGATAGCAACAATTTCAACTCGATACACAAAATAGAAAGTCTTAAAGCATGACACACCCAACAACAACACTTGAAAATTCCGACGCTTACACCTAAACTTATTCCTAATTCGCCTCACAAACTTCCTACTCATCCTATTCTTCCACTTCCCCTATAAAAAAATGTCAATTAATCAAGTGACAATACTCGATATCCAATCAAAACACCAATACATAATGCGATAAAATCACCCTATGGGGACCTACATTGTAATTAACTAACTATATATAATCAGACAACTGCTTCAAAAACCACAAACACACAATACCTGGCTTAAAAAACACCGAAAGCCCGAAATCGGTGGCTTTCAAAGGCGAATCTTCATCATTACTCAACAACAAAAAGTTCTCAGGCTTCAAATCTCTATGAAAAACTCCCATAGTATGACAATTATGAACCACAGTAACAATCTGCCTACACAAATTAGCCGCTGCGCGTTCCGAATAATGTCCTTTAGCAATAATCCGATCAAAAAGCTCACCGCCGGCACACAGTTCCATTACTAAATTAACTGAATGTTTATCTTCATAAGCACCTTTTAATTCAACTATATTTCTATGACCTGTTAAATGATGCATTATCTGTACTTCACGTCTTACATCATCTATATCATCTTTGTTGATCAGCTTCCGCATCGCGATTGACTTGCACGCGAACTGTTGGCGCGTGGCTTTCTGTGTGACCAGATGTGTGACTCCGAACTGACCGCGGCCGAGTTCTCGGCCGATGACGTAGGTGTTGCGGACGTCTGCTATTGGCCGGCCGAGGACACGGCCGACAGGTGATGGTGGTGAATGACGTGGCGGTGCTGGTTCTGATGCGGTTAGGATTGTTAGGCCGTTAGGTTGAGACGGTTTTGGTGGTTGTTGTTGTTCTTGTGGTGGTTGTTGTGGTGGCGGAGTGGTGGTGGTCGGAACCCCGTTGCAGTTTCCCATTTTTTTGGGTGGTTTAGAGTGAAGAAAAGAAAAGAAAAAGGTGAGATTCGAGTCAAGGCTTTTAATTAAAAAAGCATGTGTGTTTTCTTTCGTGAGATATGTGATTTGTAAGAAGAACATGTGACGTGGGAAATTACGAAAAGGGTACTAGGGATGGCAAAAAAATCCGAACCCGACGGGGAAACCCGATATCCGAAAAGTTTGGGTCGGGTCGGGGCAAGCTTATCGGGTTACGGGTCGGGGTTCGGGGCAATTATCGGGTTTGGGGCAGGGACCGGGGCATGCTACCCCGACCTGACCCGAACCCGACAATATGTATATTTATATAAAATAATATATATATTTTTATAAATGATAAAATAGCATATTTATATATATGTATATTAAAATCTACCATTAAAACAGCTGGGATCTTATATATATATATATATATATATATATATATATATATATATATATATATATATATATATATATATATATATATATATATATATATATATATATATATATATATATATATATATATATATATATATATATATATATATATATATATATATATATATATATATATATATATATATATATATATATATATATATATATATATATATATATATATATATATATATATATATATATATATATATATATATATATATATATATATATATATATATATATATATATATATATATATATATATATATATATATATATATATATATATATATATATATATATATATATATATATATATATATATATATATATATATATATATATATATATATATATATATATATATATATATATATATATATATATATATATATATATATATATATATATATATATATATATATATATATATATATATATATATATATATATATATATATATATATATATATATATATATATATATATATATATATATATATATATATATATATATATATATATATATATATATATATATATATATATATATATATATATATATATATATATATATATATATATATATATATATATATATATATATATATATATATATATATATATATATATATATATATATATATATATATATATATATATATATATATATATATATATATATATATATATATATATATATATATATATATATATATATATATATATATATATATATATATATATATATATATATATATATATATATATATATATATATATATATATATATATATATATATATATATATATATATATATATATATATATATATATATATATATATATATATATATATATATATATATATATATATATATATATATATATATATATATATATATATATATATATATATATATATATATATATATATATATATATATATATATATATATATATATATATATATATATATATATATATATATATATATATATATATATATATATATATATATATATATATATATATATATATATATATATATATATATATATATATATATATATATATATATATATATATATATATATATATATATATATATATATATATATATATATATATATATATATATATATATATATATATATATATATATATATATATATATATATATATATATATATATATATATACAAATAAATCGTTAGATGAAAAAAAAAATATGGGTAGTCTTAAAATTTCGTCCTCTTTCATTAGAGATGCAATTCGATATACTTTTGAAACTTTTTAATTTTCGTTTTTCCCCCCTTGTACTTGTGTACTTACACATGAGTAGGATCTTTGTTTTCACATGTAAATTAGTAAATGATCATATGTACACAACAATGAAGGTCAAGGGCAGAGCCCATCAATCCATGGAGGAGCCATGGTGGCCAAGGGCGGAGCCATAGTGGCTAAGGGCGGAGCCCGTTAAGTAGATTACCCATCACCAATCACCCCCTATGAACTATCACCCTCTATGACCTGTCACACTATGTGTTTCGGTCAAAAATTACCTAAGATAATTTTATAAAGGATTTTAGACAACTCAAGAACCGAAGATTTGTAAGTGGGGTTTGGTGTTCAAGGATCTTCAATTAAAAGTAAAGTTTTCTTAACAATAACGATTAAACTAAGAGTTTTAACTAAAAAGAGTTTTAAGAAAGCCTTTGAGACAGAAATACTTTGAGTAATTATGAAAACTGTTGAAGATAAAAGTAAAGCATTGCGAATTAAAGCTAGGATCTTAAAGAAAACAGAAAAACACGACGACACCAGAATTTTGTTGACGAGGAAAAACCTTTGATCCAGTTAAGTGATCTTAGGTAAAAAACCCCGGGAGGATTCAATCGACCCTTCCTTAGTTCTTTTATTATTTTGGTTGATTACAATACAATGAGGGTGAGAGTGATTTGATCGAGCTAATGAACGAAAAAGAAAGTAAGTATGCAGTGAGTTTGTGTGTGAGAATACAAGTGTGAGAGCAGTTATTATAATCTCGATCAATCACCTCTTATTTATAATGTAAATTCCTAACTAACTATCCGAAAAATCTGGGATCCTCCGTGTGATATTGTTCAACGTGCTGAAGTTGAAAAGTGGACGTTGAGTCTTCCTTGACACGTTTATTCTTCAAGTTTGTTGCGATATCCTTGGGATTGCACGTTTATTTTCTTGCTTAATAGGCTGAATGAATGTAGACACTTATTTTCGACCGTTAGCTAATTCCTGAATATCCTGAATGATGATCCTTAGTTCAGGATCCTGCAAAACATAAAAGCATTATCGTGTACCACAAAACCATGTGTTAGTAATATCTTTAATCAGGATCATAGTTATAGAAAATCTGACCCCAAACAATTGTCCCCAAATTTATATTTAACTTCTCATGAATTAAATATAAATTTCTTAATCGTATACTAGAAGCATCCTAATTAGTCTTGTAACTAGACTTTTATTGCGTATCCCATCATTTTTAATTATCCAAGGGCGCGTCGCAGAGCAACAGTCAGATCATGATGTAAAATTAATTTACTCGGCTATGATGAGACATATAACCTATCACTTTGTCCCCCATGACTCCTTATCTCTCCGCCTATTTAAATCCTTTTACCCTCAACCGTCTCCACATAAATCTCATATTTCATCTTTTCAAAATATCTTCAAAACTTTTTCCTCTCTACTTCAAAAAACTTTTATCTTTAACAATGGCATCTTCATCTTCTGCTCCCGTTTGGAAAAACAAAGTAAAACTTTATTTTTTATTTACTGCCTTTTATAAAAGTTATTTTTTCTTTTTCCTTTAACCGTTCTTATTTTGCAGCATCTTGAAGAGATTATCCAGTGATGTGAAGAACAATCAAAGCTAAATAACAAACTTCTTACGGACATCCTCTCCTGCTTCATGTCGTCCAAATCCATCTGCTCATCCCATCAAGAACTCACCACCGTGATTATCAGCAAATGGGGTGATGATCTCCAGGCCCTAAGAGGAGAGATCCTTCAAACCTATGACAAGATCAACCGTGCTCATGAGGAACTGAGGGATGCCAAGAACGACATGGCCTACTTGAAGTCGGTAGTGTTGATCTTGAAGAAGAAGTACCCTGACGTCAACGACAGCATTGCAGATGACATCCTCCGAGGCGGGTCGTATTTTTAGGGCTTCTAGGTTTTGGTGTGGACAATGATAGATGTGACGAAAAGGCTTGAGTCCACTAGTCTTAGTTTAGTAGTAGTTTGTACATATAAATATTTTGTAAACTGCTACTTATTTAGTACTAAATGAAATTAATCTTTTGTTTGTATATGCGTACCTTTACTTCCATTCCTTAAGCATATCCTGCACATTTTACAAAGACTTAGAGTTTTTAAAACACATACCTTTGCGACAACCAACATTTATTGAATCTTATTTTCCTGTTTCAAGAAAAAAGACACTAAAAAGAAATTCATTTATTAATCCATTTGTTAGTTTATTGGCCAATTCGTTTGTCAATCGTTTGTATTTAATAGAGAGATTATCCCTATTCTTTTTGATGATCGTTTTTATCACTTGTGGTCATAACCAAATGAGTTGATTGCAAAATCAACAACCCTTTGAAAATTCCTAACCATGAGGGTCTACCCACAATCAAGAATTTTTTATGACGTGCGTCCCGGGCGAAATGAGGTGTTAATGTTAACCTCGGCGTTCGAGAAGGTGATCCCTTCAACCTAGGAATGAAGTTTTAGTTCAATCCACTGTAATCCGTTTGTAGGATTTAGACTTAGGAGAAACTGTTCTGATTCAGGATCTGTACCTTGGATAATAGCTTGTGATCTTCATCCGTCAAGATCCTAAATGCTGACAATCCTGCATAAGACCAATAAAACACATACCAAGGGTAGACATTAGCCCTTTTGGCTAATGCCACCCCGACGCTTAAGTCAGTATTATTGTCATAATTTAAATAAAACAACAACTATTTATTGATAATATGCTTTAAGATGAATCGCATTCCAAGCTCTTGGAATCATTCTACCTTCTGGCTCGTGAAGCCAATAGGATCATTTACCTACTTCTGAATGTATAAAGTAAGGACCTTCCCATTTTGGAGCAAGCTTTCCATCAGACTTTTTCGTTGTACTCTTAAAAGCTTTTCTTAATACTAAATCTCCAACTTTGAATCTTCTAATTCTTATATTCTTATTGTACGCCCTTGTCACTTGATGTTGATAAGCAGCTATACGAATTTTTGCAGCTTCCCTTAACTCATCAACTAAGTCAAGATCTTCAAATAATGCTTGATCATTATCTTGAACTGTCTGCAAACTGGATCTCGCTGTTGGCACCATCATTTCTGCTGGAAGTACTGCTTCAGTCCCAAATACCAAAGAGAATGGTGTGTGCCCAGTAGCATGTTTGACAGTGGTCCTATCAGCCCAAAGTGCAAATGGCAACTCTTCTGCCCACAATCCTTTCTTGCCTCTTAGCCTTTTCTTAAGATTATTAACAATAATCTTATTGCTCGATTCTGCTTGACCATTGGCTTGAGGGTGGACAGGAGTAGATGTGATCATTTTTATGCCATAACTTTCACAAAATCCAGTCGTTCTTCTCCCAATAAATTGTGACCCATTATCACAAATTATCTCAGCTGGTACTCCAAATCTGGTGAGTATATTGCGTTTAATGAAAGAGATTACTTCTGTTTCCTCAATTTGAACAAAAGCTTCTGCTTCTATCCATTTCGAGAAATAATCTGTTAATGCTAACATAAATCTCTTTCCACAAGGCGTTTTTGGCATTGGTCCAACTATATCCATCCCCCACTTCATGAAGGGCCAAGAAGAAACAATGGGATACATTGGTTCAGCTGGCTGATGATATATGTTACCATGCCTTTGACAACCATCACATTTCTTCACATAATCCTTTGTATCTCTATCCATAGTGGGCCAGTAATATCCTGTTCTGACTATCTTGGTGCGTAATGCTCTGGCTCCAGAATGATTACCGCATTCTCCATCATGTATTTCTCTCATTACTTCTTGAGCTTCTTCTTTTTCTAAACACCTTAAATATGGACCTGTAAGTGATCTTCTGTACAATCTATTTTGTATAATAGAGAAATATGATACCTTTGTTTTGAAAGCCCTGTGATTTTCTTGTTCTGGGATAATTCCTTCTTGTAAATATTTCATAATCGGATCAATCCAAGATTTTGAACTGTCCCCAGAACTAGACTCTTCTGACGCTTGGTCATCAACTGCTTTAACTTGCAAAGTTTCTATGGCCGGTTTTATTATCTTTATTATTGGTATTTTTAGTGTCAGGTGGAATACTAAGTGAGGATCCTAAGTAAGCTAAGGCATCTGCTTCTATATTTTCCGATCTTGGGACCTGTTTTCTATGCTAAAGAAATCGAAGTTCTTGGCTAAACTCTTTACTATTTCTAGATAAGCCATTAATTTTTCACCTTTTACTGCATAAGACCCATTAAAGTGATTTGCTAATAACAAAGAATCTACATAAACTTGCAAGCATTTAATACCCATATTTTTAGCTAACTCTAATCCTGCTATTAAAGCTTCATATTCTGTTTCATTATTAGTAGCAGTAAATTCACAATTAATAGACTGAGGTAGCATATCCCCCTGTGGCGATTTTAGTATGATTCCTAACCCTATTCCTCTTACATTGGCTGCACCATCAGTATGTAAAGTCCATTTTTCATTATTTTCAGTTAACATTTTAACTTCTAAGTCTGCTTCTGGTTGTAAATCACTAGTAAAATCAGCCACAAAATCAGCTAAGGCTTGAGATTTAATAGCAGTTCTAGGTTCATAAGTTATGTTAAATGCACTTAACTTCACAGACCATTTAGCCATTCTACCTGATAATTCTGGTTTCCTAAGCACATTTTTTATTGGATAATTAGTTTTTATATGGATAGGGTGTGTTTCAAAATAATGCCTAAGTTTAGTAGAGGCCATTATTAAAGCTAAAATTAATTTTTCTAAGTGTGAATACCTAGTTTCAGCATTTAGCAGGCTTTTACTAACATAATAGACAAGATGTTGTTTACCTTCGTGCTCTTTTATAAGCACAACGCTTACTGCCTCTGGAGATACTGAGAGATACAGAAAGAGTATCTCACCTTTCTCTGGCTTCATCAACAAAGGTGGAGTTGAGAGGTACGTCTTCAATGCTTGGAATGCTTCTTCCTGTTTTTCTCCCCACTCAAACTTCTTATTCTTCTTTAATATATCATAGAACTCCTTGCATCTGTTTAAGGATCTTGATATAAATCTGTTCAGAGCTGATAATCTGTCGGTCAACCTTTGAATATCTTTTACATTTGTAGGGGATTTCAGCTCCATGATTGCCTTTATCTGTTCTGGACTCGCCTCTATCCCTCTTTTGGTTACCAAGTAACCTAGGAATTTTCCTGCTCCTACTCCAAAATTGCATTTTGCTGGATTTAACTTCATATTGTAGCGATCCAGTATGTCAAAAGCAACTTCAAGATCCTTGAGATGATCTTCTGCCTTCTTCGATTTTACTACCATATCGTCGATGTAGACTTCCATCGTATCCCCCAGTTGGTCTTTGAACATCATATTGACTAACCTTTGATACGTCGCACCTGCATTTTTCAATCCAAAGGGCATAGCAGTATAACAATATATACCTGTGGGAGTCATGAAAGCTGTTGCTTCTTGATCTTCAGGTTCCATTTGAATCTGTTGAAATCCTGAAGACGCATCCATGAATGTCAGCATTTCATGCCCAGCTGTAGCGTCTACCATTGCGTCTATGTGTGGCAGTGGGAAAGGATCCTTATGACAGGCCTTGTTGAGATCTGTAAAATATACACAGACCCTCCACTTTCCATTCTTCTTCTGCACGACTACAACATTTGCAAGCCATTCTGGAAACTTCACTTCTCTGATCATCTTCGCTTTCAAGAGTCTTTCAACATCCTCTTGAATAATCGCATTTCTTTCCGGTGCGAATTTTCTTCTTTTTTGTTGAATAGGCCTGAAACTTTTATCAAGTCCTAATTTATGAGTAATAATATCTTTAGAAATACCTGTCATGTCTTCTTGTTTCCAAGCAAACGTAGATTTCCTTCTGCTCAGAAACTCAATAAGATCCTTTTCAAGATCCTCTGGTATCTTTTTTCCAATGAACACCTTGATGTCAGGATCTTCATTTGATATTGGCATTTCTTTCATGTCTTGATCTTCAAATTCTTTGACATCAAGGATGTTCCTCTTTAATTGCTATGCTTCAGTAGGCTTGGTTGTAGGCTTCATTGATGCCATATAGCATTCTTTAGCATCCTGCTGATCTCCTTTTATCTTCACCACCCCCCAAGGAGTTGGGATCTTCACACATTGATGGTAAGTTGAGGGAACAACTCTCATTTCATGTATCCACGACCTACCTAAAATAATATTACAGCCAGGTAAAGAATCAATTACACAAAAATTTTGCATCGAATTTACCCCTTCGACATAAACTGGCAATTTAATTTCGCCATAAGTATTTTTCGTTTCACCACTGAAACCAACGAGAACTGTGGATTTCCCGCCGATTTCTTCTTCAGAGATCCCCATCCTTTTCAATGTCTCCAATCTTATGATATTGACTGAACTGCCATTATCGATCAAGATCATGCGCACAAAATGGTTAGCCACATATAAAGTAACAACTAAACCATCATGATGAGGATCCTGAATGCTGTCCATATCATCTTCCTCAAATGTCACTTTATCCATGTGTAGCACACTGGATCTTTGGATTGGCTTATCTCCTCCTTCAGATTTTGCTTCTTTGGCGTTTCTCTTTGCTGCTGAAAAAGATGTGCCACACACCTCTGATCCTCCTGCAATATAATTGATTATTCGAGCATTAGCTGGAGGTGATTTGGGCCTTGGTGGTTGGCTTTGCTTGCCCAAATCCTTGATATCAACATCCTGAGCTTTCTTTTTGCCAAAGAGCTCTGTCAGATATCCTTTACTAAGGAGTATCCCAATCTCTCGCCTGAAGGCATAGCATTCTTCTGTGGCATGCCCAAAATCTTCATGGTAGGCACACCATCTTGATTTGTCTTTGTTGGCACCTGGTTTTGGATTTCTGGGAGGCTATCTGGCTTTGTCCCCAAGATTTTTCATTGCCGCTACTATTCCTGCAACATCAACAGGAAAACAATATTTTGATAATTCAGGATATTGAGGATCTCCCTGTCTTTCTGCTACAACTGCTCTCTGCTGCACAGCTCTTGTATAGGGTTTATTTTTGCTTGGTCGGAACACTGGAGTTTCTGCCCTTCTATTTGGACGATCATATGTTGAGGGTGCTTCCATCCTCTTTCTTAGCAATTCGTCCTCTTCGAGTCTAATAAACCTTAAAGCACGATTCCTCGCTTCATCTAAAGATCTGCAAGGCGTCATAACGAGATCTTGATAGAATAGAGAATCCTTGCTTAGTCCCATCTTCAAAGCTTGGACTGCAGTGGTCATATCTAATTTCGGGATTTCTAAGGACTCTTTCGTAAACCTGTTAAGATATTCTTTTAAAGACTCATTAGTTCTTTGAGTGACTTGATAAAGATCACCCGTTATTTTCTCAAAAACCCTACTACATGAAAACTGTAAATTAAATTGATTAACTAGTTGCGCAAAAGAAAATATAGATCCAGTGGGTAAATTAAGTAACCACTTTAGGGCTGCTCCTGATAATGTAGCCCCAAAACCTTTGCACAAGCATGCTTCTCTTAAGTCTGTCGGGATTGGAACTGTCTCCATTTTCTCCAAGTATTGAGCCACATGTTCCTGAGGATCTGTGGTTCCATCATATGTTTTCATATGAGTCGCTGAAAACTTCTTGGGAATTTCCACATTAGCAATGGCTGGTGCAAATCTTGAGATTCTGTATGAAGATGGATCTGCTTCTGGGATTGGCTGACGAAATCCCAGAACTGTCGAAATTAGTTCCTTGATTTTCTGCAACTCTCTCGCCAAATACGCATTCGCCACATTATCCTGCATTTGGTTAGCATTATTTTCGCAATTAAAGGAGGGAAGAGTAAAACCTGGAACCCCCGAAGATGATGGAGGGGTTTGCTCGTTATTATTATTATTTGAGTTATTTCCTGCGTGAAAGAAGGAAGTTGATCCAGGTTTTGGAGGGGGAGTAGAGAATATGATAGAAACGGAAATGAGCTTAATTGATGCTTTAATGGAGAATTTAGGTTAGTGTGTGAAAAGTGTTTGTGTGTGAAAGGGAGGTTGAAGATGATTGGGAGGAGAGAAAAAGTATAAGTTTAGAGAGATGTTACTATGGATTAATGTCAAAGGCTTCCCAAGGGTTTATGAAAATTACATGGGGAAGGAGTATTTATACTCTAATCTCTATTATAACTAATACTCCTTCCACTATTGAATATTTACAATTTAACACCATATTTATATTTCTAACAATCAGAGTCTTTACACTGAAGACATCGAAAAACTCAGTATTGGTCATGTCATTGAAGAACCATCTTTTGGGGTTGTCTTTCTAAATAGCCGAAAAAAAAAAAAAAAAAAAAAAAAAAAAAAAAAAAAAAAAAAAAAAAAAAAAAAAAAAAAAGAAGAAGATTTTCATTCGTATGGATGAACTTGCTTCTTATTCTGATGGAACATTGGAGTTTTGTAAAAATGTGTTACTGTGTTTGAAGGAAGATGAGCAAGGTGAAAAGAGAAAGGAAGTGTTTGATAAAGTGATCTCCAAAATCAATCAAAGGCTTGAATACCGAGACAGCATTCGAATGATGAGAGAAGCAAAGAATGTTCAGAAGTCGAAGTATGTTGTTCGTCGGAAAGGAGGTTGCTGGATCAAGTATGAGCCTAGTCATCTTCCAGGGCCACATAACATTCCTCCAAGAAATTTTGAAGCAAATATGATTGTTCCAGATGACAGACCCGAAGGAGAAAACTGGTTCTGGCATCCAAACAAAGACAGACCAAATACGAGAGCTTAAAGATAGACAAAGACTGGATATTTTTCACAAATCACTACCAAGGGGGAGATTGTTAGAAATATAAATATGGTGTTAAATTGTAAATATTCAATAGTGGAAGGAGTATTAGTTATAATAGAGATTAGAGTATAAATACTCCTTCCCCATGTAATTTTCATAAACCCTTGGGAAGCCTTTGACATTAATCCATAGTAATATCTCTCTAAACTTATACTTTTTCTCTCCTCCCAATCATCTTCAACCTCCCTTTCACACACAAACACTTTTCACACACTAACCTAAATTCTCCATTAAAGCATCAATTAAGCTCATTTCCATTTCTATCATTTGGTATCAGAGCACAATCAGAGTTGCTGAACGATCCACAAGCTTATTACAAGCTTAATTTGTGCTTAATTTCAGAATTTGAGTAATTTTTCTGAAAGGTTCATTTGCAGAGCTCACTGTTTCAGTGATTCCTGCAAATTAAGTGTGTTTTTGTCCTAATTTTGTTCACCGTTCGATTTAATATCAGTATATCTTCCTTCGCTATCATTTTCAGAAGCTAATTTCATCATTTGAGTTGATTTTGATCGAGCTCTACAAATCGCATGTTCGTGAGGGTTTGAGTTCCAGTTGAAATTAGCATCTAATTTGTTTGAGGATTTGTGCGCATTGATTTTCTAAACATTTTGATATAAAATTCGAGTTCTAATTCGCAAAAATGAAGAAGATATCAAAGATTTTCAGTCTTCTCTGCAAATAAGGGTTTGGCTAAACGAAGAAGATAACCTAACCGACTATTTTGTCGTGTTGTGGTTACTTGTATTTGCAGAGGTCGTTGGCTAAGTGGTGTTCTTACTTGTACTATTTGCAGAGCTTCTTGCTCGGCAAATACGTGTTTCAGAAATTTGGCTAAGTACTGGAACTTCACTTGTTCTATTTGCAGAGCTTATTGCTCGGCAAATAGTTATTTCAAGAAATTTGGTTAAGTACAAGTTCTATTTGTGCTGTTTGCAGAGATATTTGCTCGGCAAATAGTTGAAATTGATTCTTCGACCAAGTGACTTTATAAGTTGTACTGTTTGCAGAGATTTAAGCTCGGCATTCAGTTGTTTTTGTGTGTTGATCTAAGTACTTGGGTTGCGACTTGGTCACTTACACCATTCCTTATGACCGCGGATGCTATCATCCGAGTTAAGGCTAAGGAATTTCCTTAGGGGTCGGTGATGACTAAGTCATTTTTAATGTTGATAGAGCACTAAAGCATCCTTACTCTTGTGATGAAACTTGTTTCAGGTTAGATGTGATTGAAGGAGAAGATGCTTTGGAGAAGGAGCTCATGGAATTCTTGGACATGGAAGAGGGTGAAGCATTGCTAGCTTGCAGTGAAGAAGAGCAAGAGTTGGTTGGAGATATGATGCAAGAGATTATGGCATTAAGTGTTGATGAAACTCCACCGGAAGACGAGACCTTTGAAGAGATCACGGTTAGTGATAGCACACGGGTGCTAACCTCGGTAGAGAACCCTCCTACCGACTTGGAGCTCAAGCCGCTTCCGAACCATCTTGAGTATGCATATTTGGAAGGTACATCTCTTTTACCCGTTGTCATCTCATCCTCATTGATGGAGGATGAGAAATCTAGACTTATGACCGTCCTAAAGGCCCATAAAAAGGCCTTTGCATGGAAAATTTCCGATATTCCGGGTATAAGTCCAGAATTTTGCAAACATACCATAAACTTTGTTGATAATGTTAAACCGGTTGTGCAAAGGCAACGAAGGTTGAATCCAAATATGAAAGATGTGGTAAAAAAGGAGATAATAAAGTTGCTTGATGCGGGAATCATATTCCCCATCTCGGATAGTTCATGGGTAAGTCCGGTACATTGTGTACCGAATAAGGGTGGGATGACCGTAGTTTTAAATGACAAAAATGAATTGGTTCCCACTAGGACTGTCACGGGGTGGAGGGTATGTATAGATTATCGGAGATTAAATGATGCTACCCGCAGAGACCATTTTCCCTTGCCCTTTATTGATCAAATGCTCGAACGACTCGCCGGTAACGAGTATTTTTGCTTTTTGGATGGGTTCTCCGGGTACTTCCAAATACCCATTGACCCCAAGGACCAAGAGAAGACCACCTTTACTTGCCCTTTTGGCACTTATGCCTATAGAAGGATGCCATTTGGTCTTTGCAATGCCCCGGGTACTTTTCAAAGATGTATGATTGCCATATTTCAAGACATGATCGAAACGTCCATGGAAGTTTTTATGGATGACTTTTCTGTTTTCGGTAGTTCTTTTGAAAATTGTCTTGAAAGTCTTGATAAAATGCTTGAAAGGTGTGAAAGGGCACACTTGGTCTTGAATTGGGAAAAGTGTCATTTTATAGTGAAAGAGGGTATTGTTTTGGGACACAAAGTTTCAAAAGCGGGTTGATAAAGCCAAAATTAGAAGCTTTTTGCCTCCACCCACTAATGTTAAATCAATTAGAAGCTTTTTGGGTCATGCCGGGTTCTACCGTCGGTTTATAAAATATTTTTCAAAAATCACCCGGCCGATGACAAAGTTGTTGGAAAAGGATGTCCCATTCAATTTTGATAAAGAATGTCTTGATGCTTTTAACTCACTTAAAGAAAAATTGACCAATGCACCCATTATGTCTCCTCCTAATTGGTCATTACCGTTGGAGTTAATGTGTGATGCTAGTGACTTTGCTTTAGGGGTCGTGTTAGGCCAAAGGGAGGATAAACAGTTCCGCCCTATTTATAATGCTAGCAAGACCTTAAACCCGGCTCAACAGAACTATACCGTGACCGAGAAAGATTTGTTGGCCGTGGTTTATGCCTTTGATAAGTTTAGACCCTATTTGGTTTTGAATAAGACTATTGTGTTCACCGATCACTCGGCTTTGAAGTACTTGTTCTCGAAACAAGATGCTAAACCTCGTTTAATTCGTTGGGTCTTACTTTTACAAGAATTTGATATTGAGATTAAAGATAAAAGTGGGGCTGAAAATGTAGCAGCCGACCACTTAAGTAGGCTCGAAAACCCTCACCTTGAGGAGTTAAAGGAGCATGATATTAATGATGCTTTTCCTGACGAGTTTCTAATGCAGGTGGATGTGGAGGAGGATCCATGGTATGCAGACATTGCTAACTATTTATGTGCAGGTGTTCTTCCTAAGGAAATGTCTTATCAACAGAAAAAGAAATTCTTTTCTGCGATTAAGCATTATTTCTGGGAGGAACCATATTTGTTTCGAATGTGTGCAGATGGCATGATCAGGAGATGTGTGTCCGGTGCAGAAACCCGGAAGATTTTGGATGCATGCCACTATGGACCAACCGGTGGTCATTATGGACCATCTGTAACCGGTAAGAAGGTTTTTGATGCAGGATTTTATTGGCCTTCAATCTTCAAGGAAGCTCAAACATTAGTGGAGACGTGTGAAGTTTGTCAACGTCAAGGTAACATTTCAAAGAAGGATGAGATGCCACAGAACTTCATTCAGGTTTGTGAAGTATTTGATGTTTGGGGAATTGATTTTATGGGACCCTTTCCGCCCTCAAATAAGTGTCTTTACATTTTAGTGGCGGTTGATTATGTTTCGAAATGGGCCGAGGCTAAGGCCTTGCCAACTAATGATGCAAGGGTTGTCATAGATTTCTTAAAGCAATTGTTTTGTCGTTTTGGTTGTCCTAAGGCCTTAATCAGTGATCGTGGAACTCATTTCGCGAATCACCAACTTGCTAAGGTGTTAAAGAGGTATGGTGTTCATCATCGTTTCTCTACTTCTTATCACCCGCAAATGAGTGGCCAAGTAGAAAATACTAATAGGGCTTTAAAACGAATCTTAGAGAAAACCATAGGTGATAATCCTAAAAATTGGTCTAAGAAGTTGGATGATGCGCTATGGGCTTTTAGAACCGCATTTAAGACTCCAATTGGTACTACACCTTATAGGTTGCTTTATGGGAAGACATGTCATTTGCCTTTAGAAATAGAGCATAAAGCTTATTGGGCTCTTAGGAATTGCAATATGGACTTAGTTGAAAGTAGTGAATTGAGAATGTTGCAATTACATGAGTTAGATGAGTTAAGGTTGAATGCTTATGAGAATTCTAGGCTCTACAAAGAGAGGACTAAGGTTTGGCATGATCGTAGGATTAGAGAGAAGGATTTTAAAGCCGGTGATAAAGTTTTGTTGTTCCTTTCTAAGTATAAGTTCAAGCAACCCAAGTTGACTTCTAGGTGGACCGACCCTTTTGTGATCAAACATGTCTATCCGTCTGGTTATGTTGAATTGTTTAAATCGGATGGAGCTACTTTTATTGTTAATGGTCACATGTTGAAGCTTTATCATGAAGAAGAGGAAAATGTGGGAGTCGAGCTAAAGACTCGTTAATAACTTAAGCGCTTCGCGGGAGGCAACCCGTGTTTCTTGTTTTCATTATTGTTTATTTGTCATTGGTAATGTGTTTTAATAAGAATTGCAGGTAGGAGCCGCTCTCATGCCTTCCGGTAAGTCGTTTTCAAGGAAGAAAACAAAGGTAAGTGTGGGGGAGGTGAATTGCGCCGCAACATAAGTTGCGCCGCAATGCTTCTGTTGGGTTGCGCCGCAACTATACAAGTTGCGCCGCAACCTATCTTTCTGTTTTTCAGTTGCACCGCAGGTAGTTGTTGCGCCGCAACGTGTCATGTTTCAGAAAAATCGAAAAATCAAAAAAAAAAACATAATTTTAAATTCAAAAATAAGGCATTGTGCCGCAACGAGTGGGGTTGCGCTGCAACCCGGGTCAAACCGGGTCAAGCTTTAAATAAAAAGGGGATCGGTTGGCTCATATTCACACATCATAATTGAGCACCTACCTCCTTTCCTCTCTTGCCTACCGATCCAATCCCTTTTTCTTCTAGATTTTCTTCTACTCTTCTCTTAAATCTTCATTATCATTCACCATGACTCGAACTGGAAAGGTTAGTCTGATCCACCCTCTAATCTCATTATTTGTTTGTTATTCAATTCTTGCCATTTGTTCTTGTTTCAATTCGATTTTGCTTGATATTATGCTTTAATTACTTGTTAGAGGTCGAATTTGAGATTATTTGGTTTAAAGAACAATGTGGGTTGGGATAATTTGTTAGAAAGATTGATGTTTTGTTCATGAATTGGGTGATTAAATTAATTAGGGTTTAATTACACTTGTTTAATAAATTGGATGGATAAACCCTTGAATTAAGATGGGAGATTATGTCTGAGGATTTTTGGTGGATTTTTGTGTGTTAACTCCTGCTGTTGCTCGAACCCAACCCAGAAACACCCTCATTGCGCCGCAACTGTCCTTATTGCGCCGCAACGGAAATACAGATTGATAAGTTGCACCACAACTAAGGAAGTTGCGCCGCAATTCGATTTGTGTCAACCCTGCCATGGTTATGCTTATATATATATATATGCTTATATGTCGGGTTTCAATGTTTTAATTATTTCTTGTATGTGTAGGAACCGCTTCCTCTAGCCGTGCAGGACGAGGCAAGGCAAGAAGCTCGTCGGCTGCTGCACCTGTTGAGAGTGGTCTTACTCCTGAAGCCACTGCTATGGGAATTCCTACCCACCCTTGGTTACGATTCCCTAGAGCTCCTCCCGAGAAGAAGGTTGAATATACCAACAGGTTGGCCACTATTTTTCAAAAAGACATAGTTGAACCAAGGTATATGGAATCTAGTATGTTGGATACGTTAAATGCTCGTGGGGGTATAAGTAGGTATATGCATTTGATGGGTAGTTCGAATGATATGGATGGTAATCCCGTTGCCAAAGAATTTAGTTTGTGGTTTGATATATTTCGGAATCGGGAGATAGTTTGTAAGGAGTGGTGTTTGGAGGTTTATTCGACTATTTCTGTTGAGAACATAGAGAAAGCAAAGGATGTGTTTGCTGATCAGGTCATTTTCTTTCGTTGTGGGGGTGTTAATAGAAACCTCACTATTGCTGAGTTTGGGTTGTGCACGGGGATGTACACCCAAGAGATGTTGGATGATCCTGCTTTCGAGCGTCTCTTAGCCACTGCTGTTAGGACTACTTCTGGTTTTAATAGGGATGCAGGTGATTTTAGAGAGTACTATAACCGGGTGTCTGGGGTCGCGCTTGGAAAGCAGCTTGTGGGGCGAATACACTTCAGTCGCCTATTTTGCGCTTGTTCCACAAGATGTTAGTCCATTCCTTTGTCCAAAGGACTAATCACCAAGACAAGTTATATATGGAAGATTTATGGTTGTTGAGGTTGTTTGATGAAGGTGATGTTTATAGGAAAACTTGTGCTCCCTATGTGTTGGCCAAACATATGGGGACAAAAGGAGTTCGTGATAGGGGGTTAGTATGTGGTCATTTTATTTCCAAGATGGTGAAGTATTTTGAAGGTGCTGATAATGCAGTCGCTTTGAACTGCAAACCTATGAAGCCGTTCACTTGGAATGATTTGAAGCGTTGGAAATTGATTAAACCTCTAGCTCATAAGCATGCTATTCCAGAGTTGATTGATTTTGGTGGTGTTGCCTCTGATGATGAGGAGGAGGCAGAGGCAGGTGATGATGATGATGCGGAGATGGCTGATGCACCAGAGCAGCCGCTAGAGCCCGCACGACGTACTAAGCGTCATGCCACCGCTACACCTACTGAGGGGCCATCTTCTTCTTCTGCCTCCCCTTCAGGTCCATGGGATTTTTCTTCTTTGGGGACTTTGGTTAGTAACATGTGGGAGTCTCAGCAGCACTTTCAGCATTCCCATGAGCAGTTCCAGCAGAGGATGGATAGTGATTTTAGATGGGTTGGTTCAGGTGTGGGGCGCGTGATGCATGATCAGCAGCGCTATCAACCCATGTGGGAGGCCCAGTATACGGGTCAGGAGTTCCATAGACCTTATCCTATTCCCGACTACCGCCCTCCCAGTATATTCATTCCAGAGCACAGAGCTGGAGGTGGATTCCTCTATCCACCAGAGCGCCAGTATGAGGTGGCTCCTTCCCATGATCTTGGGGGAACGGGGCCCAATAACCCTGTTAGCTTTGGGTCTTTTGCAGGTACGCAGGCTGGTGCGGATACTGGAGGACCAGGTTCGGCAGAACCATCGTTTGCTGAGCAGGTAGTTGGATCGATTTTTGGTACATGACCTATGCCTAGTTACCCTTACCCTCCTCAGTGATATATGATGGGATGATGCTGTTGCCGTCTGTTGGTGATGATGGCTTGTACCCTTATTTGTTTGAACACTTTTATTTCCTTACTTTTATTTATTTCTATTTGTTTGGTTTGTATCCACCCTAAGGGGTGATGGAACATCGTATTTTATTTTTCCATTTCCATTTGAATAATTAGGGATAGGATGAATGCATGGTTTATTAGATTATGTTGCTCGTTAATTGTGTGTTCATGTTGATAGCAAGTTGAACTCGTTAATTGTGTGTTCATGTTGATAGCAAGTTGAATGCCATATGCATATGCTGGCAGTAAGTTCAGCGACATATTTTGTTAGCATCATATTCAGGCATGGAACATACATCATACCCGGCAAGTTTTTCTTGTTCTTGATTTTGTTTTTGTTTACTTTTCCCTATTTCCCATAGTTTGTCTTAGTTCATTGGACATTGAGGGCATCGTCCAACTCAAGTGTGTGTGTGTGGGGGGGGGTGGTAAATAGGAAAAAGTCGGGTATTTTTAGAGGATTTTAAAACTTTTGCATGCTTGTCCTTGTAGTTAATTGCTTTTGTCACCTAATTATAAATATTAATAAGCAATTTAACTACACCTTTGGTACAAAGTTTAATTGGTGGAATGTGTCTTGACTGATTAATTAGGCAATCCCTTCTGGATTAATAATATGACTAGCACGCTCAAAGCACCAAAACACCCAAATTGTGAGATTATTGATTCATTGCTAGTTATGATAGGTGTACGGTTTTGGATTTATTAGCCTTGTAAATTTGTCTCTCTCGTAGGCTTTTGGATTTATCCAAGAGTAAGGGTTCTATTTAGAGCTCTGAACTATGATGTGCAAGTTTGAGGTTGATTTTTCATTTCCGGTTTATTTCATTTGCTATGAGTGTGCCGGTGATTGCGTTGATTCTAGAACTTGTCCTGGTTGATCGTTCCGTGTTATTTATCAGAAGAGGAAAAATTAGGATAAAACCTTTGTTCTTTGTATGTTCACCCCTTGTTTCGTAAAAATTTGTTATGTGCATGTTTTGTTAATGTGCTTAGTAGCTAACTACACTGGTTAGTGAACCACCTGTTAAAACCCTTATGTTGCACTCACTTTTAGTGCAAGAAACAATAGAAAACATGTTGTCACTAGCCTGTTCTTTGTTATTAAATCTACCCTTAATATACACTTTTTCCTAGCCATACCGATAGTCGAAGTCCTGGTGGGTCATTGGTTGCCTATGCTAGTGGATGGTTTGGGGTTGTCCTTTATGTCGGGTTGGGATATTCTCGGTTATTGAGAATAGATTGATTTCGTCATGTTTGTTTGGATAAAGTCTGGATCGTTCATTTGAGCATATGAGTATATGATTTGTCACTGTTTCAAATGTTATTAAGAGAATACCAATTAGTCAGAGTAAAAGTAGCTCACAAAAAAAAATGAATAAAAGAATTGAAAAACAGAAGAAAAAAAATGAAAAGAGCTTGGGCTGTCAGTTGGTATTTCTCACTTTTGGTCAAATCATTTTTGTAAGTTGGTACATCAATTACACCAACGAAAGGATCTGAATGCTATAATCTTAAGTTGTTATTTGTGGATTGGCGCGTTTGTTTAAGCCAACATGGTTAGATTTGGTTGATTGAGTTGTTTAGTGTCATACACCACAATGGTGTCGGTTTTTAATCGTCTATTGGGGGTATTGTCTGGACAACTTCTCGGTTTTGGATCGTTGGCAACTAGTGACATGGGATTTAATGGATTAGACTATTATGTAAAACTTTGTTAAATGTTGTGTTATTTGTTTTTAACACCCTTTGTTACCCAAATTTCCATACCCTTTTAAATACCTTGTTAGGCCAAATACGATGGTTAACCCAGAAGTGTAAAATACAACAAGTCTAATAATCACTAGAATGGACTAGTATTACTTAAATATAAATGCAAGTATATAAATAAAGTAATACACGACTTAAAGCAATGAACAAGTAAAGTGGAACATTATGTATTTTTCAAGGTGTATTTTATTTATGATGTTAAATAAAATACAAGGTTGTGCGGAATCAAGATAATACAAATAAGTATGTATCCTAACAACCTATGAATTACAAATGATCTATATTTGTCAAATAACTCTTTTGGATCGAGATACTTAAAGTTGTGAAGTATCCCTGTTTAAGATCGAGAGTATTTAGACAATTCACTCTAATGCTAAATGTATGCTTTAAAGTAATTTTCTCAAAGAAATGACTTTGTATTTATAGGAAACAAAATTCACCAGTGAATTTTGTGTCGTACAAATATGGTTGCATGCATTTAATGAACCGACAAGAACATTAAATGCATTGGTTAATGGTACAAGGATAAAGTCACATCAATATGACATTATTCTTTTAACCAACCACCTTTACACACGTATAAACTTTGGTAAAGAACAAGTGGAGTGTTCTTTGGAAAGTGTGTAAAGGTAAAAGTCAATTCCTCGATATCAGTGTTCAGACTTGTAAGGTCTAGAACACTGACAATCCTCCAGTGTACAGATCTGGTAAGACTTCCACTGGACTCCGCCATTTGTCAGTCTTCTTTATTTTGACTTCAGTCTTTAACTTCAGTGAGAACGTCTTCAGTAGAGTAGATCTGGACTGGGGTGAAGTCCAGTGAGCTAATCTGGAGAATACTCCAGATTTCCTATACAAGTATTTGCTCACTGGTCTTCCATTATTTCTGGACAAATCTTCAGAGGGACTCCAGATTCCAAGTCTGGAGTAGGTCCAGTAGAACACGTTTCTGGACAGATCTTCAGTAAGGCTCCAGTAGTTGAGTCTGGAGCGAGTCTAGTAAATCTGGACCTAACACTTGTTTAGCCTCAGATGTTCATTAAAACCCTTAAAGTCCTCTTTTGATAGACGTTGTGGTGCTTGCATCATGGCGGTGAAGGAACGAACCTAGTACAAGCCTATGGTTAAAAGATTATGCATAACGACTTGGCATTGAGTGATTATTCAAATATTCAACCCCAAAAGTAAGTCAGTTGGAGTAGGATAGACGAGATATCACTGATTCGATTCTTTTGTGCTTAGTCGTGTTATTAAGGCTTGTATTTCAATCAAGTATTGTCAAACATTCCAGTTTTCATTTAAGATTAAAACTGCCTAACCATCTCGTTTCATTTTCAATGATGGTTTAGCTTCTTTTTGATTACTGTAATGTTATTCCCATATGTACCAAGGTAAATTGAGTTTTGAAGTTTGGAATTGCTTGAGGACAAGCAAAGCTTAAGTGTGGGGGGATTTGATGTGTCGTATTTTATACCCATTTCCCACATTGTATTTAGTTGAATTTGCATGGTTTATGAGTCGTTTTTGTATACATTTGGTGCGTTTATGGTATTTGTTAGTGTTTCATTTTACTGACAGGTATTTAAGCATAAATCTGGAGAAAACGACATTGTTGAGGTGAAGTAAGTGCTAACAGAGGATTTCGGAAGCATTTGGATGAAGATTGCAGAAAGTCAACAAAAGTCAAAGCTGGCAAAAGGACAATTGCGCCGCAACTAGGAGTTGCGCCGCAACCGAATTACAGAAAGTAAAGTTGCACCGCAACTATCCTAGTTGCGCCGCAACGCCTTTTATTCCTGGCCAGCCACGAGTCAACAATGGTCAAAGGTCAACGCGAGTCAACGTTCAATTGCGCCGCAACCGAAAAGCAGAAGATTAAGTTGCGCCGCAACTCCCACAGTTGCGCCGCAATGCATTCAAGTTCAAGCCAGCCTTGGTCAATGAAAGTCAAAGTCAACTCACGAGTCAAACTTAGTTGCGCCGCAACTACATTAGTTGCACCGCAATTGGGGGCGGTTCTGGCATGCAAAAACATCCCAAAACCCTTGCTCTTTTCTCCCAGCTATTTTTGAAGCCTTTTTCAGAGATATTTTCATCTATCTATCAATTTTAAGGATTTCAAACACGATTGGATCAACTTCGTTTGTAGCTTTTGATTATTATCATTCGGTAACAATGAATTCTTCATATTTTCTTTGTTATTCTTATTTTAATATGAGTGGCTAATCGCTTCATCATCCATCTTGATGGAGTGAGACAATATGTAAAGATTGCACGATTTTATTAATTCAATGTTGATTTCATTTAACGTTATACCGAGATCTTAATGTATTTCTCTCTTTTAATTTATCTTGGATTGATTGGTGATATATGTTTGTCTTTAATGGTAATTATTGATTACGTATATGTCATTTTGATTGTTTGGGTACAAACGATTGGGTCTATGACGGGTACGGTAGATAATCGTTCATGATAATAGGGAGGAATGTGTTAACGGTTGGGTACAATCGATAGGTATAATTGTTATTTCAATAACCAAAACAATTGTTTGATTAGGGTAGTTATAAAAGATGTCTTGGGGTACCGGTCTTTGTAACGAAACTAGTTTAAGCAAGAGAGTCAAATGATGTCATTAACTTGACGGGTACGGGGTTAGTGCTTTGTTCGAGTCTCGGTTATTTAATCAACTTAATTTGGATTTGAACTTCATTTATGTGCAATCCGAGCGTATTGTTGAGCACAATCAAGATGGATGCCTTTTAAATTATTGTCATAAAAACATTTTCAATATCGTTTGAGGACGATCCCTGCCCCGGTAATACCGGATTTAAGTTATTTACTTTTTCTTGCTGCAAAGTGACAATTCGGTCACGAAAACCCCCCTTGTTAATTAGAATTACTTAATGTCAACAATTACTTCACTTTAGTCCCTGTGTTCGATCCTGGACTTACCTTTTAGCTATACTATGTAAAGTCCCTCACACGATGGTTTAACCCGAGTGTAAAATAACAAGTTAAGTATGAACTAGATTGGACTAGTATTACTTTAAATACAAATGCAAGAGTATAAGTAAAGTAATAAAGACTTAAAGCAATATTTAAACAAGTAAATAAATGGTGGAACACAAATGTAATTTTCAAGTGTATTTTATTTATTGATGTTAAACAAAATACAAGATTGTTGCGGAACCTAGATATTACAAGTATGTAACTATCTAAACAATCTTTGAATTACAAGTGATCTATACTTGCTAAATAATCTCCTTGGATCGATATACTTAAAGTTGTGAAGTATAACTATTTTGATCGAGAGTATTTTAGCAAGTTCACCAAATTGCAAAAAAGTAATTTGTACGAGGTATGTGACTTTGTATTTATAGGCATAATAAATTCACTGTGTATAGGCAAATAAATTCAACAGTGAATTTATTATGCCGTACAAATATGGTTGCATGCATTTAAGGCAACTACTTTAATTCTTTAAATGCATTGGTTAAAGTACAAGGATAAAGTCATGTTGATGTGACTTGTCATCCTTTTAACCAACCACCTTTACACACGTATTGTACTTTTATCAATAGACAAATGGGTTGTCCGGGTAAAAGCGTGTAAAGGCATAAAGTCAATTCATCGTAATCAGTGTTCAGACTTGTAAGGTCTAGAACACTGATAAAGCTCCAGTCGGGAGATCTGGTAAGACTGTCAGTGGGCTTCACTGCTTGTCAGTCTTCTTTCTTCATACTTCAGTTTTTGACTTCAGTAAGAATGTCTTCAGTAGAAACGATCTTGACTGGAGTGAAGTCCAGTGAGCTAATCTGGAGGATTCCAGATTTCCTGTACAAGTAAATAGCTCACTGGTCTTCTATTATTTCTGGACAAATTTTCAGCATCGCTCTAGTCTTCAAGTCTGGAGCGAGTCCAGTAAAATTGGACCTAACAAATTCCCCCTATTTGTTCAGAAATAATGCAAGGTTTTTCAAGCTTCTATCTATACAATTGTATGCTTGAAAAACACTTGATTTTGACTAAGTCTAAAAATTTAAGTTACTGGAAAACACCTTATAGATCATTAGTGTTCCAGTTTTCATTTTTTAGTTCTAACTTAGACTTAATCTGATCACGTACTAGTGAATCAAAAATTGCAACTATATTTACATACATCAACTGATAAACAGTTACAATTTTGATCAAAGAAATTTTAATACAAGTAAATGATGAAGAGTCAGGCCCTTCTCTTTGAAGTCTGTCCTGGAGCATCTTCAGTGGCCTTTCTCTTTGGAGATGGTGAGGATGGTACAGAAACTGGTGGTCGCATACCCAGAGCAGCTTCCATCTGTTGTATTCTCTTCCAGACCTTCTTAATCCTCTTCATAAATGCTTTGACATCAGAAGTTAAATCAGTTTTCCCCCTGAAAGTCAAGCCTATCTCCTTCAGTTCAGTCCATCCAAACGACTGGACTGAAGCATTCTTTCTTTCATCCACGAAGTTACCTTCTCTGGTCAACTTCACGTGAAACCTGGTCATCTGTTCATGATTTTCAGCAAACTTAATCTCAGCACTTATGATCTTTCTGACATCAGCCCTGAACGTCATCAGTTCATTATACTTATCTTTCAATTTGGCAGCCTGAATCATTGCTTCAGTTTCCCTGGATACCTTTTCTTCACGATTTATTCTTAATGAAGTATCCAAGGGAATGAAGGTACTGAGGTCTGCATCTCTGGCTGCCTTGATCTGTTTGGCAGTAAGTTTGGGTAAACCCTTTATTTTCTTTCGATATTCAATCTCCAGAGCTGCAGCATTTTGTCTGACCTTCTTTTGGAGGTTCACCAGTTCCTCCGTTCTTTGTCTGATCAGCTCAACTATGCTGACACCATAAGTCACTGCATCATATGTTTGTTCTTCTAAAGAGTACCTGGAGCGAACATAGACATCATCCATTGCATCCAAACATTGATGAATTCTGGGGTCTTCCTTCATTCTTTTATATACATCAACATATATGCCCAACCTGCCAGCATTATAAGAATCAAGAGTCCCCATCTTTGCCATTTCCATTTTGTGGGCCTGCAGTTCATCCTTTTGCCTTTTCTTATAAATTTCAATCATTATGCACTCCTGCTCCAGTCTCTTTGAAGTGTCATCATCAGCAGTAGGAAATTCTGATGAACTCCCAGTGGTTTCAATCTCTCCTCCAGATACCACATGTTGCTTTCTTTTTACTGACTTCAGAGAAGTTGTGATATCTAGGAATGCTTCAAACTGGGGCTCACTGGCATCAGTACCAGCAACCTCTTTTTCCTACACAATGGCTTCAGTACCAAGTGCCTTCTGAGCTTCTTGTGCACTTGCATCAGTACCAGGCACTTCCTTTTGTTGCACAATGGCTTCAGTGCCAAAGGCCTTTTCGATTACACTGGCAAACACTTCTTTCTTCTTTTCAACAACCCGCACATTCCTTTTAGACTTTTCCCCCTTGGAATGATCACCAGTTCTTGACTTGAGATCATTCCACAATTGTTCAAGCATGTGACGGTCTAATGATCTAAATGTTCTGCCTGCCACTGGAGTTGTGATATTCACAGTACTCCTCAAAGCAGTCACTTCCTTCTTAATAATCTGAAGTTCTTGAGGCAAGTGTTTTGGCATTTCAGTATTTATCATGTTGACCACCTGGGGCAATAACCCATCCTGAAGATTTCTAAGTATTGACATAGAAATTTCTGTAGCTATTTCTTTCAGCATCTCACCTCTAAATTTTCTGGTACATTCATCACTGATGTTGCTGATGACAGAATTCTGGTCAAGGCTTGGTCTGCTTTCCAGATTGCCAATTCTGGTGGTCAACTTCTGAATCTCTTCTGTTAGACCTGCCAGTGGTTGAGCAAATTCAGCCTTCACTACAGTCTGAACAGACGTCACTAGCTTTTCCTCCAAGCCCTGGACTGCCACTTTGATGTTTTCAGAGTTTTGATTGGTGGCCAGTACAAGCTCATTCAACTTCTCAAAAACAAGTTTTTCATTACCAGCAAAGAGGTTCATTTCTGATGCAAGATTATTTGATAAAAGAGATTTAAAATCAGAAACAACCTGAGAAGATGACTGGAGTGATCTCTCCAGGTCCGCCACCTTATTTAAAAGGCCTTGGACCTCGGTGGAAGAAGAAGTGGAGAGACCACCAGGAGGAGTAAGTTCAGATTCCATTCTGAGCACCAATGGAACTTGTGTCTGGACTGCTTCAGTAGATGTTTCAGTTGTTGTAACAGTCGAGTCCAGCACACGAGAGAGGTCCAGTGGTGCTTCAAGTGGGGGTTGATTTTGTGAAATTTAAAGTGAGGGTGGATTGAAATAAGGAGTGTTTTGCGGTATTGAAAGTGGTGGTGGTGGTGGTGCAATAATGGATTCTGGTGGTGGTGGCATTTATGTAGAGACAAGTGGTGGGGTGACTGAAGCAATAACAGAAGTAACAACATTTTCTACTTCATCACCCAGAAAATTCATATTGACATCAAACATATTACCTTCAGACATTGGGGAATCTACCTCATCCCAACCTGGAGTCGTCCCAACTGTCTGATCATCCACTTCTCTATTTAAATCCAACTGAGCATCTTGCACACCAGTCACCTGCTCATCATCCTGTACAACATTTTCTACTTCATCACCCAGAAAATTCATATTGACATCAAACATATTACCTTCAGACATTGGGGAATCTACCTCATCCCAACCTGGAGTCGTCCCAACTGTCTGATCATCCACTTCTCTATTTAAATCCAACTGAGCATCTTGCACACCAGTCACCTGCTCATCATCCTGTACAACATTTTCTACTTCATCACCCAGAAAATTCATATTGACATCAAACATATTACCTTCAGACATTGGGGAATCTACCTCATCCCAACCTGGAGTCGTCCCAACTGTCTGATCATCCACTTCTCTATTTAAATCCAACTGAGCATCTTGCACACCAGTCACCTGCTCATCATCCTGTACAACATTTTCTACTTCATCACCCAGAAAATTCATATTGACATCAAACATATTACCTTCAGACATTGGGGAATCTACCTCATCCCAACCTGGAGTCGTCCCAACTGTCTGATCATCCACTTCTCTATTTAAATCCAACTGAGCATCTTGCACACCAGTCACCTGCTCATCATCCTGTACAACATTTTCTACTTCATCACCCAGAAAATTCATATTGACATCAAACATATTACCTTCAGACATTGGGGAATCTACCTCATCCCAACCTGGAGTCGTCCCAACTGTCTGATCATCCACTTCTCTATTTAAATCCAACTGAGCATCTTGCACACCAGTCACCTGCTCATCATCCTGTACAACATTTTCTACTTCATCACCCAGAAAATTCATATTGACATCAAACATATTACCTTCAGACATTGGGGAATCTACCTCATCCCAATCTGGAGTCGTCCCAACTGTCTGATCATCCACTTCTCTATTTAAATCCAACTGAGCATCTTGCACACCAGTCACCTGCTCATCATTCTGTACAACATTTTCTACTTCATCACCCAGAAAATTCATATTGACATCAAACATATTACCTTCAGACATTGGGGAATCTACCTCATCCCAACCTGGAGTCGTCCCAACTGTCTGATCATCCACTTCTCTATTTAAATCCAACTGAGCATCTTGCACACCAGTCACCTGCTCATCATTCTGTACAACATTTTCTACTTCATCACCCAGAAAATTCATATTGACATCAAACATATTACCTTCAGACATTGGGGAATCTACCTCATCCCAACCTGGAGTCGTCCCAACTGTCTGATCATCCACTTCTCTATTTAAATCCAACTGAGCATCTTGCACACCAGTCACCTGCTCATCATCCTGTACAACATTTTCTACTTCATCAAGAAATTCATATTGCTCACATATTGCCTGCACACATCCCTGTAATTTAAACTAGTAGGGAGTGTAATGGCCATCTCATTTCCAGCCATGTAATTCAACCTGAGAGCATCTCTGAGAGAGTCCACAGTAAGAGTGAAGGCCCTGGTGCCTTGATTGAGTGTATAATGGATGGAGTTGTCTCTGTCATTATATGTTGTTGTGTACCAGAATTCACACAGGTATTCATGGTACATCTTTCCTGGATATAGAGTAAGAGCACCATATAATGGACAGCTTAGAAAGAAAGCAGTTATTTGTCCAATAAGAGAAGTGGGTTCATGAGTGGTGCTAGAAAGTTTTGCCATCCAGTTGTTCATATTAACTCTGATTGCCTCCGCCTCTAAAGTGATGTGTGGGGCTTTTTTAACGTTGACCGGAGGATCATATTTGGCGGCAAGGAGATTTTTATTCGAATTTGTTTGTCTGGGTGCCATTGAATATGATATAAAAATGAAAAGGAAGATGAAATTAGGGATTTATGAAGATTTGATGAATTGAATATGAGAGAGATTGATGATTGGAAATTTAATGAAAAAGGAGTAAATGAAGGAATTTGAAGAATTGGGAGTAAATGATTTTCGAAGTAAATGAAAATGAAAGGGAATGAGGGTATTTATATAAGAGAGAGAGTGTGGAACTCAAACGGTTATTTTTGAATTTATCAAATGTAATTTTGATCGGATTTTGAAATCCGCATTAAATACATCACATCACACATAAATGTGTGACGGTTTACAACCCACAAACATTACCCACTAGTTCCTTTTGTCTTCCCAAGGTAAAAAGTTCCATCATTAGGTTTGAAAAATTACATGCCACGTAGGATAATAAGATAAATATCTTTCAAAGAGTTTGCATACGTGGCACGCACAAAGACCAAGTATTAAAAAATTATGACTGACATAACATGACTCCTTTTAGTGCATCTGGAGGTTGACTGGACACTCCAGTATCACTGGTGGATTAGGCCAGTGATGCATGTACTGATGGTACACTGGAGGGACACTCCAGTAAAGTACCAACGAAAACCATTTGAAAGAGTGGCAACCTCAAACATGCACATCAACTAATACAGACAAGTGAGAGGGACACATTTACAAGGAGACAGAAGTTACCTCAAACATGCACATCAACCTATCTAAGTACAAGTGAGAGGGACACATTTACAAGGTACCAGTGATATTTTCCAGAAAATTTTGTCCAGTGAGAAAATAAATTAATAAATTCCCCCTGAAATTAAAACATTTTAAGGACAAGAAAATATATGGCCTGAGTCTTCCCCCTGGAATGTTGATCCAGAAATCTATTAATGCAAAGATAGTACACAAAGGCGTTCGATATCTAAGCAGTCATAGATGTATAAATCTTTAAATCAAGGATCCCTGATAGTACACAAAGGCGTTCAATACCAAGTTTCCGGATTTAAGGGTTTAACATTCCCAACTCACCAACAAGATATTCAAATGTTTTTACATCCAGTGGTTTAGTAAAAATGTCAGCGAGTTGTTTGTCAGTGGGAATAAAATGGAGTTCAATGTTACCTTTCATAATATTGTCACGAATGAAGTGATACCTGAGATCGATGTGCTTGTCTTTGAGTGCATGACTGGATTGTTTGAGATAGCAATGGCACTGGTATTATCACAAAATATAGGAGTTTTCGAATATTTAATACCATAATCAAGCAACTGGTTCGTCATCCAGAGTATATGAGCACAACAACTGGCTGCAGACACATATTCAGCTTCAGCAATGGACAATGAAACTGAAGTTTGCTTCTTACTGGTCCAGCTGACCAGTTTGCCACCAAGGAAATGACATCCACCAGTAGTGGATTTCCTGTCTATCTTACAACCTACATGATCTGAATCTGAATAACCCATTAGATCCATGCCTGAGCCTTTGGGATACCAAAGACCCAAACTGGGGACACCCTTAAGGTATTTCAGTATGCGCTTTACATCAAGCATATGAGATTCTTTTGGAATAGACTGATATCTGGCACATAAACATGTTGAAAACATTATGTCTGGTCTACTGGCAGTTAAATACATCAGTGAACCAATCATGCCTCTTAAGACAGTGATGTTCACTGGTTTTCCATCAGGATCTGAGTCCAGTGTCAGTGGTGCAGAAATTGGAGTGGGTTTTGATGGTGAAGAGTTCATATCATATTTCTTTAAAAGATCTCTAACATATTTTTCCTGATTAATAAAAATATCATCTTTGGTTTGTTTAATCTGGAGTCCTAGAAAATATGTTAATTCACCCATTAAACTCATTTCATATTCAGAGGACATGATTTTAGAAAATTTCGTGCACATGTTTTCATCAGTAGACCCAAAAATAATATCATCAACATAAATTTGTACCAGCAGAATATTACCTTTTTCACGAACAATAAATAAGGTATTGTCAATTGCACCTCTTTTAAAACCATTTTTCAATAAGTGTCTAGTCAGAGTATCATACCAGGCACGTGGGGCTTGTCTGAGACCATAAAGTTTTGTCCAGACGATATACCCAGTGAGGATGCTTTTCATCAACGAAACCTGGTGGTTGTCTGACATACACTTCTTCTTCTAATTTTCCATTCAAAAAGGCACTCTTTACATCCATCTGGTAGACCTTGAATTGATGATGCACAGCGAATGCTAAGAATATTCTGATCGCTTCAAGTCTAGCCACTGGAGCAAATGATTCATCAAAATCAACATCTGACTGGCAGTACCCTTGTGCTACCAGTCTGCCTTATTTCTGATTACGTGGCCATCTTCATCTACCTTGTTCCTGAAGACCCATCTTGTTCCAATTGGTTCTTTCTTGCCAACTGGGAAAGGGACCAGGTACCAAACCTTGTTCCTTTCAAACTGGTGAAGCTCTTCTTCATAGCAGTCACCCAGCTTGGATCTTCCATAGCCTCGTTAATCTTCTTTGGTTCAATCAGTGATAAGAAACTGACATATAAGCATTGATCACTGGAGGCTCTTCTGGTCTGAACCCCTCTACTGGAGTCACCTATGATCTGATCGATAGGATGAGCTTTTGTCCATCTGGAGTATTGACTAGGATTGTTACTGACAACAATATCTGTGCAAGAGTTCAATTGAGTTTCAGGATGAGGATCCTGCCAGACTATTTCAACATCTTCATCTGAATCAGTAAGATCACGATTTGCATCATGAAATTCTTCATTTGAAGGCATTTCTTGAAGTACTGATTCAGTTTGGAATTCTTCATTTGAGGACATTTCTGGTATAATTTCAACTGATACTGATACTAGGGGAGTAGTACGAACATCTGATCCAATAACAAGTTCAGAGGGTAGTTTGAAACTTATTGAAGGATAGAAAGGTGTACTACTGGGGGTTTTCTTCTTTTGAGCTGGTTCCAAGTCAGAATGGCTGGAAACTTCTTCAGGTGAATCTTTGCAGTTGATGGGGTCAGATTCACAGAAGATAATTGGATTTTCTGGGGGTGAATCAAGGGCTGGCTTTTTATTGATTGCATTATTTGATTCATCAAATGTGACATGTATTGACTCTTGTACCTTCTCCAGTCTCTTGTTGTAGACTCTAAAGGCTTTGCGAATGGCTGAATATCCTAAGAAATATCCTTCATCAGCTTTGGCATCAAATTTGCCTAACTGACTGGAGTCGTTTAGGATGTAAACTGGACATCCAAAAACGTGAAAATAACCAATATTTGGTTTTCTATTTCTTAATATTTCATAGGATGTCTTCTTGTGTCGCTTCACATACACTGATCGATTCTGGGTGTGGCAAGCAGTTGCAATTGCTTCAGCCCAGAAACTGGTAGGAAGACCAGATTCAGCAAGCATACTTCTGGCAGCTTCTATCAGCGTTCGATTCTTTCTTTCTACAACTCCATTCTGTTCTGGAGTTCTTGCTGAGGAGAAGTTCTGGGAGATGCCAGTGTCAGTACAGAATGACTCCAGAGTTGCATTCTGGAATTCTGTTCCATTGTCACTTCTTAACTGACACACCTTTCGCTTATGCTTGAGTTCAATCTGCTTGATAAGAGTGATGATTCAGCAGCAGCTTCACTTTTAGACCTGAGAAAGATCACCCAACAATATCTGGAGAATTCATCTACGATCACCAGGGTGTATCTTTTACCAGCACGAGTCTGAACATTCACTGGACCAAAGAGATCCATATGAATCAAGTGAAGTGGTTCAGTTATGCTAAAGTTCTGCTTGGTCTTGAAACTGACACGTTTCTGCTTTCCCATCTCACATCCTGGACATGGCCTTTCCTTTTTGAAGGAAACTGAAGGTATCCCATCTGCCAGTTGTTTTCTAGACAACTTATTAATATTTTGAAATTTAAATGGGATAACCTTTTGTGCCATAACCAGTTTGTGTCTTCATCAGCTTGAGTATAAAAACACTGCTCTGAAGGAGAGCTTTCCATATCCATCACATACACATTCCCTCTTCTGGGAGCAATCAATACTACCTTCCAGTCCTTGTTGAATACGATGCCATGAACAATATTGAACAGAACTTGATAGCCATCATCACATAGTTGACTCACACTGATCAGGTTATATTTCAAAGCATTCACATAAGCCACTCGTTTGAATTTAACTTGTTAATTGTTCAGAACACCATACCCCTCAGTTTTTCCACAACCATCATTTCCAAAAGTAATGGAGGGTCCATCAGAATTATGAACTCCTCCAGCAGGGTCTTACATCCGGTCATTGTCCTGCCAGCTGCACTGTCAAGATACCAGACAAACTTCTTTCGATCGCCCTGCACATCCACCAGATATATCAGTTAGATTTGGGAACCCATCGACTGATGGGTTCACTGGATCCTCCCTTATGTAACACCCCAACTAAGGCGGAACAATGAGATGTACAGAAAGTCGAGTATTCAAAACAAAGGATTATAAATAACATTCACCATAGCTTTATTTAATAAAAGGATTTTACAAATGCACAAGCATGTGAACCAATCCCCAAGTACAATGCGTCCACCGCACTTGGATATTAAGTCCACGAGACAATTAACAAATACATGAAACGATATTCTACAATGATCAAGGCGGATTCCATTCCATCACAAGGTTTGATCTTTGACTCCAAAGTGCAATGCAAACAGAAGATTGATTCTGCCAGCTTATTTTGTTTACCCAATGCATGCCTTTACTTTATGGCTTCATCCAACACTCATTTTGGTAACCCCAATACATTTTATTCATCTTAATTCATCTCTTACACTTTCATTAGTGTTTCTCCAGATTTCATTTCATATTTTATGGACAAATTACTTGATTAAAGTGAGGATGTATATATATGTGTTCTTGTGTTTTTCGGTTAGAGATTTTGGACATAGTTTTGGATTGATTCATGTAAGATTCATATTTCTTGCAACATATGTATAAAATCCAGAATATTAACCTTTATTTAACATGAAAAATCATACTAAATGATAAATCAAAGATCCATCTCAAATTCCATAACAAAAACTATCTCAAAACTACTTGAATCTATACATGCATGTTAAGATCTAACCATTTTACATACAAATAAGTTATAATCTTTCATATACCTTTTGAAAACTCCTTTATATTCAAAAATCACAGAATATGAACATATACCTTTCATCAAAAATCAGATTTTTAACAAGATCCTTTCATCATTTTAAAAGCTAAATCGAAAAGACACACTTTTGGTCTTGACATGGGTTGGATCATCGAATCTCCTCATAGATCTCGACATGCATGTGTCTTAGTGAGTGATTCTACCAACATCAAGACTCCCTCCTCAAGATTAACAAGAAAATAAGAATAAAATACAAGTTTCATGAAAAGCTTTTTGAAGAAACATGATTAAAACAAGTTGTTGAACAAGAAAAGAGTGTCTCTAACTACCTTCAAAGACTCGATTATATGTGAAGAAGGGGCTGATTTTCGTGACATTCAAGACCACCAATTGACTCCATACTTGACCTTAGATGATGAATTAACAAGAAAAGTTATTATTACAATAGTTTATATTAGATTTAAGCTCCATTTTTCCTTGCAAAATCCGAAAATGGTGAAGAAAGTGTGAAGAGAAGTTGAGAGAAAGTTTTAAGATGTGTGTGTGTTTGTTTTGTGTAAAATGCAAGAGTGGGTGAGGTCTTGGGGTCATAAAAACGTGGCTAGGGTTTGTGTAGTGGGTTATGTGCTTGTTTATTGGTCAAGAGGAGTATTGGGGATGCATGGATTGGTTAACTCATGTGGGGTGGTGTTTGGTGATGTATTTGGGTGGTGTGTGTGTGGAAAGGGGGTGTTTGGCCAAAAATTTCAAGAAAAGGGCACAAATTTTAAAAGCAAATTTATATAAAAGTCTTACATTTTGTAAAAATAAGTCCTAGTTGCATCCTACATATTTATTAGCTAGCATAAGTGCATATGTATATTATAATTGTCTCAATTTTAACTGTAGTTGAGTGTGTTTACTTCATTGGAAGTATATAATTACTTGGATGCATATATACATATATATACTTTTATAAGAGTGTTGTGATTTAATTTAAATAAGTTTGGGAGTTCCTTGTTCATTTTGTTTTCCATATGTATGTATTTTGATCGCGTATATATATATATCTTGGTACTAAACAATATAGAAATTGATAGTGTACATTATATTATTTGAGTCGTTGGTTATATTTTGGTTACATCGATACATGCTTGTTAAATATATATGTTTATTAAGTGGTCATTAATTTATTTTCCTTGAGATTGGCTTGAATGATTATAGTTTTTTTTTTTTTAGGCATTTCTAAAATGGCTAGCTATCTTTGAGCATTCCATTGAACTAGAAGGTAAATATCACTATGTCTAAATGTCTAGAAGGTCAATTCTCTTAATAAACCTCTAGGGATAGATACCTAGATAAGTCCAAGTAGATTGTCCTAGTCGGATTTTGAGGGTTGTTACACCTTATGGATCCCTGGGGGTATCTTGTTGAGTTCACTTTCTTCAACAGTAGTTTTTGTAGAAAACACTACTGGAGTTGATAGTTTAGAAACCTTTTTCTTTTTCTCAATTAAAGGAATATTTTTATCTTTCTTAGAAAAAGGTTTGGGATTTTGTTTAGGGCCAGATGAAGTACCCTCAAAATTGTTTAATCTTGCATTACAACTTTGAATTTGACGAGCTAGTAGTTGAAACTGGCTCTCCATCCTTAACAAAATAGATTCTTCAGATGACACCTGAGCCTTTCCAGTTGACTGGACTTTAGGCTTAGGAAGGGAACTGGTCTTTTTCTTTTGAACCTGGGGTTCTTTAGAAGCAGTCTGAGGCAAAGGTTTATTCTGATTGACCTTTTTAACTGGAGCAGTCATCTGGAATGCTCCAGTCTTAACCTCTGGAAGTTGAGCTGGGATAATACAAGTTTTTGGGGTAGAAGGTTCATCATAAATAGTACTTGGTCTAACCTCCTCTGGTAACCGGTCAATAACTGGTATTAATGCTGCAATATGAGTATTTCCATCCAGATAAGCACGTTTTTGGGATGGAAATTGGTTTATTCCAGCATCATATGGCTTTCTTGTTTCTAGCCATGATTTAATGACCTGTTTTGCTTTTTGCAAAATCATTTCCAGGTCATGTTTTTCTTGAACCAGTTGTTCAGTTACCAAAACTTGTGCTTGAAATGCCAGTTCAATATCTTGAAGTTCTTTTAATTTTGATTTTAAAGCAGCGATTTCAGAGGAATCTGTTTCTAAGCCATTAAGACTGTCAGATCTAACAGTTTCCACAAAAATTAAATCAGAATTTAGAGCTTCAGCAATGTCCAATTTTAATTCAGGATCGGTTTCATTATCGTACTCACTAACCTTTTTTATAACAATGTCCACCCATCGACCAGATGTGACATCATCCTTCACCATATGCTCTGGATCTTCCAGAGCCATAAAGCAACAATCTCTTTCTTCTTCCTCATCAACTGATGAATCATCTGAGGGAACTCATGCTTCTTCAGTGGTTGCTATCATGCATGTTATAACACGATTTATAACACCGAATTCAAGTCATCAATGGTGGATTTGGTGAGTGTGTGTTCTTGGTGTTTGTGTGTGTTTTGAGAGAGAATTGTGTGTTAAAGTTATCAGGTATTAAAGTTATGAAAGGATTATACAAAAGTTATGATCTATAAGGTATGAGAGGGCTATTTATAGTCTAACTACACAATTATGCTAATTGTCACAATTACCCCTCAACCTTAGTGATCATTTATCTATGACTTAATAACAAGAAATTCCTCTAATCTAGATTACAATTTATCACTATTTTTGGATTTCTAACATTCTCCCCCTTAGGGATACATTGTAATGAATGAAGTACGTGTTATATTGTCTTGTAGGAATGAATTTGATGAGCCCGGTGGTGAAGACAATTGGAGTGTTGAAACAAGTCTTCAAAGCTTTCTCTTTTGTCTTTGAAAACTTGATTCAGTCTTGGTCTTGGACTTCTTGCAATTAAATCATGTGATGATTCTCAATGTTCTTTTTGAACAGAGAATAATGAATGCGTGTGTTTTGAATCTTCGAGGATTGTTGAATCATGAATCAGAGTTGTCTTTTGAAATGCGGAAGGTATGAATCTTGGTTTTGATTTTTCAATCTTCGAATTTTGAGTGAAATTCAACTTATCGATTCTTCATTCTTTGATTCTTGAGTGAATCTCATCTTCTTGAAATAAATTTTCATGAATATGTACTCTCCCCCTTGATGTATGCACTGTAGTTTCTTGATAAAATGTAGTTGTATGAATTGAAGATCTTGCATGAAGTGTGTTTGATGAAGACTCTTTTGAAGCTTTACTTCTTTGACTTGAATCTTCTGACAAAACTTTCAACCTTTTTGAAGCTTTGATCTTTTTCACATCAACTTGAACACTTTGGAGAGTAAGCATTTGAATGAAGTTTGGATGAAATCCTTATGAAGTAATCATGCTCCCCCTCAATCCATGAGTATAAACATTTTGGAGTGTCTTTGGATTTTTGAACATCTTAAGTGAAAATCTTTCATCTTCGGTTTCATTCTTATCTTTGAAGTTAATTCAGATTCCCCTTTTTAAAGCCAAAATCTCAATCAACTAAAATCTAGTGAAAATCTGAATACAAGAGACTATTGACACATCATGAAGAATTTTCTCCCTCTATACACAAACTTTGAAAAACCTAAAACCTATTGAAACAACCAAACACAAACTTTTCTCCTTGTTTCCTTATCAATCAGTAAATCAATCATAATATTTTCTCCCCCTCATAATGACAAAATTGGGAACCAATGTCATTGTGTACACATTTGATTGATTAAATGTCAAAAGGAATAACATGAGCACATGAAGAAATGTCAACCATCAAAACATCAACCCAAACCATTAGCCCAACCCAAGAAATCCTAGGAGTGACTAAAATGTAAGATTGAAGTTGTTGGTACTAACGTTATATCATGGTGTTGGTGTTTTCTGTGTTTGTGTGATGAGAAGTGAAACCGGATAAAAATGATCCGTTAGCATGTTCAAAAATCAAAAGGATTAATGAAATGACCGATTGAAATGTATAACATTTTTCGGATTTCCTATGTATCATTGAGATATGCACAAACAATTCTCTAACATAGTTCGATCTGCGGCTTTTCAACCACGAGATTGCTTTAAAGAATGTAATTCATGGTCAGTGTCACAAAGGCGTTCGATGACCATGTCTTACTATCCTCAAAGACTTTTGGGAAATAACATCTGAGGTCACATAGACTTCTCGTTAACTCAACAAATTCATAAATGAAAATGTGAGACCTACGTTCAATGTTGGAAAGGATGTTAGCATTGGTAGGATTTCCATTCGATCATCGTGGAATATCAATTAAGATATCACTACAAATGTTCCGGCTATATCACAAAGATAAGCAATAATATCACAAAGACATGACTCTAATGTGTCCTAAAAAAAAAGAATGATCAAATTAATGATCAATCAAAATAGCTCTAGACACAGCGTGATCAAATGAAGTCGGGGACTGGAGTAGAATGTCGCCCTTTTTCAATATCAACATCTTCCGAATGAAGAGTCAATAGAAATGTGAAAATCTCCGTGAGAAATGAAACAAGTATTTGTTAAGAAACACTTGAGTGGTTAGGTAAAGATGTGCATCGCTTCACTGGGTCCATGAAGACTTCTTCAATATCAAGAAATCAACAAATGAAATCCGATAGAAACGTGTTTACCCGGCTTTTTGATGAGGGAGGGCTTTTGTTTATTTTAGCCCTTTCTCACATCATATCACCTTAACCTCTCACTTTTCGACTTTACTCCCTCCATCCTATTTGCACGAAAACAACATCACTCAAAATACCCTCACTATCTAATGAAAGAAGTGAATACTCCGGGGTTAGAACTCATCGGCGATGATGAAATTCATGGAGTAAATTTTGAGAAATACTTATCACTCATGTGCAAACTAATCATCGAACTCCATTTGATTGAAAATCATTGGAAAAACATCAAATGTGTGCATGAAAAAACATTTGAAACACATTTGAAGTTTTGAAGGTTGTTGAAATCACAAACTCCTCCTTAATCTATGCAAGAATAGATCAAAATTTTTCATAGAAAGGTGGAGCAAAAATTGGTTTTGTGAGATCAAACATTTGAGAGTCTATTGTGAACAAGATTTTTATTTGAAAAACATAAAGTTTTGCTTCAACAACAATGTTAATAGTAAGACAGCTAGGGAGTACACAAAGGCGTTCAATCCGTCGCATCTTACAACAACACGTTGGAGGCAATTAAAACATTTAAGCAAAAAATTAACCCAAGCAATTGTTCAAGATGAGACAACAAGGGAGTACACAAAGGCGTTCGATCCTTTGCGTCTCATATCAACAATTGAGAGTTTTGAAAACATTATATCTGGGCGAGATGCTGTTAGGTACAACAACAAACCAATCATACTTCGATATCTCTTTTGGTCAAACGGTTTTCCATTTGTATCAGTATTTATGTTTGTTCGAGCAGCCATCGGAGTAGAAATTGAAGAACATGAAGTCTTGTCAAACTTTTTCAACATATCATTTATGTATTTACCTTGTGATATAAAATACCAGTTGGTAATTGTTTGATTTGAAGACCCAAAAAATAATTCATTTCCCCAATCATCCTCATTTCAAAATGATTAACCATAAGAGATGAAAAGTTTCGGCAAAATGTTTGACTGGTCGACCCAAATATAATGTCATCAACATATATTTAAACAAGTAGAACGTGCTTACCTTGTTTGCGAATGAACAAGGTAGGGTCAATTGTGCCTTTGGTAAAGCCACCTCTTAGTAAGAAAGTAGTTAAAGAATCATACCATGCTCGGGGTGCTTGCTTAAGACCGTAGAGAGCCTTGTCTAACCTGTAGACATGGTTTGGCCTTTGAGGATCAACAAAACCTTCTGGTTGATCAATGTAAACTTCTTCTTTGAGGTCACCATTCAAGAAAGCTGTCTTCACATCCATTTGAAACACAGTAAAGTTTCGGAATGCTGCATAAGCTAAGAATATTCGAATGGCCTCCATTCTTGAAACTGGAGCAAAAGTTTCGTCGAAGTCAACACCAGGTTGTTGGCAATAACCCTTTGCAACAAGTCGAGCTTTATTCCTTACTACCACTCCATTCTCATCCTTTTTGTTTTTGAATATCCACTTTGTACCGATTGGATCATCTTTTCTAGGATTTGGAACTAATCTCCATACCTTCAGTCTTTCAAATTGTGCGAGTTCATCTTGCATTGCCTTAACCCACTCTGGATCACGAAGAGCTTCAGATACCGTTTTGGGTTCAATATTGCTAAGAGAAAGTGCAACAAGACACTCATTTACTGAAGTACGAGTAGTTACTCCTGCTTGTGGATCTCCAATTATTTGATCAGTAGGATGGTCTTTCTGCATTCGTGTCCACTTGTGAGCATGAGGAAGAGGATCTTGTTGTTGAAGATCAACATCACCATCATTAAAACTTGAGTTTTGTTGAGAGAAGGAGTCATAACTTGGTATAACTCTTTCCTCATAAGCTGGATGATCAAAATCAAGTGGTACATACACATTTGGAGTGTTTAATGGATTTTTTGTCTGAGTTAATCGAGAAGGTTGTTCTTGAACATTCACTTGAGATGAATTATCCAGAGGATGGTGGAGAAATATCAGTAGAAGAGGATTCTTGCTCTGAAGAACTTGATGAAGATTCATGAATGTTGTCAGGAACTGGGTCGTTGTTATGAAGAGGTTCATTGTTTTGAATTGGTTCAAAGATGACCTGAGGTTCTTGATCATGAATCGGTTTTGAATTATAGAATTCTTCAAAAAGAATATCTAATTCATCACTTGTTGGAGTTGGAAATTTCTTGAATATAGAAGCTAAGGTAGAATTCCTTGTTGAAGTACTTGAAGTACTTGGATCATTACTTGTTGGCAGCAAACCTTCTTGCTCAAAAATCATGCCTGACATCTCATCAAACCAAACATTCATTGTTTCTTGAATTGTGTTGGTTCGACGATTATAGATTCGATAGGCAATTGATGTTTTGGAATAACCAACAAAATATCCTTCATCACCTTTCTTCTCGAACTTTCCAAGATTCTCCCAATCATTCAAAGTATAACAAACACACCCAAATATATGAAAGTAGTTGATGTTGGGTTTGCGTTTGTTAATAACCTCATAAGGAGTCTTTTCGAAACGCTGATTGATAATGGACCGATTCTGAGTGTGACAAGCAGTGTCAACAGCTTCAGCCCACATATTGGATGGCAATTTGGAATAAGCAAGCATTGTCCTTGCTGCTTTCACCAGCGATCGATTTCTCCTTTCAACAACACCGTTTTGTTGTGGGGTGCGAACTGCTGAGAATTGATGAGTAATACCTTTGGATTTGCAGAATTCATCAAAAACAGCATTC